>NC_069423.1:3674968-3726067 GCF_026875155.1 Cherax quadricarinatus | reverse complement strand
ACTTACTACTGTGCAATCTACATCACAGGACCTTAAACTCCAATATCAACCTGACCTAAAAACGCTTTCTTGATAGTTGTGACAGAACCCACAGGCATAACACCAGACACAAACATCTCTACGACATTCCCCATGTCCGACTAAACCTTTACAAAAATTCAATGTATGTCAAAGGCCCTAAAATCTGGAACACCCTACCTGAGAACTCTAGAACTGCAGACACATTCATCACCTTCAAAACTACCATTAGAAAACATCTTATCTCCTGATAAACCCCATCAACTAACTACACAAATACCACCTGGTGGTTCACACTTACACTCACTCACCCATTTGACCATAAACAGAAATATTAATCTCAATCTTAAAATAATGAATCCTATGATACTCCAATTCTGAAACTATGTACTGTGCCAAAACAAAAGCATTCACATTGCTAAACTCACAAACTAGTATTTAGTCACTTAGCCATAATACCAACTTACCTCATAATTTGTAATATTTTAAAATAAAGAATTAAACTAAGTCTGCCCGAAATGCCTAGCCATGCTAGGCGTTCTAGTGGTACACTCTGTAATCATTATTTAACTATATGTAAACCACACAACAACCAAATTCTGTAAATTCAACATTGTAATCTTTATAGAGAATAAACTTTGAATTTGAATGGTATATAAGCTACTTCTCTGCACATATGCTGTATTCTATTCAAGATTGATGGACTGACCACATCGACTCAAGGTTGAGGAACTGATTACCTCATTCTCCTCCTGCTTTTCACGATTCTCCTTTGTATGGACTGATGAAGCCACTGTGTGGTGAAACGTTTCTTCAATAAAGATACCCAAGAGTTGCACATGTGTCTAATTTATCAATGTGACGGTTCTCTGAACCATTCATCTACAATCCTGTCAGACACTGCAACTTCTTGGGATCTTAATACTTGGGAATTCTTCGCTTACCTAACCCTTGGGCACGACCTACTTCCACACTGGACAAATGCAACTCCACCTACGACTGCTGCACCTCTCCTGCCTATGGTATATAAGCTACATCTCTGCACATATGCTGTATTCTATTCAAGATTGATGGGCTGACCACATCGACTCAAGGTTGAGGGACTGATTGCCTCATTCTCCTCCTGTTCTTCACGATTCTCCTTTGTATGGACTGATGAAGCCACTGTGTGGTGAAACGTTTCCTCAATAAAGATACCCAAGAGTTGCACATGTGTCTAATTTATCAAGATACCCTCTCTTGAGCAACTCTACCAGTGCTAAAGGAAGAACTGAGGGTGGCTAAGCTTGGGATACAGCAACTATGGAAAACAAGAAGATTTGTAGTAATCTTCCCGTTGAGAATCCTCAAACCAAGAAAGGAACCTGGACAGTGGCTGGAAAGCATGGGACAAAGTTAAGGATCAAGAGGACAGATGGAGATGTAGAATCAACGAAGATCCAGGAAACTGTTATGGAAACATCAAACCCATTCTCTGTGCTACCCGATGAATGTGAGTTGACTACTGGAAACATCACGACGAACAACGCCAAGGAAGGTAAAAATGTTGTTGTTGGGGATAGCCAGGTTAGGTACATGGATAGGGCTTTCTGCTTGAAGGATAGGAGTAGAAGACAGAGGGTTTGCTCTCCTGGGGCTGGGTTAGAGGATATTGTTAGCGAGGTTGACAACATGAATGGTAATGGGATCAATCCTATTATCTGCCTCAGTGCTGGGGGCAATGATGTAGGCAAGCGTAGAAGCGAGGATTTAGTTAGAAGGTACAGGACAGCAATAGACATAATTTGGAAGAAGGGGGGGGCCCTGTTATATGTGACATTTTGCCAAGAAAGGTGTTGGAAATGAATGGGTGTCCAGAGCAATTAGTATTAATTGTTGGCTGGACAAACACTGTAAGGATAATGCAGTACCATTCATCAACAACTGGGACGACTTCTATGGACGAAATGACATGTATGCCAGGGATGGGGTTCACTTATCTAGGGCAGGTGTGGGTTTTTAGCTAGCCCAGTTGAGGGTGTTGTTAGGACTTTAAACTAGGACTAGTTAGAGGTATGGCTTTAGAAATGGAAAATAAAGAGTGTCGGAATATGGATTTAAGCTTTGAAATTATAAAGCTTAACAATAACGAGGACAGTAATAGGTACAGTGGAGTAACAGAAAGGAGCAGGAAGGGTAAAGAGAAAGGAGGGTCCTTAAATGTATATTACACAAATAGTCGTAGTGCTAGAAATAAGATGGACGAGTTTAGTTGCTAGTGCAGGTAACATTGACGTATTTGCCTTAAATGAGACGTGGTTCAATACGAAAAATCGGGACATGCCTGCTAAATGTCACATACAGGGTTTTAAATTGTTCCAAGTAGGGGGGTGGGGTGGCACTATGTCCGAGATCGCTTGAACTGTTGCATAAAAACGGGTATAAAATCTGAAATAACACATACAGAGTCTCTCTGGATAGAATTTTCAGAGGGGCATTAAAAACTTATCTTAGGTATGATATACCATCCCCCAAACTTAGATAGGGACCAAGGGAGACTACTATGGGAGGAAATTGTTAACCCCTTCAGGGTCCAAGGCCAAAATCTGAAGTGGTGCTCCAGTGTCCAAGAAATTTTGAAAAAAAAAAAAAAAATTATTTTTTCTTACAGAATTAAAGAGCATATTTTTGTGAAGGTAATAAGACAAAAAAAAAATTCTGATCAGTACTTACCGAGATACAGTGCCGGGAAGTTTGTCCAAAATGACGTGGTGGCGGCAACATCGACGAATTCCACATACGCGCATTACTTTATTTAGTAGTTTTTGTAGTTTTTTTTTTTCTTTTTTCTTTTCCTACTAACATTTGGGGCCTGAGAGACCAATACTGTATATAATGTATGTATATAAACTCACTGTATTGAACACAATAACCGCACTAAAGTTTATTATTATTATCACACTGGCCGATTCCCACCAAGGCAGGGTGGCCCGAAAAAGAAAAACTTTCACCATCATTCACTCCATCACTGTCTTGCCAGAAGGGTGCTTTACACTACAGTTTTTAAACTGCAACATTAACACCCCTCCTTCAGAGTGCAGGCACTGTACTTCCCATCTCCAGGACTCCAACAGCACGTCAAGTATTAAAAACCATTTGTCTCCATTCACTCCTATCAAACACGCTCATGCATGCCTGCTGGAAGTCCAAGCCCCTCGCACACAAAACCTCCTTTACCCCCTCCCTCCAACCTTTCCTAGGCCGACCCCTACCCCGCCTTCCTTCCACTACAGACTGATACACTCTTGAAGTCATTGTGTTTCGCTCCATTCTCTCTACATGTCCGAACCACCTCAACAACCCTTCCTCAGCTCTCTGGACAACAGTTTTGGTAATCCCGCACCTCCTCCTAACTTCCAAACTACGAATTCTCTGCATTATATTCACACCACACATTCCCCTCAGACATGACATCTCCACTGCCTCCAGCCTTCTCCTCACTGCAACATTCATCACCCATGCTTCACACCCATATAAGAGCATTGGTAAAACTATACTCTCATACATTCCCCTCTTTGCCTCCAAGGACGAAGTTCTTTGTCTCCACAGACTCCTAAGTGCACCACTCACCCTTTTCCCCTCATCAATTCTATGATTCACCTAATCTTTCATAGACCCATCTGCTGACACGTCCACTCCCAAATATCTGAATACATTCACCTCCTCCATACTCTCTCCCTCCAATCTGATATACAATCTTTCATCACCTAATCTTTTTGTTATCCTCATAACCTTACTCTTTCCTGTATTCACTTTTAATTTTCTTCTTTTGCACACCCTACCAAATTCATCCGCCAATCTCTGCAACTTCTCTTCAAAATCTCCCAGGAGCACAGTGTCATCAGCAAAGAGCAACTGTGACAACTCCCACTTTATGTGTGATTCTTTATCTTTTAACTCCATGCCTCTTGCCAAGACCCTCGCATTTACTTCTCTTACAACCCCATCTATAAATATATTAAACAACCACGGTGACATCACACATCCTTGTCTAAGGCCTACTTTTACTGGGAAATAATCTCCCTCTTTCCTACATACCCTAACTTGAGCCTCACTATCCTCGTAAAAACTCTTCACTGCTTTCAGTAACCTATCTCCTACACCATACACCTGCAACATCTGCCACATTGCCCCCCTATCCACCCTGTCATACGCCTTTTCCAAATCCATAAATGCCACAAAGACCTCTTTAGCCTTATTAAAATACTGTTCACTTATATGTTTCACTGTAAACACCTGGTCCACACACCCCCTACCTTTCCTAAAGCCTCCTTATTCATCTGCTATCCTATTCTCCGTCTTACTCTTAATTCTTTCAATAATAACTCTACCATACACTTTACCAGGTATACTCAACAGACTTATCCCCCTATAATTTTTGCACTCTTTTGTCCCCTTTGCCTTTATACAAAGGCAAAGGGGACAATCCCTAGGTACCTTACCCTCTTCCATACATTTATTAAATAATTACACCAACCACTCCAAAACTATATCCCCACCTGCTTTTAACATTTCTATCTTTATCCCATCAATCCCGGCTGCCTTACCAACCCTTTCATTTTACCTACTGCCTCACGAACTTCCCCCACACTCACAACTGGCTCTTCCTCACTCCTACAAGATGTTATTCCTCCTTGCCCTATACACGAAATCACAGCTTCCCTATCTTCATCAACATTTAACAATTCCTCAGAATATTCCCTCCATCTTCCCAATACCTCTAACTCTCCATTTAATAACTCTCCTCTCCTATTTTTAACTGACAAATCCATTTGTTCTCTAGGCTTCCTTAACTTGTTAATCTCACTCCAAAACTTTTTCTTATTTTCAACAAAAATATGTTGATAACATCTCACCCACTCTCTCATTTGCTCTCTTTTTACATTGCTTCACCACTCTCTTAACCTCTCTCTTTTTCTCCATATACTCTTCCCTCCTTGCATCACTTCTACTTTGTAAAAACTTCTCATATGCTAACTTTTTCTCCCTTACTACTCTCTTTACATCATCATTCCACCAATCGCTCCTCTTCCCTCCCGCACCCACTTTCCTGTAACCACAAACTTCTGCTGAACACTCTAACACTACATTTTTAAACCTACCCCATACCTCTTCGACCCCATTGCCTATGCTCTCATTAGCCCATCTATCCTCCAATAGCTGTTTATATCTTACCCTAACTGCCTCCTCTTTTAGTTTATAAACCTTCACCTCTCTCTTCCCTGATGCTTCTATTCTCCTTGTATCCCATCTACCTTTTACTCTCAGTGTAGCTACAACTAGAAAGTGATCTGATATATCTGTGGCCCCTCTATAAACATGTACATCCTGAAGTCTACTCAACAGTCTTTTATCTACCAATACATAATCCAACAAACTACTGTCATTTCGCCCTACATCATATCTTGTATACTTATTTATCCTCTTTTTCTTTAAAATATGTATTACCTATAACTAAACCCCTTTCTATACAAAGTTCAATCAAAGGGCTCCCATTATCATTTACACCTGGCACCCCAAACTTACCTACCACATCCTCTCTAAAAGTTTCTCCTACTTTAGCATTCAGGTCCCCTACCACAATTACTCTCTCACTTGGTTCAAAGGCTCCTATACATTCACTTAACATCTCCCAAAATCTCTCTCTCTCCTCTGCATTCCTCTCTTCTCCAGGTGCATACACGCTTATTATGACCCACTTCTCGCATCCAACCTTTACTTTAATCCACATAATTCTTGAATTTACACATTTATATTCTCTTTTCTCCTTCCATAACTGATCATTCAACATTACTGCTACCACTTCCTTTGCTCTAACTCTCTCAGATACTTCAGATTTAATCCCATTTACTTCCCCCCACCGAAACTCCCCTACCCCCTTAAGCTTTGTTTCACTTAGGGCCAAAGTTATCATATTATTTTTTACCACTGTTGTTTATTACAATAAACATGCACAAATCTTGTATAATACTAATGTTCTATGATATATTTACATATTGACAATCACTGGACATGGTTTTAGAACTGCTGGAGTTTGTGGAACTCCTTGAAACAAGGCACCATGCACAGAGGTACCTTACATTCCTCACACATAAACCGAGTGTCTTTGCGTCTTTGTTGCCGTCGTTTTGTTTGTGCACAGATGATGCATCTCTTCTGAGCAAATTTCTTCTGAGTTGAAGGAAGCTGTATTATGAAATGATCACCTTCCCTCCTCAAACGCTTGGGTATATCCTGAGGAATTCGAGGACCTTGTTGTATAGCAGGTGTTCTTACCTGGTACTTCATTATGAGTTGTCTGACAACAGACAAACAAAATTCACCATACGGTGGTCTGTTGCCAGTCTTTATTTCAATTCAATTCAATTCAAAGTTTATTCTCAATAAGGATTACAATGCTGAGTTTACAGAATTTGGTTATTGTGTGGTTTACATGTAGTAAAATAATAATTACAGAGTGTACCACTAGAACACCTAGCATGGCTAGGCATTTCGGGCAGACTTATATTAAATCTTAAGTTTAAAATATTACAAAATTATGAGGTAAGTTGGTATTATGGCTAAGTGACTAAATACTAGTTGTGAGTTTATCAATGTGAATGCTTTTGTTTTGGCACTATACATAGTTTCAGTATTGGAGTATCACAGGCCAACTTATGACTAGTTAAGATTCATTATTTTGAGATTGAGATTGATATTTCTGTTTATGGTCAAATGGGTGAGTGAGTGTAAGTGTGAACCACCAGGTGGTATTCGTATTATTAATTGACAGGGTGTATCAAGGAGATAAGATGTTTTCTGATGGTAGTTTTGAAGGTGATGAATGTGTCTGCAGTTTTGGAATTTTCAGGTAGGGTGTTCCAGATTTTAGGGCCTTTGACATACATTGAATTTTTGTAAAGGTTTAGTCGGACACGGGGAATGTCATAGAGATGTTTTTGTCTGGTGTTGTGCCTGTGGGTTCTGTCACAACTATCAAGAAAGCATTTTAGGTCAAGGTTAATATTGGAATTTAAGGTCCTGTAGATGTAGATTGCACAGTACTAAGTGTGGATGTACTGAACAGGGAGTAAGTTTAGATCTATGAAGAGTGGGAGGGGTGTGTTGCCAGGGATGGGATTTAGTGATTATTCTTACTGCGGCTTTTTGTTGGGTTATTATTGGCTTTAGGTGTGTTGCTGCAGTTGAACCCCAAGCACAGATAGCATAGGCGAGGTATGGATATATAAGTGAATGGTATAGTGTGAGAAGGGCAATTTGCGGCACGTAGTATCGTATCTTGGAGAGGATCCCAACCGTTTTGGATACTTTTTTGGTTATTGTTGGATATGGGTGCTGAAGTTCAGGTTGTTGTCGGGGTATAGGCCTAGGAATTTGCCCTCATTATGCCTGACAATTAGAGTGTTGTCGATCTTAATGTTAATTTGCACATCTCCTGCTCTGCTACCAAACATAATGTAGTAGGTTTTGTCAACGTTAAGCATAAGTTTTTTGGGGTGTCATCTAAGTCGATATTTTGATCAGCTCCTCTTTAAACCCAATGGTGTTGAGGGTGGCAAGATTGGGGTGAGAGATGACATAAGTCATGTCGTCAGCAAAGAGAAGGGGGTTCAGGTGTCGAGATACGTTTGGAAGATCATTGATGTATATGAGAAGAGCAGGGGACCAAGGACACTTCCCTGCGGAACTCCAGTACAAGTGGCTGTTTTGTGAGCTGTGTCTTTATGGTGACATACTGATACCTATTAGAAAGGTAAGATTTTGAAATATGAAAGCGCATGGCCTCTTATACCATAATGGTCAAGTTTGTGGAGTAGGATGCCAGGGTCTACTGTGTCAAAAGTTTTTTCTAGGTCAATAAAAATTCCTAGTGGATATTCTTATTTTCCAATGCTGTGTAAAGCAGATCTAGCATTTTTATGATTGCATCGTTAGTGCTTTATTTTTCCTGAATCCAAATTGCAGGGGTTTGTTTATGTTTTGTGGCGTTATAAATGAATCCAGTCTCCTGTGCACGAGTTTCTCAAAGATTAGGATAGCAATGGTAAGTTTGATATTGGCCTATAGTTGTTTAAATCTGTGGGGTCACCACCTTTTATGTATTGGTGTAACCCTTGCCGTCTTGAGTAATTTGGGGAAGGTGCTAGTTTCTAGTGACTTGTTAAAAAGTAATGAGATAATATCAAGAGGACATGGGCCACTCTCTTGTACAATAATGGTGGGACATGAGACAGATTCCCTGAGTTATTTTTAAGTGACTTTATAATCTCGGTGATTTTCCGTGGGCTCAGTTGGAGCAAGATAGAAGGAATTTGGGAAATTCCCATCTAGGTACATATTATATGCATTGAGCATTGAAATGTCCATGAGATGGAAGAAAAGTTTCAGTACCACTTGTAACTTTTACGAACACAAATCAACAAAACAAATCTGCATGTCACTTTTGGTCAATCAAGTGCATGTTTTGTGTATAATCAATCACTGTCACGGGTTTTTTGAATACATTCATTAGCCCATTTCGATCAACTTGCCACTGTCTTGCATTTCATTACGTGAATGGTTGTCAACAATGTGACATCTCGTTGTCATGCCACCGAAAATGCCATGATTCATTGGCAGTAAACACCTGCATGTCATCACCACGAGCACCTGTGTTGAGCCTGGGCATATGTTTAAAACGATTAGAATGCACTGTGCCACACACATCTGTTTTGTTCACTCGCAAGAAATCACTGAGTAATGGGCTTGTGTACCAGTTATCGGTATATAATTTATGCCCCTTACCAAGATAAGGTGCCATCATGTTTCTCACTACGTCACCTGAGATACCCATAACTCTTAGTATCTTTAAATTGATTTACTTCTGTGTAAAACAACAACACCCCAACACCAGGCCACTGCACAGTCACAGAGAAACAAACAGTTTTATACCAAAGCGTTTCCTCTTGCTTGGTTTAAAATACTGCTTGAATGGCAGCCTACCTTTGAACAAAATCAAAGACTCGCAGTTACAAGATTCTTGAATGGATAAAAGTAAAATGCTGAATTTTTGTTTGAGATACATAAAAACATTTCTAATCTTGCATAACCTGTCATTTTCTGTCAGGCCTGGTTTTGTCAGAGAAGTGCAGCATACGTAACAGTAAGATAAACCTGTTCACTGGGATGATTTCACTGATGACTGGGGTAGAAAATTAGCCGATCTGTGGACCAGTATGCTTTTATATTATGCTTATAGACATGAGGCATAAGCATTATTTTTGCAAAAAGCAAATACATTTCTGCAACAGTTGTCTCTTTCCCCCGGGTGTAGCCTTGACTGTGGTGATATGATCGTTTTTGCCATGGGTTACTCAAAATACTTATTACTTTCTCTGACAATAGTTTCCATCAATGGCTGGTCAAAGAATTAATTCAAAGAATTCCAGTTCATTGGCCAGGTTCCAAGGGGACAAGTAGGTAGAATTCCACTTTGAGAGTCATCAAAGTGGTGGGGCTTGGAACAAAATTGGGATTTTGCTGCCAACCCCAAATTACGGTTTGCTGGTGGATACTGGACATCATAGGCTGGTTTGTGCGGGTGGTTGTGGTTGTGGTGGGCTGGTGGCTGATGCTCCACTTTGTCCTTGAACTGAGGAGTCAGCAGCGTGGGTCCCAGCCTGGGCTGGTGAGTCACACATGGCGGTGCCACTACCATCACCACTACCACCATCTACTGATGCCTGTGGTCTATCCATGCCAAGTGTAGCCACATCATCCTCACTATCACTATCTAAACCTGGTGTAGGGCCACGGGATGTACTCTGGGATGTACTCCATCCCCTGGGCACAGCATAGGGTACACTACCCGAGCGCATGCGGCGGCGTACATACCGATGCTTCACTGGTGAATATGATTCCTCACTGTCACTACTCGAATGATCGTCAGGAGCAATAAAATCACAATCCACATCACTATCATCATCATTACTGAAGTCAGAGGCCTGGCCACACGAAAATAATAGTTTTCTCTTGCGTTGAGGTACAACCGACCGTGACTGAGGAGTGCCCACACCAGAGGTAGAAGGTTGAGGATCGTCAGAGTTTTCTGCACTATTATCGATATCCTGGTCATTCCTTTCAGTCACTAACTGATCAAAGCCAAAGAATTCGTCTTCATTTCCACTTCCATCAGTGTCAGAACTATCAGATAGGAAGAGGAGAGTCCCAATTTTCCGTGGAGTGAGAGCTGACTTGCAACGAGGCATGGTGAACAAGGGTAACTGAGCCGGCGTTCCCACAATGCTATGCAGGCGCCTAGATTTTTTGTTTATGGCGCACACCCACCACACAGACCCGTTCTCTCACATGTAGGTCTATGAGCGCTTTCACACTAAATTTGACGGCGCTAGAATTTTGGCATAGATCTACAGTTTGGACACTCAACGTGAAGCCGTAGATCTACAGGGCGGACCCTGAAATATCCTTTGGGCAGCATGTATTGTGTTAAGAAAGCTGTCATACTGACAGATCTCTTCATTACCCCAGTCCACAGATGATAAGTGTTCTCTAAGCCCATTGTAATCTGCTAAGCTAAAACCTGGGACCATTACTGAATTATCCCTACTATCATACTTCCATTCAGTGCTATAGGTAATTGATTTATGATCGCTTGTGCCGAGTTCCTCTGTAATTTCTAAATTATTAACAAGGGTTTCCTTGTTTGCCAGAACCAAATCAAGCAGGTTATTTCCCCTTGTAGGCTCTGTCACAAACTGCTTCAAAAAACAATCCTGAACTACTTCAAAGAAATTGTTAGATTCTAAATTCCCAGTCAAGAAATTCCAATCAATCTGACTAACGTTGAAGTCCCCTAGAATTACTACATTATCATGCATTGTGGCCTTAATGATACTCAGCATGGATTCACGAGGGGCCGTTCCTGCCTAACTAATTCATTAACTTTCTTCAGTAAAGCTTTTGAGGCAATTGATCATGATAAAGAATTTGATATTGTTTATTTAGATTTTAGTAAGGCTTTTGATAGAGTACCGCACCAGAGACTGTTAAAGAAAGTGGCAGCTCATGGCATTGGGGAAAAAGTGCTGTCATGGATCAAGTCATGGCTCACCAATAGGAAGCAGAGAGTATGCTTAAATGGGATTAAATCCGAGTGGGGATCTGAAACAAGTGGCGTTCAACAGGGATCAGTCTTGGGCCCGTTGTTGTTTATAATATATATTAACGACCTTGACCCATGACCACATCACACACAATTTACTCTTGATGATGATGTTTTTCTTGAACACTCAGAGATTTTCAGAGTGATACACCAGTAAAGGCTTCACTTAGAAATCCCCACTAGTGTTACCACAAAACAATTGAGTTAGCCTATCATTCATAGGCTTGTGTCCTGGCAGTGCCTTTTCCTCCTGTGTGATGTAGGTCCTCTTTGGCACTTTCTTCCAAAAGAGGCCTGTTTTGTCACAATTGAAAACTTGTTGGGGGAGGAATCCTTCAGTCTCTGTATTCCTTGAATTCATCAACAAATTCTTCAGCCGCACGTTCGTCTGAACTTGCAGCCTCGCCATGCCTTACCACACTGAGTATGCCAGATCGCTTCTTGAATTTGTCAAAACAGCCTCTGCTGGCCTTAAATTCACTAATAGCAGCACTCGTTCCAGGCATGTTCTTTACTAAACCCAAATGCAACTGCCTTGCCTTTTCGCAAATTATCGACTCCAACTAACTGTTTTTTGTTGATCCACACCAACAACTTCTCAACATCTTCGATTGTTTGCAATCTCTGTTTCATTACCAAATTTACCCCTTTAGCAACATCAGCTTACTTATTTTTTTTCTTTGCCAGGATGGAACTGATCATTGATGCAGATTTCCTGTACATCCTGGTTAGATCAACCATCCATATGCCACTTTCTTTTTCAAAAGGCTGGCACTCAGAACTTTCTGTGGCCCCATAGTGGCTTGTTTAGCAGTCACACTCAATAAACAAGCACAAAAAACAATAGATTATTACAAAATTTTGGCTGAATGTGAAGGGTGATGCTCACTCACGATGAACAAAGACAGATGAGTCACTCGGCACTTAAGTGGCCGAGGATGCGGGTGGGCAGGCGGATGCATTCGTATGGATCATTGTCAACTCTACGAAAACCAAGGTGATGTACGAAAGCTGGGGACAAAAATTTCGAAGGAAAAAGTTGTCGAAAACTGAATCCTATGAAAATCGAGGTTCCACTGTAATTTTAATACTTACAATGATTTTTAAATTTGCCTATAAAAAAAAGATTCACTACATAAGATTAACCCTTTCAGGGTCTGTGCCATAGATCTACGGCTTTACATTGAGGGCCAAACTGTAGATCTACGCCAAAATTCAAACGGCTTCAAATTTAGTGCGAGAAGGGGGTAGGCCTACATCTGAGAGAATGGGTTTGGGTGGTCTGTGCACACTATGAAAAAATCTGGGCGCCCGCATGGCATTGTGGGAACGCTGCCAAAGTAGTTTTTTCTCATCGTGCCCGTCGGGAAGGGAAACTCTCACTCCCCACTCACTCTGGGCGAATTCTACCTCCTCTTCACAACTTACAGTTCTAAGACTGTGGAAGTGGAGCTGAAGAGGAATTCTATGGTTTGAACCATATGGTACCAATGTATCATATGGTACATTGGTGCCATGTCATAAAAATGGTACCATATGGCAAAATTGTGCCATATGGGACATTATACCATAAGGTACATTGTACCATATGTACAGGGTGCAGGGACCATAATGGGGAAAAAAGTCTGTCTGACTTTTTTGGTTATCCTAGGTTCTCCAAACATATGCTGCTAAGCATGATATTCTATGTAACTTTATTTGTGATACCTAAATAAACTTACTTACGATGCCACATGCGCTTGAGTAAGTTTATTCAGGTGTAAAAGAAATACAATTACATGGATTATCATACATAGCAGCATATGTACACAGTGTCCCTCGCTTTTCGTATTCTCGGCAATCATAAAAAATTTGCCAATCATAGGGGTATTTTCATATAAACATGACTCGCTTTTCATAGGGTGACTCGCGGTTGTAGTTCGCCCGGGCGCTACCCACAGTGTGAGCCATGGCGGCAGCCAGTCTGGCATTGTTTACCCGTGAGCAAAGGTCCCCTCATGTGCTCCAGCGAAAAATTTTATAATATTCCATTTATTTTTGCTTCAATTTCTAAAAAGTACCATGGGCCCCAAAAAAAGCTTCTGTGCCAGCCTTGTAAAAAGGGAGAAAAAGATTGAATTTTTAAAAAACCCCCATTAACAATTGAAAGGGGGGGTTAGCCCCCTTTAAATCCGTTCCTGGAAGTAGGCTATTGTGAAATGACGATTTTGAATAAATTTTTCCCCCAAAAGAAAAAATGTAAATCCAATTAATTCGTTCCAGACACACAGAAGTATCAACAACAATTTTTTTTTTTTTACCTAAAAGATAGATTTACATGCACAAAAGAATGAATATTCAACATGACAGTTACCTTTATTGAAGGCTGTTGTTGACGAATGGAAGACAGGGAGGAGGAGAGAGGGAAGAGAGGTTATTGTTTGGAAGGGAAATCCCCCTCCATAAGGACTCTAGGTCACTTCAGGGGTCACTTCCCTAGCATAAATATAGATTTACATGCAGAAAAAATGCCAAATAAATGCAAAGCACTAATAAAATGTATAAATGAACATTGGTAATAGGGGTAGTTGATGAGTGGAATGGTCTGCCTAGTAGGGTGATCGAAGCTAAAACATTGGGTCGTTTCAAATTTAGGTTGGATAAATACATGAATGAGAGGGGTTGTATTTGAGTCAGACTTGCACCTGAGCTTATGGCTTGGGTAGCATTTGTTCTGTTAGTGGGTTGGATTTGTGAAGGACCGGCCTAGTATGGGCCAACAGGCTTATTGCAGTGTTCCTCCTTTCTTATGTTCTAAAAGCTATGGCTTGGGTAGTTTCAAATTTAGGTTGGATAAATACACGAGTGAGAGGGGTTGGATTTGAGTCAGACTTGCACCTGAGCTTATTGCTTGGGTAGCATTTGTTCTGTTAGTGAGTTGGATTTATGAAGGACTGGCCTAGTATGGGCCAGCAGGCCTACTGCAGTGTTCCTCCTTTCTTATGTTCTTATTGGAGACTTGTTTGTGTGAGGGAGGGATGGCAAGTTTATTGTTGGAGAATATGTCACTAATATCAACTCTTCGGCTTATTTATCTATCACAATTCAACTAATATGACATAATAAACAATATTAATAACATAGAAACATGGAATATACTCTAGAATGAATAAAATAAGTCATTATGTATGTCACGAGAGGTGTTGTGTTGTGTTGTTGTTGGGTATATAAGGGCCACTGAGAGTAAGCTGTCCATAATGGTGGTGAAGCAGCAGCTGAGGCGGTGGTGTTTTCTGTAGCCCTATATAACTCCAACAACATTGGAGTTGGTAGAATCACTAAAGAAGGAACCCTCTACCACCATCACTACAACCTTCTACCACTATTACAACTGTTACCACCATCACTACTACCTTCTACCACCACACACACTGCTCGCCTGAATGCGCAAATTCATTCTTCCAAACTACAAAATAAACTTCAACGTCTCATCTCAGCTAGCCCTTGGTCTAAATTCTCCCTCACTGACTGTGTTACTAATCTGTCTTCTGTCTCACTCTCTCAGTATGAGCTTGAACTTCTTGGTTTTGGTCTTTCCTTTGCCACTTCGCCTACTCCTCGCGCTGGTATTTCCCTGATTAGCTCTTTTGATTCCTTTCGTCAATCTCGCTTCCGTAATCTTCCTGACTTGTCCACTTTTCGTGGTGCTCTCCTTCCTGCTCTTGTTAGTCTGTTCTCCAAGAATCACCACCTTCCACGCCGTTACCAACTTGCCCTTTCTTCTCTTAAATCTAACACTAACATTGTCATACTATCTTCTGACAAAGGTAATTCGGTAGTTATCCTTGATCGCGAGGATTACCTCCGTAAAGCTGATGTCTTGCTCTCTGACTCACGCACCTACACTCCTCTCGTTTCCAACCCTCTTGATCGCATCAAGAGAACTTTCAACAAAAAACTAAGGACTCTCTCCGACCTCTGTCCTCCTGACTTTGACCTTGTTCAACGGTTTCGTGTCATCTGTCCCTCTCTTCCCTATTTCTATGGCCTTCCCAAAACTCATAAACCTGATATTCCTCTTCGTCCTATCATATCCTCTAGAGGTTCTGTCTCTTATTCTCTTGCTTCTTGGCTGGCCAAAACCCTCACTCCCTTTCTTGGTACTTTTTCTCCTGCCCACCTCCGTCACTCTCAAGACTTCATTGAACGGGTTCGCTCTCTTCCCATCCTGTAAGATGCTTAGTCTTGACGTTGAGTCCCTCTTCACCAATGTCCCTCTTGATGATGTCCTTGATTTCCTTAGAGAGAAGGCCCATGAAGGGTTTCTTCATCTCCCTATCCCCACTGATGTCTTTCTTGATCTGATCCGCCTCTGTGTGGACTCTAACTCCTTTTCCTTCCAAGGGAAATATTATTCCCAAACCTTCGGTGTCGCTATGGGCTCTCCTCTCTCTCCTGTCCTTGCTAATCTTTACATGGAATACTTCGAGACTGTTCTTCTTCCTACCCTCGATGTGCAACCTTCACTCTGGCTCCGCTATGTGGATGACATCTTTGCTCTGTGGCCTCATGACTCCAGTCTCTTCCAACCTTTTCTTGAAGCTCTTAACAATTCTTGCCCTTCCATTAAGTTTAAAGCTGAATGGGAATCTAATTCCTTACTTCCTTTCCTTGATGTCCATGTCCACCGCTCAGATACAGGTTTTTCCTTTTCCGTTTACCGTAAACCTATGCACAGTGGCATGTACATTCACTACTTTTCCTATCATGCTTCCCCTGTCAAGAAAAGTGTTCTTATCTCCCTCTTTCTCAGTGCCCTCCGCATCTGTGATCCTCAGTTCCTTCCAGCAGAAATTTCCACTCTTTATATTTCGTTCTCCCGTCTTGGCTACCCTTCCCATTTCATAGACTCTGCCCTCTCACGTGCTAAACGCAATTTCTTCTCTCCCAAACTCTCTACTCATGGGAACTCTTCTATCCTCTGCCTTCCCTACATTTCCGTCTTTCTAATCTCAACAATTCTCTCCGTCCCTTAGACATCAAGCTTACCTTCCGCCAGACTAACACTCTTCGCACTAATCTCGTTCATACCTCTCCTCCCTCTTACAGATGTTCCTGGTGTCTACTCTATTTCTTGCTCCTCCTGTCCTCTTCAATACTTTGGAGAAACTGGTCGATCTCTTTCTGACAGACTTAGGGAGCACAAAAATAGTGTTAGGCTTGCCGACACTAACAATGCTCTTTTCTGTCACGTCAGAGATCATAGCCATCCTATTGACTGGTCTTCTGCTAAAACTGTCTTCCCTACTTCCAACTCGAACAGTCGCCGTTTAGTTGAATCCTCTCTTATACACAACTTTCCTTGTATGAACCTTAGCCCTGGCTTCGTCTCTGTAGATGCCTTCCTCTCCCACTACATTGTAAAATGCTCCAAACTTCAGAACACCCGTGACTTAACCTGAATCCTCATTTTTTCTTCTTCTTCTTCTTTTTCTTCTTCCTCTTCCCCTTTCCTCTCTCCTTTTCTCCTCTGGGTTGTCTTTCTCTCTCCTGTCTCGTTTTTTCTGTTCCTTCTTTATTTTATTTCACCACTTCCCCTTTCACGCACCTCGGTGCGCTTGCTCTCCCTCTGTGGGTTTCTAGCTCTCTTGCAGTGCTCCCCTTCCTTTGTATTTGACTGGCTCGTCTTCCTTATTTCCCACTTCTACCACTACCACTACTACTACCTCTTCTTCTTCTACTACATCTACTGATGAAATTAGACACATGTGCGGCGTCTGGTTGTCTTTGTTGTGGACGTTTCGCCATCCAGTGGCTGGCTGGATGGCGAAACGTCTACGGTGATGATGCCCGGGTGTTGTGCGTGTGTCATTTCATCCTGTCAGTATTATATACAATTCTTGTACTACTACTACTACTACTACTACTACCACTACTACTACCTCCACCTCTTCCTGCCTATATATAGCCGTCCTGCTCCTCCTCTGTTAGTGTGACTTTGTCAATGGTCCAAGTCGGACCGAAACGTCGTCGTAAGCTTCTGTCTTTTATGTGCGGGTTATTTGTGTATCGTTCCAGTCACGGTATTGTGCCTTTTTGTTATTTATTCTACCACCACCACTACCACCATCAACCACTATCACAACTGCTTCCACTCTACCACCACCACCTTTGTATTTTTCTACAAACTTTTTCGTAAATTATGTGTGTTTCTCACATTCTTTACCAAAGGGCTGGCACTAGAAGCTTTCTTTGGAGCCATGGTAGCTTATTTAGCACTTGCAAGCATTAAAATCAATGGAATATTATGAAATATTTCGAAGGAGCATGTGAGGGGACCGTCGCTCACTGGTAAACAATGGCACACTGGCTGGGAAGGCAGGCCCAGGCGGCTCAGAGCATAAGTACTCATCCTAGACGAAGGACGATTAGCAAGTTAACGGACCATTTGCGAGCCAATGTTTAGACGAAATAACAGGACTAGTATTTCCGAAATGGACGACTTTCAGGCCGGACGATTATTGAGGGACCACTGCACGTAGAAATGCATCGTTAGGCGATTTTATCATCAGATGATGCCAGCGTTGGTTGAGGGTCCACTGTATTTTTTTCTTGCCTCCAGAGTGGAGGAACGGATTAATGGCTACTCAGTTAATTTAAATGAGGAAAAATTATTTAATATACGAGCAAATTGAGTTACGAGCTAGGTCACAGAATGGATTAAACTCGCAAGTCAAGATTCCACTGTACATATATACATATACAGGTCTCCCTCAACATTTGTGTTTTCCACTTTCGCGGGCTTTGAACAAATGGAAATGGAAATGGGAAGTACTGGAAATGGGAAGTACAATGCCAGCACTTTAACCCTTTCAGAGTCCGTCCCGTAGATCTACGGCTTCACGTTCAGTGTCCAAACCATAGATCTATGCCAAAATTCTAGCGCCGTCAAATTTAGTGCAAAAATGCTCATAGGCCTACATGTGAGAGAACAGGTCTGCATGGTTACCTGGAGGTTACCTGGAGGTTACCTGGAGGTTATTCCGGGGATCAACGCCCCCGCGGCCTGGTCCATGACCAGGCCTCCTGATGGATCAGGGCCTGATCAACTAGGCTGTTACTGCTGGCCGCACGCAGTCCAACGTACGAGCCACAGCCCGGCTGATCCGGCACTTACTTTAGGTATCTGTCCAGCTCTCTCTTGAAGGCAGCCAGGGGTTTATTGGCAATTCCCCTAATGCTTGATGGGAGGCTGTTGAACAGTTTTGGGCCCCGGACACTTATGGTGTTTTCTCTTAGTGTACCAATGGCGCCCCTACTTTTTATTGGCGGCATTTTGCATTGCCTGCCCAGTCTTTTACTTTCGTAGGGAGTGATTTCTGTGTGCAGATTTGGGACCATTCCTTCCAAGATTTTCCAAGTGTAGATTATGATATCTCTCCCTCCTGCGTTCCAACGAGTACAAGTCAAGTGCTTCCAAGCGTTCCCAGTAGTTAAGGTGCTTGACAGAACTTATACGTGCAGTAAAGGATCTCTGTACACTCTCTAGATCTGCGATTTCACCTGCTTTGAATGGAGATGTTAATGTACAGCAGTATTCCAGCCTAGAGAGAACAAGTGATTTGAAAAGGATCATCATGGGTTTGGCATCTCTCGTTTTGAAAGTTCTCATTATCCATCCTATCATTTTCTTTGCACGTGCGATCGTGGCACTGTTGTGATCCTTGAAAGTGAGATCCTCAGACATTACTACTCCCAGGTCCCTTACATTATTTTTCCACTCTATTGTATGGCCGGAGTCAGTAGTATACTCTGTTCTAGTTATTATCTCCTCCGGTTTTCCATAACAGAGTAGTTGGAATTTGTCCTCATTGAACATCATATTGTTTTACCGTTGCCCACTGGAAAACTTTGTTTATATCTTCTTGGAGGTTAACCGCGTCCTCAGCAGATGACAGCCTAGCAGATCCTAGTATCATCCGCAAAGGATGATACGGTGCTGTGGTGTATATCTCTGTTTATGTCTGATATGAGGATAAGGAATAAGATGGGGGCGAGTACTGTGCCTTGTGGAACAGAGCTCTTCACTATGGCAGCCTCCGATTTAACTCTGTTGACCACTACTCTTTGTGTTCGATTTGTTAGGAAGTTGAAGATCCATCTCCCCACTTTCCCAGTTATTCCTTTAGCACGTATTTTATGGGCTATTACGCCATGATCGCATTTGTCAAATGCTTTTGCAAAGTCTGTGTATATTACATCTGCATTCGATTTTCTTCCAGTGCATCCAAGGCCATGTCTAGTGATCCAGTAGTTGTGAGAGGCAGGAGCGACCTGCCCTGAACCCATGTTGCCCTGGATTGTGCAGATTTGGGAATCCAGGTGATTTGCAATCCTGCTTCTTAACACTCTTTCAAAGATTTTTATGATGTGGGACGTCAGAGCTATTGGTCTATAGTTCTTAGCTAATGCTTTGCTGCCACCTTTATGGAGTGGGGCTATATCCGTTGTTTTAAGTGACTGTGGAATTTCACCCATGTCCAAGCTCCTCCTCCATAGTGTACTTAGGGCACGCGAGAGGGGTTTCTTGCAGTTCTTAATGAAAACAGAGTTCCATGAGTCTGGGCCCGGGGCTGAGTGCATAGGCATGTTGTCAATGGCTTTTTCAAAATCTATGGAGTTAGGGTAATGTCGGAAAATCTGGCATACATTTATGGAGTTTTGAGGCTCATTCATGAAGAATCATTTGGGTTTGTCGATCCTCAGACCGATTAGTGGTTCACTAAACACAGAGTCGTACTGGGATTTCAATATTTCACTCATTTCTTTGTTGTCGTCTGTGTAAGTCCCATCCTGTCTGAGTAAGGGCCCGATACTAGATGTGGTATTTGCCTTGTTTTTGGCATATGAAAAGAAATATTTTGAATTTCTTTCAATTTCACTAATAGCTTTAAGCTCCTCCTGCCTCTCCTGGTTCCTGTAAGAGTCATTTAGCTTAAGTTCGATAGTTTCCACTTCCCTGGTCAGTGCCTCCTTTCGTGTATCAGATATTCTAGCACTCCTGAGGAGCTCAGTGACTCTTCATCATCTTCTGTAGAGGGAGCGTCTTTTTCTCTCCAGTTTACTCCTGTTCTTCCTTTTCTTAGGGAATATGCCTAGAACATGCTTCGGCTACCAGAAAGTTGATCCTTTCAAGGCACTGGTTTGGATCCATGTCATTTAAGACATCTCCCAACATGTTTCGTTTAGGACATGGTTATACTGGTCCCAGTTGATGTTCTTGTTGTTGAAATTGTATTTTGTGAAGACACTTCACAGGTACATGCATTCTGCTGTTCAGGACCCCTATGCATGTACGTCTGGACTTCGATTAGATTGTGATCGGAATTAGTTGTTTTTGATATTCTTATGTTCTTATCAGGTCCTCATTATTTGTGAAGATAAGGTCAAGTGTGTTTTCCTAGTCTTGTTGCTCCACTATCTGCTGGCTTAAGGTGTGTTTTTTCGCAGAGACTTAGTAGCTCATGTGTGTGTGACCTTTCATCTGCGCTACCTCCGGGATTGTTTCAGCTATAACATTATTTGCTACATTCTTCCATTTTGTATGCCTTAGGTTGAAATCACCAAGCAGTAAGATGTTTGGGGATGGAGCTGAAGGTTTTCCAAACAGTAATCGATTTTCAGTAGCTGTTCCTTGAACTGTTGGGAGGTTGCATCTGGTGGCTTGTATACAACCACAATGACTAGGTTTTGGTTCTTCGATCTTTATTGATAGAACTTTAACTACCTCATTTGTGGTTGTTCAGCAACTCCGTGCAGATAAGGGACTCTTTGACATACAGGCCAACCCCCCTTGTTGCCTGTTTTTTTCTGTCGCATCTAAAAAAGGTTGTAACCACTTATCCATATTTTCACTGTCAAAGTGATCTTTTGTGTGAGTCTCTGTGAAGGCTGCAAACATTGCATTAGACTCCACTAGAAGTCCACTGATAAAAGGTATTTTGTTGTTGGTGGACGGCTTAAGGCCCTGTATATTAGCAAATATGAACGAGGTTGTATTCTGTGTTTGTTGGGGGGATTTTGTTATTGGCATCAGTAGTTGTAATTCTGGAGGGCCATGGGTGGCCACTGGCTGCACCTCCAGTCCAACAAGGCTCCAAGGTGGTGGACTATTTTTGTTATTTCCTTCCATTTTCTTTTTTCGTTTCCTGCCACTAAAAAATCACCTGGAGTTGGGTTGTCGTAGCTACTATTATTTGTCTTGTGGTGGGTGTGTGCCATAAATAAAAAATCTAGGCGCTCGCATAGCATTGTGGGAACGCCGGCTCAGTTACCCTTGTTCACCATGCCTTGTCGCAAGGCAGCTCTCACTCCAAGCTTGGTTCCGACCAACCAGTTATAAGTCAAAATGGACGTAAGTTGAACCTTTGAAAATTGCCGACATACTGGGTAGGGCATAATGTCAAATTTTTCCTATATAAACTACCTACATAGTACTGTAATGTAATATACAAACATTATTTCATTCTTTTTACTATAATTTACTTCTGTTGTTATATTTTAATTATTTATGTACTGTATATAATGTATGCATGGTAGTAAACTGTATTGTAAATTTTACATCGCATACAGTATCATATGTTACTGTTATCTTTATGTATTATCGACACAGTGGAATGTGAGAATACCACTAGTAGTGTCATCCTGCCAGAATGTAGTGTAACCTATACCCTAAGTAAAGAGAAACAACTCTGGAACATGTGTAATACGTATCCGGCTGGCTGGCTGGCCGGGTGGGTGGGTGACCGGGTGGGTGGGTGACCGGGTGGGTGGGTGGCCAGGTGGGTGGGTGGTTGGCTGACTGGTTGACTGAATGTGGCTGTCTCTCTCTCTCTGTATCTCTCTCTCTCTCACAGGTACATGTAAATGAAGTTATCATAAATAGTAAATTACCAGGGGAAACCCCAAAAAAAAACCCAAAAAAGTACTTACAGTGGGGACCCCCCCATAGCGACCTTAAACCCGGGAAGAGGGGTGGTTGTTATGCGAAATGTTCGTAGCGAAGAATTTTCCCCCTAAAAATAAAGGAGTGCATTAAACTTAATATTTCATGTGGTGTGTAAAATTTTTTTTTTTATACTTTTGGGTTGTCTTGCACGATTTATTGATTTACCATTATTTCTTATGGGGAAAATTTGATTCGATTTTAGGGTTTGGTAAATTTTTTGGTTTTTTTTGCGATGAGCTCTCAGGAACGGTATTCAAATATATATACAGTTGGACCCTCGAATTTAGCGCTATTAAAATCCAGTTCCTGAGAGAGCTCAATGCTTATGTGAAATTATCGTTATGCCGGCGGGGGGGGGGGGCTGGGAATTATTTATTCCCTATGGGAAATATGGGAGGGAAATCTATCTTAATCCGTGCCTAAGTCAATAAATTTTGGATGGTTATTTTTTTTACTTGGGTGTAATACAATCATGAAAAGATTTTTAATTGTTTTTTTTTTTAATCGCACCTCAAATTTTTTTTTTTGTTTTTTTTTGAAGTAGACATGCACAGTTAAAACCAATGACACTTAACTTTTTTATTGAGTTCTGTGTGTTGATTTATGGGTGGGGATGGGAGTAGCTGGGGGATGTGTGTTTGGAGGTGTTTGGTTGGATTGGGGTTTTTGTCCGTTTATTTTTCTTCGTTTTTGTATTTTTGAGGGGTCTTAGAGTGTTTTTTTTTTTTTTCTTTTTTTTTTTTCTTTTTTTTTTTTTTTTTTTTTTTAGAAGGGGGAATCCCCTTCCATTGGGACCTTTTAGACTGGATGGTAGCAAGTCCTTTTATGAGGTTACTTCCCTTCTTCTTTGAATCAAATTTTTTTGGTATACTGAGTGTTCACATTCTCTACAGATTCTGAGTTTTAACAGTTAAAAAGTGAGGCCACCGAGTTTTTTTTTTCTGTTAAACATTTTTCTTCTCGAGTTAAATTTCCTCTGATCCGTATGAATCACATGAATAACGATCAATGAATTCTCGTTTACTTTCTGTAGATCCGACTATGATTAATTAATGGCATTATGTTATAGTTATGACCACATACCTTGTTGTACAACATTCTCTGATTTTGTACAATGTTCCATTGCACTGTACAGAATCAGCCCAGAGCTGAAGCATCTGCAGATTGTTTATGTATTTGTTATTAGCTGTATGTTGATGAATGCCATACCATCAGCTTTCGCTGTGCTGGTGAGTAGTACATACTTATGTAGAATATACTGTGTATCAACCCTATGTGGGGACTCTCTGTTATTTGATGTCACATGACTTCACTTGAACTGCCCCCCCCCCCCCCTTATGCCTGACCTGGATTATAGAACAACTTGTATTTTCGGACCAGGAGACATGCTGGGGCTGGGTTCGTCTCTTACTCTTAAAGCTGTATCTGTTATGCTCAGTGATTAAACAAAGCAAATTTGTATCAGTTAAGTTCAGCGATCAAACAAAAACAATGTTGTTGTTGGGGGTTTACCAGCGCCACTGACATCATATGCCACAGCCTCAACACTTCCCCCACCTCAACATTTCCCCAACCCTCCACATTCCCCACCATCAACATCCCCACCAATTCTCTGCACTAAAGTGTGTATGTACATATACATTTATATAAATTGTTTAATATTCTATACATTCTGTGTGTATGTATGATTTATTATATTTTTATATTTACGATATTTACTTTATTTATAAAATACGTACATTGTTTCAGTGTTTTCCTTAGAAAACTAGTGATTTACTGCAGTTAGTAAAAACCTCAAAAATAATCCATTTTCTTTACAATAGAGTCCATGGGGACGATACTGTAGTCAAAGTGGGACAGGGAAATGCGGGATGCTTCAGCCGTTGCATCTCCCCCATATTATGGCCTATTTTATTCATTCTTGAGTATTATATATGTTTCTGTGTTAAATTATATGTTTATTTTGTCATATTTAGATGAATTGTGATAGATAAATAAGCCGTTTACAGTTTGAAATAGTGTCATATTCAAGTACAGTGGAACCTCGGGTACACAATGACATCGGCTAGCGATAAAATCGCGAGATCGATAAGTCTTTGTGTAAAAAAAATTGGCTCAGCCAACAGTTGAAATGAAAAACTCAGGGACATTATCCCGAATGCACTCCCCCGTACCGTCCGGACTGAAGCCTCAGCTGCCCTGCCATCAGCTTGCTGTGCCATTGTTTTACAAGCCACCAAGGGCCCAAAGAAAAGCTCTTCTAGTGCCAACCTGTGGTAATAAAGGGTGTAAGAAATACTTTTTGAAATACTGTCATACCACGGTCAGCTGTTTGCTGCACTACTGTCAGCTGCCACTGACTGTACCACGATCAGCTGTTGGCTGCTGCTGTACCATGGTCAGATGAATGCTGTATACCATCAGCTGTCGCTGGACCACATCAGATGTTGCTGCAACACTGTCAGATGCTTGCTGCACCACTGTCAGTGTTGCTTCACCCCATCAGCGGCTGCGCTCCACCATCTAGCTGTACTACTCGAAGATGTGGGGAGGACTGTTGTTGGTGTGGCTTAACGAGAAACAATTCCAGAAACAATAACCCCTGAGGGTTAGCACCAGGATAACCCAAGAAAGTCAGTGCATCTTAGAGGAATGTCTAACTTATTTCTATTGGGGTCCTCAAATCTTGTCACCAGGATCGCGACCCACACCAGTGACCTAAAACCAGTGACACTGGAAAAAAATGCCTGGATACTAGTGCTCATATTGGTGAATTTAAAGCTTGCATAGGTTGGTTTGAGAGATTTAACCCCTTTGACTGTTTCAGGCCCTCTCTGAAACTGTCATTCTATGTCTTCTATTTTTTGAAAAAAAAACCTATTTTTCTTATGAAATGATAGAGAATCTTTTCCGTGGTAATGACACCAAAAGTTCGACATTTGGTCGAACTCATGGTATTATGCTCCAGCATTTTAGTGTCTCGGCGACATATGCATATCGCGATTTTGCCGACTTTTGAGCCCTATTTCAGCAAATTCACATTGTTCCAGATTGACCAAACTCATAGCTATTTCTTTAGAACTCAATTTTATCTTCTGATCTGAGTACAAGATTACCTCCATTTACTAATTTGGTTAACCCAATATTGGTGGTCAGAATTTGGCAATTTGGCCCAATTTCACGCAACACTAAAAAGATGCCAAGTTCCAAAATAGGTCCAGAATAAACAAGGTAGGACATTCGTGGCACTAAAATAGACTATGCCTGTTCATTTAGTCACTTCTCTAGGCCCCTCTTATATTATTATTGCTTTCTATTTTGATTTTTTATTCTTACAAAAAAACTACAAAATTTTCTGTTATGCAGACTACTGCATTATGTAAAAATGGTATAAATAATATCAGTGCAATAGTCTATATGTAAAGATATTTGACTCCCCAGTTGAAGTGTATTGGACGTGTGGTGTGTTTTATTTACTCCTGAACATTGAGTAAAAATAGACTTTTCGTCTACTTGGTAGACTCAGTTTCAAGGTCGTTTTCATCGTCAAAGTAATTGAAAATCATTCTATTTCAGTAATTTGTTTTCCATTTCATCACCTAAAGGACCCATGAAAACGCTAATACAACGATTAAAATACTATACCGAAATACACCTCAAAGTTGGCGTTTTATTCAAAAAAAACGATAGTGTTTCTTTTTTTTCTCATTTACGCCAATGTGTGCTGCAGGATTTTTTTTTATGTGGTGCACCAATGACCAACCCAGACCCATTCTCACATGTGCGCCTACCAGCTTTTCTCCCCACTTGATTTGAAGCCACTCAGAATTTTGCAGTATATATACATCAGAAACATTGGATCGTAAGACGTTATCTTTACGTCGGGGACAAAAACAGTTCAAAGGGTTAAGAATCATAGTGGCTAAACAGTGTGATAAGGCATGACGAAACTGAATGAATTCACCCCAACAAGTGTTTCAAACTGTGACGAAACAGGGCCTGTTTCTAGTAGAAAATGCCAAACGGGACCCTCACTTTACTCAGGAGGAAAGCACTTCCAGGGAACACAAGCTATGAAAGACAGGCTAACTCATGTTTTGTTGTAATGCTAGTGGATTGCAAAGTGAAGTCTTTATTATGTATCACTGAAAATCCCGTGTGTTCAAGAAAAACAGTGTTGTCCTCATCCACTCATAAATTCTCTTCCAATAAAGGTAAGTGTCATTTTAGTATTTATTTATGTATTGTGCATGTCTCATTGTTTTCAGTGGTAGGGGGAATGTATATATCATGTAATAAAAATAGTTTTTTAATACTTTGGCTGTCTGGAACGGATTAATCTAATTTAATCGTTACAAGATGGCCAAAATGGACAGCAAGCTGACGGTGGCACAGCAGTAGTCTGATGGTGGTGCAGCAACAGCAGCAGCTACGGTGGTACCAAGCAGCAGTGATGGTGGTGCAGCTACAGCAAGCAGCTGACCGTGGTTCGGCAGCGCTGGACGTGGTAAAGCAGCAGCTGATGGTGTGGTGCAAGCAACAGAAGACCATGGTAACACAGAGTATGTCATAGTATTTCTCACCCTTTTGTACCACAGGGTTGCACTAGAAGCTGTTCTTTGGGCCCATGGTGCGTAATTTAGCAGTTACAAGCCACGAAAACAACAAGGAATAATACAAACATATATTGCATGTATGCGTAAACCAAATGCCCTGGCTTGTTAAACAATGGCCACACCAGTGAAGCAGGGTCACAGGCGCTCAGGTCTGGATTGCAGAAGGCGGACAGCGTTTGGCATGAATGTCTTTACTGAGTTTTTCACAATGGTAGAACCAATTATTTTACAGTTGGTCCCTCAATTATCGTCCTTAATCCGTTCCCGGAAGTAGACTATTGTCGAAATAGACGATTTTTGAATCAATTTTCCCATAAGATATTAATGTAAATCCAATTAATTCGTTCCAGCGACACCAGAAGTATCAACAACAATTTTTTTTTTTTTACCTAAATGAATTAATTCTACATGCACAAAAGAATGAATATTCAACATGACAGTTACCTTTATTGAAGGCGGTTGTTGACGAATGGGAAAGACAGGGAGGAGGAGAAGGGAGAGAGGTTATTGTTTGGAAGGGACATCCCCCTCCATAAGGACTCTAGGTCACTCAGGTGCGGTCACTTCCTAGCATATAAATATAGATTTACATGCAGAAAAAAGTCCAAATAAATGCAAGCAACTAATAAATGTATAAATGAACTTGGTAATAGGGGTAAGTTGTTGAAGTGGAATGGTTGCCTAGTAGGTGATCGAATGCTAAAACATTGGGTCGTTTCAAATTTAGGTTGGATAAATTCATGAATGAGTGGGGTTGTATTTGAGTCAGACTTGCACCTGAGCTTATGTTGGGTAGCATTTGTTCTGTTAGTGGGTTGGTATTTGTGAAGACGGCCTAGTATTGGGCCAACAGGCTTATTGCAGTGTTCCTCCTTTCTTATGTTATATATAGCTTTGGCTTGGGTAGTTTCAAATTTAGGTTGGATAAATTACACGACCGTGAGAGGGGTTGGTTTGTGTCAGACTTGCACCTGAGCTTATTGCTTGGGTAGCCTTTGTTTGTTAGTGAGTTGGATTTATGAAGGATGGCCTAGTATGGCCAGCAGGCATACTGCAAGTGTTCTCCTTTCCTTATGCTCTTATTGGAGGTCTTGTTTGTGTGAGGGAGGGATGGCAAGTTTAATGTTGGAGAATATTTCATAATATCACTCTTCGGCTTTTTTATCTATCACAATTCACTATTATGACATAATAAACAATTTAATAACATAGAAACATGGGAATATACTCTAGAATGAATAAAATAAGTCATTATCGTATGTCACGAGAGGTGTTGTGTTGTGTTGTTGTTGGTTATATAAGGGCCACTGAGAGTAAAGCTGTCCATAATGGTGGTGAAGCAGCAGCTGAAGGCGGGGTGGTGTTTTATGCTTAAGCCTATATAAACTCTCAACAACATTGGAGTTGGTTAGAATCACTAAAGAAGGACCCTTCTACCACCATCACTACAATCCTTCTACACTATTACAACAGTTACCACCATTCCACTACTACCTTTCTACCACCACACACACTGCTGCCTGAATGCGCAAATTCATTCTTCCAAACTACAAAAATTATCTTCAACTGTCTCTCTCAGCTAGGCCCTTGGTCTAATATTCTCCCTCACTGTCTGGGTATACTAATCTGTCTTCTGACTCACTCTACTCAAGTTTGAGCTTGAATCTTCTTGGTTTTGTCTTTCCTTTGCCACTTCGCTACCCTCGCGCTGGTTTTCCATGATTAGCTCTTTTGGATCTTTCGTCAATCGCGCTTCCGTAATATATCTGACTTGTCCACTTTTCGTGGTTGCTCTCCTTCCTGACTCTTGTTAGTCTGTTCTTCCAAGAATAACCACCGTCCATGCCGTTACCACTTGCCTTTTTCTCTTAAATCTAACACTACATGTCATACTATCTTCTGACAAAGGTAATTCGGTAGTTATCCTTGATCGCAGGATTACCTCCCGTATAAAGCTGATGTCTTGCTCTCTGACTCACGCAACTAAACTCCTCTCGTTTTCCAACCCTCTTGATCGCATCAAGAGAACTTTCAACAAATAAAACTAAGGGACTCTCTCGACTCTGTCCTCTGACTTTGACTTGTTCAAACGGTTTTCGATGTCATCTGTCCTCTTCTTCCCTATTATCTATGGCCTTCCCAAAACTCATTAAAATGATTATTCCTCTTCTGTCCTATCTATCCTCTAGAGGTTCTGTCTCATATTCTCTTGCTTCTTTGGCTGGCCCAAAACCCTCACTCCTTTCTGGTACTTTTTCTACTGCCCACCTGTCACTCTCAGACATTCATGAACGGGTTCGTTCTCCCTTCTGTAAGATGCTTAGTCTTGACGTTGAGTCCCTCCTCTTCACCAAATGTCCCTCTTGAATGAATGTCCTTATTTCTTAGAGAGAAGGCCCATGAAGGTTTCTCATCTCCCTATCCCCACTGATTGTTTCTTTCTTGATCTGATCGCCTCTGTGTGGACTCTAACTCCTTTTCCTCCAAGGGGAAATATTTTCCCAAACCTTCGGTGTCGCTATGGGGCTCTACTCTCTCTCATGTCATTGCTAATCTTTACATGGAATACTTTCAGACTGGTTCTTTTCCTACCCTCGAATGTGCAACCTTCACTCTGCTCCGCTTTGGGATGACATCTTTTGCTCTGTGGCCTCATGACTCCAGTCTCTTCCAACCTTTTCGTGAAGCTCTTATCAATCTTTGCCCATTCCATTAATGTTTAATGATGAATGGGAATCTAATTTACTTGTTCACCTTTGCCTTGATGTCCATGTCCACCGCTCAGATACGGTTTTTCATTTTTCCGTTACCGTAAACTATGCACAGTGGCATGTACATTCATACTTTTCACCTATCATGCTTCCACTGTCAAGAAAGTGTTCTTATCTCCCTCTTTTCTCCGTGCCCTCGCATCTGTGATCCCTCAGTTCCTTCCAGCAGAAATTTCCATCTCGTTTATATTTCGTTTCGCCGTCTTGGTACCCTTCCCATTTCATAGACTCTGCCCTCTCAAGTGATAAACGCAATTTTCCTTCTATCCCAAAAACTCTCTAATCATGGGACTCTTCTATCCTCTGCTCTTCCCACATTTTTCCGGTCTTCTAATCTCAACAATTCTCTCGTCCTTAAGACATCAATGCTTTACCTTCCGCCTGACTACATCATTCGCACTAATCTCGTTCATACTTCCTCCCTCTACAGATGTTCCTGGTGTCTACTCTATTTCTTTGCTCCTCCTGTTCCTCTTCAATACTTGGAGAAACTGTACGATCTCTTTCTGACAGATTAGGGAGCACAAAAATAGTGTTAGGCTCCTTGCCGGGGACCACTAACAATGCTCTTTTTTTCTTGTCACTGTCAGAAGATCATTAGCCATCCTATTGACTGGTCGTCTGCTAAAACTCGTCTCCCTACTTCTCAACTCGAAACAGTCGGCCGTTTAGTTGAATCCTCTCTTATAACACTTAACTTTCCTTGTTTGACCTTAGCCCTGGCTTCGTCTCTGTAGATGCCTTCCTCTCCCACTACATTGTAAAATGCTCCAAACTTCAGAACACCGTGACTGAAACTGAATCTCAATTTTTTTCTTCTTCTTCTTCTTTTCTTCTTCTCTTCGCCCTTTCCTCTCTCCTTTTCTCCTCTGGGTTGTCTTTCTCCTCTCTGTCTCGTGTTTCTGTTCCTTCTTTATCTCTATTTCACCACATTCCATTTCACGAACCTCGGTGCGCTTGCTATCCCTCTGTGGGTTTCTAGCTCTCTTGCAGTGCTCCCCTTCCTTTGTATTTGACTGGCCTCGTCTTCCTTATTTCCCACTTCTACCACTACCACTACTCTACTCTTCTTCCTCTCTATACATTCTACTGATGTAATTTAGACACATGTGCGGCGTCTGGTTGTCTTATTCTCTATTGTGGACGTTTTGCCATCGATGGCTGGCTGGATGGCGAAACGTTACGGTGTTGATGATGCACAGGGTGTTTTGACGTGTGTCTTTTTCATCAAACGTCGGTTTTATATTACTATTATTGTGCTACTACTAATACTTACTACTACTACCACTACTACTACCTCCACCTACTTCCTGCCTATATATATGCGTCCTGCTCCTCCTCTGTTAGTGGGAATTTGTCAATGGTCAAGTACGAGACACGAAACGTCCCGTCGTTTAACGCTTCTGTCTTTTTTGTCGCCGCGTTATTTGTGTTGTATCGTTCCAGTCAAGGGTATTGTGGCCTTTTTGTTATTTATTCTACCACCACCACTCCAATCAACCTCTATCACAACTGCTTCCACTCTCACCACCACCACCTTTGTATTTTTCTACAAACTTTTTCGTAAATTATGCTGTGTTTCTCACATTCTTTACAATCGGGGCTGGCACTAAGAAGCTTTCTTTGGAGCATGGTAGCTTATTTAGCATTGCAAGCATTAAAATCAATGGAATATTATGAAATATTTCGAAGGAGGCATTGAGGGGACCGTTCGCTCACTGGTAAAAAATGCACACTGTCTGGGGAATGGCAGGCCCCAGGCGGATCAGTGGCATAAGTACTCACCTAGACGAAGGTCGATATTAGCAAGTTAACGGCCATTTGCTGAGCCAATGTTTAGACGAAATAAACAGGAACTAGTATTTCCGAAATGGACGACTTTCAGGCAGGACGATTATTGAGGGACCACTGCACGTATAATGCATCGTTAGGCGATTTTTCATCAGATGATGCCAGCGTTGGTGAGGGTTCTCCACTGTATTTTTTTCTTGCCTCCAGAGTGTGAGGAAACGGATTCTAATGGCTACTAGTTATTTAATGAGGAAAAATTATTTATATAACGAGCAAAAATTGAGTTACGAGCTAGGTCACTGATGGAATTAAACTCGCAAGTCAAGATTCCACTGTACATATATACCATTACAGGTCTCCCTCAAATTTGTGTTTTCCACTTTCGCGGGCCTTTGAAACAAATGGAAATGGAAATGGGAAGATAATGGAAATGGGAAGTACATAGCCAGCACTTTATCACTTTCAGGTCCGTCCCGTAGATCTTACGGCTTCACGTCAGTGTCCAAACCATTGTCTATGCAAAATTATAGAGCAGTCAAAATTAGTGCATAAAAATGCTCATAGGCCTAATTGTGAGAAGAAACAGGTCTGCTTGGTATACCTGGAGGGGAGGTTACCTGGTAGGGTTACCTGGAAGGTTATTCCGGGGATCAACGCCCAGCGGCCCGGACCATGACCAGCGCTCCTGATGGATAAGGGCCTGATCAACAAGGCTGTTACTTGCTGGCGCACGCAGTCCAACGGTACGAGCCACAGCCCGGCTGATCCGGCACTTACTTAGGTATCTGTTCCGCTCTCTCTTGAAGGCTGCAAAGGGGTTTATGGCAAATTCCACCTAATGCTTGTTGGGAGTACTGGCTGTTGTAAACAGTTTTGGGCCCGGACACTTATGGTGTTTTCTCTAGGTGTACCAATTGGGCCCCTACTTTTTATTGGCGGCATTTTGCATTGCCTGCCTCATCTTTTACTTTCGTAGGGAGTGATTTCTGTGTGAGATTTGGGACCATTCCGTTCTAGACTTTTCCAAGTGTAGATTATGATATATACTCTCCCTCATGCGTTCCAACGAGTACAAGTCAAGTGATTCCATGCGTTCCCAGTAGTTAAGGTGCTTGACAGAAGTATACTGTGCAGTAATGGATCTCTGTTAAATCTCTAGATCTGCGATTGCACCTGCTTTGAATGGAGATGTTAATGTAACAGCAGTATTCCAGCATAGGAGAAACAAGTGAATTGAAAAGATCACTTGGTTTGGGCCATCTCTCGTTTTGAAGTTCTCATTATCCATTCCTATCCTTTTCTTTGCACAGTGCGATCGAGGCCCTGTTTGTGATCCTTGAAATGATGAGCAGATACTCAGACATTAACTACTCCCAGGTCCCTTACATTCTTTTCAACTCTATTGTATGGCAGGAGTCAGTAGTTACTCTGTTCTAGCTTATTATCTCCTGCGGTTTTCCATACAGAGTAGTTGGAATTTGTCCTCATTGAACATACATATTGTTTAACGTGCCCACTGGAAAACTTTGTTATATATTCTTGGTCCGGTTTAACCGCGTTCCTCAGCAGATGTCTGCATACATGCAGATCCCTAGTTTCATCCGCAAAGGATGATACGGTGCTGTGGTGTATATCTCTGTTATGTCTGATTTGAGGATATGAATTAGATGGGGGAAGTACTTGTGCCTTGTGGAACAGAGCTCTTCATATGGCAGCCTCGATTTAACCTCTGTTGACCTACTACTATTTGTTTCGATTTGTTAGGAAGTTGATGAAGATCCATCTCCCCACTTTCCCAGTTTTTCCTTTGCACGTAATTTTTATGGGATATTACGCTTGATCGCATTTGTCAAATGCTTTGCCAAAAGTCTGTGGTATGTATATTACATACTGCATTATGTTGTCTTCCAGGGCATCAAAGCCATGTCATAGTGATTCCAGTAGTTGTGAGAGGGCAGAGAGGACTGCCCTGAACCCATGTTGCTCCTGGATTGTGCAGATTTTGGGATCCAGGTGATTTGCAATCCTGCTCATTAATACCTCTTTCAAAGATTTTTATGATGTGGGACGTCAGAGCTATTGGTTTATAGTTCTTAGCTAATGCTTTTTGCTGCCACCTTTATGGGAGTGGGGCTATATCCGTTGTTTAAGTTGACTGTGGAATTTCACCATGTCCAAGCTCCTCAAGATCCATGTGTACTTAGGGCACGCTCCGAGAGGGGTTTCTTGCAGTTCTAATGAAAACAGAGTTCCATGAGTCTGGGCCCGGGGTGAGTGCATAGGCATGTTGTCAATGGCTTTTTCAAAATCTATAGGAGTTAGGGATGACGGAATCTGGCATACATTTATGGAGTTTTGAGGCTCATTATGAAGAAATCATTTGGGTCTGTCGATACTCAGACCGATATTAGTGAGTTCACTATAAACAGAGTCGTACTGGGATTTCAATATTTCACTCATTTCTCTTTGTACTTGTCGTCTGTGTAAGTCCCCATCCTGTCTGAGTAGGGCCCGATACTAGATGTGGTATTTGCCTTGTTTTTGGCATATGAAAAGATATTATTTTGAATTTCTTTTCAATTTCCTAATAGCTTTAAGCTCATACTGCCTCTCCTGGTTCCATGTAAGAGTCATTTAGCTTAAGTTCGATAGTTTCCACTTTCCCTGGTCAGTGCCTCCTTTCGTGTATCAGTTATTCTAGCACTCCTGAGGAGAGCTCAGTGTCTCTTTCGTCATCTTTGTAGAGGGAGGTCTTTTTCTCTCCAGTTTACTCCTGTTCCTTCCTCTTTCATAGGGAATATGCCTAGAACATGCTCGGCTACAGAAAGTTGATCCTTTCAAGGCAATGGTTTGGATCCATGTCATTTAAGGACATTCTTCCCAAACATGTTTCGTTTAGGACATGTTTTTCTTGGTCCCAGTTGATGTCTTGTGTTGAAATTGTATTTGTGAAGACAAATTCACAGGTATGCATTATGCTCTGTTCAGGACCACATGCATGTACGTCTGGACTTCGACTTAGATTGTATCGGAATTAGTTGTTTTGATATTCTTAAGTGTCTTATCAGGTCCTCATTATTTGTGATGATTAAGGTCAAGTTGTTTTCTAGTCTTGTTGGCTCCACTATCGCTGGCTTAAGATGGTTTTTTCGCAGAGACTTAGTAGCTCATGTGTGTGTGACCTTTCATCTGACGCTACCTACGGGGATTGTTTCAGCTATAACATTATTTGCTACATTTTTTCCATTTTTGTCATGCCTCTAGGTTGAAATACACCAGCAGTAAGATGTTTGGGGATGGAGCTGGAAGGTTTTCCAAACAGTTATCGATTTTCAGTAGCTGTTCCTTGAACTGTTGGGAGGTTGCATCTGGTGGCTTGTATACAAACACAATGACTAGGTTTTGTTCTTGTTCTTTATTGATAGAACTTTAACTACCTCATTTGTGGTGTTAAGCAACTCCGTTGCAGATAAGGGACTCTTTGACAACAGGACACCCCCCCCTTGTTGCCTGTTTTTTCTGTCGCATCTAAAAAGGTTGTAACCACTTATCCATATATCACTGTCATAAGTGTATCTTTGGGTGGAGTCTCTGTGAAGGCTGCTACATCTGCATTAGGGCTTCACTAGAAGTCACTGATAATAAGGTATTTTGTTGTTGGTGGACGGCTTAAGGCCATGTATCATTAGAAAAATATGAACGAGGTTGTATTCTGTGTTTGTTGGGGGGTTTTTGTTATTGGCATCAGTAGTTGTAATTCTGGAGGGCCATGGGGGCCAACTGGCTGCACCTCCCAGTCCAACAAGGCTCCCCCTTTCCAAGGTGGTGGTCTTTTTTGTTATTTACTTCCATTTTCTTTTTTCGTTTCCTGCCACCTAAAAAATTCACCTGGAGTTGGGTTGTCGTCCTCGTAGCTACTATTTATTTGTCTATGTGGTGGGTGTGTGCCTTAATAAAAAATCTAGGCGCTCGCATAGCTTTGTTTGGGAACGCCGGGCTCAGTTACCCTTGTTCACAATACCTTGTCGCAAGCAGCTCTCACTCAAAGCTTGGTTCCGACCAACCAGTCATAAGTCAAAAATGGACGTAAGTTGAACATTTGAAAATTGCCGACATACTGGGTTAGTGCCCAAATGTCAAACCTTTCCTATTATAAAATACCTACACGTAGTACTGTAAATGTAATATACAAACTTTTTTTCATTCTTTTTACTCTAATTTACTTATGTTGTTATATTTTTAATTATTTATGTACTGTTATAATGTTTGCATGGTAGTGTAAAACTGTATTGTAAATTTTTACATCGCATACAGTATCATATGTTACTGTTATCTTTTTGTATTATCGACACAGTGGGAATGTGAGAATACCACTAGTAGTGTAATCTGCCAGAATGTAGTGTAAACCTGACCCTAATTAAAGAGAAACAAATCAGGAACATGTGTAATACGTAATCCGGCTGCTGGATGCCGGCGTGGACGTGGGTGACCGGCGAGGGGGGGTGGTCGGGTGGGTGGGTGGCCAGGTGGGTGGGGTGGTGGCTGGACTGGTTGACCTGAATGTGGCTGTCTCTCTCTCTAGTATCTCTCTCTCTCTAACAGGTACATGTAAATGAAGTTATCATAAATTGTATTAAATTACCTAGGGATAAGACCCAAAAAATCCAGACAAAGTTAGTAATATACAGTGGACCCCCGCCATAGCGACCTTAATCCGTGCAAGAGGGCTGGGTGTTATGCGAAATGTTCGGAACATATATGCGAAAGAATTTTCCCCATACAGATATAATGGAAATCAAAATTAATTCTGTGCAAGACACCAAAAAGTATGAAAAAAAATAATTTTTACCACATGAAATATCTTTTTCCTACACACACAACGAGAAGGGATACATGCACAATAGTAGAGTAGTACATGCACAATATTATTGTGCATGTACTAATCTACTAATTAGAAGAAATAAATGACACTTTACCTTTAATGAAGATGCAGCATGATGATGAGGAACTGTGTCCTGGGAGTGCCTTTCCTCCTGAGTACTGTAGGTTCCTGTTTTGGCAATTTTCTTCCAGAACAGGCTTATCACAATGTGGTATGCCAATACGATTCTTAAATCTCTCAAACCAAACCTTTGCTGGCTTTAAATTACCAATATGAGCACTAGTTCCAGGCAATTTTTCCCATGTTCACCTGGGTGTAGTCGATGGTGTGGGTGGCATCCTGGGAGACACGATTAAGGACCCCAATGAAATAAGTAGACGTCTTCGAGGCACTGACTTTTTTGGGTTATCCTGGGTGGCAAATCCTCTGGGTTAATTGTTTCTTGGTATTTCAATAAGCAACACCAAAAACGGTGCTACAGCAGCAGTGCAGCTGACGGTGGTTACAGCTGCAACAGACGATGCTACAGCAGCAAACAGACAATGCTACAGCAAGCAACATGTTGGACAATGCTACAGCAGCAGCAGACGATCTACAGCAGCAGCAGCGATGCTACAGCAGCAGCTGACCAGTTAATACAGCCAGCAGCATCAGCTGTCGGTGGTACAACAGCAGCAGCTGCTGATGGTTGTAAAGCAGCAAACTGACGATGCTACCAGCAGCACAGAAATGCTACTGCAGCAACAGACGATGATACAGCAGCAGACGACGATGGTACAAGCAGCAGCAGATGGTCCTGCAGCAGCAGCTTGACGGTGGGTACAAAAGCACAGCAGGCAGCTGACAGTGGTTAAACAGGCAGCAGGCAGCAGATGATGGTGGTATACAACAGCAGCGGCAGCAGCTGACGGTTGGTACACAGCAGCAGCAGCAGTGATGGTGGTACAGCAGCAGCAGCAGCTGACGGTGGTACAGCAGCAACAGACGATCTACAGCAGCTAGAGACGATGCTACAGAAGGCAGCAGCCGATGCTACAGCGCAACAGATGATGCTACAGCAGCAGACAGACGATGCTACAGCAAGCAGCAGACGATGCTACTGCAGCAGCGACGATGCTACAGCAGCAGCAGGTCGATGATACAGCAGCAGCAGACGGTACTACAGCGCAGCAGCAGCTGACGGTTGGTACAACAGCAGCAGCCAGCTGACGGTGGCTACAGCAGAAACTGACGATTTGCTACAGCAGGCAGCAGACGATTGCTACAGCAGCAGCAGACGATGCTACAGACAGCAGCAGACGATGCTCACAGCAGAAGCAGACAGTACTACAGCTATCAGCAGCAGCTGCGGTGGTACAACAGCAGCAGCAGCTGACCGTGCAGCTGCAGCTGACGTGCTGCAGCAGCTGAACGGTGGTAAAGCAGCAGCAGCAGCAGCGTGTTCCAACAATAGTAGCGATGGTGATTGGGGTGGTTTACTATATACAACCTGCAACAGCTCGGAGACACGCACCACTTTCATACTTATCAATGATTCTTTTTCTTCATCTCTATAGTAAGTATCACCCTTATTGCTGCATAGGGTTGCACACTAGAAGCATTTCTTGGGGCCATGGTCACTTATTTTCCAGAAAAAAATCACCAAAACACTGTAATAATACGAAATGTTCCGATTGTATGCGTTGGATGTTACCGCGGAGGCTGGCTGTGGTAAACAATGCCCACCGGCGGAACACTGTGGCATGTGGCTTAGGCCGCAATTGGAAGCGATCTCGGAGACGAATGGGCGGTGAGCGTGGTTTTTTGGGCGGTATGCGAGGCAAAAAATTTTTGCGATCAAAGCAGTCCGTATGCAGATTTGTACGGCTTATGCGATGCGTACGGTATGCAGGGGTCCACTGCTTACAGTGGATCTTGCTCCAGTGCCCTAGATTATATTAATATTAATAATAATTATTATTTTTATTACAATATACTATGTACTAATAATATTATCTATATTAAACTAAAATTTATTAATCGTGTCCAACTCATTACTTACCTTAATATATCTGTTGTCTTAAGTAGAGTGAGTGGTGAGTAAACAAGATTAAATGAACAATCGAGAGAGAGAATGAGAGTACAGGCCTCTATGGACAGATATGTTGTGCGACAGAGGTCCAGTGACTCTCAAGCTGGTCCTAGTGGCATTAATAAGAGAAGGGAAGTAAACCCGGAGAAAAGGTCTTGCTACCTCAAGTCCTAATGGAAGGGGTTTCCCCTTCTAAACAATAAGTTCGACACTATCCACCTCCTACATCCATCAAAGCATCACCAGATCTTCATTTAAGGTAAGGTGTCATGTATTCTATTGTTAGTTTGAGAGAGTACTACCAAACTGTGAAATGTCTTCTTCCTGTTTGTGCGTGCATTAAACTTAATATTTCATGTGGTGTGTAAAATTTTTTTTTTTATACTTTTGGGTTGTCTTGCACGATTTATTGATTTACCATTATTTCTTATGGGGAAAATTTGATTCGATTTTAGGGTTTGGTAAATTTTTTGGTTTTTTTTGCGATGAGCTCTCAGGAACGGTATTCAAATATATATACAGTTGGACCCTCGAATTTAGCGCTATTAAAATCCAGTTCCTGAGAGAGCTCAATGCTTATGTGAAATTATCGTTATGCCGGCGGGGGGGGGGGGCTGGGAATTATTTATTCCCTATGGGAAATATGGGAGGGAAATCTATCTTAATCCGTGCCTAAGTCAATAAATTTTGGATGGTTATTTTTTTTACTTGGGTGTAATACAATCATGAAAAGATTTTTAATTGTTTTTTTTTTTAATCGCACCTCAAATTTTTTTTTTTGTTTTTTTTTGAAGTAGACATGCACAGTTAAAACCAATGACACTTAACTTTTTTATTGAGTTCTGTGTGTTGATTTATGGGTGGGGATGGGAGTAGCTGGGGGATGTGTGTTTGGAGGTGTTTGGTTGGATTGGGGTTTTTGTCCGTTTATTTTTCTTCGTTTTTGTATTTTTGAGGGGTCTTAGAGTGTTTTTTTTTTTTTTCTTTTTTTTTTTTCTTTTTTTTTTTTTTTTTTTTTTTAGAAGGGGGAATCCCCTTCCATTGGGACCTTTTAGACTGGATGGTAGCAAGTCCTTTTCTGAGGTTACTTCCCTTCTTCTTTTAATGCCACTAGGACCAGCTTGAGAGTCACTGGACCTCTGTCGCACAACATATCTGTCCATAGAGGCCTGTACCTCTCATTCCTTTATGACTTTCCTAAAGTGCTTCACAACATTGTCAGTGTAATAGTCACCAGCACAGGCTTCCAATAGCTGTGCGAGGGTGATTTTCATCAAAAAAGGTTTGCACTTTAAGCCACATTGCACACATTTCCTTAATCTTTGAAGTAGGCAACTTCTTCAATTTCTCTCTCCCCTCCTCTGGAGCAGTTTCCTCAGGTGTGGCCTCTTACTGTTGAAAAATATCTAACAGCTCATCAGTGGTTAGTTCTTCATTGTCCTCCTCCACCAACTCTTCTACATCCTCCCCACTAACCTCACCAATATGAGCACTAGTTCCAGGCATTTTTTCCTGTTTACCTGGGTGTTGGTCAACTGTTGTGGGTCGCATCCTGGGGGACAAGATTAAGGACCCCAATGGAAATAAGTTAGACAGTCCTCGATGATGCACTGACTTTCTTGGGTTATCCTGGGTGACTAACCCTCCAGGGTTAATCGTTTCTCGGTAATTGTTTCACGTTAAGCCACACCAACAGCACTCTCTCTACATCTTCGAGTAATACAGTTGATGGTGGTGCAGCAACAACAACAGCTGACTGTGGTGCAGCAACAGCTGACCATGGTGCAGCAGCAGCTGTGGTGCAGAAAAAGTTGACCCTGGTGCAAGCCCCGTTTTTGGGCGCAACCCAACCCGGGGTTTAAGCCCTGGTGGGGCCAGAACCACCCCAAAAGTTCATCAACACTCCCAAGGTATCAGGTGGGGTAGAAACCCAACAGCGACTGGGTAAAGAAAAAAGCTGCCCCATGGTGCACCCAGCATCAGTGGTGGGAAAAGCGAAATTGAACCACCCTTTTCCACAGGGGGGGCACAGAATTTTTTGGGGGTTTTGCAGCAAGCCCTAAAATGGGAATAAACAAAAGGGTACGAATGTTGAAAGAAACCCCGCCCCCTGGTTAAAAAAATTTGGGGCCGGGGCGGGCACCAGGCTGGGCCCGGAACCAAACCCACAGGTTTGGGACAAAAGGTTTCGGGGTTTTTCAGAAAAAAACCCAAAAAAAATGGTATAAACAAAAGTAACCGGGGTTGCAGAAACCAAAACCGGCCCCCCGGGGCAAAAAGGGGCGGGCGGGCCCCCGGGCGGGAAACCGGAAACGGGAACGGGGGGAAAAAAGGGGGGAAAAGCCCAAAAAAAACACTAAATTTTCCCAGAAAAGCTAAAGTGGTGCAGCACAGCTGACTGTTTCCACCAACAGCAAACGGGTTCCACCCAAACATTGGAAGGGGTTGCAGAAACAGCGGGACGGGTCCAAAACCCGCTGACGGGTCCAGCAACACTACTTTTCCAGCAACAGCTAAAGGGGGGTTGGGAAACAGCTGACTGATCCAACAACAGCTGACTGGCCCCAGAACACCCTAAAATTTTTTTTGCACCCGCAGCTGACTGACCCAAAGCCAAAACAACTGACGGGTTCCCAAAAACAGCGACCGGGGTTCCAGAAAAGCAGGCTGCCCCCCTGAACCCCAACAACAGCTGACGGTCCAGCAACAGCAAAACGGGGGGCCAGCAGAAAGCTGACTGACCAAAACCCCCAGCTAAAGGGTCCAAAAACACTAAATTCTTTGGTGCGGGGCAGCACTGACTAAAAACCCAAAGAAACCCAGCTGACTGGTCCAGCAAAAAGCTGATCTTTGGTGCAGCACAGCTGACGATCCAGAAAAACGGGTTACTGGCCCACCCAACACCCTATCGTGGGCAGCGCAGCTGACTGTTCCACAACAGTGACGGAAAAAAAAACCCAACTGATCGTGGTGCAGCGCAGCTGACGTTTCCAGCAATAAAAAAAGTTGTTTCGTGGGGGCAGCAGCAGCTGACTGACCCCAGCAACAGTGACTGGTCCAAAACCCAACTGACTGGTCCGCAACAACCCCCTTTATCGTGGTGCAGCACGGGTTGACTAAACCCAGAAACAGCTGACTGGCCCCGAAAACCCCCCCGACGGGGTCCAGAAACCCAGTTTATCGGGGGTGCAGCAGCGCTGACGATCCAGAAAACAGCTGACGGTCCAGAAAACAGCTGATTCCGTTGGGGGGCAGCACAGCTGCTGACCCGCAAAAACTGTTTGGGGTCCAGAAACCCAGCTATCTTTGGGGGCAGCAGCAGCGACTAAATCCAGCAACAGCTGATCGTGGTGAAAGCAGCAGCTGCCCTGATCCAGCAAAAACTGACGGGTCCAAAACCAGCTAAATCAGGGGGTGCACCCACAGCGACAAACCAGCAACAGCTGACGGGGCCCCAGCAACAGCTGACTAAACCAGAAAACAGCTGACGGTCCACAAACATTTGAACTGGTGCAGCAGAAAGCTGACTGTTTCCATCAACAGCGATTTGGCCCAGCAACAGCTGATCGTGGTGCAGCAGCGTGACTGACCCCGCAACAGCTGACTGTTCCAGCAACAGCGATCGGGGTGCAGCAGCGCTGACTGTTTCCAGCAACAGCTGACTTTTTTCCACCCAAACCTGTTGGGGTGGAGAAGCAGCTGACTGATCCCCCAAAACAGCTGACTGGTCCAGCAACCCAGACTGACCCAGCAACACTGATTTGGTCCACCCAAAACCAGCTGACTGATTCAGCAACAGCTGCCTGACCCAGCAACACTGACTGGCCAGAAAACAGCTGAACGTTTTGCAGCAGCAGCTGATGACCCAAACAACAGCTGACTGGTCCAGCAACAGCTGATTGTGGGGGCAGCAGCAGCTGAAAAATCCAGAAACCAGCTGACGGGGTCCGCAACAGCTAATCGTGGGGGCGGGGCAGAGCTCTGATCCAGCAAAAACCCTTGCGGGTTCCACAACACTATCCTGGGGGAAAGGCAGCACCCTGACTGACCCCACAACAGCTGATTTGTCCAGGCAACACTGAGGGGGTTTTCCAGTCCCCCCGCTGACCCGGTTGTTGCACCCAGCACTGATGGGAAATAAATAGTATTTCCCCCCTTTTTTTTCCCACGGGGTTAGGAAAAACTAGAAGTTTTCCCCTTGGGGGGCCCAGGGTTTCACTTTTTTTGCTGATGAAATCCCCAAAAAACCGCTGTAAAAATCCGAAGTTTTTTCCGTTTGAAAAGCTTAGATGTTACCGCGAGGCTGCTTGTAAACAATGCCACCGCGGAAAAAGTGAGGCGGGGCCCCGGGCCCGACATTAAAAGGGCCCCCTCACGAATACATTGAGCGAGTTTTTTAGGGGGTATGTGACCCAAAATTTTATGATAAAATGTATGTTAAGCGGATTTAAACTTAAATGTAAAGCCAAGGGGTAGGGCGAGGGGTCCACTTTTATATAAAATACATAAAAATATATATAGGGGACCAGTTTTAAAAACAGTGAAAAAAAAAAGTGAACAGTATTTAGATAAGGCAAAGAGGTCTTTGTGGCTTTTAAATGGTTTTGGGAAAAAGGCGTAAAAAGGGTGGATGGGGGGGCAATGTGGCAGATTTGCAAGTGAATGGTTGGGGGGAGGGTTCCTGAAAAACAGGGGAAAGTTTTACAGGATAGTGAGGCCAAGTTAGAGTATGTGGGAAAGGGGGAAATTTTTTTCCCCCCAGTAAAAGTAGGCCTTAAAAAAGGATGTTGATGTCACCAGGGTTTTTTTTAATATTTTTTAAAGAGGGGGGGTTGAAAAGAGAAGTAAATGGAGGGGAAATTGGCAAGAGGCGGGGGTTTTAAAAGATAAAGAATCCCCACACAAAGGGGTAGTTGTAAACAGCTGCTCTTTGCTGATGACCCCGGCCTTGGGAAAATTTCTAAAGAAATTGCAGAGATTGGGGGAAATGAATTTGGAAAGGGTTGCAAAAAAAAAAAATTTAAAAGGTTTAAACAGGAAAGAGAAAGGTTATGGGGAATAAAAAAAAAGGATTAGGTGTGAAAGATTGAATATCAGATTGGAGGGAAAGAGTTTTGGAGGGGGTGAAGGGAAATTCCCAGAAATTTGGGATGGACTTGCCCAGGGGGATGGGTCTTTTTAAAAAAGGGGTTAAACATGAATTGTTTGGGGGGGAAAAAAGGGGGGAGTGGTGCACTTGGGATCGGTGGAGACAAAAATTTTTGCCTTGGAGCAAAGGGGGGAAAGTAGGGGAAAGTTTTAATTTTTCCCAACGCCCTTATATGGGTGTGAACAGGGGTTGATAAAAATGTTGCGCGAGGAAAACCCTGGAGGCAGGGGAGATGTCAGTCTGGGGGAAATGTTTGGTGTAAAATAATGCAGAAATTCTATTTGGGAAGTTGGGGGAGGTGCGGGTTTCCCAAAACTGTTGTCCTAGGGCTGGGGGAAGGGGGTTTTTGAGTGGTTCGGCCCTTTTAAGAAAAAGGGGGAGCGAAACAAATCCCTCAAAGTGTTTTCAGTCTGAGGGGAAAGAAAGGGCGGGTAGGGTGGGCCTAGGAAAAGGGTTGGAGAAGGGGGAAAAGGAGGTTTTGTGGCGAGGGGTTTGGGGGACTTCCAGCAGGCATGCATGAGCGTTTTTGATAGGAGTGAATGGAGACAAATGGTTTTTTAAACTTAAACGTGCGTTGGAGTGTGAGAAATAACTTTTATAAAGGGGGTTTCAGGGAAAGGGGCAGGCCCGGGACTTGAGTCCGGGAAAATGGGAAGTCAGTGCCCCACTCTGAAGGGGGGGTGTAAAGTTGCAGTTTAAAAAACGTAGTGTAAAGCACCCTTTTTATTTGGAAAAGACAGGGGATGGAGGAAGAGGGGGAAAAGTTTTTCTTTTTTCGGGCCACCCTGCCTTGGGTGGGAATCGCCCAGTGTATAAAAAAATAAAATAAATAAATATAAGTACATACATACATAAAAAGGTGGTCCCTCGAAATATCGGGCCTCGATAGTTGTCCTTTTGGGAAATCTTTGAAAAGGTTTTGGAGGGGATTTTAGGTGCTACCTTTTCCCCTTCAAAGCAGTTTTAACAAAAAGGGAAAAAACGGTTCTTGAAGCTTTTTGGCCTTCAGGAGGAAAAAAAGGTATCTCGTATAAAATTTCCCAACACTAGTACTGTGTCTTAAACCAATGAGGAAGGAAATTGGTGATACCCCCCCGATGTGGAAAAACACCCCTTACTCCCTTTTTCAGGACATTTTTTAAAAAAAAATTTTTTTTGCCATAAATTGGGCTTTTTTCTCCTTCCTGAAGGCCCACAGCTTCAAGAACCTTTTTTTTTCCCTTTCCCCTGCAAGCCCTTTTTTTGCATGGGAAAAAAAGGTCGCACCTAATCCACTCCCCCCAAATCTCACGGTTTCCCCTAAACATCCCCTCTCTCCTGCTTTTTTACCACTACCTATGAAAGTGCAAGGAAGATTTTTCACTTGCTCCCAAAGGGATTTTTTTCCTAGTGCCCCCCTTCCCCCTCACTTCCCTTTCCCGCCCCTGACAGATCACCGCCGAAAAAAATCCAAAAGCAAATTTTCCCACCCCCCCCAACCTACAGCAAAACAAACGGCCTCAAAAAACTTTCCTCTCTTTTCCCAACACGAAAAATGGAAAGACATTGGTAGAGCTGACAAACCCTCAATAACCTTTCTTCTTTTGTTTCAGGATACAGAGCCGAACACTCAGCTTAGGTCTCAAAATTTGCTTTCTGACATTGGAAGCCCCAAATGCAAGTTTGACACAGTGATTTAAAAACATGACTTTTGGTGACTCCCGAATTTTTAAAAAAGGTTTCATTTCAAGGGGCTTTCTGCAGCCCGCAGTTTCTGAAACCCAAATCGTCCAGTCATTCCCCCATCGCTACAATCCAGGAAAACCCCAAAAAAATGGGGCCCCTTTAAAAATATAAACCATCACCCCAGCGGACAAAGGGGAAATGGTCATCCTCAACCGTAAAAGACACTTTTTAAGAAAGAAGATTTATTTAACGATGCCCACATACTTTTCCATCCCCGAACATGCATGGGAAAAAAGAAACAGATTCCCCTTTCTCTAGTAAACCCCAGCAATACTTCAGGGAAATTTAGAAAAAAGGTAAAAAGCTCTTGGGGCCTCATCCCTATCCCAACCCCCCAAATCAGCAAGAAATATGGTTTACCCCAAAAACCCACAAACCAAATGGCCTATTAGACCCTTACATCTGGGAAATTTGGGAGCGCCCCAAAACCCGTCTTTTGGGAGGGGTTTTCCCAAAAATTTATCAAAACTCCTGGGTACAATCAGTCAGGGTCACCTAAAGCATTCGGGTGACCTCCTTAAAAACCCTTCAGGGATCTTGACATGAGTGATAAGAAGCTTGCAAGTTTTGGGCGTGACGCCTTTTCACCCAAAAGTCCCCGTTTTATCAAGCCATTGATCTTCACAGGGGGGAAATTAAAGATGATACAGAGTTACCTGTATCCCCCCCCAAGATTTTGGAGCCTTGTCGGGAAATTTGTGTTCGTTTTTAAATTTTTTTAGGGTTTTTGGCAAGAATACAAAAAAACTCCCCCGGCTAAAGAAAGGGATCCCCCTTAGGCCCGTTCCCTTGCCAAAATTTTTAAATGGAGGACCCCGGAACCAGAGGGATCCCAGTTTAAAATCCCCTTTTTCAGTTACATGGATGCGGACGTTTTATGATATTTTGGTCATTGAAACCCAAAAAAACTGACAAACTTGGCCCCCTAAAAACCATCAACACTCTGGAAAACCCACTAATTTTAAAATTTTCAAATAAGGGGGAGAAGGATAAAACCCAAATTTCCTTTTTCCCCGACGTTTTCCCCCTAGCAAAGTGGAAAAAAGACCTTTTCCCTTTTTAACCCGTAAAAAAGGTCCAAACTTTTATATATGTTTTTCAACATTAGAAAAGGGAGGGAAAAAAAGATCTTTTTTTTTTTTTTTCCTTTGAAAATGTGGGAAAAAAATTCCCATTTTAACTTTTTTTTCTTTTTTTTGGTTTTAAAATTTTAAAATATGTTTAAAAAAAAATTTTAAAAAACTTTGGGGGGCACTTCAAAATTGAAAGTAGATCGGGCCCGGACCATTTACCGGGGTTAAATTTTAAACCGGGGAAAACCCACCAAAAAGAACAATCTTTTTACATTTCTTCTCTCACTCACCCTGACACAAAAACTAAAAGGGGGTATTATTGGCTTCTTTCTGAGAAACCTACAAATTTTTTCCCGTCCGGGGGAGTTCCTCGAAAAAAGAAGCACATACATCACCAACCTTTTTGTTTAACAAATACACTTTTCCCCACACTTCAAAATGTCGCAGAAAATGCGAAAAACGTATCCTCAGCAAACCAAAAAAAACCCTCAAGTTTTAAGAAAAGCCTCCAAGTTACACTTTTAAAAAGGTCAGCAAATTTCCAAAATTTTCAAAAATGTTTGAAAAGAAAACGGCCCAAAAAAAGCTACCACTCTTTTAACTTCTAATTGGAAACCCATACAAAATCCCAAGCATGGTTTTGGCACAAGTGCAGGAATTTACACCCCTACCATGTGGGGGGGGGACAAAGTATATGTTAAAGGGGGAAAAACCAGATCCTGGACATTAACGCAGAACAAAAAAATGCTTGGGAGAAATGATGCCCGGGAAAAAACCCTTTTTTGTCAAAAATAGGACAAAAAGTTGGGCAACCCAAAAATTCAAAAAAGCTAAACTATAATTAAAGAAGAAGACTTAAAATGGAGAAAAAAGCATTGAAGCTGCCAACCCAAATCAAATGTCAGTTAAAACCTATAAACAAAAAAAATCCCCGGGAGTTACAGTATTTCAAATTACTAAAAAAAAAGGATAATTTCCCCCTCCTGGGAAAATTCGTTACATGATGTCCAGGGAGGTCCCCCTCTAAACCTCACCCCTTGTTCCACTACACTTTCAAACCCTCTCTAAACCCCCTCCGTCACTTCAAACCCGACTCCTGCCCAAAATATTTATGGGGTTTTTTTTTAAATTTTCCTTGTATTTAGGACTGAAGAGCCACTCGTGGCAAAAACTTTTTCCTTTTAAAAAAAGTCCTGAACTGTACATAATTTTCTTTTTCCCCCACAAGTCTGTCTTGTTTATTCTGGACCCCTATTTGGAAAAGGGCATCTTTTAAAAATTAAAGTGAAATTTGGGAAAATTGCCAATTTTTCTGACCACTTTAAATTTGGGTAGTTGAATTTAGTAAATGGGGGGGGTTCTTGTACTCATTGATAGAAAAAATGGAGGCCCTTTCAAAAAAAATTTTTTTGAAATTTTTTCAACATTTTACACGGAACTGGCTGAAAAAAGGGGGTCAAATTGGGGGGAAAATCGCTTATGCATGGACATTTCTGAGACCCCCTAAAACCCTTTGCAAAAACAAAAATTCCATAAAATTTTTTTTTCCTTTAAAAATTTCATAAATTTTTGGGTTTAATTTTGACCGGGAAAAAGGGTAATGTAAAACAAATTTTTAAAAAAAAAAAATTTTTTCCCGAAAAATTTTTAAACCCCGAAACAAGTTTAGGGGAGGGCCTCTTGAAACCCCAAAGGGTTAAATAAATTTAACATCAGAAAAGAATGCCAAAAAAAATGTAATGCACAAAAAAAATGTAAAAATCAACCCTTGGGAAAAGGGGGATTTTAAGAGTGAACCTTCCTGTAGGGTTGGGTCCCAAAAATAAAACAATTTGGGGGATTTTCAAATTTGGGTTTGGAAAACCAAAAAGAGTGAGAGGGGGTTTGGTTTTAATTGGTCCTTTCACATGATAAAAAAGGGTTTTTCAAAGCTTTTTGCTTGGGTATAAACAGTTAGCTGTTAAATGAGGGTTTGGGTTTGTGAAGGGCCCCCGGCCCAATTAAGGGGGCCCAAAAGGTTTTTTGCAGTGTTCCCCCTTTCTTATTTTAAAACATAAAAAAGGGGGGCCCGCCGCAGGCCTGTTGGCCCATACAAAGGGAGGTCCCCTTTTCAATCCATCCCACTAACAAAAAAATTTTCCCAAACCCCAATTTTTTTAATGCAACCCCAAGAAAAAAGGGTCTGATAACTCTAAAACCTTTCTCATTTCCCAATTTCCCCCTAAAAACCAACCCCTCTTTACTCATAATTCATCCAACCTAAATTGAAACACCCAAAATCCTAACCCAGTAACCCAACTAAATTTGAAACCCTTTCCCCTCATCAACCTACCCTATTTCCAAACCAATACTTTTCCCAAGTCCTTTTCTAAAAAACTAAACTTTTCTAATTTTTAAAACCATTACTGTGGGTTTTCTCTTGGGGGAGATTATCTCAAGACCTTAAATTTAAAGTCCCCTTTTTTTAATAACCCCTCTTCCAAATTAAAACACTTGATCATGTTTTTCCCCCCCATTCTTTTCGCTAACAAGTGAATGTAATTTAAGGGGTCTTCAAACTTTTTTTTCATAAGGGAAATTTCTAATGCTATGTATTAAAATTGGTCATTTTTACGCGAATGATTCTAAAAGAATTTTTTTCCATTCTGTAATATGGAACCAGAAAGGGGGCTGCATAATCTAGGTGAGGCCTTACAATGATGGTAAAGCTGCGGGATAACCCTGGAACCCCTTTTGTTGCTTACAAAATTTTTACATTTAAAACCCAATAAACTATTTGCCTTTTTACCCTACGCTTTGGCACGCAATCTTTTGGTTTTGGGTTTTTCTGCTACCATAATCCCCCCCCCATTTCGCAATCTGTATGGCAAAATTTTACATTAAATTTTTTTATAATGGGTAGGGTTATGGACACTCCCGAAACTTCAGAACCTTGCATTTTTTCACACTGAAATGCAAACGCCACTTTTCTGAAACCCAAAAATAGAAATTGTCAAATTTCCTTTGGAGTTTACCTGGAGAGAGTTTCGGGGGCAACGCCCCCGCCCCGGGCCCGGTTTTTTGAAACCGCCTCCCCGGGGGGATCACGCCTGATCAACCAGGCTTTGCTGCTGGCGCACCAAAAACCCAAAGTACGAGCCACACCCGGCTGATCAGGGAAAATGACTTAGGTGCTTTTCCCCGTGCCCCCGCTTGAAGATGCCAGGGGCCCGTTGGGAATCCCCCCTTTTAATTTTGCTGGGGGGGGCAGTTGAAAAAGTTTTCGGGGCCCCCCGACACTTAAATTGGGATGGTCCCTCTTAAAGTGCAATTTACACCCCCGGGTTTCATTGGGGGGGTGGGGGGCTCGTCTGCCCCAAATCTTTTGCTTTTTGTGTGAAATGATTTTTTGGGCAAATTTTGGGGACCCCAGTCCCTCTAATTTTTCCAGGGAATAATCCTATCTCTCCCCCCCTGCGTTCCAGGAATACAGGTTTAAACCCCAAAGGGTCAAACCTCCCGTTTTGAGGGTTTTAAAATCCGTTTTGCCCCGCCGTGAAATTTTCTGTACAATTTTTTTTAGGTCGGCAATTTCACCTGCCCCCAAAGGGGGCTTTTTAGAGTGCAGCAATAATTCCCCCGCCCAGATAGAACAAGGACCTGAAATGGCATCATGGGCTTTGGGCCCCCCTATTTTTTTAAGGGTTTCCCCCCTTTTCCATCCTTTTATTTTTTCCCACAGAAAGCGATTGATACAATGGGTTTTGGTCCTTGAAGGTGGGGGGATCCTCCCGACATAACACCCCCCAGGTCTTTTGACGTTGGTGTTTCGCTCTAATTTTTTGGGGCCCGAAAATTTTTTTTTGTACCTGATGAAGATTTAATTTCCTCAGTTTTACCATATCTGAGTAATTTGAAAAATTTTTCCCCCGTTTTAAATTCATAATTTTTTTTTTTCCCGCAAACCCACTGAAAAAATTTGGTTGATTCCGCCGAGGGGGTTTCAGTGTCCGCAATGGGGACACTGTCAAGAGATTTGGGGGGTCATTCTGCAAAAAAAAGACAAAGTTTCTGGGGGCTGACATCCTTTCCAAAGTCGGATATTAGGTGAGGAACAAATTTGGGGGGGTAGTACTGTGCCTTGTGGAAAAAGACTTTTTTAAAACCCAGCTGCCTCGGACTTTACTCTGTTTTACGACTACCTCTGTGTTCTGTTTGTGAGGAAATTATAGATCCATCGACCGCTTTTTTCCTTTTAAACCCTTTTGGGGCCCCATTTTTGGGGCCCATTTCGCCAAAGGTCCCACTTGTTTTGAAGGCTTTTTGCAAAGGGTTTGGGGGAAATAATTACATCGCATTTTTTTTGTCTTCAAGCATTTTAAATTCCCTTTTTTGATCCATAGTTTAACGACAGGGGCGCCCCGTTTTTTAAAAAAAATGTTGCCCTGGGTTGTGAAAATGATGGGTTTCTAGATGGGTGGTGAACTTGCTTCTTAGGACCCTTTTAAAGTTTTTTTTGATATGGGATGTTAGTGCAAATTTGGGCCCGTAGTTCTTTGCTGTTGCTTTAAAATGCCCCCTTTTTGGAGTGGGGCTATGTCTGTTGTTTTTTTTGTAACGAGGGGCGCCCCCGTGCCCCCTCCCCTCCAAAGAAGGAAAAGGCTCGTGATAGGGCTTCTTGCAGTTCTTGAAAGAACACAAAAGTTTTCCAAAAGGGCTTTGGGCCCCGGGCAAGTGCATGGGCCCGTCATTTTTTTCGCCTTTTTTTAAGTCATTTTTGGGGTCAGGAAACATCGGATAGGCTTTGTTTATCAAATTTTGTGGCTCTCTCATAAAA
>NC_069423.1:3620610-3674468 GCF_026875155.1 Cherax quadricarinatus | reverse complement strand
CTTGTAGTACGGTGTATTTTTAGCAAGAATTAAATAATTTCATTTTTATATATTCTGAAAACTCTGCAGTTTTGGTTTATGTCAAAATCCTTGTAACTTATTATTTTCCTTTCCAGCCTCATGGGATATCCAGTTTGTTTCTTGAAATTAAAATGACTTGCTGTAAAGATTTTTCTTTCTCAATGCCAGTTGTTAGGAATTATTTTATTTAGTATATTTATAATCTCCGCAAGTATGGAATCAGAGGTTCATTTCTAGATTATTTCATTGTTTTGAATTGTGTCACCTTATACTGTGCCACTCTTCATTATATCACCGTATACTGAGTCACCATTCACTGTCACCGTTCACTGTGTATTAATGTACTCTCTCATAAAGCTCTCGTTGTCTTATTCATTCAACACGAATTTCTACTTCAGTCCCACTGGTGAGTTCTGCCCCCAAAAAAGTTTTCTTTTCCCAGATTACAGCCAGGTGCTGAGTGTGTCAACACTGAGAATGGAAACACATTTAAAGCAGCACGACTTACCACTCTTGACGCCAGCCTCACGTGTCAGAGAGCGTTATTGTTATATTTGTCTCAGAAAACGTGCTAATTGTGAGTCAACTCCGAGCTTATTCGTTTCACATGGCTCATTATATGTCTCCATGCAACCCGTACCTCCACATTATATGTACAGTGCTTGTTATAGTGCACGCGTGAGTCTTCAAGAGACGTTCGCGCTGTCAGCAGTAAACTACCCGTTATTCTTTTAATAACGTCGAGAAATTATAGAGTAAATTTGTGTCAATCAAAACAGTCATAATGAGCATGAATTGTGCCACCTTGTACTGTGCCACCTACTGTGCCACTTTTCATTATATCACCATATACTGAGTCACCATTCACTGTTACTGTACACTTTGTCACAATGTACTTTCTCATAAAGTTAACTGGGGACTTGGAAATTAGGAAATAGTGCTACTTTCCTTGGACCCCCCAAAAATATCATTCAGCTTTTTTTAGATCTCCAAATTGTTAACTAATAATAATGATAATGTAATTGTAGCTGGTTGTCGAGATCCATTATGTTTAATGAGTTGGTTAAGGCTACAAAAGGTTACAGAAATACAATTTCTTATCTTAAATTTTGGTTGCTGGTGTTAATCGATGATTCTGAACAGAGCTGAGAGGGATGCTTTGCCCTTCTTGGCTGAAGTGGATAGTTATGGATTGTCAGCTGAGATGGATGGTTGTGGACTGTTAGGTGAGGTAGATGGTCGTGGACTTTCAGCTGAGGTGGATGGTGAGGCTCTGGCACTAATATCGATGATTTTACTGGAAAAGCGAAAAATTCTGTATTGCATCTCTGGTCTCTTTTACCTGTAGTATTTTATACAGCTGACAGTAAAGTATCATCAGCTGCTCTAGACCCCTTTCAGAGCACTGCTTCTAGATTTTTCTTTATCATAAAGAAGAAAGCTGAAGCGATTCTTTGCTACCTTGAATCCCGGTACACTTTTATCTTTCTGACTAATGTAAGTTCTTGTTGGCATTGTCTTCCAATATTCAGCTTTGAACACTTGCTGTAGTTCGTAGCCACCCTCAAAAATATTTTCCTGCAATTCAGCAGGGAAATTACTTGCTGTTGTGTGATACGATGAAGCACTTTCACCAGAAAACACAATATAATGCAACCTATTATACACCTTGAACTTGCGTAACCAGCTGGTGCTAAAGACACTAATGTTCAGGCTTTCCTTCCTCATCACACACTGTTTTATAGTACTTTGAGCGGTGCATCTTCCTGTGTTTTTTCTTCAGTCCATTCGGTCAGTAAGTCTCCTGTTTTATTTAGCTGTTGTGACCTATGTGTCATTCCTTTCAAGAGGTGACACTTGGATTATTCTTTATACAAGGTCGAATATTTCCCTCACTCCTAGTCATATAACGAACTGACGCTTCATTAAGTCCATAAGCTCTCGCCGTTCTATAATACTTATACAACTTTTAAGTTTATCTAATATCTCGATTTTCTTCATGATACCAAGATTTAAATACTCAAATGTTTACGTGCCACTTCCAGTATCACTCACATCCCTCTTGGGTTCCATGGTACTATATGATAATATTAAGATGAAAAATGGATTCACAAACACTGATTTGAAAACTCGTACTGGACACTAATGTACGGTGCCACTGAGACATGAGGGAAGGGACGGGGAGGCAGAAGACGAAGCTAGTTCTCCCTTACAAAGGCCAATCCACAGGCTGGCTACCCGCGAGCCCACTAGGTGATAATGATAATATATTCGCCAGGAACGAAGTCCTGACACGGTACACACACACACACACCGTATCACTGACGTGTATAGTATAGTATATTATGCATAGTATGTATGTATAGTATAAAATGTAAAGTCATGGTGAAGATTATCAGGAGAAGAGTGGTGGAGCACATAGACTGGAATGAGCTTATCAACGACAGCCAGCACGGTTTCAGGGACTGGAAATCCTGTTTTACAAACCTAATGGACTTCTGTAACAGGGTGACAGCAGTAAGGCAAGAAAAGGAAAGGGTTGGGTAGATTGCATTTTCTTGGATTGTAAGAAGGCATTTGACACAGTTCCACACAAGAGATTAGTGCGATAGCTGGATGAACAGGGATAACAAGGAACGTACTGCAATGGATCAGGGAATATCTGTCAGGAAGACAACAGCAAGTCATGGTACGTGACGAGGTGTCAGAGTGGGCGCCTGTGACGACCGGGGTTCCACAGGGGTCAGTCCTAGGAGCGGTGCTATTTCTCGAATTTGTGAACGTCATGACGGAAGCAATAAATTCAGAAGTGTCCCTGTTTGCAGATGACGTGAAGATAATATGAATTCAATAGGAGGAGGACCAGGCAGAACTACAAAGGGATCTGAAGAGGCTGCAATCCTAGTACAACAACTGGCTCCTGGAGTTCAACCTCACCAAGTGCAAAGCCATGAAGATTGGGGAAGAGCAAAGAAGGCCGTAGACGGAGCGCAGTCTAGGGGGGCCAGAGACTACAAACCTCATTCAAAGAAAAGGATCTTGGAGTGAGTATAACACCTGGCACATCTCCTGAGGCGCACATCAGCCAAATAACTGTTGCAGCATACGGTGCATAGCAAACCTAAGAACAGCATTTCGACATCTCAATAAGGAATTATTCAGGACCCTGTACACCGTGTAAGTTAGGCCTATAGTGGAGTATGCAACACCACTTTGGAATCCACACTTAGCTAAGCACGTAAGGAAACTAGAGATAGTGCAAAGGTTTGCAACAAGACTACTCCCGAAGATAAGGGGCATGCCCTACGACAAGAGATTAAACGTAATCAACCTGACGGCACTGGAGGACAAGAGAGATAGGGAGAATAGGATAACGACAAATAAAATACTGAGAGGAATCAATAAAGTGGACAGGGACAGGATGTTCCAGAGATGGGACACAGCAACACGGAGTCACAGTTGGAAGTTGAAGACTCAAATGAATCAGAGGCATGTTAAGAAGTATTTCTTTAGTCACAGAGTTGTCAGGAAGTGGAAAAGTCTGGGAAGTGGAATAGTCTGGGAAGTGGAATAGTCTGGGATCCATGCATAGCTTTAAGAAGAGGTATGATAAAGCTCATGGAGCAGGAAGAGTGCTTTAGCAGCGACCAGTGAAGAGGCGGGGCCAGGAGCTACGACTCGACCCCTGCACCCACAATTAGGTGATTACAACTAGGTGAGTATACACACAGAAGCACAAACAAACACACACAACACAACACACACACACACACACACACACACACACACACACACACACACACACACACACACACACACACACACACACACACACACACACACACACACACACACGCGCGCACACACACACACACATACATGTGAATAACATGTCGGAAAGGATAGATTCAGAAGTGTCCCAGTTTGCAGATGATGTGAAGTTAAAGAGGAGAATTAAATCGGATGAAGATCAGGCAGGGCTACAGAGAGGCCTGGACAGGCTGCATGTCTGGTCAGGTAACTGGCTTCTTGAATTTAACCCAACCAAATGCAAAATCAAGAAGATCGGGGAAGCGCAAAGAAGACTGCAGACAGAGTGCACTCTAGGTGGCCAAAGACTGCAAACCTCACTCAAGAAAAAGGATCTTAGGGTGAGTATGATACCAACCACATCTCCTGAGGCTCACATCAACCAGATAACTGATGCAGCGTATAGACGCCTGGCAAACCTGAGAATAGCGTTCCCATACCTCAGTAAGTAATCGTTCTAGACTGTACACCGTGTACGTCAGGCCCATATTGGAGTATGCAGCACCAGTTTGGAACCTACACCTAGCCAAGCACGTCAAGAAATTAGAGAAAGTGCAAAGATTTGCAACAAGACTAGTTCCAGAGCTATGGTTAAGGGAAATCGGCCTGACGACACTGGAGGACAGGAAGGTTAGGGAAGAAATGATGACATAGAAAAAATTGCGAGGAATTGACTAGGTGGAGAGAGACATGATGTTCCAGAGATGGGACACAGAAACAAGGGGTCAAAATTGAAAACTGATGACTTAGATGTGTCAAAGGGATGTTAGAAAGTATTTCTTTAGTCATAGTCTGGCAAGTGACTTAGTGGAGGCAGCAACCATACATAGTTTTAAGACGAAGTATGATGAAGCTCATGGAGCAGGGGGAGAGAGGACCCAGTAGCGATCAGTGAAGAGGCGGGGCCAGGAGCTATGAATCGACCTTTGCAACCACAAATAGGTGAGTACACACATTCAGATATATATATAAAAATATATATATATATATTATATATATATATAAATATAATATATTATAATATATATGCAAAACAACCACTCTGAAAGAATAGAGAAATTCCAAGCGTTTTCCCGTGACTACTCACATTATCAAAAAATATATATATATATATATATATATAATATATATATATATAATATATATAAAAATATATATATATATATATATACACGTATGTATATGTCGTGCCGAATGGTAAATTTGGTCAATTAGCAAGAACTCATTTGAAATTTAGTCCTATCTAAAATTTTATCTTAAACATTTGAAGATATACATATATTTTTAATTTATAATAATGTAACAATTAACACTTTTTTACCAAAAGAACCTTAGACAACTTACCTAACCTTATTATAAAAAGGGCAATTTAATTTAGCCTAATCCAACTAAATATATTTTACATAAGTTGACAATAATTTAATAATAAACACCATAAAGTATTTCACTGCACTTAGGGAAAGAATTTCAGTGATGCAGTAGTCTGTTACAGATCTATGATAAAGCATCTCACTACTGCAACACAAAATACCATCATGTCTTCTAATTGGAATTACTCTTTCCAAAGTCACTTAACCGCAGACGTTTTAGAAAAGTGAGGAGGTAATGAAAGAATTAATTTTTCACTTCCCTTTTCTACCTTCATCTGTCCATACCCTTTTTTTCTTTTTCTCTTTCTCAACCTTTACCTATCACAGTCTTGCTTGTTTTACCTCCTTTTCTCCCTATCCTTTCCTTCACCTTTCGCATTTTCTTGTCTTTTACCTCCCTTCCTGTCCCATCCTTTATCTTCCTCTTTTCCTTCCCTTCCTGTCCCATCCTTTAACTTCCTCTTTTCCTTCCCTTTATTTTTGCCACTCTTCATCTCCCTTCTATTTATCTCCCTCCGTCTTTCTTTTTTTTACCTCTTTTTCTCTCTCTCCTACTTTTCCTCCTTCTCTCTCCGTTTAAATACCCCCTCTTATTTATTCCTGTTTTCATCCGTCTTCTATCCCTTACCTCACTCAACTTTCTCTTAAGTTGCTTATTTTCCCTTCCTTTAACTCTCCTCCCTCTCCATCTACCTCTTTTTGCTGTCTAACACACTGTTATTATTCTATCACTTTTTTTCTCATTTACTTTCTTCTCCTTTCCTCCATCTTTTTTCCCCTACCTGCTGCATTCACTATTCCTTTACGTTACTCTTTCTCCCTTCCTTTATCTCTTTCCCTCTCCATCTACCGCTCTTTGCTCTCTACCTCTCTTTTATTATTCCATCACCCCGAGAGCTCTCCATCTCAAAGGCTCTTCACTCCGCCAGGCAGCTTTTAAAATCCACTTTGTCCTCACGAGAGATTTGCCACAATTTCATTTTGAGCTGCGATTTCCTCAGATTTCAACGTTGAGTATCCTCTCAAATGTACTGTCACATGACTGTGTCGTATTTGTCGAGTATTCTCTGTTATCTAACCACTGGCTAGGATGGAACAATGTTCAGTCAACTGTGTGTTGCTCCAGTGTCTCGAATCCTCTTAACGTTTAATCACTCGCTACCCCAGAGGGTTTTGTTTTATTTGCACTGGAACAAGTAAAAATATATTTGTCTCCTTTATTTTTTGATATTATGTGCTCTACGCACTTACTCTCCTTACCATTATGATATGTCTTCTTACAGCTTTCAGTTTTATTGTATAGCTGGTGTGTCATGGCTGTCCTCTCATTGTCCTCTTGTCTTCGTCTCTTCTCTTGTCTCCTTGTCCTCGTCCTTCCTATTGTGTCTCCTTGTGCTCGTCTCTTCTCTCGTGCCTCCTTGTCATTTTCCCTTCTATTGTGCCTCCTTTTCCTCGTCCCTCCTATTGTGTCTCCTTGTCCTCGCCTCTTCTCCTGTGTCTACTTATCCTTGTCTCTCCTAATGTGTCTCTTCGTCCTAGTCTCTCCTATTGTGTCTCTTCGCCCTTGTCCCTCCTATTGTGTCTCCTTGTCGACGTTTATTCTCTTGATTTCTTATGCTACATAAATCCTCTTTATCTTGTCCTTGTCTCATCCTTATCTACGCGATTCCTTGGTTATTCTTGTCCTAGGTCCCCCACCTTGTTCTTCATTTTACTCACACTCTTTGTGTCCATCCTATTCCCACATCCTGTGTCCTCTGCTATTCCTTGTGTCCCCTCTGTCGTACCCGGAAGCCCCTCGTCCTATTCCCACACAAAATATTCTATTTATTATACTCTCTGCGTTCCTCTTCATCTTTCCCTGACTTAGCTCGTCTCTGTGTCTCTTTGGTGTCAGGCTCATTGTGTCTTCCGTCATTCTTCCTTTCCTGTATCCAGTCGACTCTTGCTTGGTGATTCCTCATTGTCTAAACCTGTGCAGTCCATTGTCCGTTGTCACTCCCCTTGTGTTCCATCTTCCTTGTTACACCCCTTGTGTCCCATCGTCCATGTTACACCCCTTGTTATACCCGTTGTGTTCCGTCGTCTTTGTTATACCCCTCGGATTCCTTCGTGGTTCCCCACCCACTCTATTTCATTCCTCGTTCCTTTCCTTGTGTGACCACACTCCCAATGCTTGCTTTCCCTCTTGCCCCTATTCCTTCTTCCTCTTCAGCATCCTGTAGTAATCCCTTACTTATTATTCGGTTATTTCCATATTTTACACTTTCATTCAGCTCTTGGGATTTATGTTAATTATCTTTTAAATATCTTTCACAGACTTCGTGTAACTTTGTATTTAGTACCTCTCATTTCTCCTCCTTCACTTCTGTTATTGATTTGTTATTCTTTGTTTTCCACGTAGTTAATTTTATAATAAACTTGAATAAAAAAAATTCTGTCTTGCTAATGTACACTAAATCCTTTTCAAAAACTATTTCTCCCTACTTTTATACGTATATTAATTTTTGGCTTCCATTAAATAATGCATTACTTCAACTTCTAGTTTCCTTTAGAATAAAACAAGTGATTGCATTTTCAAATATTTTGCAGAAAATTTAATGTAATTAATAGATTTATTTATTAATTTCTAGTAGCAGTTTGGAGGTATATGTTGTGTATCTTTATACGTATATGCTTCTAAACTGTTGTGTTCTGAGCACCTCTGCAAAAACAGTGATCATGTGTGAGTGTTGAATGATGAAAGTATTTTCTTTTTGGGGATTTTCTTTCTTTTTTGGGTCACCCTGCCTCGGTGGGAGACGGCCGACTTGTTGAGAGAGAGAGAGAGAGAGAGAGAGAGAGAGAGAGAGAGAGAGAGAGAGAGAGAGAGAATTTCTAGTCGTTCTTAATTTCTTTTCCATACATAAAGTCATATGTAAAAGGCAAACGTAGTTCCAATGGAACATAAATTACAGTTTACAATTAAGTTGAGATTCGACATTTAGAAAGTTTCTTATTTTTTTCTAGTAAATACAAGCGCAAACACTGTCCAAAAACTTTGTCTCATTAAAAAAAAAATCGAACAGGTTTTTATTCCTTTTAGCTAGCAATTTACATAATTTAAAATTTTTACTAATGCATGTGTTAATCGTTTTCATATTTCCATGAAGACATTTCTCCATTAGTTACTGTCTGCCGTTTCCTCTTCATCAGAAATTATACCATTCGTTGTGAGTGATTCCCTGGTATTATTTCTGATTATTATTTTTATCTTCAAGATAGTTTTTCGTAAAGTCTTTCTTCAAATCAAGGAAAAATACAGGAGTGTGGTATCACTAGAATTATCTTCACTAGGCTACACTCTCCTTCACATTTCATCCTGTGATACAAAGAAACTATAAAATACTTTCATCATGTCAATAGTTAATGTCGAAATTATCAAAGATATGGGTAGAGGATTTAATACAAAAAATATCTGGATGTTCAAACCAAAATTACGTGAAATTCATCAAGTACACTAACCAGCTATAAAACATCTCAAATTTGTATATGGAGTAAAGCTAAAATACTCAAATTAGGTCAAATATGCATCAACTGTGTGGCGTACACATTTACAAATAATCATATGGGTGGTATAAACCCTGGTAATAAATACCGACAAGTTGGTTTAGAAAGACACGTAAGCAAACACTATAACATATTTATTAGAAAACGTTTCGGTCCTGGGACCTTGATCACTTCTAACATACAGAGGTAGAAAGACATTATATATATAGGCGGAGAGTGAGATGTGACGCACGTGACCTGAGGAATGTCATAAGAGCATAAGAATGGAGGAACACTGTTCTTATGACATTCCTCAGGTCACGTGCGTCACATCTCACTCTCCGCCTATATATATAATGTCTTTCTACCTCTGTATGTTAGAAGTGATCAAGGTCCCAGGACCGAAACGTTTTCTAATAAATATGTTATAGTGTTTGCTTACGTGTCTTTCTAAACCAATCATATGGGTAAACTGAAAAAGGTCTAGAGAAAGGCAACAAAATATCGATCAAAGCTGGAAATAAATGGGATAAAATACCGACACAGTGGAAAAATAAACACATTAGCAGATACATGTTGTATTCACTCATTTCATGGTCCCCAAAGTTTGCTGATACTCTTTCTATTGGCCTCGATGACACAAGATTAAATTCTGCAACGCACGTTAGTTAATGTTCGTGCTCTGCCATTTTCGACGCCTCTATAAACGATTATGTTATTTACATGTAATTAATTATATTAAGTGACATTTCCAGGTTTTTACTACATTTTCCTTATCAGAATATCAATTTCCTGTAAATTACAATGATTACATTTTACTTAACAGTTTACAATAAATAAGAAATGTGTAGAGACTATTGGATATCACATGATTTAACACCTTTTAAGAGACTATTACATAAACATTATTTTCCTGTCAATTAACACACAAATTACTGGAAAATTATCAAAATTTTCTTCAGATGACAACTTCGATGGACCATGTAATAAGACTGAAGAAGAAAGGAATGGCTCTCACTAGGAAAGAACAGGATTAAGACAAGATTAAGGGAATCAAGAACCCTGCCAGAGAATCTAAGGAAAGAAAGTGTACCAAAGAATAATGGACATAATACAAACAACAGGAGGAGACGTAAAGTAAATGCTGAGTGAACCAGAAACCTCGAACGCAAATGGACCAGATAAAATCTCTCAATGCGAGAGGGAGTGATGAAACTGCGTGAACCACTAGCGGTGATCTTCAACTAATAGACTGAAACAGAGCAGTAACCAAAGGTCTAGAAAACATCTAATGTAATCCCAGTATCTGAAAAGAAAACAGACGGATGGCACTGAATTAAAAGATATTGTCGCTAACATGCATAGTATGCAACTTCATGAGGATTATTGGTAGAAGAGCAATGGAGCTCCTGGAAGGAAGTGGATTCGTAAACAACAAACAACCAGCATCGCTTTTGAGATGATAAGTCCTGTCTCACAAATCTGTCAGATTCTCTGATAAGGTAAGAAAAGTTAGGCAGAAGAGAGAAAGAGAGATAGGGGGGGGGGGAGGTGGGATGGTATAGTTTTGGATTGCAAGATGGTACTCGATATACTACCCCTCAAGTGACTGGCACAATAGCTAGAGCAGCGGGCCGGAATTATAAGGAAAGCACCATAGTGAAGTAATGAATACTTAACTGGAAGGAAGCAACGAGTTATTGTCAGAAAGGAGAGGGAATGGGCCAGTGTGACAAAGAGAGGGGGTTACACAAGGGCCAGTACCTGGACGACCAGTACCGTTTTATGTGCCTGTATAAGACCTGACAGGAAATCGAGTCAGAGGTGTTCTTGTTCTCTGATGATGTGCAACTAATAAGGAAATGCAGACTAGGAGATGATCAAAAAAGAATACAAATGGAACTGGAAAAGCTGCATGATTAGTCTGAAAAGTGGATATTGGAATTTAACCAAAGCAAATGCAGTTATGAAAATCGGAGAAGGGCAAAAATGTCCAGAAACAGTGTATACTCTGGGAACGAAGCTGAAAACGTGCAACAGTGCTTCTTCCTTCTTAAGTGGGTGTGACATAGACCTGCCTGAAAAATTCATACAATAGGCAAGAACAAAGGAAAGAGATTTGTTAGGAGGGAGGAACCTAACGTGAATATGAAGGAACAATGCAGTAATCAGGTTGGAAATGGTAAAAGCATCAACGATGAATAAGGTTAAGAGTGAAATGCTGATAGCAGTTAGATGACTCTATGAAGTACGAAGTTATTTACCGAGGACATATTAAAAAAAAACGAGCATACTTGATAATGATTTCACTAAAAGAAGTCTGTTGTTCACAGGTGCTATAAGACGGATATTGACAGTCTAGTGGTGCCGACGTTTCGTAAGGTATGAAAAAGGATGCGAATGTTGCAGAGAAAAAAAAAAGTAGGTGGCAGTAGAAATATTGTTTGAAAGACTGTGCGGAGTGTTTATCGTTAAGGAAAAAAGGGATTTTTGGGAAACTACTAGCCCGTGGGGTACGGGAAAGAAACATTAAAAAGGGAGGTTTTTTTTTAAGAAATCTAGCAAACGAAAAGCTTAAACAAGTTTGACTACATTTCATTCACACGGAGTGTGACGGAAAAGTATGAAAGCAGCGACCCTTTTACTTTTTTTTCCCAAACTCCGCAATACACACCCCATCACAACAATTTTTCCACACCCCAGTGAGAGAAATCATTTTCCCCACGCCCCACCTATTGAAATATTATCTCATCATCAGTAAAACATAATCAAAACAAAAAAAACAGAAAGCAAATTTAAAAAGCTTTTGACTTATTAAAAAAAAGCTTTTTTGTATATTTAATTGTATAATAAGTACGCAACAAATGAAGGGTAAAAAAATTTGGGAAATTGACCTGTTCATGTGACTGGTAGTCCCCATCGAGGAAAGTTTGATGGAGAGTGAAAAGGTTTTTACGACTAACGTTTGAGCAACCAGCATGCATACGGGAGAAGGGTAATATTCTGAAGAAATTCAGGGGTCTATGACCAGGACTTGATCCCGGGAAGTGTGAATAAAATTTCCTAGTCTTTGAAAGTCGGAGGAAGTATTACAGCCAGGGGGTCTGGCGTAGCATGATCTATGATCCCTCTGGAAAGACAAAGCTTGCAAGCGTGCTACTGCTAGTTTAAACCACCCCCCTTGTAAAAAATAATATACAAGCATAATAAAATTTACAGACAAATAAAAATTTTTTAAAATAATAATATCAATAAAAATTTACAATCTGGAAGTTAGCGGCATCTCCAAACCATTCAAGAACTATACCCACACTCGTATTTTGGTCCTTTTGTATTGTTGAAAAATATATTTTGCTTTGTATGTTGCTCGTCCATAAACTGCTCAGAAATGTTTTCTAAACACGTTCACTGAGGTATTTGTTTCTGTGGGAAAATATACGTTCTGGAGGGAGGAGTTGCTAAAATAAGCACCCCCGATGTTCAGGCGTTATTAAAAGAAAGATGATTCGAGTGAAGGACTTTGTTTTGAGTTCGGTGAACAACCAAAAACACCATGGGTGTAACAAAAACACATGAATACACACACACGCACGCACACACACACACACACACACACACACACACACACACACACACACACACACACACACACTGACGACACTGGAGGACAGGAGAGATAGGGGGGACATGATAACGACTTACAAAATACTGAGAGGAATTGACAAGGTGGGCAAAAACAGGATGTTCCCAAAACTGGGCACAAGAAAAAGGGGGGCACAGTTTGGGGTTGAAGACACAGAGAATCAAAGGGAGTTAGGGAAATTTTTTCTTAGCCCCAAGTAACAGGAAGTAGAATAGTTTGGGAACGATGTAGTGGAGTCAGGATCCCCCAAGCTTTAAAAAAGAGGGACGATAAAGTCATGGTTTTAGGGGGGGTAACTAGTAGCGACCCGTGAAGAGGCGGGGCCAGGACTTGGCTCGCCCCTCAACCTCAACTAGGGGAGTACAACTAGGGAGTCACGCACGCCGCGCGGCGGGGTCCGGAGGTGCAGACGTGGGGCACAAGGCTCCGAAACCCCAGTGTTTTTTTAAGGCGGCAGAAAAACACAGAATCAGTGGTAGTGACATAGTCAATGAAAAAAAATCGAGTTAATAAATTTATTATTAAAAATATCGAGGGAAGCTAAAATTTATCAATATTCAAAGCGCCCCAAGCCGTTGTGGGTCAAAGGCGCTTTTTGCCAAAGATTCAAACATAAAAGATCAAAGTGATGTGGAAGCGGGTTTTCAAGAATTACAGCTTTTGGCTAAAAAGGGAAAATGGGGGGGGCACCAACATGAGAGTGAAAAAGTTAATAAGCAAAAGGGGGAAAGGAAAAATAAAATATATAAAAGGGGAAGGGGGCGCATAGGCCTGCTTAAGCAGTGACGTCACGACAAGTTGTGTGAAATTATACTTTAAAAAGTGAAGTAAATAAAATGTGAAGTGTATACATCAAAATGAAAGTAAATCGCGTGAGGAACGAGGGATGATGAGACATGTGGCTATAACAACAGGGGTAAAGGTTTTCCCAAAATAGGGATTTAAGGATAGTACGACGACTTCGTCATCAGCATTGGCAACTGCCGCCCGTTGCCAGCGCAAGTATCACTATTATTTTGTAGTTTGCTGTTGCAGGTTTGTTCTGGGTTGCATCGCTGTTAGATCGGTCACCCCCCTGCAAGCTATTACAGTAGTTTTGTAGTAAGAATACTTGGAACTAGGAATCCTCCCCAAAAGGAAAAAGGAATAGGAAATAACCAGCAATAAAGGGCAATAAGTGGAGAATACATTTCAGGAAAGACAGGGAAACAGAAGGTTTTAACGGACTTTAAACCACACCATTACCACCCCCACCCCCCCCCCAACCTCCCTCCCTCACACACCCCACAAGGGCAGACACTCATAGAACATTAGACCCAGTACAATTTTTCCCCTTTTTTTTTTTTTTTTTCAACCCCGTTTTTGGAGTAAATTTAAAAGACTACCCCCCATACCCCCCCCAATACACGAATACACAGTATACACACATACAAAACACAGCTTTTAAAGGGCAACATTGTAAGTAGGGGGGTCAAGCCCCAGGAGTGGGGGTAGGGCACAAGAAGTTGCGCCGTCAAGGACCCCTGACAAAACAACTCAAACACACACACCACACACACACAACACCACACCACCACAACACACACACACAACAACGAACACACACACACACACCCCCACACAGGAGAAAGAACTACATAGCAGGTACACTTTAGTCTGGGGAACACAAAGTGGTCATTGCAGTGATTATAATCCAACCCCCAGAACTGCAGGAGGGCCAAGAGAGGGAAAAGAAGAGAGCAAAAGCAAAGGTGGGCACACTTGCTGAGGTGGGAAAAAGACTCACCCAGCAGAGCAAAGTGTGGTTATGGGGGATTTCAACCACAGGGATTGACTGGGAAAACCTGGGGCCCATGGGGGGCCCCAAACATGGGAGCCAGGGTGTTGGGGGGTGCTGGAAAACCTCATGCACCAACTGTTAAAGGACACTACCAAATGAGAGGGGGGGGATGAACCGCAAGATTGGGCCTTGTGTTCACCCTGGGCAGCTCAGACATTGGGATATCAATATGAGAACCCCTAGGAGCTAGCGACCACGTGGTTCTGTGCTTTTTAATAATGTAAGCTCAAGTGGAGAGAATAACAGGAAAATGGGAAAAAACCCGACTATAAAAGAGGGGGGTACATAGGGGGGAAGAAAATTCATGCGGGAGGGCCGTGGGAAGAGAACGCAGGAAAACCAGTAAATGAAATGAGGAATATGTAGCAACAAAATGCAAAAGGAGGCATGGAAAGGTTTATTCCCCAAGGAACAGTAACAACGGGAAGACCCGAACAAGCCCCTGGTTTACCCGACGGTGTAAGGAGGGCAAAAACAAAGTGCAATAGAGAATGGAAAAAGTACAGAAGGCAGAGAACACACGAAAATAGGGAGATCAGTCGCAGAGCCAGGAATGAGTACGCACAGGTAAGGAGGGAGGCCCAGCGACAGTATGAAAATGACATAGCATCGAGAATCAAGACTGACCCGAAACTGTTGTATAGCCACATCAGGAGGAAGACAACAGTCAAAGACCAGGTGATCAGATTAAGGACAGAAGGTGGAGAACTCACAAGAAATGATCAGGAGGTAGTGAGGAGCTGAACAGGAGATTTAAGGAAGTTTTTACAGTAGAGACAGGAAGGGCTGTGGGAAGACAGCACAGAAGGGAACATCAAGAGGGAATATACCAACAAGTGTTGGATGACATACGAACAACTGAGGAGGAGGTGAAGAAGCTCTTAAGTGACCTTGACACCTCAAAGGCGATGGGACCGGACAACATCTCCCCATGGGTCCTTAAGAGAGGAGCAGAGATGCTGTGTGTGCCTCTAACCACAATCTTCAACACATCCCTTGAAACTGGGCAACTACCTGAGAAATGGAAGACAGCTAATGTAGTCCCCATATTTAAGAAAGGAAACAGAAACGAGGCACCTAAACTACAGACCTGTGTCTCTGACATGTATTGTGTGCAAAGTCATGGAGAAGATATCAGGAGGAGAGTGGTCGAACACCTGGAAAGGAACAAGATTATAAATGAAAACCAGCATGGGTTCATGGAAGGCAAATCTTGTATCACAAACCTCCTGGAGTTTTATGACAAGGTAACAGAAGTAAGACACGAGAGAGAGGGTTGGGTAGATTGCGTTTTCCTAGACTGCAGGAAGGCCTTTGACACAGTTCCCCACAAGAGATTAGTGCAGAAGCTGGAGCGATCAGGCCACACTAAAAGGAAGGGCACTGCAATGATAAGGAATACCTGACAGGGAGGCAGCAACGAGTCACGTACGTGAAGAGGTATCACAGTGGGCGCCTGTTACGAGCGGGGTCCCACAGGGGTCAGTTCTAGGACCAGTGCTATTTTTGATATATGTGAACGACATGATGGAAGAATAGACTCTGAAGTGTCCCTGTTCGCAGATGACGTGAAGTTGATGAGAAGAATTAAATCGGACGAGGATGAGGCAGGACTGCAAAGAGACCTGAGAGGCTGGACATGTGGTCCAGTAACTGGCTCCTCGAATTCAATCCAGCCAAATGCAAAGTCATGAAGATTGGGGAGGGGCAAAGAAGACCGCAGACAGAATATAGGCTAGGTGGACAAAGACTACAGACCTCACTCAGGGAGAAAGACCTTGGGGTGACCATAACACCGAGTACATCACCGGAGGCACACATCAACCAATAACCGCTGCAGCATACGGGCGCCTGGCAAACCTGAGAATAGCGTTCCGATACCTCAATAAGGAATCGTTCAAGACACTGTACACTGTGTATGTTAGGCCCATACTGGAGTATGCAGCACCAGTCTGGAACCCACACCTGATCAAGCACGTCAAGAAGTTAGAGAAAGTACAAAGGTTTGCAACAAGGCTAGTCCCAGAGCTCAAGGGAATGTCGTACGAGGAAAGGTTAAGGGAAATCGACTGACGACACTGGAGGACAGAAGGGTCAGGGGAGACATGATAACGACATACAAGATACTGCGGGGAATAGACAAGGTGGACAGAGATAGGATGTTCCAGAGAGGGACACAGGGACAAGGGGTCACAACTGGAAGCTGAAGACTCAGACGAGTCACAGGGACGTTAGAAGTATTTCTTCAGTCATAGAGTTTCAGCAAGTGGAATAGCCTAGCAAGTGAAGTAGTGGAGGCAGGAACCATACATAGTTTTAAGAAGAGGTATGACAAAGCTCAGGAAGCAGAGAGAGAGAGGATCCAGTAGCGATCAGTGAAGAGGCGGGGCCAGGAGCTGAGTCTCGACCCCTGCAACCACAATTAGGTGAGTACAATTAGGTGAGTACACACACACCACACACACACGCAACACACACACAACACACACAACACACACACACACACATGCAACACACACACACAACACACACACACACACAACATACACACACACACACACACACACATTGCCAGACTCACACATACACTCCCCCTCCCCCACCGACATCTCACTCCTTCACCTGATCCCTCCCCTCCCTCTTTCACCCTCCCCCTCCCCACCTCTCCCTCCTTCCCCCTCTCCCTCTCCTAACTCACATGCTTCTCCCTCCTTCCCACTCCCCCCTCCCCACTACTCTCCCACATAGCCACAGTTCCTCCACTACCTCCCCCCCCCCACACTCTGACATACACAATACTAACCTAACATACAGAATTACTTAGGTTTCCCACTCTGAGGCAATCAGGATAAAACAAAAATGGGTTGCCAGAGAGCAACAAGAAAAACCAAGGGACAGGAGGAGGAAACTGCAAAGGAAGATTGGGCAGCAGAGCTCACAAAAAAGGAACATGAATGGGAAAAGAAACTAAAAGAACTTAGCATGAGAATGGAAGAGAGGATAGACATGGAAAGCAGGAAGTGGGAGGTGCAAGTCAAAGCAGCAGAGGCCAGGATACAGATTCAGAAGAGGAACAAAAAAATCTGAATTCCAAAAGAACAAAAGAATTTTTTGGGATTGACAACAAAAAGTACCCAGCACAAAAAAGGGGGGACTTGGGGGAAAGAAGGAGCAAAACTGCTGAAAGCTCAATAGTGGAGACTGAGAAAAAAAAGGCTAAGCTATATATGGAGGCCCTAAAGACCACAAGAAGCCCGGGAAAGCCGAAAGGGAAAACAGGCCACGAGCCCAAGTACATTAGCTATTGAAACTAAAAAAAAGGGAAAAAGCTGCAAGGAGGAAATCAAATTGAATGAGGGGATACACAGGGAATGCAGGGGGGAAATGAAAGGGTGAGGTCAGCCCTTTGTGTTGGGCTCCAGGAATTTGAAGGGGAAACATATGAAGAAAAGAAAACAAGGGAAAAAAAAAAAGAAATTGAAAGTATATGAAAGCAATAGGAGAAGCGACATGACCCCCGGAAAATTTTCGGAGAATGGGGGGTTTGAAAAAAAAAAGAACCCGCCAGTGAAATTTGACCTTCAAGCAGAAGCGACTCGGAACAGGATCCTGCAGAGAAACACGTTTAAAGGGACATCCCGGCATACAGGAAGGTTACTCGACCACGACAGAACACAAGCAAAAGGCAGAAACAGAGAGAGATGGTACAAAGATGAAAGGAGGAAAGAGGGGGGAAAGGAGGAGACAGACAGGAGATCCCAGACACGAAAGATCAAAACGCCCCCCCCACAACTTCCTAAGAAGCCTCCAACCAGTCAACCCCAGTGAAACCCAAACACTCTAAACCAAAACACCCAGTCACATCCAATGCCCCCCCCCCCTGCTTACAAACTCCACCCCACAGCAACCACCCTAGTTCCTTATGGGTCTCCCACTTCCCAACCCCCATACACCTCCCAGCCACAATCTTAAAAAAGAAGTTAAAGGGTGGTTACAAATGCAGGTGGAATAACAAATAAGTAGAGGAGTGGCACAAAAAAATCAAGCAACTCCCCAGAAAAAAATAGACTCACAGAAACAAAACTCACCAGAAAAATAACAAAATTTTTTTTTTTTCCCATCCGATATCAAATCCACAGGAAAGCAGAGGGGGGAGAGGGGGGGGGGAGTTGCACTGTCATTAAAACCAGGGGGGTTGTGGAAAAAAGGAAGGAATGGGTGGCATGGGGGAAAGGGGTCTTAGAGGAACAATCCGTCCCCGGGGCAAAGGTGATAAATTTTCAGTAATGTAAAACCCACCACGAACTGCAGGGGGGCCAAGAGAAAATACGATGAAGCAACAGACAATGGTGACCACATAGCCGAGGTGGCCAGGGGAAACACACATGGGGGGAGCAAAGTTTAAAATTATGGGTGATTTCAATCAGAAGGAGATTGAGGGGGGAAAAACCCGGAGCCCCATGGGGGTCCCGAAAAATGGAGAGCCAAAATGATGGATGTGGTACTGGAAAACCTCATGCTCAACGTTAAAACACTACCCGGAGAGAGGAGAGGTGAAACCCGCAAGATGGACCCTTTTATTCACCTTGGTAGTTCTGACATCGAGGGTTCATGTATGAAAGGCCCCCGGGGGCTAGTGACATGTGGTTCTGTGCTTCGATACATATTGAGCTCCAAGGGAGAAGCAGCGGAATAGGGGGGGAAAAAATAAATTCAAAAGGGGGGAAATCTCAGGCTTTAGGAACTTTTTTCAAGACATTCAGTGGGAAGGGGAAATGACGGGGAAAACCGTACAAAAATAGGACTGTGTGGCAAACAAAATGCAAGGAGCAGAGGGGAGATTTTTCCAAAGGAACAGAAAAAATGGGGGAACAAAGATCCTTTTCACCCAAAAGGGGTAGGGGCAAAAACTAGGTGTACTAGAAATGGAAAAAAGGGCAGAAGACAGAGAAATCAGGAAATAAAGAGATTAGCCGAAAAGCCAGAAACGAATATGGCGATAAGAAGGGAGGCTCAGGCATTACGAAAATGACATGCACGAAAGTCAAGATGACCCAAGCTTTGTAACCACATCAGGGGGAAAACAACAGTCAAGGAAACCCGGGGAATCGACTGAGGAAGGGGGATGGGGGGAATCACAAGAAACGACCGGAGGTTGTCAGGGCTAACACAAATTTAAAAAAGTATTTTTCAGTGGAAACCCGTGGACTCCAGGAAATCGACAGGGGGGTGCACCACAAGTGCTGGTGAGGTAAAACCAAGGGGGAGGGAAGAAGCTGCTATGAGAAATTTACACCTCAAAAGGGGGTGGGACAAGACAACACTCTCCCTGGGTCCTTAAAAAGGGAGCAGAGATTTGTGTGTACCGTTTTAAAAAAGACTTTAAAAACTATTTTAAATGGGGAATCCCCGATGTATGGAAATGGCAAATGTAGTCCCAATTTTTAAAAAAAGGGAGCAAAAACGGAGGCACTAAACATGACCCGTATCCTAAAGTGTTTTAGTATGCAAGGTCAGGAGAAGATCTCAGGGGGAGAGTGGGGGAGCACCTGAAAAGAAACAAATGTAAATTGACAACCCGCATGGTTTCAGGGGGGGAAAAACCTTGCACAAACCACTAAATTTTAAGACAAGGTGACAGAAGTAAGACAAGAGAGGTGTGGATCGAACTGATTTTTTTGGACTGCAAGAAGGCCTTCGACACTGTTCTCACAAGAGGTACTGCAAAGCTAGAGATCAAGCAACACATAACTAGGAAAAGAATGCAATGGATAGAGGATTACCTGGACAGGGAGGCACAACGAAAGTCATGGTCGTGACGAGGTGTCAGAGTGGGCGACTGTGCTCAAAGCCGGGAGTTCCACAGGGGTCAGCCTAGGTCCATGTGCCTTTTTGGTATATGTGGAATACATAAACGGAAAGGATAGAATAGACTCAGAAGTGTCCTTGTTTGCGGACGATGTGAAAGTTAATGCAAGAATCAAATCGGATGAGGATCAGGCAGGACTACAGAGAGACCTGGACAGGTACATGCCTGGTCCATGCAACCTGGACTCCTTGAGTTTAACCCTGCAAATGCAAAGTCATGAAGATTGGGGTAGGCAAAGAAGACCTCAGACACAATATAGTTTACGGATGGCCAAAGTCTGCAAACCTTCTCAAGGAAAAAGATCTGGGGGTGAGTATCACACCGAGCATATCTCCCGAGGCGAACACCAATCAGATAAACTGCTGCGCAGCATACGGGCGCTGGGACAAACTACGGATAGCGTTCCGATACATCAGTTAGGATTCGTTCAACGATGTGCTCTGTTTTCCATTTAGTCAGGCCATCTGGAGTGAGTATGCAGACCAGTTTGGAATCCTCACCTGTCAAGCACGTCAAGAAATTAGAGAATGTGCAAGGTTTGACCAACAAGGCTAGTCCAGAGCTACGGGGATTGTCCTACGAAGAAAGGTTGAGGGAAATCGGCTGACGACACTGGACGGGCCAGGTGGGTCAGGGAGACATGATAACGGACATACAAAATACTGCGCGGAATAGACTGGTGGCATGGACAAAGCCGGATGTTTTCGAGAAGGCGATCACAGACACTAAGAGGTCACATTTGGAAAGTTGAAGACTCAGATGCTCAAAGAGATGTTAGGAAATATTTTCTTCAGTCCATAGAGTAGTCAAGCGTGGAATACGCCTGGCAAGTGAAGTTACGGGGAGGCGGGAACCATACATAGTTTTTAAGGCGAGGTATGTAAAGTCATGGGCAGCAGGGAGAGACGAGGACCTAAGTAGCAATCAGTGTAGAGGTCGGGGCAAGGAGCTATGAATCGACCCCTCGCAACCCAAATAGGTGAGTACAAATAGGTGAGTACACACTCACACACCACATCATCAGTGAAAGCATCAGTGAAGAGGCGAGGGCCAGGACGCTTGACTCGACCCTTGCAACCCAAAATAGGTGAGTACAAATAGGTGAGTACATGTATAGTATGCAAAGTCATGGAAAAGAATAATCAGCGAGAAGAGTGTTGGAAAAAACTAGAAAGAAAAAGAAATGATTAATCAACAGCAAGCCAACATGGTTTAAGGCGACGGAGAAATCACTGTGTCACAAACTACTGGAGTTCTATGACATGGTGACAGCAGTAAGACAAGAGAGAGAGGGGTGGGCTGGATTGCATTTTCTTGGACTGAAAGAAGGCGTTTTGACACAAGTTCCACACTAGAGGATTTGTGCCAAAAAAACTGGACGGACCCAAGCAGGGTAAACAGGGAAGGCACTAAAAATGGATCAGGGACATACTTGTCAGGAAGACAAGCAGCGAGTCCAATGGTACGTGGGGCCGAGGTGGTCAGAGTGGGGCACCTGTGCACAGTGGGGTCCCCACATGGGGTCAGTCCTAGAACCAAGTGCTGTTTCTGGTATTTGTGAACATGTCAAGAACGGAATAGAGTCCGATGTTGTACCTGTTTGCTGATGACGTGAAGTTGTTTGAGAAGAAATTCTTCGATCGAAGACCAGGACAGAACTACAAAGGGATTCTTGGACAGGCTGCAGATCTGGCTCAGCACTTGCATCCTGGAGTTCAACCCCACCAAGTGCAAAGTTCATGAAGATTGGGGTAAAGGGCAAAGAAGACCGCAGACGGCAGTACAGTCTAGGGGGCCAGTGACTACCAAACCTCGCTCAAAGAGAAAAAGATCTTGGGCACCCGTGAATATAAACAGACACATCTGAGCGCACATCAACCAAATAACTGCTGCAGCATATGGGCGCCTAGCAAAACATATGAACAGCATTCCCGAAACATCATAATTAAGGAAACGTTCAGGACCTTGTTACAACCTTCCAAAATTTAGGCCCATATTGGCGTATGCGGCCCCAGGTGAACCCAACCTAGCCAAGCACGTAACGAACTAGAGGGAAGTGCAAAGGTTTGCAACAAGACTATCCTCGAGACTCAGAAGGTTGTCTCCTAAGAGGAGAGGTATGGGAAATCCACCTGACGGACACTGCATGAGGACAGGAGAAATTAGGGGGGGAACATAATACGACATTACAGAAATACTGAGAGAAGGAATTGAAAAAGCGTGGACAAAGGAGAGGATGTTACCAGAGACTGGACACAGCAAAAAGGCAGGGACACGTTGAAAGTTGAAGACACAGACTGAATCACAGGGATGTTAGGCAAGTATTTCTTCAGCCACAAAAGTAGTCAGGAAGATGGAATAGTTTGGAGCGATGTAGTGGAGGCCAGAATCAATACATAGCTTAAGCAGATGTATGATTTAAAGTCACGAGTTCAGAGAGTGTGACCGAGTAGCGACCAGTGGAAGAGGCGGGGCCAGGTGGTTGGAATCGACCCCTGCAACTCAAATAGGTGAGTACACACACACACACACACACACACACCTCTCACACCACACAAACACACACACATACACAAACACCCCTCTTGGCTGTAGCTCACAAATATTGCATATTTATGTATATATTTCCGCTCCCTCGCCTGTCATGTTGTGTTTCGAGATTATTACCGTTAATATTTAAGTGAATTATTGGTATAGATTAAATTTCTAGTTTTTTTGCATTTAAATTTATAACAATATTCTGTAATTGCATAAAAAACATCACAAAAGTGACTAGTCCCGTTTTTTTCACTCGTCATTATTCGGGAAAATGTATATCAAGTTTTTAATTCTATTATTATTATTATACTTATAGGTAGTAGGTGGTAGACAGCAACCACCCTAGGGAAAGTACTACGTCCTGCAGAGACTGTGAAACAGAAACCTATAAACTGTTTTGCATGATGGAAGGATTGCTGCGTTTCTTTTTCATGTATCATAATACACGTCAGATAACAGGGATATATTGCTACTCCTACTTACACTTTGGTCAACTTACAGACAGGCACATGAATATATTATAATCATACATCTAGGTTTTTCCCTTTTGTTCTAAATAGCTATTGTTCTTACTTTAATTTCTTATATTGTCCATGGGGAAGTGGAAAAAGAATCTTTCTCCGTAAGCATTGAGTGTCGTATGAGGCGACTTAAAATGCCGGGAGCGATGGGGCTAGTAACCCTTCTACTGTACGACAATTTACTAAAAAGGAAGAAGGAAAAAACTTTTATAAAAAACTGGGATGCTTAAATGTGCGTGGATGTATGAAGATGAAAGAAACAGGCTGTGATTGCTGCAGTTATGATGGAAAAAGAAGTTGGATTGTCCTGGCCTATTGGATGACCAAAGCTGAAGGGGGTAGGGGAAATTTCGGTAGGGGGGAAATAAATGGATAAATCTGGCAGTATCTGAGAGAGTTAGAGCAAAGGGGAAGGGGTAGCAGTTAATGTGAAGGTTCGGTATGGAAGGGAGAATAGAAGAACATATGAACGTGTAATTCAAGAATATGTGATTAAAGTAAAAGGTTGGAGCCCGAAAAGTGGGTCATAATAAGCGTGTATGCACATGAGAAGAGAGGAATGTTGAGGAGAGAGAGAGATTGGAGAGTTGTTAGTTGAATGCCTTTGGACCAAGTGAGAGAGTAATTGTGGTAGGGGACCTGAATGCTAAAAGTAGGAGAAACTTTTAGAGAGTGTGGGTAGGTAAGTTTGGGGTGCAGGTAGTAAATGATAATGGAGACCTATTGATTGAACTTTGTATAGAAAGGGGATTTAGTTATCGGTTATACATATTTTAAGAAAAGAGGGATAAATACTACAATGATATGATGTAGGGCGAAATGACAGTAGTTTTTTGTTGGATTATGTATTGGTAGATAAATAGGACTGTTGAGTAGACTCAGGATTGTACATGTTTATAGAGGGCGCCACACAGGATATATCAAATCACTTTCTAGTTGTAGCTTACTCAGAGAGTAAAAGGTAGATGGGATACAAAGGAGAATAGAAGATCAGGGAAAGAGAGATGGGATAGGTTTATAAACTAAAAGGGAGGCATGTTAGGGTACAAGTATGAACAGCTATTGGAGGAGAGATGGCTAAGGAGAGCATAGGCAATGGGGTCGTAGAGGTATGGGTGTAGGCCTTAAAAAGGTTCAAGTGTCTAGAGTGATCAGCGAAGTTTGTGGTTATGGAAGTGGGTGCGGGAGCGGATAGAGGAGCGATTGTGGGAATGATGATGTAAAGAGAGTAGTAAGGGAGAAAAAGTTAGAATATGAGAAGTTTTTACAAAGTAGAAGTGATGCAGGTAGGGAAGGAGTATTTGGAGAAAATGAGAGCCGGTTAGAGAGTGGTGAGCAATGTTAAAAGAGAGCAAATAGAGAGTGTGGGCGAGATGTTATAACAAATTTTGTTGAAAATAAGAAAAAGTTTTGGTCGTGAGATTAATAAAGATTATGGGAAGAGCTAGAGAGCAAATGGAACTTTGTCAGTTAAAAATAGGAGAGGAGAGTTATTAAATGGAGAGTTTGAGGTATTGGGAAGATGGGAGGGAATATTTCTGAGGATTTGTTATGTTGAAGAAGTAGGGATGCGTGATTTCGTGTATAACGGCAAGGAGGAAAGTAATCTTGTAGGAGTGAGGAAAGAGCAAGTTGTGAGTGTGGGGGAAGTTCGTGAGGCAGTAGTGTATAATGAAAGGTGGGTTAAGGCAGCCGGGATTGATGGGATAAAGATAGGAAATGTTTAAAGTAGGTGGGGATATAGTTTTGCGTGTCGGTTGCGTCTGCAATTTTTAATAAGTATATGGGAAGAAAGGTAGGGTACCTTGGGATTGGGCAGAGAGATGACATAGTTCCTTTGTTATAAAGGCAATGGGGACAATATGAGAGTGCACTAAAAATTATAGGGGGATAAGTCTGTTGAGCTGTATCCTGGTGGTAAAGTGTTATGGTAGAGTTATTATTGAAAGGAATTAACGAGTAAGGACGGAGAATAGGTTAGCAGATATGAACAAGGAGGCTTAAGGAAAGTTAGGGTGTGTGATGTGGACCCTGGTGTTTTTCAGTGGAAACTTTATAATGTGACAGTATTTAGATTAGGCTCTTACAGAGGTTTTTGTGGCTTTTTATGGATTTGGAAAAAGGCGTATGAAGGGTGGTAGGGGGGGGGGCAATGTTGCAGTGTTGCTGGTGTATGGTGTAGGAGGTAGGTTACTGAAAGCAGTGAAGAGTTTTTTTCGAGGATAGTGAGGCTTTAACGTTAGAGTATGGTAGAAAAGAGGAAAATTATTTCCCGGTAAAAGGTTGGCCTCCTAGACTTGGATGTGTGATGTCACCGTGGTTATTTAATATTTTTATAGATGGGGTTGTAAGAGGAAGTAATGCGGGGTCTTGTCAAGGAGGCGTGGAGTTAAAAGATAAAGAATAATATACTAGCAAGTGGGAGTTGATCGAATGTTGCTCTTTGCAGATTGACACGGTGCTCTTGGGAGATTTGAAGAGGAAGATGCAGAGATTGGTGGATGATTTGGTAGGGTGTGCAAAAGAAGAAAAATAAAAGTGAAATACAGGAAAGAGTAAGGTTATAAGGATAACAAATAGATTAGGTGATGAAAGATTGGATTCATCAGAATTGGAGGGATGGGAGAGAGACTAAGGAGAGGGTGATGTATTCAGTTAATTTGGGATTGGACGTGTCAGGGATGGGTCTATGAAAGATGAGGGTCGAATCATAGAATTGATGAGGGGAGAGGAAAAGGGTGAAGGGTGCACTTAGGAGTTGCTGGGACAAAGGGAAACTTTTGTCCTTGGAGGCAACATAAGAGGGGAATGTAAGAGAGTCTGTTTTCCAAACGCTCTTTTATGGGTGTGAAGCATGCGGGTGATGAATGTTGCAGCGAGGAGAAGGTGAGGCAGAGGTGATGTCATGTCTGAGAGGCCATGTGCTGGTAGTGAATATATGCAGAGTATTTCGTAGTTGGAAGTTAGGAGGAGGTGCGGGGATTACCAAAACATGTTGTCTAAGGGCTGAGGATGGGTTGTTGAGGCGCTGGTTCGGACATGTAGAGAGAATGGAGTGAAACAGAGTGACTTCAAGAGTGTATCAGTCTGTAGTGGAAGGAAGGCGGGGTTTAGGGTCGGCCTAGGAAAGGTTGGAGGGAGGGGGTAAAGGACTGGTTTTGTTTGTGCGTGGGGCTTGGACTTCCAGCAGGACCCACGCGTGAGCGTGTTTGATAGGAGTGAATGGAGACAAATGGTTTTTAATACTTGTCGTGTGTTGGAGTGTGAGCAATGTAACTTTTATGAAGGGATTCAGGGGAAAAACCGGCAAGCCGGGGGGGGGGGGGGGGGAGGGGGGGGGGGGGGGGGGGGTGGGCGGGGTGGGGGGGGGGGGGGGGGGGGGGGGGGGGGGGGGGGGTGGGGGGGGGGGGGGGGGGGGGGGGGGGGGGGGGGGGGGGGGGGGGGGGGGAGGGGGACTTGAGTCCTGGAGATGGGAAGTCAGTGCTGCACTCTGAAGGACGGGTTGTTATTGTTCAGTTTTAAAAAACTGTAGTGTAAGCACCCTTCTGGACAAGACAGTGATGGAGTGACATGATGGTGAAAGTTTTTTTTTTCGGGCCACCTGCCTTGGTGGGAATCGGCCAGTAGTGATCTAAAAAAAATAAAATAAAATAAAATTATGGAAAAATTCGGCCTCTGCCAACCAAAGAAAAATAGAATGATCGAAAAATGGTAAAAACACAGATCTCTACACTTCAAAAACGGGGATGCACCAGCCCCTTGATATGGTTTTCTTGAGTCGACTTGTCTCTCTCCAGGATGAAATATGGCTGATACACTGTCGAACCATTTCAGGGCAGGCGAATATAAGCAGATTTAGAGTATGTACAAAAACTTTCACGCCACGTATAACTACGACAAAGGCACCTTAACTTCTGAAAACGGTTTTTGAAGTCCCTGTTGTGATTTGTATTCACATGGTTAGGAGCGCGTGAAGTATACACATCAACACATGAAGGTATTGAAGATGAGAGCATGGAGGGGCCTATAATGAACGTAAAGCTACGCTGCTATGTTTACTCTGTGACGTTAGTCCTTATTGTGTGTAATAGTGTGACGTCTTGTTAATTAACGAGACGCTGCATACAGTGTGACGTTGCTGTTGTAACAGATTGGACGAATGGACTAATAACGAGACGCCTGCACAACAACGTTGTGTAAGAACGATAACGCAGTGTTAGCGAAGTAATGCTGTGTGACAACGAAACGGTTGTTTTGTAGACAACGAAAAACGTTGTGTAAACAACAGAATGGCTTGTCAACAATAGTAATGCATGTGACATGGTGAGGGGAGGCATAACACTGAGGCCTTCCATAACAGTTGTGACGCTCCGTACACAACCACGGCAAGGGCTTGCCATATACAAGTCATTTTGTTCAAATCTCTACAATATGCGAATTCTGAGTTTTTACCGACAGTTGACAACCCCCCCCTCCCTCAACAAAACAAACGTTTTAAAACTTTAAACAAGTACGTTTGTGGTCAAAAAGTTTGGTAAGCTGTTCGAATTAATGTTCAATTTTCTAGCGCATAGTCCATTTTATAAACGTCTCCTGTTACGCAGTAATGGCCTTAGTGCATCTGTAAAAGGTGCTGCATCGGTAAAGTTACGCCTTTCTACCAAAGTTTCTTGTCCACAGTTACAAACAACGTTCAAAGTTAATGTTGACATTGTTATGTGTTATGAGATAAAACAGCGGATTCTTAATTTTCTCGTTTATAATATTTGGATTATTCTGTAGTTTAATACCGCTGAAGTTTCCAGCGAGAGTGGTGATGATTACACAATTCATGTTCCACGGTTTTTGTTGATACAGTCAAGTCTCCAGATGATACACAATCATGTTCCAGGCGATGTTACATTTCTTAGCTTCTCTACCTCATCCATCCTCTCATACAACAACACAGGTTACCAACTATCACCACCACAACACAGGTTACCAAAACTCTCACCACACAACACAAGGTTACCAACTTCACCACCACAAAACAGGTTACCAACTCATCACCACCACCTATACACATCGTACATACCAACTCTCACCACCAAACACAGTATACCAACTCACACACAACAATGCAGGTTACAACTCACAACCACAACAACACAGGTTACCAACTCTCACCACAATACACAGCGTTACCAACTCCCCAACAACAACACAGGTTACCAACTCACACCACACTACAAACAGGTTACAAACTCACACTACAACAACACAGGTTATCAAACTCACCCACAAACATCACAGGTACAACTCACACCACAACAACACAGGTTACAACTCACACCACAACACAAACAAAGGTTATCAACTATCACTACACAACACAGGTTACCAACCTCTCAATACAATACACAGGTTTTCCAACTCTCACTACAACAATACACAGGTTACCAACTCACACCACCACAACACAGGTTACAAACTCACACCACCACACACAGGTTTCCAACTCACACCAACAACAACTCAGGTTACCAACTCACACCACAACAACAAGGTAACCAACTCACACTACAACAAAGTACGTTACCAAACTCACTCTTCAACAACATGGGTTGCCAAGTTGGTACACACTACAATTGATTTAAACCTTTTACGTACTTGGAATTGAAGAGACAAGAGGAAAATACGCTCTTGTCACCACCAAAATGGAGATTGCTGGCAGGGCTGCATCTGCTCGGCGATATGGTCTTTACATTAAAGAAGCCGAGGTTAGTAGACAGTGTTTACTTCTCTACTCGCCCTAGATTTACTTATAATAGTATGGAATTAAGCCAAAATTTGGAAGGTAATACCTGGATTGCACCACTTATGTAGTAAGGTGAGTGGCATAACCTTCGACTACATTACAGTAAGGTCAAAGCCACAACAAGGGACTAGATAACAACAATGAATTACAGTATCATCACTTACCTCGTTCTTTCATTCCTTTAACAGATCCAGTCAATCAATATTTAAAATCGGTTATCCATCATTTATATTAAAACTCTGATGGTGTAGAGACTTCCTTATTTTAAAAAAATAAGTTTTTTCTCTCTCAATAAAACAGTCTTGTATTTAGGGTTATAGATGCATTAAATATTAATTAAACTCTTTCCTCATTCAACAACAAAAACCAGAACAAATTTATTTAGATGAATGCAAAAATAAAATTCTGGGCGAGGGATGGAGAGGAAAGCCTCTTCAATAATGGACAAGGGAAACAAGCTTCCTGGCTGAAGCTGGTAACCCTATTGCTAACAACGCTATGCAAAGTACACACTGGCAAACATAACACCTCCACCTTTATACCTGCGTCTACAGAGTCGACTGGAAAAATGTGTCAGTGGGTGTGAGGTCCTTGGTCACGACTGGAAAAATGTGTCAGTGGATGTGAGGTCCATGGACACGGGTGTGTCAGTGGGTGTGAGGTCCATGGACACGGGTATGTCAGTGGGTGTGAGGTCCCTGGTCACGAGTGACTGGAAAAATGTGTCAGTGGGTGTGAGGTCCATGGACACAGGTGTTGTCAGTGAGGTGTGACGGTCCCTGGACACGGGTGTTGTCAGTGGGTGTGAGGTCCTGGATACGGGTATGTCAGGGGTGTGAGGTCCTGGTCACGAGTGAACTGGAAAAATGCTGTCAAGTGGGTGTGAGGTCCATGGGACAACAGGTTTTGTGTCAGTGGGGTGTGAGGTCCTGCGGACACGGTCATGGGCGTGAGGTCCCTGGAACACGGGTGACTGGAACCAGTTGTCACGTGGGAATGAGGTCCACTGGACACAGGTATGGTTGTGAGGATCCCTGTGCACTGTGTGTCTGTGGGTCTTGAGGTCCCCGGACAGGAGTGTACTTGCATACATTGAATGGAGGGCAGTCAGTTGGAGTCATGTCAATGGGAAACCAGATGAGGGTTGCACAGGAACCATGAACAGGTTTTCATGACAGTGACAGGAATGGGAGTTTTTTAATCCATTACCGATCTTCTTAATATTTTAGTATATAAGAATATCCTATTCTCTGCAACTCACCGTTTATAAAATTACTTTAATATGACTCATCGGACTAATATTTACACCTAATTCGTTTAATAATCATATAAGTTTAATATATCCATATGACTTTTTGTTACAGGGAAGAATAAACAGGTAAAACCATTGACCTGGGCAACACGCGAAAAGATATCACAGCTGCCGTATTATCTGGTCCTCTGCCAAAAATGTCTACCTTATATTAGTCTTAAGAGAGGCGGGTCTTTGTAAGCATATCCCTCTTGCACAGGCATTCCCTTAGATCAATCTCGGCCCTGGTATTGTCTCTGGATGCTTCCCTTCTTCATTACATTGTCAAATGTTCTAAAACTTCTGAAAGATAAAACCCGTGGTTTGACCTGAACCTTTATCTCATTATCTACTTTTCTTTTCCTATTTTTTTATTACCTTCCCTGTTCTTTGCCAGGTGGGTTCTATCCTCGGTGTTCCCGTTCTAAAACTGTGGGTCTTTGAGGCACTGCAAGTGCTCGTCTTTTCTCTTGTTCTTATAGATTACCTCCACTTTTTATTTATCTTTTCGATATCACAGTTCCATTCGGACCCCCTTTTTCATTAACCGTTACGGATCCCCCCCCCCCCCCCCCCCCCCCCCTCTCTTGTTTTACACCTCAACCACTGTTGCATTACTATTATACTATTACCATAACTGCTACTACTACTACAACTATCACAACTGCTACCACAACTACTGCTGCTAAAGTACTACTACTCCCTGCTCCCGTTCAACCATTCCCGTCCTCTGCGCCCTCTGGTATACATCCTGGCTCCCCTACTCGTGTCTTTTTGACTATATAATGGTGGCCGAAATATCGTCATATCTCAACATGCTTCGTGCTGGTCATTTGTAAATGTTAAAGAGAAATGTTTAACTTGGTCTTTGACCTCAGTGTGATCTTGGCCATAATTTTGGAACTGAAGGTTAGAATAAGCTATGATTTAGAGATATGGCTTAAGAGCGAAGGAAATACCCCATGCTAGTTAGCCTGCCTGTGTACGTACACCACCTTGATTTAGTTACACAGTATCATTGCCAGACTTTTCTCTCTCTTTATATATACTATGTATGTCGTGCCTAATACGCTGGAACTAATCAGTTAACATAACTCTGTTAAGAAGTCATTAAGAACATAACATAGAAGGAACACTGCCAGCAGACCTACTGACCCCTTGCGGAGCGGTCCATGTTTCCCCCCACCCCCCTGTGATTATGCAATGACCCCCACAGTCTGGTCATCCCCACTCAAGGATGGAGCACTGTACCAGACCCAGCAGCACAAGCTAGCCTAAGGATTCAATCACACCCACACACCATCCAGTATTTATCTAACCTATTTTAAAACTACACAACGATTTTAGCCTCAAATACTGTACTGTCGTTTGTAAGATTTTATATTACATTATAAGATATATTTTTCATTTACTTAACATAAAAATTTTTATTATGTACCAACGTTCTTAGAAAACTTATCTAACACTTATTATAACCAAGTCAATTTTATTTAGCAAATCCAACTAAATATTATTTTAGACAAGTTTAAAGTAAATTTAAATTAACAAATGCTAATATGTTTTTTTTTTTCCTCGAAAAGAAAAAAATATTAAGTTTTATAAGGTTATTTTGGTACACAATTATTTTTACATTAACATAAATGAAAAAGAAATCTTTAAACGTAAAAGAGAAAACTTTAGAAAGAACTTAATTTTAAACGAGTTCTTGGTAATTGACCAGTTTTACCTATTCGGCACGACATTATATATATATCATTCAATTTTTGCCATTATCTCTCTAACTCTTACCACAACTATACAATATATAAATTCATATAAATTTTTTTTTTGGGGCAAAATCAGGGCGTATATATTTTTACGTGTTGTCCTTTAATTGCTGTTTTCACGAATTAATGTTTTTCATATAACGGTGATGTTTTTCATATAACGGTGATGTTTTTCATATAACGGTGATGTTTTTCATATAACGGTGATGTTTTTCATATAACGGTGTTGTTTTTCATATAACGGTGTTGTTTTTCATATAACGGTGTTGTTTTTCATATAACGGTGTTGTTTTTCATATAACGGTGTTGTTTTTCGAGTGAAAATATCTAGAAATTTTATCTGCTAGAAAATTGCTTCAAAATTATTGTACATATGAAAAAAGTCAAGTTAAATGTAGAGTAAATTTTTCGCTTCGCGGGATATTTATTAATAAATTATATTTTATATTTAAAAAAAAAAGGTGTTTACTGAGTGTTGCCTGGGAGGAAGAGGGAGAGAAAGGGGAAGAGGGAAGGGGGAAGAGGGGAAGCAGGGGGAAGAGGGGAAGAAAGGGGGAAGAGAAGGGGAAGAGGGTGAAGAGAGGAGTTAGAGAGGAAAGAGGGAGGAAGGCATTTGCATGCAAAATATAATTAACCAAAAAATATGTATATTTTGAGGTGTGCTGGGGTACGATACTGAAGGATGGCTGCCAGGGTTGTCTCTCTCTCTCTCTCTCTCTCTCTCTCTCTCTCTCTCTCTCTCTCTCTCTCTCACACAGCTGCGAGAGAGATTTTGAAATTCTTAACACTATCTTTCGGTCCTCAGCAGGATTCAAACGTGCAAACACAGCATCAGAGTAGACAGTACTTTATACACAACGCCAGACTCCAGATAAGTAAGGGCGCTTAGCCATACTGTGGACAGAGAGATTGTTTTGTATTAATTCCGCATGTCTTGCAAATTGTTGAGCGTTTCAAAATCTTTTCTGTTGATCACTGTGTGTGTGTGCGCATATATATATATTTCCGCTTAGCAGATTACGATGGGCTTAGAGAACACTTATCATCTGTTGACTGGGGTAACGAAGAGAGCTATCAATGGAAATAAATGGTATAAAATACCGACACAATGGCAATATAAACACAAAATGCTGTATAATGTCTGATCCTTTATTGACTACAGTTTCGCCCACACAGTGGGCTTTTTCAAGTCATAAACCAGACTATGAAAACAGCACTGTGTGGGCGAAACGTAGTCAATAAAGGATCACATTATACTGCATTTGTGTTTATATTGCCAGAGCTATCAATATGACAGTTTTCTGAACCCTATTATATGAGGCTAAAGAAACGCCATTTCATCCCGTATATAGAAATTAGATCAAATAGAAATGACCAAAACTGGATGAATCTAGGTTCTGAAATATCTACTAGGGAATAAGAAAGGAATTTATAATGCGTATCAAAAGTGGTAGAGGGTATTCTTATGAAGCAGTTATATTGTATTTAAGAGGGACATTAAAAAGGGGATAAGAAAAGCTGAAAGGGGACTATGACATTTAAAGTTGCTAGGGATTCTAAAATATAACCCAAAAGTTTTTTCCAGGTCTATAGATCAAAAGTCAGAGTTAAGATAGGTCCCTTAGACCAATAAACCTATGGGCACCTTACTGACAAGAGAATGAAATGTGCTCATTTTATATAATTATTTTCTCTCGGTTTTTCAAGGAAGACAATAACAATATTCCAGTAATATATTTTTATGGAGTGGGCATGAAGAGATAATTATGTAAAATCACAGTCCTAGTGAAATGGTTGTGAAGCAGATAGACCGACTGAAGCAAATTAAGCTCACCGGGTCTGATGAGGTCTTTTTCAAGGGTTCTTAAGGAATGCAAAATGGAACTCTGTGGAACCATTAAACTTAAATATTTTTAATTTATTCTCTTCAAACAGGAGATGTAGTGTCTGATATGTGGAAGATGCTAAGTATTTCCTTATTTTTAAAAAGGGGACAAGTCGTTACCGTCAAATTACCCGCCCCAATAAGCCCGACCTCAATTGTAGGCAAACTACTAGAGTCAGTTATAGCTGAGATTATAAGAAGCCATTCGATATAGCCATAGGCCTTGATTTTTGATACTTCAGCATGGATTCATATAGAGGCCGTCTTGTCTAACTAATTTATTAACTTTCTTCAGGTAAAGTTTTGAGGCTGGTTGACCACGATAAAGGATTTGATATTACTTTACGTAGCATTTTAGTAGGCTTTTGATCAGGAGTTCAGCACCAAAGACTGTTAAAGAAAGTGGCAGCTCATGGCTTGGGGGAAAAACGTGCTCTCGTGGGATAGAGTCATGGCTCACAGACAGGAAGCAGAGTGTCCATATATGAGGGTTAAAATCTGAGTGGGATATATATCATATATATATATATATATATATATATATATTAAATATATATATATATTTATAATATATATATATATAATATATCAATTGACCTTGGATGAGGGAAATTACTAGTGATATGAAGCAAATTCGCCGACGTGACACAAAGATAGGTAGGATATTTGATTCCAAACGTAGATGTTTATTGAACTTCAGGAGGATTTAAAACAAATGTATTCTTGGTTAGAAAGTGGCAGATGCAGTTCAATGTAGTTAATTGCAAAGTTCTGAAGCTCGAGGGGTGTACATAACTCCTAGCACTTATTAGTTAAATGATGTAGAACTTTGCGATACTGATTGCGAAAAAGGACTTGGGGGTTATGGTAAGCACACAACCTTAAACCAAGACAGCAATGCCTAAGCGTACGTAATAAGGCAAATAGATTACTGGGATTTATATCAAGAAGTGTAAGCAACAGAAGTCCAGAGGTCATACAGCAGCTTTATACATCATTAGTAAGGCCTCACCTAGATTATGCAGTTCAATTCTGTTCTCCATATTACAGATGGAAATGGACATAAATTCGTTAGAAAACATTCAGCGTAGATGACTAAATTAATACATAGCATTATAGAATCCGTTTATGAAGAAGATTGAAGACTCTTAAGTTACTTCACTTGTTAGACGAAAATGAGGGAGACATGATCGAAGTGTATAATGGAAGATAGGTATAATAAAGGGGATATTAACAAGGAACTTGAGAATAACTCTCCTAGAGAAGAACCCGCAGTATTGGATTTAAATTCGATAAGTTTAGAATTTAGAAAGGACATAGGAAAGTATTGGTTTGGAAAATAGGTTAGTAGATGAAGTGGAACAAGTCTACCTAGTTGGGTTATTGAGGCTAGGACTTCTGGGTATTTTTCAAATTAGTTTGATAAATACATGAGTGGGATGGGTTGATTGAGTGGGGACTTGCACATCAGAGCTTATTTCTTGGTAGCATTGGAAAATTGGGTAGTCAAATTTTGTTTAGTGGTATGAATTGTAAAGGGACCTGCCTAGAATGGGCCAACAGGTCCTGCTGCAGTTTTTTCCTCCTTCCTTATGTTCTTAATGTTTCTAATGTTTCATCTAGATTACGCGGTTTCAGTTCTGGTCTCCCAATATACAGAATGTGCAAAAATTCACTAGAAAATTTCGCAGCGTAGAATGACCAAATTAATACATAGCATTAGAAATCTTCCATACAAAAAACATTAACCTACATTTACTTGCAAGACGAAGAATGAGGGAAGACATGATCGAAGTGTATAAGTGGAAGATGGGTATAAACACAGGGATATAAATAAGGTTTTGAGGATATCATTTCAAGAAAGAACCCGCAATAATGGATTCAAATTAGATATGTTTAGATTTCGAAAGGATATAGGAAAGTATTGGTTTGGAAATAGGGTAGTTGATGAGTGGAACAGTCTGCCTAGTAGGGTTATTGAAGCTAAAACGTTGGGTAGTTTCAAATTTAGGCTAGATAAATACATAAGTGAGAGGGGTTGGATTTGAGTGAGACTTGCGTAATGAGTAAATAGAATCATCAAAACTTATTTTTTGGGTAGCATTGAAAATTGGGTTGGGCAAATATTTTGTTAGTGAGAATCATTATTAAGGACCTGCTTAGTATGGGCCAACAGGCCTGCTGCAGTGTTCCGCCTTTCTTATGTTCTTTCTTTTAAAATAAGACTTGCGTTACCCTTGTCGCTTCGCTCTTCTTTGTATAATAATAATAATAATAATAATATAATAATAATAATAATAATAATAATAATAATAATAATTTTAAAATAAGAACAAAGTAAAGGATGCATTTCAGGCAGTGCGACAGCACCAAAGGATATATAAACTACAAGTTATTAGCCCAATCTTTTTGGCATTTTCGTTTTGACGCCCTTGTTGAAAGTTTTCTATTACTATATATACTGTTAAGTTTTATTAGTAACTTTTTATATTATTATTATTATTATTATATTATTATTATTATTATTATTCTATATTCTTGTTTCACTAAATAGCTCATACGGTTGTAACCAGATTTACATGTAATAGTTCAGTAACACCGTAACCTGTAATTCAGTGTTAACCTAAGATAAGATTTGTTCGGATTTTTAAAACCCCGGAGGGTTAGCCACCTGTGCGTCATGAGGGACCGCATATCTTATTTCCATTGGAGTCCTCAATCCTTTTCACCCCCGTAGGGGGGGGAATCGAAGGGGGGGGGGGGGGAACATTGGGGGGGGGGGGGGGGGGGGGGGGGGGGGGGGGGGGGGGGGGCGGGGTGAGCCTTGGGCGGGGCGCGTTGGGTTAAGGGGGGGGGCGGAGAGCCTTGACAGCCCTCCCCTCCTAAATAAATTTTTACTGACATGTAGTAAAGCTTATTCAGTTACACAAATACAGTTACATACATTATAAACATACATAGCAAGCATATGTGTAGAGAACCTGGATAACTCCCAAAAATTCAGTGAGTTATTTCAATTGGGGTCTTTTTAAATTATCTTATTTTTATATTTTTGAAGGAGATTGATATCTTATTGTTATACCATAAAGAAGATATACTAAGAATAAGGTAAACTGAGTTTTTTATATTTATGTGTGTTAGCTAAAATATTAAAAAAATCATTCTCCTCCCTCTCTGTCGCTACATTCATGAGGCACCTATTGGCTCTCTTCTTGAACTGGTTCATGCTATGACTGGCTATGACATGTACAGGCAGTCTGTTCCATTTCTTTATTGCTGTACAATAAGAGGTGTTTGAACCCTGGCCACTGACTGTGGGTACTACAGAGTTGTGCTCTCTTCCCCTGGTACTATGATTGCTTTGGTTTCCAACCTTGACAAAATTGGCAGCAAGATATTCTGGACACTGTTTGTGAGAAATTTTTATAAACTTGATTTAAATTCAGTTGTTTTACTCTGTCTTCAACATTGAGCATATCCAGTTGTTGTAAATTTATCCTGGCCTACATGTTCTCTTGGACCCAGGTCCAGGATGAATCTTACCATTTTGTTCCGGGTGATTTGTAGTCTATCTTACAGTTTTTTTTTTTTTTTTTTCGTTTTTTTTTTTGTCAAGGCAGAGTATCATGAAGAGCAACCGTAGTGTATATGACATTGTATAAGGGCTAGACATAGGGTCCTTCGAGCCTCAGCAGGTAGACACTGCTTGTCTGTAGAGGAACTTCAGCCTGGCATTCTCTTTATTTACAACACTGTTCTCTATAAATTCTCCAGACAACAAAATTATTTACCCTCCTTAGTTTATGTTTCGTGCCAGAGAGTATGGCTTCCGTTTTCCTGAGGTGTAACGATAATTTGTCTATTAACCATTTGCCGCAGGACTCCAGTTCCAATGTTATTACATTAGCTATATTTTGTGGGTGTTTTCCTTACACTAACAGAGCACTGTTATCTGCACACTGATGGGTATGTCGTTTACATGACATAAAAATAATAAGGGACCCAGAATACTACCTTGGGGAAACCCACATGCTATCGGTAGGGGTTCTGATTCTGTTTTGATGATTTTGGCAATTTGTTTCCTGTTGCTAAGGTAGTACTTAAACCAGCCTACGGAGACTATGCCGATAGTTTGATGTTTCTTACAGGGTGCCCACAAAAACACTCCCTGATTTCAAACAGGTATAACATGTAACTTTATTGTAATAATCTTTCACAGTTAGTAGCTTCAGATGCAGGATTTCATTCAGTTTCATGTGATATAGGATAGCATTAAAGGCACTCAGTGTGCGCCCCTCTGGTTGCTCGGCAAACATCAATGTGATAGTCGAGTTCAGTCCAGATGCTCGGCAGCATATCTGGTGTTATCATGCGAACTGCTTCAGTGATCGAAATTGTCAGCTCCTCCAGGGTTGCAGGTAGTGGTGGTACGTAAACTGTGCTCTTCACGCACTCCCAAAGAAAGAAGTCACAAACAGTTAGGTCCGGTGACCTAACAGGCCACTTGCAGAGGTCACCGGACCTAACTGTTTGTGACTTCTTTCTTTGGGGGTACAAGAGCACAGTTTACGTACCACCACTACCTGCAACCCTGGAGGAGCTGAAAATTTCGATCATTGAAGCAGTTAGCATGATAACTCCAGATATGCTGCAGAGCGTCAGGACCAAACTGGACTATCGCGTCAATGTTTGCCGAGCAACCAGAGGGGCGCACACTGAGTGCCTTTAATGCTACCCTATACCACATGAAACTGAATGAAATCCTGCATCTGAACCTACTAACTGTGAAAGATTATTAAGATAAAGTTACATGTTATGCCTATTTGGAATCAGGGAGTGTTTTTGTGGATACCCTATTGTGGTTGACAGTATCGAAGGCCTTTTGCAAGTCTAAGGTTACCATTCCTGCGAGGTTCCCTATCGACATTTCAGTGCTCATGCAATCTATTAGATTAGAGAGGTGCCGGTTGAGTAAGATCTCCTAAAGCCTGATTGGTAACTATGAAGAATGTTGTTGTCATTAAGATACTTAACTACTTGACAGTACACCGCCCTCTCTAGAATTTTGGATATTATCCTGAGTATACTAACAGGCCTATAGTTGCTGACATCAGACCTACGATTTTTCTTGAAGATAGGAGTAACTCTGGCCTCCTTGAACCCCTCCGGTACGGTATTAGTGGTGATGGACAAATTTATTATGTGAGCAATGGGACTGGCAATTCAAAGGCACCATTTTTTAGGAATTTAGACGGGATGCTATCTGGACCGGTGCTCTTAGTTGGGTTTAACTTGCTTAGTTCTTTTTGCACGAAATCATGAGATACACTTACTAGGTGACAACTGTTTGGGATTACCCCTTTGCTGGTATAGCATATTTTAAACTTCTCAGAGTCTGTGTTAAAGGTATTTGATGCAACTGGTAGTTTTCTTACTAGTGTTGATGTGACAGATGTTTAGTAGTAATTAAAACTTTAGTTGTTTCGTGGCATACCTCGTTATCGATATTTAGCCCTATGTTAGATCTATCGACGGGTTTATGGCTATACTCCAACTGTTTTAGTTGTTGTCAGACCTTTCTAGGGTTATTCTTATACTCTTCGATTTTTGAGCAATAGTGCCTTGCCTTCGCTCCTTTTATAAGCCTGTTCCTCACCCTTTTTAGTTATCCAAGATAATTTATACAGGTTACTCTGTATGTTCATTGTCGTTACCTAAATTTGTGTAACTATACTTAAATAAACTTGCATGTGTCGCTCTCATCTTCTGACTACCACCCACACGACTGAGATTCAGACGCTTATGCAACATATGGGAATCTTATGCAACGTATTAGAATCTTTCTTCAATGAAGATTCCCATATGTTGCATCAGTGTCTCAGTCTTCAACTCGTCGGTTTTAAACCATTTATCATATCTCTCAGACACTGCAATATCATTGGATCTCGATGCAAAGAATGGACGAGATTGGAGAAAGGGATTACATAGTAGGCACAGTTCAGTCAGGGGAACACAAGGTAGTCATTGCAGTTATGTATAACCCACCACAGAACTGCAGGAGGCCAAGAGAGGAATATGATGAATGCAACAGAGCAATGGTGGACACTAGCTGAGGTGACAGAAGGGCCCACTCAAGTAGAGCTAAGTTACTGGTCATGGGCGACTTCAATCACAGAGTGATTAATTGGGAAAACCTGGAGCCACATGGGGGTCCTGAAACATGGAGAGCCAAGAAGATGGATGTGGTGCTGGCAAATCTCATGCACAAACATGTTAGGGATACTATCAGAGGAGGGGGGGGAGGGTGAACCAGCAAGACTGGACCTGGTGTTTTACCCTGAGTTTGCTCAGACATTGAGCACATCACATATGAAAGGCCCCTTGGAGCTAGTGACCACGTAGTTATGAGCTTTGAATACATCGTGGAGCTAAAAGTGGAGAGGGTAACAGGAGAAGAAAGGGAAAAAACTAAACTATAAAAGGTGAGGGCTACACAGGAATGAGGACCTTCCTGCAGGAGGGGTCAGTGGGAACAGGAGTTGGTAGGAAAATCAGTAAACGAAATGAAAGGACTTTGTAACAACAAAATGCAAGGAGGCAGAAGGAAAGGTTTGTTCCCAAGGGTAACAGAAATAATGGGAAGGACAGAGCAATCCCTTGGTTTACCCGAAGGTGCAGGGAGGCAAAAACTAAGTGCTCTAGAGTATGGAAAAAATACAGAAGGCAAAGGACTCAGGGAAAATAAAGAGATTAGTCGACGAGCCAGAAACGAGTATGCACAGATAAGAAGGGAGGTGCAGCGGCAGTATGAAAATGACATAGATCGAAAGTAAGTCAAACCCCAAAAAACTACTCTAAAAAGCCCATCGGAGGAAAAAACGTCAAGGACCGGGTTAATTCGGGGCTGAGGAAAAAAAAGGTGGGGGGGTCAGAAAAAAACGACCGGGGAGGTATGGGGAGGAGTTCAACATAAGTTTTCAGGAAGTATTTACAGGGGAGGTGAAGGGACAAGGGGAAGAAAAACAGTGGGCACAGCAACAAGGGATATCCCAAAAAGGTTTTGGGATAAATTTGCAACCAACTGGGAGGAGGTGGAGAAGCCCCCTAAGGGGACTTTGATACCTCAAAGGCGGGGGGGAACCCGTCCCAACACCCCAAGGGTCCTTAGAGAGGGGGCCAGAGGCACTACGTTTTCCAAACTAACCAAAATCTTAAAACACTTCCCAGAAACTGGGCAACTACCTAAAGGGTAGGGAAAGAAGGCAAATGTAGTCCCCCATTTTTTTAAGAAGGGAGACAGAAATAAAGCACAAAATTTTATAGACCAGGGGTCACGACTTGTAAAATAGGGCAAATTTTGGGAAAAAGGGTTTATCAGGAGGAAAGGTGGACCCCCCCCCCTGGAGCAGAACAAGTTTATAAACGACACCCCAGAACGGATTTTTGGAAGGCAAACCCTGTGCCAAAAAACCTACTAGATTTTTTATGAAAAGGAATTTGAAGTAAAAAATGAGAGGGGAAAAAGGGTTTTGATTTGATACATTTTTTTTGGGGACTGCAAAGGAAGGTCCCCGACAAAATTTCCCAAAAAGGATTGTACAAAAGCTAGGGGGAACAGGGGAAAAACGGGAAGGGGCACCTGAAAAGGGTTTCAGAGAATAAAAAACAGGGAGGCAACAGCGATTCATGGTCCTGATGAGGTATCACAGGGGCCCCAAGTTGAAAAGGGGGGGCCCCAAGGGGGTCGCCCCGGGGCCCCCTTTCCCTTTTTCTTGGTATAGTGGGGTTGGGAAACTGGATGGGTAAAGAAATACCACGTAGGCGGGTAGAAACGATATTACAGATAATGTGGGAGGCCCAAACACCCCGAAACCTTTCCCCTTGCCCCCCCCCCCCCCCCCTTTCGTCAGACTGACGGGCCGCCCACAGACCCATATGTAGGGGGTTTTTTGAATCTGCTGTGGTTCAGCACAATTGTTTAAAACAGTGACTCAGGCAGAGAGGGTTGGTAGTGAGTCAATTACGGGTTTAACACGGGTTATTTGGTAACGGGGGTTATTTCTAGGGGAGCTCGGGGGACCCCTAAGTTTGCGACCCGAAAATCCCAATAATAAAAACCCTAGATTTCAAACCCTTTCAAAGTACACAAAAAATTTAAAACTTTAAAAAATTAATAAGTAAAACCCATTAAAATGGAAGTTTACGTAACTGAAAAGTAATCCCTACAAGGTTTTAATTTAGCCAAATTCATCAAAGAAACTCAAGGGTTGGGATTACACAGGGGGAAAGTGTTTAAAAAAAAAAAATTTGACCCTTCGATTTTAATTCATGTGTTTCTACGGATTTTTGGGGAAAGGGAATTTAATAAAAAAAGAAGTGTTTAACGAAAGGAAATTTTCGGGTGCACTAAAATTCTAATTTTAAACTCCAGAATGCGGAGAAAACCCTTTTTGAACAAAAAAAAAAAAAAATTTTAAATTACTGATAATTGATACTGTAATTATTCATTATACAGGTTATTTACTTTTAAACCCCCAACCCCTGCTAGGGGTAAGATTGAATATGCAGTTTGGGGGGTTTCATTTTGGGGAAAAATCAATTTCCTGTTTTTTTGGCCCAAAAACCCCATGCTAAAATTTTGAGGAAAATTTTCGGGAATTTGGGAAGTTTACAAATGATACTTGAGGATTTCTCAATACCTGTCGTGTACTTTAGGGAATACGACATTCAGGTTATCGTTTGACTGGTATCAGGGGGAAAAAGATTACGGGTTCAGGAGGTTTTGTCAGATTTCTTTTCCATTAGTCGGGTTTGGGAAAATATTATCATCACATATTTAACTTTTTTGATAAAAATGCGATTTTTTAAATACTGCCCTCAGTATAATCTCCCAAAATTTAAATACTTATTACCAGTGATATTTAAAACTACTCGATAAGGACCAACAAATTTTTTGATCAAGTTTTGGGCATTAAAGACTTTTTGGTTAAATTTTAATCGCATAACTCTCAAACCCCCCTACTTTAAATTTTGAGGGGCTTTGCTCGAGTGTTTGCGCCCTCTTGTAAATTCTGCTTTTAAATTTATGAAGTGTTTCACCGGTTTCCTTCAAAAAACATTTTGGGGAAAGGGGGAAACGATTTTGCTATGAAATCTTCAGGGTTGTAATTTGGTTTGGGGAATTAGAATAAAAACAACTCATAAGGCAAACTTTTAATCAAAAACGTACAATGAAAAATTGGGGTTTTGCCCACCTATAAAAAACATTGTAAGCAGAATTTTTTAGCACACGGTTAAAACAGGTATAACTTCACCCCAATTTTTTCCTTTTTGGGGATTGATAGTGGCTCCCCAAAAACAAAAGTACTTTCTTTTGGGTTTCGTTCCGCAAACCCATTGGGGCCGGGAAGGAAAAAGGAAAAATGGTTTTTTAGAGATCTTGTACAAGGTACACAAATTTTCAAGAATTTCATTACAAAATTTCACCCTCCATTACTTTTTAAAAAAGGGACTTGGGGGGTTTCCTGCAGTTTAAATGGCCCTTTAAAACGTTTTAAAGTCTGTCCCCGCAGTCTTTATCTGCAATGGGAAACCAAACTCAAAATACGGGTAAAAATGGTCTACCATAACAAACCAGTTTTTGTTCCCTTTGGGAAAGGGAACTTGGGAAAATTTAGTTAAAAAAACTACCCGCAACTTTTTCCCCAAAGGGTTCGCTATTTGGTTGGTTATATTTGGGGATTGGATTAGGACCTTTAGCATTCCCTTTTATTTTTGCATGCAGAAAACCTAAAAATTTTCTTAACAAGATTTCGAAATATTCATTGCCAAACGAGGCCAAAAGTTTTTTAAAAAGGGGTTTTGGTTTTACTAAAAGCATCCAAAAACCAGGGTGGGGGCAACACCGGGTAAAAAATTCGTAATACTGTAAAGTACATTCCTAGTGATGGGGAAAAAAACTAATGGTAAAACTTTTGCTGGGGTATACCCAAACTGGCTGTTCATACACCCAATTTTTGGGTTTTCATGCCCCAAAGCCCACTGAGGGGTCCCTGGTGGGCTTCCCCAGCCCAGAAAAAGATTTCGGGAGCGGAATCAAACCACACCAGACCACATGGGATCCTTTTTCTTTGAGCATTCTTTAAAATTACAGCATAAATGGGGGGTTTCTCCCCAAGTTAAAAATTACAAACATTCGCGTAAGGTCTGTAACAACAATTTGACTTGCCGGGTAAGTTTTTAAAAGGTGGGATTGAACTCTTGGATAGCCAAAGGCCATCTGGCTAACCTTCCCAGTAGGTTGTTTTTTTTGGAAAAAAGGGTTTCAGTGGGCTGGTCTGTCAAGACAAAACAGAGAAATGAAAATAATGTTCGGAAGTGTTTTAAAGCCCAATATTGCTAAAGTTTTCTTGCTCGTTACTGTATTTTACTTCCCCTTCGAAAGGACTCGGTAAAAATTTGCAAATTGCGTTGTACTTGCCATGGTTTTCGGGAGCTAGTACGGCCCCTATGGAAATTTGAACTGACATCATTTTGTCAGATAGAAGGGGTTAAAAAAATTTTCGGGGAAATTTTTCCCAAAAATTGGGAAAGCAATGGCTTTTTTTTTTAAAAGTTGGAATGCTTTTTCTTGACGGAAGGTCCAAACAAAAGGGCACTTTCTTAAAATCAGTTAAGGAGCAGCATGGAAAAAAATTTGGCAATAAAAGATCTATAAAAACCGGCAAAGGGCCCCAAAAAAGGATTTTTAACGGCATCAGCAGTTTTGGGGGGTTGGGAAAATTTGTACTGCAATTTAAATTTTTCCTTTGGCCCCTTCGAAAACCCCTTAGGAGGATTTCGTAAACCCAAGAAACTTAATTTTGATCTGAAAAATTGACTTTAACATTTTTGTTTCTTTAAAATTGGGGGCTTCTTTCAAGTTTCCCCCAAAGTACTACATCAAGTTTTTTCCCAAGTGTGACCCCAACGCTTTAGACATGACGATTACGTCATTTAAGTACCCATAATTGCATTACCTATGAAAATTTCCAAAGATTTTGGCCCATGAGCCTTGAGAACGTAAAGGGGGAAGATCGAAAACCCAAAGCCTTATGGGGAAGGATAATGCCCTTTTGGAGTGGAAAAATGCAGTTTGCTTTTTTGGCTGTCCTCGGGGAAGGGGGGACTTCCCCCAAAAAACCCTTTGAAAACAAACCCCGGGGTTTTGGAAAAGACTTTGTTATCTCCGAGGTTACGAAAAAGATCACCCGTACAGGAAGGGGGAAGCGATCGGGAAATTTTGTTTTCGCTTTTAAAACTTCCTAAAGTCAATCACTGGCCCAATTTCCATCCTTTTGGGTATTTAGTATCAAGGGGGTTGATTCCAAGGTGAATTGTAGGTGAAAATAACCCACCCACCCAGAAATTGATTGTTTTCAATTTTTCTGCGCAGCTCTTGGGTGAATAAAGGGCATTGTACGCGGTATGTAGATAGGTTTTTAGTACCGGGTTTTCAAGTGGAAAAACGAGGGGACAAAAAAGTTCGTTATATCCATTTTTTCTCACCTGGAAAGGGGCAATGGTTTTTAGGGCCGTTTGTTCAACAGAGTCAAAAAAACGCTTGATTTTAATCGGGGGAAGTCGGGGGAGCTAAGTCTTTCTCCTAAATGGGGTTGGAAAAGATTGATCCAGTGAAGTGGATGAGGTCTCCCGGCAGAAATTGCACCCACCCACTGGTCAGGTGACAAATCTCCTCTACCTTAAAGGGTAAGGTAGTGAACAAGGTCAAAAAAGTTTTGGTTTTTTGCTCTGAGGCGAACACTGTGACCAGAAGTGTTTGGCCAGAAAAAATGGATTTTTACTATCTCTTTCAACATGTAAGAATGGGTTTTAACAAATAGACCTTTTTTCTTTGCAGGGGGGAATCACTGTCCCAAATAGGAACCCTTATCCCCCATCTGGGAAAACCAGGAACAACTTACCCAAAACACCTAGTGAGGCCTCTAACCGCAACAGGGGGGTCTTTCTGCAGACGGGATGTGGGCATCAAAAAAGAGATGGATTACTTTTTTTAAAAATAATCGTTTTTTTGAAAGGCATCCCCTGTGGAAAACTAAACTCGAACTGCATCAATTTTCAGGGATAAAGGTTGTGCACTTTAAAACCCAAAGAGTGTATTGGGGACCTTTTAGGCCAAAAAACACTATCCTGCAAGTCTGAAGGTAAAGGGGGGGAACGCAGGGGAGTGACAGAATTACCAGTGCCTGACCGCTTTGGTTTGCTTGGAGAATGCATTAGCTTGTAAGGGACTTTTAATTTCCTACCCCTCATACTCTGCGCGTAAGAAAAGATTTCTGTTTCCAAACTGGTAACCCCGAAGGAACGATCAAGTCGGGCAATAAAGGGCATGCCATCGATAAGGGTCGAGCACAATGCGAAAAACCCCGCATGGAACAAACCCCGTAGAAGGGAAACCCGGGGAAAATAATTGGTCGACAACAAGGAAGGAAACAAAGAAAATCCTTTCCTTGGATAGAAAAAGGTTGGGAAGTCCGACCCCCGGGCACGCGGTGAGAAAACCCCTACTCCACTAAGGGAGGACACAAAGAAATTTGGTTCTAAAGAGAAGGACATGTGTAACGGGTTATCCTTTAAAAAAACTAGACCCAAAAATATTGCTTGCCCCAAACCCGGAATTTCCAAGGGAACCAAAAAGAAAAGGGGCATTAGAACAGAAAGCTTGCCTATAGGGCCTATGGTTTCATTGGAAGTTATGTGCAAACAAAAAGGTGGATTGCACAGAAAAAAATTGTTCTACTTTATCCCCCAAAATTTATCTATTTTTTGGACATGTGAACAACATCATCAGCAGGATTTTAAATTTTCCCGGGCTGCTTAAACTTTAAAAGGGAAAGGGGAACGGGGGTGGTTCTCATTATCACCTAGTCACCATGGGACGGTTTTTCCCGGGGGGCTCGAATTCCCCCAATTGGGAAAAATTAAACCCGGTTTTTGGTTATTTTTTAAATTGGAAAATGAGCCCGGGTTTTGGTTATTTTTGAGAACCCCCGATTCTGTTTCCTCTACGGGGTTTTTTGCGGTTGGGAAAGGCCACGGAAAGACCTAATACTGAAGTTAAGGGGAGCATTGCCCTCAGATGTGTCATGTCCCTTATTTCTATTTATAATTTCAGTAGGGAAAGATCGGGAAATCCTCATCAGTTTCGAGTCCCTTAGGGGGACTATTTAGGGCAATTAAATTTTAATTTTGGGCCCGGAAAACCCCCAGTTGTAAACAATTTCCCCCCGCTTTTGGTTACGAATTACTTTTAAGGGGGACTACGAGGTTTATTAAAAGACTTGTAACGGTTTTTTGGTTTATTCTGAGATGGTTGAAAAGACCACCCATTTTGTCCCTGTGGCGCAAACAAGAAGAGGTGGGGGCAAAACTGGGCATTTTTTTTGTTACTTACTTTTGATACAGGGAAAGTACCCTCTGGGCCCCCAAGGGAAAGTAAAATGATTTAAAAGGGTGGGAAAATGGTTTTCCTCATCCAGTTTGGGGGATGAACCTCATAAAGCACGGGACGGAAACAGGCGGGGATTATTTTTTTGTCCAAATGCGGGTATTTTTTTGGGAAACGTTCTGTAATTTGGTTTTAAACCTCTTTTAGGGGAGAAAGCTGAGGGGCCGGACAGCATTTATAAAGATGATAAAAGTTTCTAATCGAAAAAAGCCCAAAAGCACCCCAAAACCGATTTTATTACTCAAGGGGATTTGCCTTCACTGTTCCCTAAGAACACATATGGCAGCTGTTTTTTTCTTTGGGGCCAAAGGAAAAAAACAATAAATTCCCTCATATTGTGACCCCTTAGTAAGATTTTCCCGAAGCCCCGCATATAAAGGGGATCAACCCAAGGAACAAGGGGCAGGGGATAGAAGGGAAAAGCTTTCTTTTAAAAGTTGATAAAAAATTTCCCCCGAAGGGGGTACCTTCAACTAAACACCAGCACGAGAACGGAAAAGGCCCCCAAAAACCCTGCCTTTTAAGGGCTATTTACATGGCCATTGAATAAAGGTTTAAAGCCTTTAAGGGAATCCCCGAATATAGCTATAGTATCCGGTGTTGGGGTCGGCTTCAAATCGGGTAAGGAACTGTGAGGATGTTTACAGGGGCAAAATAGCCCGAGAAAGGTTTTGGTATCGAATTCACTAAAAATTTTTCACTTTTCGGGAAAGTGAGACATAATGGCAAAAAAATTCACGAAACAATAAGGCAAAAAATAAATGAACAATTAAAAAAATACCCAAAATGCAAAAATTTGAAAAAAAAAAAAAGAGATGCAACTAATTCTTGGGAGAAGTAATTAAAAAAAAAAGTCTAGATACACGCATGAGGAAGAAAAAATCAAATTTTTAAAGGGGCTTTGGGCCCAAAAAAAAAAAATTACATTGAAAATACAAGTAAAAATAATTCTGGGAAATGAATTTTAATTTCAAAATGACCAGTTTTTTGTCCAGTGAAAGCAGTTGTATGGGTTTAGGGGCGCAGGTTTTAAAGTTCCCCCAGGACGCCCGTTGGATGTTTTCAGTAAGCAGTTTTTTGTCTCAGTAACGCAGTTTTATGTTTTAAGTGGCGCAGTTGTAGGCTCCCGTGGGCGCGTTGATGCTCAGTTTCGCAGTTGAATTCTCAGTGGCGCGTTTTTTTTGTCTCAGTGACCGAGTTGTTTTTCTCAGTGTCACAGTTTATGTTCAGGACACGTTCCCATGTCTCAGGGGACACAGGTTTTATGGGCTCTGCACGTTTTTATGTCTCAGTGACACAGTTCTATGTCTCAGTGACAAAAGTTCTAAAGTCTCAGTGGGCACAGTTGTTGTCTCAGTGACCCCATTTGTATCCCTATATGAGTTTTTGGAAAAAACCATTTGATGAGTACAACACCCTAATAGTTCTAACAAGCACTAATTAATGAGTCAGGGCACTAAAATGAGTTTTCAAGCACCCCCCTAGATGAATTTCAAAATACCCCCTAAAGAGTACAAAACCCCCAGATGAGTACAAAACCAAACCCCCCGGGGAGTTCCAAGCACCCCTTTTGAGTACAAACAAAATTTGAGTAAAAAAACCCAAAATGAGTACAAGCACCCCTCGATGAGTACAAGGCCCCCCAAATGAGTACAAAGCACCCCTAGATGAGTACAAACACCCTAGATGAGTACAAGCACCCGTAGAAGAGTACAAGCACCCCTAGATGAGTACAAACACCCCTAGGTGAGTACAAGCACCCCTAGATGAGTACAAAACACCACTAGATGAGTACAAACACCCCTAGATGAGTACAAGCACCATTAGATGAGTACAAACACCACTAGATTGAGTACAAGCACCCCTAGATGCAAACCCACGACTCAGTGGTTTACTGCTTCCACTCACAACCGATTGACACGGGTACAATCTCGGGGCGGGTTGTGATGCTAGACATGTTTCCTCACTCTTTTGAAGTCCTGGTCATCTAACAGTACTTGGGTAGTGTTTCAAAATGCAACATTCATAAAGTATAGTCATTTCCAGAGAATACTAGAAGATCAACTGATCGATCCCCCTCTAGCATCTTGTCTGTTTCTGGTTTGTCATAATATTCTAGTCCGGTTATCCTTCATAATTAAGAAAATTTTCAGTATGTGCTTTGGGATTACAACTAGACGAAATATAAACCAACTAAATAAAATTTGGAGATGTTTAGTACCAAAATGACTAGTGGTCATAAAGTTTAGTATATTTTGGCATAATTAATTCCAAACTTCACCCTAGATAACTTGGTATACTTTTTAAGTCTTTTTTTATTTTATACTATAGTGATGAGGGCCATTTAATAACTGTACGCCCTTTTAAAGTGCTATCGGTATTCCGCTATGAATGGGATACACTCAAATGTGAAAAATTTTAAAAATATATGTAATGTAGGAAAATGTAGTTCGGGGCACTCGACGGCAAAAACAGTGCCCGACAACGGGGTCATAATCAACCTCCACCATAAGGGTATCAAAAGTTGTTTGAACAATTGGCGAACCTTTCGCCAAAAGAAATAAAGTACAAGCAGCGTAAAAATCGCGTCGGGCAAGGAGCTAGGGTACCAAAAAACGACAAGGGGAAACCATCAGCGATTCCCCACAAAGGTTTTAAAACTCCCTTAATAGGAAACTAAGTTATTTAAACCAAACCCCGATACGGGTGCGTAGATGCCAGATCTAACCTTAACTTGGAAGCAGAGTTGTACAGAGTGTCTCCGACACAACCTCTGAAAAATGTCAAAATCACTAAGTCAAAAAAGATCTGGAACTGAGTTGCACGAGTTACGAAAAGTATTTCTCGGCTCCCCCAACAAAGGATACTGTACCAGAAACGTCAAATCACAAAAGATGACAGCAGATAAGCTGGCCCCCCCAAAACAATACCAGGAAAAAGGGGAAATTTTTCTCCTAAGAGAACAGTAATAGGAGAATGAGCCCGGGAATGAAGCTCTGACATCAATTGCACAACTAACATAAATATTGCCGACGAAAACTCCCCTAACGATAGGCAGCCAAAAAAAACTCTAACGAAGCACAATAGGGGGTTGGGATTTAACCCTCCTCTTACCTAAGTTAATAAGTCAAATAATAATAAAAATAAGATTTTTATTTTACTATTAATAAAAACATCGGTCAATGAAAATTATATAAAAATTAACTATACAGTGTCCTTTTCAGGGGACGAACGGGTAGGTAGTTTAGATAATGGTTCAGAGAACCGACATTTTTAAATAAATTAGACACAGTGAAACCCTTTTGGGGTTTTCTTTTTTGAGGAAACGTTTCCCCACAAATGGCTGAGGGACTATCCTTCATTCTCCCCCTTTTTTTCAAGTTTTTCCTAGTATGGACTGATGAAGCCACTGTGGGGCGAAACTTTTTCCTCAATAAAGATACCCAAGAGTTGCACATGGTCTAATTTATCAGGTAGGTAGGTGTTAGCTGACTTGCAGGCGCAGCCCTGGGGGGGGGGAGAGAATAAAGAACCCAAAAAGGGAAAATAAGCCACGCTGCTTGGTTTGGTTACCCTAGTTGTAAGTCTCTGGGTTATCCTGGGTTATAAAACCCCGGGTTATCCTAGGTTAACCTCATGATTATTCTTGGTTATAACTTTAATATTTTCTTTTTACAGCATTGGGGATTACCTGGGAACAATCTTTCAGGATTATCCTAGGTTACAAAACCCTCATGATTTTTAAAGGTTACTAAAATTTTTCGGGAAATATCCAATTATAACCTCTGGTTAATAAGGGGGAAGTAAAGAAGTTTTTCTGGAACACTGGGAATTTTTGCTTTACGACTTTATTAACCGGGATCCCGCCAAGAAGACAAAATGATCACTGTGACATAAATACACTGCCCAAACCTTGGAATTTAGCTCTTACCCTTAAAATAATAAACACTGGTCTACAATTTTTGGAAATTTGGCTTAGGAGAGAATGTATACGCTTAATGTTTTGGGGTGCGCAAAGGATAACGTTTTAAGAAATATAGAGGGGCAAAAAAAGGGGAAAAAGGTAAAGCATTCCTTAAATAATTACAAATTGGGTTATAAATAGTGTATATTCAAATAATTACGCATTGTGGGCTAAATGCAGTCTTCCCCATGTACAGTTTAGATAAACGTTTTAGAGAACAACAAATATGAAAAAGGGTACAGTGCAACACGCAACACTTGTGCAACACTGCAACACGTGTGCAACCTTTGGGGATCTTTCTGGGGGTACCCCCAAATGTTACACAAGTGTCATTTTTATCAAAAGTTATTTTTTCTCGCTCTCCCCCTGAGTCTGAATAACACAGTCACCACCTCAACTTTGGTAAAATACCCAAATTTTCCCCTTTTAAGCAACTTTATTGAGTGACGTATAATTAGTAAGGGAAAGACAAATATTTTCCAGTGCAGTTTTGCAGTAGTCCTGTGTAATAATTAATAATAATAATTTATTATTATTAAAATTTTTATCATTTATTATTATTATTATTATTATTATTTTATTATTATTATTATTATTTATTTTTTTCATTATTTTTATTTTAAATTATTATTTTTTTTTATTTTTATTATTATTATTTTTATTATTATTATTATTTTATATTATTTTTTTTGTTATTTTTAATTATAATTATATTATTTCTATATTAAAATTTTTATTTTTATTTTCTTATTATTTTTATTATTATTTTATTTTATTATATTTTTGTTGTTGTTAGTATTATTTTCATTGTTTTATTATTTATTTTTTTTAGTTGGGTTTTGATTTGTTTTTGTTTTTGTTGTTGCTGATTTTTGTTTTGTTATTGATTTTTTGTTGTTTGATGTTTTGTTTTTGTTTTTGTTGTTGGTTGTTTTTTTGTTTTTGTTGTTTATATGGGGGGTTTTTTTTTGATTTGCCGTTTCCCTTTTTGATTTTTTGCTGTTTTGTTGTTGATATATTTTGTTTTTGTTGTTTCCTGTTTTTTTTATTTTTGATTTATTGTTGTTGTTTTTTTTTTCATTGTTGTTTTATTTTGATTTTTTTTGGATGTTGTTGTTGTTGTTGTTTTGTTTTGATTTGTTTTGTTCTAGTTTCTGTTAATTTGTTTTTTGTTTTATTGATTGGGGGATGTGAGGGGAGAGTACAGAGTGTAGTGTTGTGTTATCATTGTTGATAACAGTTGGGAAAAAGTCACGTGCACAATACATCATTATGTAAATACTGTCTGTATTTTAAAAACAGTCATGTATGTAATATCTGTCATTATGTAAATACAGCAGTATGTAATATACAGTCATGTATGTAATATACATCATTAGTAATATACTGTCATGTTTTTAAAATCAGTCATGTATGTAAAATACGTCATGTATGTAATAACATCATGTATGTAATATACATCATTATGTAATATCAGTCATGTATGAATAAACAGTCAGATTAATATAAGTCATGTATGTAATAACGTCATTATGTAATATCATTTGTATTAATAAACAGTCATGTATGAATATACAGTCATGTATGTAATATCAGTCTGTATGTAATTACAGCATGTATTTTAAAATACTGTCATGATGTAAATCAGTCTGTATTAATAAAAAAAAAGTCCTGATGTAATATACGTCATGTATTTTAAAAACAGTCCTTAGTAATTAAAAAGTCAGTATGTAAATACTGTCATGTATGTAATACAGTTTAGTATGTAAATACGTCATGTATGTAAAAATTTCAGTCATGTATGTAATATACGTCTGTATGTAATATTTCAGCATTATGTAATATACTGTCATGTATGTAAAAATACATCATTATTAAAATACAGTCTGAAGTAATTACAAAATGTTGTAATAACGTCAATGTAATAACAGCAGTATTAATTACAGTCTGTATGTAAATAAATCATGTATGTTCTCTAGTGTAACCAGTTACCAGTTAGAGTTAGTAACCCAGTTACCCTAACCGTCCTTGACTCAAAAAAACGACCAACCCCCCTGCCTGGTCAATATTGAATTCAATTTTTGTACCTCAGCGTATTCAAAGGCCCCCTCACTAGGGTACTTGGGCGGGGCCCTTTATATTACGAGTGTAAACCAAGGAGATAGGGACGGCTGGCAAAAGGCTCTTCCACAAAACAGCAAATATAAATTTAAAAGTATGAGATTTTTTCCCTAATCCACGTATCGAACTCCCACTGATAAATGGTGTACAGCGGTGGGGGAGCGTGGATTTACGTTTTTTTAAAGGGGAATTAAGGCGTTTGAAGATGTTGTGAGTAGCCCGGGAGGGGCAAAGGTGAATCGTCGCCCCCCAGCCCCTGCCCCCGCGTACCCCAGCCCCGCCGCCTACTCCCCCCCACAGCTTTCACCTGCAAGCCGTTGCAGCCGTTTCAAAAATTCCTGGCTTAGTTTTGTGTGCTAAATTTCTTCAATCTGAGGGGTTGACCCG
>NC_069423.1:3599478-3620110 GCF_026875155.1 Cherax quadricarinatus | reverse complement strand
AAGGGGGGTTCCACGGGGGTCAGTCCTAGGACCTGTGCTGTTCTTGGTATACGTGAACGACATAACGAAGGGATAGACTCAGAAGTGTCCTTGTTTGCAGACGATGTGAAGTTAATGAGAAAAATCGAATCGGACGAGGATCAGGCAGGACTACAAAGAGATCTGGACAGGCTGCAAGCCTGGCCCAGCAACTGGCTCCTTGAATTTAACCCTGCCAAATGCAAAGTCATGAAGATTGGGGAAGGGCAAAGAAGACCGCAGACACAATATAGTTTAGATGGCCAAAGACTGCAAACCTCACTAAAGGAAAAAGATCTGGGGTGAGTATAACACCGAGCATATCTCCTGAGGTGCACATCAATCAGATAACTGCTGCAGCATACGGGCGCCTGGCAAACCTACGGATAGCGTTCCGATACCTCAGTAAGGATTCGTTTAGACTCTGTACACCATCTACGTCAGGCCCATACTGGAGTATGCAGCACCATTTTGGGAAAATCCACACCTAGTCAAGCACGTCAAGAAATTAGAGAAAGTGCAAAGGTTTGCAACAAGACTAGTCCCAGAGCTAGGGGGATTGTCCTATGAAGAAAGGTTGAGGGAAATCGGCCTGACGACACTGGAGGCCAGGAGGGTCAGAGGAGACATGATAACGACATATAAAATACTGCGCGGAATAGACGAGGTGGACAAAGACGGGATGTTCCAGAGATGGGACACAGACACAAGAGGTCACAATTGGAAGTTGAAGACTCAGATGAATCAAAGGGATGTTAGGAAGTATTTCTTCAGTCATAGAGTAGTCAGGCCAGGGAAATAAGCCTAGAAAGTGATGTGGTGGAGGCAGGAACCATACATAGTTTTAAGGCGAGGTATGACAGAGCTCATGGGGCAGGGAGAGAGAGGACCTAGTAGCAATCAGCGAAGAGGCGGGGCCAGGAGCTGTGACTCGACCCCTGCAACCACAAATAGGTGAGTACAAATAGGTGAGTACACACACACACACATACATATGCATGCACATACAACAGGCCTAGTGTCTAATCGACATGTGCCTAGGACCAAATGGTAACTAACACACACACACACACACACACAAACACACACACACACACACTACACACACACACACACACACACACACACCACACACACACACACACACACACACATACACACACACACACACACACACAACACACACACACACACTACACACACACACACACACACACACACACACACACACACACACTACACACACACACACACACACACACACACACAACACACACACACACACACTCACACGGAGCTAAGACTCGACCCCTGCAACCACAAATAGGTGAGTACAAATAGGTGAGTACACAGATACACACTCACACACACACACACACACACACACACACACAACACACACACACACACACCACACACACACACACACACAAACACAATGTTGATGCACAAAGACACGATATGAACAAAATAAAAAGATGAACATGATTACTATTGTAGAAAATAAAAACTCAGGGCAGCAGTGTTGCTCATGTTTAAGATCTGATGACCTGACAAACTTAAAAGTGATGCCCACCACACTTGCAGGCTTCCTTTTACCTTTCATGCCATGAGCTCTTCTCGTGTGATTCTTGTGGTGTGATTCTTGTGGTGTGAGTCTTATGGTATGTGTTTTGTGGTGTGATTCTTGTGGTGTGAGTCTTATGGTATGTGTTTGTGGTGTGATTTCTTGTGGTGTGATTATTTTGGTGTGGGTTCTTGTGATATGTGTTTTGTGGTGTGATTCTTGTGGTGTGATTATTTTGGTGTGATTTTTGTGGTATGTGTTTGTGGTGTGATTCTTTTGGTATAATTCTTGTGGAGTGATTCTTGTGGTGTGATTCCTGTGGTGGATTCTTGTGGTGTGATTCTTATGGTATGTGTTTTGTGGTGTGATTCTTGTGGTGTGATTCATGTGGTATAATTCTTGTGGAGTGATTCTTGTGGTGTGATTCTTGTGGTGTGATTTTTGTGGTGTGATTCTTGTGGTGTGATTCTTTTGGTGTGATTCTTTTGGAGTGATTCTTGTGGTGTGATTCTTGTGGTGTGATTCTTGTGTGTGATTCTTGTGGTGTGATTCTTGTGGTGTGATTCTTGTGGGTGTGATTCTTTTGGTGTGATTCTTTTGGAGTGATTCTTGTGGTGTGATTACTTGTGGTGTGATTCTTGTGGTGTGATTCTTGTGGTGTGATTCTTGTGGTGTGATTCTTTTGGGTGTGATTCTTTTGGAGTGATTCTTGTGGTGTGATTCTTGTGGTGTGATTCTTGTGGTGTGATTCTTGTGGTGTGATTCTTGTGGTGTGATTCTTTTGGTGTGATTCTTTTGGAGTGATTCTTGTGGTGTGATTCTTGTGGTGTGATTCTTGTGGTGTGATTCTTGTGGTGTGATTCTTGTGATGTGATTCTATGGTGTGATTCTGTGGTATGAATCCTGTGTGTATGATTCCTGTGTTATGATTCTTGTGATATGATTCCTGTATTATGATTTCTTGTGGTGTGATTCTTGTGGTGTGATTCTTGTGGTGTGATTCTTGTGGTGTGATTCTTGTGGTGTGATTCTTGTGGTGTGATTCTTGTGGTGTGATTCTTGTGTGTGATTCTTGTGGTGTGATTCTTGTGGTGTGATTCTTGTGGTGTGATTCTTGTGGTGTGATTCTTGTGGTGTGATTCTTGTGGTGTGATTCTTGTGGTGTGATTCTTGTGTGTGATTCTTGTGGTGTGTATTCTTGTGGTGTGATTCTTTTTGGTGTGATTCTTTTGAGTGATTCTTGTGGTGTGATTCTTGTGGTGTGATTCTTGTGGTGTGATTCTTGTGGTGTGATTCTTGTGATGTGATTCTATGGTGTGATTCCTGTGGTATGAATCCTGTGGTATGATTCCTGTGTTATGATTCTTGTGATATGATTCCTGTATTATGATTCTGTGGTGTGATTCTTGTGGTGTGATTCTTGTGGTGTGATTCTTGTGGTGTGATTCTTGTGGTGTGATTCTTGTGGTGTGATCTTGTGGTGTGATTCTTGTGGTGTGATTCTTGTGGTGTGATTCTTGTGGTGTGATTCTTGTGTGTGTGATTCTTGTGGTGTGATTCTTGTGGTGTGATTCTTGTGGTGTGATTCTTGTGGTGTGATTCTTGTGGTGTGATTCTTGTGGTGTGATTCTTGTGGTGTGATTCTTGTGGTGTGATTCTTGTGGTGTGACTTTTGTGGAGTGATTCTTGTGGTATGATGAGGTAATGGGTTTCTGAGATTCTGTTTCCGTGACGATTTTTTTTCTTACTTTTTTGCAGCAGGAGAATCGCGTCTTGAGATCGACTTGTTTTCCTTTATTTTTTAGAAAGTCCGTAACGAGTGCCCAAGGAAAATCATTAAGACCCTCATCTACGTAGCAAAAAACGCGGAGCCTTAATCCAAAAAAGTTTAAAGTTTACTTTTTTTTGGTGTATACAGTAAAGGGTGAGTGGAATTTGTTTTGACTTGGGGAAAGGTCCGCCCCCCTGGGGGAAGAAGAAACCCTTAAAGAGGGAAAGTCAATTTTCGCTACTACTTCGGACGGGGCCAGGGGGTTTCAGGTCAATCTCCCTGTACCATGATTTTTTTGCAATTGTAAGGTCACGTCGGGGGTTAAAACTAGGTCGGAAAAGGTTAGGTTTAGGTTAGGTAGGTTAGCGGAGGGTGATAGTTGGGATTTTTTTTTTCCTTGACTTTGAATTTTCTCCTTATTATTTTTCTTTATTCTAAGGGACGGCGGGCCCCAAAACTAACTGAATAGGTCAGAAAACCAAAAGGCCTGGCCTGGTTTGGACTGGGCCGCGGGGGGCTTTAACCCCGGGGGAAAGCGCTACAGGTGACCAAACAGGTAAATCCTCCCTCTGAATAATTCACAAGGATTTTCGGGGGAAACGTGCAAAAAAACTGTTTACAAAATTTTTTTTTTTTCGCTTAGGGAAAAATTTTCGTCATTTTCCCGAAGCCTCAAAAAAAGGGTTGGAAAAGCATTTTCCTCATTTTTTCACCCCTTTGGGTTAGAATTTTTAAAAAACCCAGTTTATTTACCTTCGTCGGGGAAAAAGGGCAATGTTTTCTGAAAAGGGGTTTGTTAAAATAATACCCCCCAACTGGAGTTTTTGTCCCAGGGACTGAGGTTTTTCACCCTTAAAGTTGACATCAGGTTTGTGCGCCTTCCCATCTTTACTCCACTACTCCCTTCATGTGAGGTTTCTTTGTTGATGAAGGGGTCTTGGGTCCATTGGATTGGGGCTTACTCCTCTTTTTTCGGGGCGGGCCCGAGAGCCCCGAAAAAATCTAACTATGCTTTTTTCTTTACTTTAGCTCAGATCGGAAAAGCTCCCATTCACCAAAAAGTATATGATCTATTATACGGTTTTGCGCTCCCCCCTTGAATATAGTATTTAAAAAAAATGTGTATCCACAACCCCTCATCGTCTCTTCTCGCCCCCTTTCCCCTCTTTTTCTCTTTCCCCTCCCCCCCAACCCCCAAACCCCAAAACCCCCCCCTGGGGTTCTTTAGGGGGTATAACGGTGTTGTCTATGAGAACGCAAAACATTGTTTGGTTTTAGTATAGGGAAAAGGCCCCGCAGGGGTTGTGCGGGGGGCCCCGTCTCCTCCACACTGCTCTTTTCATGAAAACCCCCTAAGGGCTTTTATTTTCTTTTAGCGCCTACATCCCCCACTGTCCCCTGTGTCATGGCCCCCCCCGCACACCCCAAACCTCATACTTGGCAGAAACCACGACGGGGCAGCGAAAGTGTGACCAGCTTTGGTACGCTGGTGGAAGTGGGCCCTCCCCTACCTACTCAATCTCCCGGCCCTCAAAATCACAAATGAAAATTCGGTCTCCCACTCTCGCCTTTTAAATACTTCGGCTTATTTATGACCTTGTAGGTCTGTGACGGGCCCTGGGGGGTAGATGGTCCGCCGGACCTTTTGTGGGGTTCCCATCCACTCGTCCATCAGCCTTCCTTTTTCTACAGGAACCCCCCCAAACCGGGGAAATATTTTTAAGTATTTTCTATCCCCACGAAAATCACGGAATAACGAAAAATGCAACCCTCGTTTGGAATGGTGTTTGCACAGGGTCTTTTTTTTGTGTTGCACAAGGTTTTTTCTTGTGTTTTCTAAGGTTTTATTTATCTCCGTCACTTATAGCAACATTAAAACAACACTGAAAGACAACACAAACTTAGCTCCTCATTATTTTTTATAATTATTATTTTTTATTATTATTATTAAATTTTTATTATTATTATTATTGTTTTGTTGTTGTATAATTCTTGACCCAGGGGAACATAGAGTGCATGAGAAACGGGAGGAAATCAAAATTCATCCGAAGATTGGGGAAAGGGAAGGGAAAGGGAAGAGAAGGGAAGGGAGAGAAGGGAAGGGAAAGAAGGAAGGGAAGCTCCAGTTACTTGGATTAGAAAATTTTAGGAACTACCAGTGAAGCATTTTTCCTTTGAAAGATGGTTAAGTATACTTGGCTAGAAAAGAAACTAGTGGAAAAATGCTAGACTGCCGTTCATAACTACTAGACTGCCGTTCATAACTACTAGACTGCCGTTCATAACTACTAGACTGCCGTTCATAACTACTAGACTGCCGTTCATAACTACTAGACTGCCGTTCATAACTACTAGACTGCCGTTCATAACTACTAGACTGCCGTTCATAACTACTAGACTGCCGCTCATAACTACTAGACTGCCGTTCATAACTACTAGACTGCCGTTCATAACTACTAGACTACCGTTCATAACTAGTAGACTGCCGTTCATAACTACTAGACTGGGCCCTTCATAACTACTAGACTGCCGTTCATACTAAATAGACTACCGTTCATAACTAGTAACTGCCGTTTTATAACTACTAGACTGCCGTTCATAACTACTAGACTGCCGTTCATAACTCCCAGACTGCCGTTCATAACTACTAGACTGCCGTTCATAACTACTAGACTGTCGTTCAAACACTAGACTGCCGTCATAACTACTAGACTGCCGTTCATAACTACTAGACTGCCGTTCATAACTACTAGACTTGCCGTTCATAACTACTAGACTGCCGTTCATAACTACTAGAATTTCCGTTCATAACTACTAGACTGCCGTTCAAACTACTAGACTGGGCCCTTCCCTAACTACTAGACTGCCGTTTTAATACCTACTAGACTGTCGTTCATAACTACTAGACTGCCGTTCATAACTACTAGACTGTCGTTCATAACTACTAGACTGCCGTTCATAACTATAGAACTGTCGTTCATAACTGCTAGACTGCCGTTTCATAAACCACTAGACTGTCTTTCATAACTACTAACTGTCGCTCATAACTACTAGACTGTCGTTTTATAATTAACTAGACTGCCGTTCAAAACTACTAGACTGCCGCTCATACTACTAGACTGTCGTTCATAACTACTAGACTGTCGTTTTATAAAATACTAGACGCCGTTCATAACTACTAGACTGTCGTTCATAACTACTAGACTGCCGTTCATAAATATTAGACTGTCGTTCATAACTACTAGGACTGTCGGGTTTAAACTACATAGACTGTCGTTCATAACTACTAGACTGTCATTCATAACTACTAGACTGCCGTTCATAAATACTAGACTGCCGTTCATAACTACTAGACTGTCGCTCATAACTACTAGACTGTCGTTCATAACACTAGACTGTCGTTCATAAAATACTAGACTGTCGTTCATAACTACTAGACGTCGTTCATTACTAGAGTGTCGTTCATAACTACTAAGACGTCGTCAAAAACTACTAGACTGCCGTTCATAACTACTAGACTGCCGTTCATAACTACTAGACAAATGTTCATAACTACAGACTGCCGTTTTATAACTACAGACTGCCGTTCATAACTACTAACAGTCGTTTCATAACTACTAGACTGCCGTTCATAACTACTAGACTGTCGTTCATAACTACTAGACTGCCGTTCAAAAACTACTAGACTGTCTTTCATAACTACTAGACTGTCTTTCATAACTACTAGACTGTCGTTCATAACTACTAGACTGTCGTTCATAACTACTAGACTACCGTTCATAACTACTAGACTGTCTTTCATAACTACAGACTGTCGTTCATAACTACTAGACTGTCGTTCATAACTACAGACGTCGTTCATAACTACTAGACTGCCCTTCATAACTACTAGACTGTCTTTCATAACTACTAGACAGTCGTTCATAACTACTAGACTGCCGTTCATAATTACTAACTGCCGTTCATAACTACTAGACTGCCGCTCATAACTACTAGCTGTCGTTCAAACTACTAACTGTCGTTCATAACTACTAGACTGCCGTTCAAACTACTAGACTGTCGTTCAAAACTACTAGACTGCCGTTCATAACTATTAACTGTCGTTCATAAAATACAGACTGCGTTCATAACTACTAGACTGTCGTTCATAACTACTAGACTGTCATTCATAACTACTAGACTGCCGTTCATAACTACTAGACTGCCGTTCATAACTAATAGACTGTCGCTCATACTACTAGACTGTCGTTCATAACTACTAGAACTGTCGTTCATAACTACTAGACTGTCGTTCATAACTACTAGACTGTTCGTTCATTACTAAGTGCGTTCATAACTACTAGACGTCGTTCATAACTACTAAACTGCCGTTCATAACTACTAGACTGCCGTTCATAACTACTATACTGCCCGTTCATAACTACTAGACAGTCGTTCATAACTACTAGACGGCCGTTCATAACTACTAGACTGTCGTTCAAAACTACTAGAAATGCCGTTCATAACTACTAGACTGTCGTTCATAACTACTAGACAGTCGTTCATAACTACTAACTGCCGTTCATAACTACTAGACTGTCGTTCATAACTACTAGACTGCCGTTCATAACTACTAGAAATGTCGTTCATAACTACTAGACTGTCGTTCATTACTAGACTGTGGGTTTAAAAACTACTAGACTGTCCCTTCATAACTACTTTGACTGCCGTTCCCTAACTACTAGACTGCCGTTCATAACTACTAGACTACTGTTCATAACTACTAGACTGCCGTACATAACTACTAGACTGCCATTCAAACCCACTAACAGTCGTTCATAACAACTAGACTGCCGTTCATAACTATAGACTGTCGTTCATAACTACTTAGACTGTCGTTCAATAACTACTAACTGCCATTCATAACTACTAACTGCCGTTCATAACTACTAACTGCCGTTCATAACTAATAGACTGTCGCTCAAACTACTAGACGTCGTTCATAACTACTAGACTGTCGTTCATAAAATACTAGACTGTCGTTTATAACTACTAGACTGTCGTTCATTACTAGACTGTCGTTCATAACTACTGAACTGTCGTTCATAACAAATAACTGCCCTTCATAACTACTAGACTGCCGTTTATAACTATTAGACTACCGTTCATAAAATACTAACTGCCGTTCATAACTACTAACTGTCTTTATTACTAGACTGTCCCTTCATAATACTAGACTGTCGTTCATAACTACTAGACTTTCCGTTCATAACTACTAGACTGCCGTTCATAACTTTCTAGACTGTCGTTCATTACTAGACTGTCGTTCATAACTACTAGACTGTCGTTCATAACTACTAGACGCCGTTTTATAACTACTAGACTGTCGTTTATAACTACTAGATTGTCATTCATAACTACTAACTGCCGTTCATAACTACTAACTGCCGTTCATAACTAATAGACTGTCGCTCATAACTACTAGACTGTCGTTCATAACTACTAGACTGTCGTTCATAACTACTGACTGTCGTTCATTACTAGACTGTCGTTCATAACTACTAGACTGTCGTTCATAACAAATAGACTGTCGTTCATAACTACTAGACTGCCGTTCATAACTACAGACTGCCGTTCATAAATACTAGACGTCGGAATTTCTAACGTCGTTTATAACTACTAGACGTCGTTCAAACATTAGACACCGTTTATAACTCCCCTTTTCCCTTCAAACTACTAACGTCGTTCATTTCTAACTGTCGTTCATAACTACTTAAATGTCGTTCATAACTACTAACTGCCGTTCATAACTACTAAATTTCGTTTATAACTACTAGACTGCCGTTTTATAAATACTAACTTCGTTCTAAATACTAGCGTCGTTCATAACACTAGACTGCCGTTCATAACACTAGACTGTCGTTTTTAACACTAGATTGTCATTCTAACACTGACGCCGTTCATAACTCTAGACTGCCGTTTTAACTACAAACGCCGTTCATAACACTAGACGTCGTCAAACTACTAACGTGTTCATTCTAGACTGTCGTTTTAAACACTAACTGCGTTCAAACTACAGACTGTCCCTTTATAACTACAGACTGCCGTTCATAACTATTAGACAAACCCTTTTATAACTACTAACTTCGTTCATAACTACAACTGTCGTTCATAACTACTAAAACGCCGTTTATAACTACTAACGCGTTCATAACTACAGTTGTCATTCATAACTACTAGACTCCGTTTTTCATAACTACTAGACTGTCGTTATAACTACTAGACGCTTTCAAAAACACTAGACGCCGTTAAAAAAATCTAACTGTTTTCCCATAACTACTAGACCCGTTCTAACTATTAACTGTCGTTCATAACTACTAACTGCCGTTCATAACAAATAAAACGCCGTTTCAAACTCCTAGACGTCTTTTCCAAACTAAGACTGTCGCTCAAACTACTAGACTGTCGTTCATAATTACTAGACTCCGTTCATAACTTAACGCCGCTCATAACTACTAGACGTCGTTCATAACTACTAGACTGTCGTTCATAACTACTAGACTGTCGTTCAAAATATAGCAGCCTTCCCTAATTATAACTGTCGTCATAACTACTAGACTGTCTTCATAACTACAAATTTGTCGTTCTTTACTGACTTCGTTCATAATTACAAATGTCATTCATAACACTAGACTGCCGTTCATAACTAGTAACTGTCTTCAAACTCTAGACTGTCGTCATAACTACTAACTGCCGTTCAAACTCTAGACGTCGTTCAAAACTACAGACGTGTTCTTAACTACTAGACTGCCGTTCGAAACTACTTTTTGCCGTTCCTACAATGGGCAAAACCTTCCAATCCACAGATTTTCCGTTCCAATTTTTTCTTATCTTACGCAGTGAGGCACCTGGACGTTTTAAAGGGTTTCTATTTTGACAAGTATTGGACGCCACGCACTCAGCCACACAATGAGTCCGGGACAAATTCCCGGTACGGCGGAAAACTTAAGACTGTTTCCATGAATCCCTGATTCCCCTCTTTCCCCATCAGAAAATAGGTACCGGGGTGTATCGACTGGTGTGGGTCGCATCCTGGGACAAGATTGCCAATTTGCTCTAAATGTTCACATAACAAGGCTTCTAATAGTAGATGTCAGGATGTAACTAGGACTAATACCTTGTACAGTACTTGTAGAAATAAAAACTACTAACCTGACTTAGTTTCGCGTCCCCGGATTATGATTAAAAATTTAAAACTGGTCGGAAAGTACAGGCTTGCACTCGAAAACAGGGGGAGGGATTTTTGCAGTTTTAAACCTAATCGCCGCCTCTGCAAACAGTGATGGAGGAGTGAGCGGAATTTTTTTCTTCTTTTTGGGTCACCTGCCTTATGGGAAAGGGCCCCGAGGTTTTAAAAAAAAAAATGCTTGCAGGTGACCAAAATAAAACTTTTTCTGACCCGTGAAACAGTTTTTTCCCCTCCATGTGTTCTATATGGATGGAAATAAAAACACAATACCGTAGGGGAACAACACACAAATAACCCGCCATGGGAAGAAAATTCTGAAGCCCTTTTGGGTCCACTTGGACCATTTACAAGTGGGACCGAAACGTCACATAAGCTTTCTTTCCCTGTGCGGGTTATTTGTAATAAGGGAAACAACCCGCGCCCCGGGTTCTTTAAATTTTGGCAGCCAGTTTTGTCTTAATCAGTGGGTGGCAACTAGGAGTTAGCGACACTTGTTGGAGCTTGAGGATAGAACGCTGGCTCGGCATTCCCCAAATGAGAGGAGCTATTTCTTTGGGTTAATTGCTTTTCTAACATTGTCGTAATGTCCCCACTTTTTCTCGGTCATTACATAATTACAAAATTAAACGACCTGAAAAATCCACCACAGACTTGTATAGACTATGCACTAATTTTTTTGGGATTAATAGCGATAATTTTCCAAAAAATTTTTCCCTAAGACTTTTTAAATCTGACTTGAAAACCCCAAAAACATTTTTAAACGGTAGCAGACTACTCATGCTGAATTGAGACTTACAGCCCAAAGGCTATTTAATACACAACCAGCACAGAGAAACTTCTGAAATGTTTTTTGGTTTGACTTGGACCATTGCATCACACACAAAAACACGAAGTAAGGGGGCCTGTATTAACAGAGGGGGGGCAGGGACGGGGAAAGAGTGGGAGAGAGCAGGACGGAAAAAGAGGTAGAGAGAGGGGCGACAGAGAGGGAAGGGCAGGACGGGGAAAGAGAGGTAAAGGCAGGAGGACAAAGGTAAGGGCAGGACGGGAAAGAAGGGAGAGGGCAGGGACGGGAGAAAGGTAAGGGGAGGGACGGGGGAAAGAGGGTAGAAGCAGGGGCGGGGCAGAGAGGTAAGAGCGGGCGGAGAAAGAGTGGTAGAGAGCAGGGGCGGGACAAGAGGTAAGGGCAGGGGGGGAGAAAAAAGGGAGAAGGCAGGGACGGGGCAGAGAGGTAGAGGGGGGGACGGGGGAAAAGAGGAGAGGGCAGGACGGGGAGAGAGAGGGGGAGGGGGCGAGGAAAGAGAGGGAAAGCCCGGGACAGGAGAAAGAAGGTAGAGGGGAGGGAGGGGACAGAAGGTAGAGGGAGGGGCTGGGAAAGAGGTAGAGGGCAGGACGGAGAAAAGAGATAAAGGCGGGGGCGGGGGAAAGGAAAAAAAGAGAGCAGACAGGAAAAGAAGGTAAGGGCAGGGGCGGAAAAAGAGGTAGGGGCAGGACGGAGAAAGAGGGTAGAGGGCAGGGACGGAGAAAGAGAGGTAGAGGGCAGGGGACGGGAAAAGAGAGGAAGGCAGGGGCGGGGGAAAGAGAGGGGAGGCAGGGACTGGAGAAAGAGGGAGAGGGGAGGGGCGGGAAAAAGAGAATAGAGGGCAGGGCGGGAGAAAGAGATAGAGGGGGAGGGGCGGGAGAAAGAGAGGTAGAGGGCAGGGACGGGAGAAAAGAGGGAGAGGGGAGGACGGAGAAAGGAAAATAAGGGGGGGGGGGACGGGAAAAAGAGAGGTAGAGGGCAGGGACGGGGGAAAAGAGGTTTGAGGCAGGGGCGGGAGAAAAGAGGTAGAGGGGAGGACGGGAGAAAAGATTTGAGGGCAGGGACTGAGAAAGAGGTAGAGGCAGGGGCGGGAGAAGGTAGAGGGCAGGGGCGGAGAGAGGTAGAGGGCAGGACGGGGAGAGAGGGAGAGGGCAGGGACGGGAAGAGGTAAGAGCTAAAAATCCAAGTCGGGGGCCGAAAGGGTACCTAAGTTCCTTTTTTCCCATGTGCGAATTATTTATTGGGGAAGAAAATTTCGTTTGGATTTTAACCCCGGAGGGGGACCACCCAGGATAAACCCCAAAAAGTCAGTGCGTCACGAGGGGCTGTCTAACTTATTTCCATTGGTCCTTAACTTGTCCCCCCGGAGCGACCCACACCATCACAAAAAACCCCGGACCATTTGCTGCTAGTGAACAACAACGGGTAAGGAAACGTGTCGAAATGTTTCCACCCGCCGGAATCGAAACCCCGGGGCCCCCCGTGGAAGCGGGGCTTTACCACCAGGCCACCGGGCCTGGTGATTTCCTGTTACATTGTGCCTTTTTTTTTCTTTAAAGGATATTTTAAAATACCATGAGAAAAATGCTTTTAAAAGGACCCCTTGAGTGAGTGCAAAATAAAATAGTGACTTTAACTTTTAGGAAGAAATTACAGAAAAATGAAGGACAGGTCACATTTAACTTCTTAGGACACCTCACGGGTTGCGAGGGGTTTTTCTTAGACAGGGCCACCTTCCTTAACCCTGCCTCACCTTCCGTTACCTAACACTATATAACCCCTCCTGGGATATAAAAAGTTTCACCCCTTAACAGAAAAAAATCCCGATATCCCAGTACAAAAGTATTTTTTCTGTCCAAAAGATCACCTTTTTATCACAAAAGTCAAAATTACACATTTAAAAATCAAAAAATTAATTTCAGATGTACTGGGGACTTCTCAACAGATATTAACTTCACATGAAGCATAAATGGTACTGAGGACTGCACCGACACCCTTAACCCTTTACCAGGCGTGGTAAAGGGTAATTACCCCTTACCAGGCCTGGTGAAAGGTAATTACCCCTTTCCAGTCCTGGTAAAGGGTTTAAATTAGGGAAATCACAGCTACCCAGACGAAGATGGACTGGAACAGCGACTGAGATATGCTAAGAGCTGCCACTTCAAGAGTTTACATCTTAGTATTACCCATACGGGTCTGACGCTTCTTCATGAATATAATATCTTAAATACCGCAAGCCGTCGTCGTCTCCGGCTCAAATTTCATTACTGTCAGAAGACTGTAGCTGGACCAAGAAGTGTGGTGAAGCAGCTATGTAACCCCGATAACATGGACCAGCATGCCACAGCTATGTAACCAGATGAATTATATGACAGTGTGCAACTATACCAGTTATGTGACACGGTTGTTGTAACTAGATAAATTATCTGAGAGTTATGTAACTAGACCGTTTTGTGACACCGCTATATAACATGGCTAAATAACAGGACCATAGTTATGTGACACCTCTATATAACAGGGCCATAGTTATGTGACACCGCTATATAACAGGACCATAATTATGTGACACAACTATATAACAAGGCCATAGTTTATGTGGCACTGCTATATAACAGGACCATAGTTATGTGGCACCGCTATATAACTGGACCATAGTTACATGACCCTACTATTTAACCAAACACCAAGAGTTGTGTTGAACAGGTGTTACTTAGCTAAGGGAGTGTTATTATTACCCTCTACAACTGCCCTCGGGTATTGCTAGAATAAGTTAATTGGTTGTTAAGATTTAAGGCTTGGGTAGACTACTAGGATCATTGAGCTCATGGTCTTGAAAAAAAGATGCGATATTCTGTACAATATTTACAGATCGTAACATTGTCCCAATAAAAGTTTGTCCTGCAGTGTCTTTCCCTCGCTGCTGTGGGAAGTACAACTTTCAGATCCCAGGTCGGTATCTGTATACCATGTCTCGAATCATTAAATATACTTGCAACCCTAGCAGAGCTAATGGTACTTAGTAGTTCAGTATAGTATTTTCAGCTCCTAGCTGGGAAACTTGTGTTCAGTGCTGGTGAGGTCCACACAAGTGGGCTAGTTTCCTAATAACTACCGCCACTGCTTACCTACTAGCAAGTAAGCACCAAGGTTGTTTTGCAAATGGTGTTAAACCTAGACGCACATATATAAGATAAAAGTGGTATTGGGACATTCATTAATTAAAGAGATGTTTCGCCCGTCGGAATTTTATCAAAACAATATATATATATATAATATATATATATATATATATATATAATATATATATATATATATATATATATATATATATATATATATATAATATAAGAGGTAACGATTTCATGTGCTTACACATATTTTCAGAGGAATAGGAAGATGAGGCAAGAGTAGCACATTTAATATGATTACCTCAAACTCCTCCTTTATTCCACCTTTTACTGCATTAGACTGAAGAAGCCACTGTGTGGCGAAACGTTTCCAGAATAAAGATATCCAAATGTTGCAAAAGTGTCTCATTTATCATCCACATTTAATATGTTAAACCCTGAGATGACACCTCACTCAAGGAAGGAGACTACACATCACACAAACAGATCAGACTCAACTGTATCCCCACAAATACATTTATCCAACAAGTTAAATTGTTAGCTTGACATAGAACGCACTCTGTATTTCTGTGAAAAATATTTTTACCTTTAGTATTATGGACAATATCCTGGACTATAAATCTGTCAAGTTTATACACTCCAGAACACAAGTTTGAAATATGTTGTGCATCATGCTTGATAAGAGATGATTCCACAATATTTCCTTGAGCTATAGAATTACTGGGAAGTAATTCTTTGGCATTATTCCAGTCTACACAGTGATGTGTATCCTTTACATGAATGAACAAAGCACTGGATTCTTTTCCACTAGAATGTGCATATTTATGTTCGTCTGGTTTCAAGAGATTTACCAGTTTGTCCTAAATAAAAGTTATCACAACTTTTACAAGGGATGGAGTATACACAACCAATAGATTCCTTGGGAGAATTTTTAATTAATTGCTAACTCACAGTATTGTCATAGTTAAAGACAACTTTAACATTAAAGTATTCAAGAATTTGTGCGAGGTAAGAGATTTTCATTGTATGGTAAAACTAACAAATTCTCAAGCTCTTAAATAATTTAATGTTAAAGTTGTCTATAAATTTGACAATACCGTGAAACAAAAATTAAAAATTCTCCCAAGGAATCTATAGGTGGTGGAGAATCTCAGATTCCCCTCCACCACGATGCTGTGAACACTAACTCCAAGGCTGAAGGACTGATTACCTCATCTTTTGTATATAGTTCTACAGTCTTCCAATTATGTCCTAGAATTTGTATTGATAAAGCCACTGGATGGCGAAACGTCTACAATAAAGATATCCAGATGTTGCACATGTGTCTAAACTTTCATATTGTCGGTATTTTATACCTTTCTTGCACAGGATGGAAGTTGCACTATCAAGTTATCAGGATGGAAGTTGCACTATCAAGTTATCAGGATGGAAGTTGCACTATCAAGTTATCAGGTTGGAAGTTGCACTATCAAGTTATCAGGATGGAAGTTGCACTATCAAGTTATCAGGATGGAAGTTGCACTATCAAGTTATCAGGTTGGAAGTTGCACTATCAAGTTATCAGGATGGAAGTTGCACTATCAAGTTATCAGGTTCGAAGTTGCACTGTCAAGTTATCAGTTTGGAAGTTGCACTATCAAGTTATCAGGTTGGAAGTTGCACTGTCAAGTTATCAGGATGGAAGTTGCACTATCAAGTTATCAGGATGGAAGTTGCACTATCAAGTTATCAGGTTGGAAGTTGCACTATCAAGTTATCAGGATGGAAGTTGCACTATCAAGTTAAATCAGTTGAAGTTGCACTGTCAATTTACAGGATGGAAGTTGCATATCAAGTTATCAGGATGGAAGTTGAAACAAATCAAGTTATCAGATGGAAGTTGCACTATCAAGTATCAGGATGGAAGTTTGCACTATCAATTATCAGGATGGAAGTTGCACTATCAAGTTATCAGTTGGAAGTTGCACTATCAAGTTATCAGGATGGAAGTTGCACTATCAATTTTATCAGGATGGAAGTTGCACTATCAAGTTACGGGATGGAAGTTGCACTATCAAGTTATCAGGTTGGAAGTTGCACTATCAAGTTATTAGGATGGAAGTTGCACTGTCAAGTTATCAGGATGGAAGTTGCACTATCAAGTTATCAGGTTGGAAGTTGCACTATCAAGTTATCAGGTTGGAAGTTGCACTATCAAGTTATCAGGATGGAAGTTGCACTATCAAGTTATCAGGTTGGAAGTTGCACTATCAAGTTATCAGGATGGAAGTTGCACTATCAAGTTATCAGGATGGAAGTTGCACTATCAAGTTATCAGGATGAAGTTGCACTATCAAGTTATCAGGTTTGGAATTTTGCACTATCAAGTTATCAGGTTGAAGTTGCACTAATCAAGTTATCAGGATGGAAGTTGCACTATCAAGTTATCAGGTTGGAAAGTTGCACATCAATTTTATCAGGATGGAAGTTGCACTATCAAGTTATCAGGTTGGAAGTTGCACTATCAAGTTATCAGGTTGGAAATTGCACTATCAAGTTATCAGGTTGGAAGTTGCACAAACAATTATCGGGATGGAAGTTTGCACTATCAATTTTCAGGTTGGAAGTTTGCACTATCAAGTTATCAGGATGGAAGTGTTGAAGGTGATCAGATGTGGCCCTCAGATTATCACATGAAAAGCAATACTTAAATTTTTCCAAATTTCTTTAAAAAAAAATTGGACCTACACAGGTCAAAATCAATCCAATTTGTTCTCTAAGCTGATCAAAAGAAGCACTCTCCGGATATTACACGAGAAACAATAAAACTGTCAAACTGAAATTTAAACAGCTTATCGTGAGTAATAAGCTTTGTTTTAATAAACCCACCAGTAGTAAAAGTTTGAAGCCAATCAAACAAGGCATTTTCCAATAAATGATCTGATTCCAACGAGTCCAAGTTTAACAGTTTAAGAAAATTTTCAAATTGGTTCCTTTATCATTATCACTAAATAGGCATTCTTTAGTAAATGAATATAAATGAATATGAGTATTCAGTAAAATTGGCAAATTGTGACTTATGCCACTCAATAATAGCATGAACCTTGTGTTCAAGAAAGCACACCAGTGGAAAAAATCTGAAGGCCATCAGACGAGCCATTCTTCAGTTCTGGCACAGATGCCAACAGTTTTATTACATCACCAAACTTGATTGCACGTAAAACAAAACATAATGGGCACTATCCTGGTAGATGCATCAGAAAAATAGACCCCTCAACATGTACAATGTCCCGTCAATGTTTGTTCAATTGGAAATAATATATTGACCACATGAGGGCCATTAAGTCTGCGTGATACCTAACCATCACTATTCAGTGACTCTTCAATATCTAAAATAAGTGTTAAAATGGCACTATACAAACAATTAGACATACATATATACCTCTCAGTGTTAGTAACATTGTACCAAAAGGACCAACAATCGAGAGTTAATACAGGAAAATAAGATATATAAATTTCTACTTGTTTGCATACTCTCTCCAGGTATACCAGTGTAAATAACATTACTGGGGGTTAATTAAATTGTTATATACAAGTTCTTTTAAGATTTTTGTACACAGAGGTGACGTGTACTTAGCTCTGTGAAGACCTGTTTGTGTGCATCTGAACCAGGATGCCCTCTCTTGAGCAACTTTATCAGCAGCTGAAAGAAGAACTTAGGGTTGCTAAGTTGGAGATACGGTGATTAACGGAGGAGAACAAGAGAATTCGTAGTAATCCTCCTGTTGTGAATCCCCAGGTTAAGAGGGGAACTTGGTCAGTGGCCTGGCAACATAGAACCAAGCTGAGGATCAAGAAGACTGTTGGAGAGGCAGAAACAACGAGGACCCAGAAGACTACTGTGGAAACTTCCAACCCATTTTCGGTGCTACCTGACGAATGGGGTGTTCTACTGGGACTGCCACAACGAGCACCAAGGAAGCATTGGCAGACGTGAGTGAGACATCCCTAGAAACCCCAACGAAGACCATCGAGAACGTCTTGACGAATTCCACAAGTGAAGGTGCAGTGCTACCTCACGAATGTGAGTCGACTACTGGGAACATCACGACAGACGACGCCAAAGAAGGTAAAAACGTTGTTGTTGGGGATAGCCAGATTAGGTACATGGATAGGGCATTCTGCTTGAAGGATAGAAGTAGGAGTGTGTTTTCCTGGGGCTGAGATGAAGGATATTGTTAGCCGTCTGGATGACATTATGAGAGGTAATGGGAGCAATCTATTATCTGTCTCAGTGCTGGAGGCAACGATGTTGGCAGACGTAGGAGACAAATGGTTTTTAATACTTGACGTGCTGTTGGAGTGTGAGCAAAGTAACATTTATGAAGGGGTTCAGGGAAACCGGCAGGCCGGACTTGAGTCCTGGAGATGGGAAGTACAGTGCCTGCACTCTGAAGGAGGGGTGTTAATGTTGCAGTTTAAAAACTGTAGTGTAAAGCACCCTTCTGGCAAGACAGTGATGGAGTGAATGATGGTGAAAGTTTTTCTTTTTCGGGCCACCCTGCCTTGGTGGGAATCGGCCAGTGTGATAATAAAAAAAATAAAAAAATATAAGAAGCCATCTCTATAAGCACAGCTTGATTAATGATACTCAGCATGGATTCACGAGGGGCCGTTCGTGCCTAACTAATTTATTAACCTTCTTCAGTAAAGCTTTTGAGGCCGTTGATCATGATAAAGAATTCGATATTGTTTATTTAGATTTTAGTAAGGCTTTTGACAGAGTACCGCACCAGAGACTGTTAAAGAAAGTGGCAGCTCATGGCATTGGGGGAAAAGTGCTGTCATGGATCGAGTCATGGCTCACCAATAGGACGCAGAGACTATGCTTAAATGGGGTTAAATCCGAGTGGGGATCAGTAACAAGACGCGTTCCACAGGGATCAGTCTTGGGCCCGTTGTTGTTTATAACATATATCAATGACCTTGATGAGGGTGAACATCAAAATGGTATACAATACCGACAGGTTGGTAGGTAAGACACATAGGAAACAGTTAGGTAACTTTATTTCGAAACGTTTCGCCTACACAGTAGGCTTCTTCAGTCGAATACAGAAAGAAGGCAGGAACAGTAAAGATGTGAAGACGATGTAATCAGTCCATCACCCTTGAAGTCGTAGAATTTGAGGTTATCAGTCCCTCAGCCTGGAGAAGTTCAGTTCCATAGTCAGGAACTATCTGAAGATCAAGCGACAGTGCGGAGACTTAAATACTGTCGGAAGGAGAGGTGCAGAGTAGTAGTAGTGAGACGTCAGGTCCTCTTAGATCCAACAATTCTCACTTGAAAAAGTTGTCCAAGGTGTTTTCTGTACCAAGATGCCATGTGTTACAGTGTCTGACAAGATGAACATCAAAATGGTATACAATACCGACAGGTTGGTAGGTAAGACACATGTGTCTTACCTACCAACCAAGGGTGATGGATTGATTACATCGTCTTCACATCTCTACTGTTCCTGCCTTCTTTCTGTATTCGACTGAAGAAGCCTACTGTGTAGGCGAAACGTTTCGAAATAAAGTTGCCTAACTGTTGCCTATGTGTCTTACCTACCAACCTGTCGGTATTGTATACCATTTTGATGTTCATCTTGTCAGACACTGCAACACATGGCCTCTTAGTACAGAAAACACCTTGGACAACTTTTTCAAGTGAGAATTGATGGATCTAAGAGGGACCTGACGTCTCACTACTACTACTCTGCACCTCTCCTTCCGACAGTATTTAAGTGTCCGCACTGTCGCTTGATCTTCAGATAGTTCCTGACTATGGAACTGAACTTCTCCAGGCTGAGGGACTGATAACCTCAAATTCTACGACTTCAAGGGTGATGGACTGATTACATCGTCTTCACATCTCTACTGTTCCTGCCTTCTTTCTGTATTCGACTGAAGAAACCTACTGTGTAGGTGAAACGTTTCGAAATAAAGTTGCCTAACTGTTGCCTATGTGTCTTACCTACCAACCTTGATGAGGGAATTACTAGTGATGTGAGCAAATTCGCCGATGTGTGAATTGCTCATTACACTATAATTTGTTCATGATTGTAGCCATGTATAAACGTAAGTAACCCTTTCTTAA
>NC_069423.1:3597357-3598978 GCF_026875155.1 Cherax quadricarinatus | reverse complement strand
GTTTTTTTTGTGGGGGTGGGGGGGGGTTTAATTTTTAACAATTTAAATTTACACAGCATTTTTTAAATAGAAATGGATCATACAAAATGTATGTAATTTTAACTAAATAAACTTAATCTAACCTAACCTAAACTAACTTTATTAAGTTATCCTTATCCTAAGTTAACTCTACATGTAAAAAAGTATTATGTACACGATGGCCACAGTGGAAATAATCATGAAGTTAATTTAGATAAATGTACATATAAATACAGTTACACAAATTATCATAGATAAGGACCCCAATAAAAATAAGTCACTCTGTCTGACTTTTTTGGGTTATCCCAGGTTCTCTACACATATGCTGCTATGTATGATAATTCTATGTAACTGTATTTGTGTATACCTGAATAAACTTACTTAAGTAACATATATGTGTAAATTACCTTGAATAACCCAAAAAAAAGGTCAGTGACTTATTTCCACTGGGTTACTTGGTATAATAATTGTACTTATGTGTGCCTGTAAATAAATAAACTAACTTGCTTACCTATTTACCAACTTACTGATTGACTGACATACAGATCCTGTATAAAACTGGCGAGTGTTGAAGGTGCCATTGGAGTGTACCGTACATGTCAAACATTGCCATCTGTTGAGAGGAAAATGAACGAGAATGGTTTGTTTTGGTTGTGGAGTGTTGGGGGCAATAATGTTTCGTGGATCGATTAATGTGTGCTTTATTGATCCTTAAAGTAGGATTACTCGATAGATACCGACTACACTACTCTATGGTAAGTGTTAGGTTGTAAGTGAGGTGAGTGTTGGAGTGTGTGTCATGCAGGTGACATGCTGGAGACAGGTGAACAACAAGTGTAACAGTGTTGACCTTCGAGTCAACATTTCTGACCTGACACCTGAAAATCAGGTTTTCATAAGAATCAAGAAAATTTTATGTTTGTATAAATTGGTATCTGATGGCATATATCTGTATATCTGTCGTCCCAACATATACGAAAATATACCTCTTAACATACCTGTTGCCCCTGATCACCTGTGTATATACCAAGATGTGTGTTTATGAGTTTATATATGCTGAGAGTTTATTTTAAGCGCCATTTTGGGGATAAATGTATTTTTGTTTGGTGGTGAAAAAGGTTACATACAGCATTAACGATACTGGTGTAGTCGATAGGCTTTAAACCCCATTAATTAACCAACCAACCTAGCGACCTTGATGCCAGTGAAGGGCTCGTGATGCAAGGAATTGGAGCTTCCTTCCCATTGCTTGGATCGAATTTCACTGCCTCTCATCCCTAGTCCTCAGGCACTGTATGGACCCCTAAAGGTGTCCTGTTTGCCTGGCGAGAGTTCCGGGGGTCAACGCCCCCGCGGCCCGGTCTGTGACCAGGCCTCCTGTGGCTCAATTGACAACACATTTGCTTCACACTGAGTGTCCGTGGTTCATTTCTTGGCACGGGTGAAACGTTGGGTATGTTTACACTTGCTGCCCTCTTTACCTAGGTGTTAATCGATTTGAGAGTTGCATCCTGGGGGACAAGATTATAGGACCATGATGGTAATAAGACAGACAATCTTTTCTTTCTTCTTTGTTGGGTTCATAAAAGTCACTGACAGCATA
>NC_069423.1:3549857-3592357 GCF_026875155.1 Cherax quadricarinatus | reverse complement strand
ATTCGGGAAAAGTCACTCTCTCTGGATCGGATTAATCGTTTAATCGGGGGTCTCCACTGTTATCATCATTCTATTGGGTTATGCGTGCTGTATTTAAGATGACAGGAGTACATACTGAGGCATTGTCACCAATTACTCTGTACCCTAAATGGTTGCTATTATTGCATTATGTACTAATTATGAAATTATTCAAAATAGGATATCTAAACATAATCCTAATTAGCTTCATATTAAATATAATCTAATAAATGAGTGAGTGAACTGGATTTTTTTTTTAAAAACTATTTGTACATTTTATTGGAGTATTAACCTAATGGTTAGTAATCCTGGATAATCCAAAGTTATGTGGCTAATTTCCCATTGTGGTCCTTTGGTCCTCTTCCCCAGGATGCACCACAATTGTCATTTAATACTCAGGTCTACTTATTAATGAATTAACTCATGTGCAACACCTGGGTATTTTGTACTAGGTATCTTTATAAGATACCCAGGTATTGTATGCATGTTTTTATCACCTTAGTGGTCATTATGTCTTTGAACCTTAATGATACTACTTACAGTATGTGGAATAGTTCAATACCATTGTGAAGGGGGAAAAGATAAACCAATAAGTTAAGCTTAGTTCAGATTTTTCACCGGGATGGTTAGCCACCAGGATAACCCAAAAGAAAAGTCAGCATGTCATCGAGGACTGTTTGTCTTTTAGACTTCTGGCCACCAGTCTTACTCGGGTGTGGATGTCTCTCTCTACCTGTGTATCAGTGGACAAATTTCCACTGTCTCTCTGGGGGACACTAGTCCTCATATTTTTTTGCCGCTGGCACTCTACAGGAGGGGCACCTTGTACATCTGCTTACTGTAGCCAGCTCAATTTTTTTACGCTTGCGGGGAAAATTCTTTAACGGTCTTTGGTGGGAAGTCGGTTACTGACTCAAGTGGAGTGTTAGGCTCCCTCTCTGTTGGGGGCTTGCAAGGGGGTCTGTGATCTATTGGTAAACTTTAAGTTTCTATCTCAAAGGAAACTTTTGTTCATTTTCTTATCACACAGCTTGGGAACAAATTTTCCATGTGTACCATCGAGAAACCGGGCTCGTTACAGCTTTGCTGTTCAGAGACTTTTATGAACCCAACAAAGAAGAAGAAAAGATTGTCTGTATTATTACCATCATGGTCTTAATCTTGTCCCCCAGGATGCAACTCTCAAATCGATTATCACCTAGGTAAGAGGGCGCAACGTGTAAAATACCAGACGTTTCACCCGTGCCAGAGAAATGAACCACGGACACTCAGTGTGAAGCAAAATGTGATGTCAATTGAGCCACAGGAGGGGCCTGGTCACAGGACCGGGCCGCGGGGGCGGTGACCCCCGGAACTCTCGCAGGAAAAACAGGACACCTTTAGGGGTCCATTCAGTGCCTGAGGGCTAGGGATGAGAGGCAGTGAAATTCGATACAAGCAATGGGAAGGAAGCTCCAATTCCTTGCATCACTAGCCCTTCACTGGTTCAAGGTCGACTAGGTTGGTTGGTTATTTAATGGGGTTTTTAAAAGCTATCGGACTACACCAGTATCGGTAATGATGTTTGTAACCTTTTTCACACCATAAAAAAATACATTTTTATCCCCATAAATGGCGCTTAATAAACTCTCAGCATTTATAAACTCATAAAATCACACATCTTGGTATATACACAGGTGATCAGGGGGCAACAGGTATGTTCAGGGTATATTTTGTATATGTTTGGGCGAACAGATATACAGATATATGCCATCAGTTACCAATTTATTCTACATAAAAATTTTTCTTGATTCTTATGAAAACCTGATTTTCGGTGTCTGGTCAGAAAAGATATGGTTATCAGAAAGGTCTACATGTTACACTTGTTGTTCACGGTCTCAGCATGTCACCTGCATGACACACACTCAACACTCACCGCACTTACAACCTAACACTTACCATAGAGTAGGTGTAGTCGGTTTATATCGTGGAATCCTACTTTAGGATCATTAAAGCACACATTAATCGAGCCACGAAACCTTATTGCCCAAACTCCACAACCAAAAAATACCATTTCGTTATTTTCTCTCAACGATGGCAATGTTTGTCATGTACGGTTACACTCATTGGCACCTTCAACCTCGCCAGTTTTATACAGGTCTGTATGTCAGTCAATCAGTTAGTGGTAAATAGTACGCAAGTTAGTTTTATTTATTTACAGGCACAATAAGTTACAATTATTATACCAAGTAAACCAGTGGAAATAAGTCTGACTTTTTTTTGGGTTATTCAAGGTAATTTAAAATATATGTTATTAACGTAAGTTTATTCAGGTATACACAAAAATACAGTTACATAGAATTATCCTACATAGCAGATATGTGTAGAGACCTGGGATCACCCAAAAAGTCAGGACAGAGTTGTGGACTTATTGTTAATTGGGGTCCTTATCTATGCTACAATTTTTGTAACTGTATTTTTATGTACATTTATCTAAATTAACTTCAATGATTATTTCCACTGTGGCCATCGTGTACATAATACTTTTTACATGTAGAGTTAACTTAGGTAAGGATAACTTAATAAAGTTTAGTTTAGGTTAGTTAGATTAAGTTTATTTAGTTAAAATTACAAACATTTTTGTATGATCCATTTTTTCTATTTAAATGATAAAACGACGTGTTTTTGTTAAAAATTAATAGTATATTACCCCCCACCCAAAAAAAAATCAAATCTGTGGTTTATTTCATTGGGGAGTTTTTACTTACGTGTTCTACTGAGTCATACTTTTAAACTTTTCATATAAGTTATTAAGCAGAAAATTAACAAGGGATACCCGGCTAAAATTAATAATTGGTTTAAAAGAAACAAAAAGTCTCAATACAGTGATGATCAATACACAGTTAACCGCACATAGGAGAGAGAAGCTTACGACGACGTTTCGGGTCCGACTTGGACCATTGACAAAGTCGGACCGAAAACGGCGTCGCAAGCTTTCTTTTTATGTGTGGGTTATTTGTGTATCGTTCCAGTCACGGTATTGTGCCTTTTTTTGTTATGTATTGGAGAGAGAAGCTATGACGAACGTCTCGGTCCAACTTGGACCATTTACACAGTCACAATCTGGTTATTCCAACTGGAAGTCTTTGGTGTTACATAGTAACAATTAAATATCTATCAACTACGCGAGTCATTAAAGTGTGAGAAAGACAGTAGGCGATTATAGACTTACTTGAAAGATACGTTTCGCCCACAGGGACTTCTTCAGTCTAGTGAAGAAATCCCTGGTAGGGCGAAACAAAGTATAATAAATGTCTTCATAATCACCTACGTGTCTTTCTCACTTACTCTCAGTGTTATTCATTATGTATAAACGTTAATCTCTCTCTCTTTAAGGTGTATCAACTGTCACACCAGTAAACAATACTATACTTTAATTCCCCACATAAGGATTACATTAAACTCTAGCCTATATACATGAGAAGCACACACCAGGGTTTATGTAACCTTGGTTAACACATTTATTAGTTTTGCCCCCGTAGGGCTAGTTATAGTCCCCCGGGGGCCTGGTGGCTAAAGCTCCCGCTTCACCAGGAGGCTCGGGTTTCGATTCCCGGGTGGAAACATTTCTAAACGTTTCCTTACACCTATTGCCCTGTTTCACATATCAGGTAAATTTTAAGGTACCTGGTGTTAGTCTTTAATGGTGTTACGTCGCACCGGGGACAATATTATTTATCCCCAAAAATGGATTACAGTTAGACAGTCCTATCAGGGAAAACGCACCCTGACTTTTTTGGGGTTATCGGGGTTAACCCGGTTAAAATTTTGCAAAATCTAGTTATTTATCTGATCACCCCATATCCATCCCTGTGAACGGTAACGCAAGAGCATGTGGATACAAAAAAGGCCTAGGAACTAGGCCCCAAAAAGGTTAACAGGTGTACATTTGGATTTATATCTACAGTTCACTTATCTGTAATAAGCAAATTTAGGAAATTTGCTTAGTATATCTGGTATCTTATTTTCATTAATAAAGTATCTGAACATGTCACATAGGTTATTATACTGTCCATCTCTATATTCCTCAATAAGTGGACAATTAAGCACATAGTGTTCAAGACAGTAACCATATGCCTGATCACATAATTTGCATTTAGTTTGGTCATCATCTGTGTGTCTCCCAAACTGCCAGAAGTACTTATAACCAAGCCTAAGCCTGGCCACTACAACATCAGTCAGTCTGTTCACATTGCAAGTTGCTCCATAAACATACTTATTTACGTTCATGTTATCATAGTGGGTTATAGATCTACACAGGCTTTTAACTGCATTCCTATAACATTCATTTTCGTTATTTACTTCTCTACTAATATTATTCCTAATGCTAGCCACAGATATACCAAAGTTATATTCTACATTCTCCTTCTGGGTACTCTTCTTGGCTAACATATCAACTTTATCATGAAGGAGTAATCTAATGTGTGATGGGATCAACAGCAATTTTTAATTAATTCCCTTTTCCGGATTTTTGGTATCTATACCTGGCTTCTCTAATGAGCATGCTGTTGGAGTCATTATATGAGTCAAGACCCTTTACTGATGAAATAGAATCAGTACTGATGATAAAGTTCAAGCTTAGTTTTCTTAAGATAGCTTTAGCGCCATTAGGATTGCAAATAATTCAGTTTGTAATGTAGATGCTTAGTTGTTAATTCTTATGCTTAACCAACAAATTTATTGTGATGAATGGTTTGAAAAACCGACAAGTTGAAGATTGAGACACTTAGGCAGCATATGGGAATCTTTATTCAGGAAACGTTTCGCCACACTATGACCCCGCCTCCGTCTGCTTCACCTAAACCTCACTACAGTATATAAGCCAGTCTACGGCCCCTACGCTGTACATTCTACAAGATTGATGGACTGAACACATCGACTCCAGGCTGAGGGACTGATTACCTCATATCTCCTCTCCTTACGCCTTCCTCTTTGTATTGGACTGAAGAAGCCACTGTGTGGCAAAAACGTTTCCTGAATAAAAGATTCCATATGCTGCTTAAGTGTCTCAATCAACAAAATTTATTATCGTTCTTAATTTAGGAAGGTGGAAACAAGAGCAGATGCAGCACTGCCAGAAGGGACTCCTTTTTAAATCCATCAGTGTTATAACTTGTGGTAACTTATTACTTGGAAAAATATTGTATATATTTTCCGGAAAATACGGTAATTTATAGGTAAATTAGATGCCCTATATTGTATTTTTAAAAGAGTATGTTATCGAAAGTGGGAAACCTGCAGCTGGGGAGATCAGTCGCCATTTTGTTTGAATTTGGACTAGAAGCGTTAGTTTTAATGGGAAGAATTTTTCGTGCTCTGAGGTTAAAAATTGGGTTGACACCTCTCAAATAGAAGGACGAAAGTGTTGGATGTGCATTCCTGCATAACTTGAGATATCAGGCGACAGGACAGGAAAACCAGGAACCTCAGATAAAGCTGTCTAATTATGTTTAATTTCTGGTCGTAAAATTTCATAAATGTAGCCAAAAGGGGGGGGTCCTGTACAAGACACATTAATCTCCAGTCAAATTGGTGAGTGATATTAAAAATATATTTTCCTTTTGTTATGTAATTGTGCATATATATAACCATTTATTATTTTTTTAAAATTTACAGTCCACAAATTTATATATTTGCCAGTATTCCTGGTTATACTATTTCATTAGTAATTATTTGGTCCAGAGCAACTTGTGGATATGACAGTGGTAGGTATCGAAGGGGGACATTTTTTCGACCTAGGTTTTCCCAAATTCCTACTTGTCTATGTAACATTGATAAATAATAATTATCTTTGTTATTTACTGTTATGTACATAATGAGTTACATACAGATAAATGCAATTTTCCACATTACTACCAGCTAGGCGAGAAATTTCTTCTTGAGCAGTTACTTTAACAAATGATTTAAGGAAGGGATTATTAGCAATGAGGCTTGTAGGTATGTGATATTAAATGAATACATCTTCCATGCGGGGGTGAAATGCTCTTGTTGCCTACAGTGATACAGTTCATGCAGGTTACAAAACTTAATATAATTACATGTTTTCACAATCCATTTAGATCTATTTGTACTTCTAGACATTTAGTAAGCTTCATAGTGACAGTGTCTGGTTCATTTATTAACATTCTAATACCGAGTACAGTATTAATCTTAATAATCCTATCGCTGATACTAGAAATACCAAGCTCCTTCCCCATATTAAGAATCTTTGTAGATTTGGGACATACAAGAATAATTCTGAGAGCTTCATTTTGCATTAACTCCAAGGGTCAGAGAGAACTTTCCCCAGCTAATATCGACATGGGAGCAGCATAGTCAATTAAGGACCTAACATAGGTAATGTACATCATTCTCACGATTCTCACATTAGCACCGTAGTTGGGGGTTGTAGCAGCAACAGCTTTGAGAGCATTTAGCCTATCTTTGCATTTCTTATTTAGTTGTGGTATAGTGGATTTGTTAAAGGGTACATCTACACCAAGATATCTGTAAGTTTTAACGTAGCTAATGTTTTCACCCTGCAAATAGATGGGTGGGGGATTTCGTTTGCTTGTCAATATCTTTGTTGTAGAGGAAGATGTTATGAGGCCTAATCGATTACAAATTGCTTGAACTTCGTTAAGAATGGTACTCATCTTCTTATGCCCTTTTGTTTGGATCATGATGCTATCAGCATAGCTTATAGCTCTATGTTTATGTGAGGCAGGTAGAGCATTTAGGGAAGCATTAATCAGAACATTAATAGCATGGGACTGATAACTCCTCCCTGCGGTGTACCTAGGGACATTTCTTTCGACTCGCTTCTAAAGCCTTGATAGAGGACAGAGGATACTCTGACAGGTTGGTTTAGAAAGACACGTGAGCAAACACTATGACATATTTATTAGAAAACGTTTCGGTCCTGGGACCTTGATCACTTCTAACATACAGAGGTGGAAAGACATTATATATATAGGCGGAGAGTGAGGTGTGACGCACGTGACCTGAGGAATGTCATAAGAACATAAGAATGGAGGAACACTATAGAAGGCCTACTGGCCCATGCGAGGCAGGTCCTTATCAAAACAACCTCTACCTATGATGAGGACGGGTAGACGATGAAATCATGTGACTCCTGTGTTGTTGGGTTGGTGGTGCTTAAGTATCATGTATGCCAATGCTTTTGAAATTTTGTAGTTTCCAGTGTTGCGTTCTATAGTGTCGGTGACGGCGATTAGTGAGGCTTCTAGGCACTGTCGGCGTCTGAGGTCTGGTTCGGTGAGAACGAGTTGTGTCTCATTCCAGTTCATCAAATGCCCCGTAGAGTCTCTGTGGAGGACACAGGCGTACCTTACATCGTCTCTGTTAGAGGAATTTCGATGCTCATTCAGGCGGACTGCAAGATCTCTGCCTGTCTCGCCTACATATTTCTTGGGACAGAACCCACAGGGGATAGTGTAGACGCCTGCTGTAGAAGTTAGAGGTGTGGGGCTGCGTTTCGCAGTGAGGTCTTTGACAGATGATGTGTTTAAGGTGGAAACGTTGATGTTACTCATAGCAAGTGCCCGGCGAGTATTCGTGGCAACATCACCACATGGGAGTACTATGAACTGCTTAGGGGGCTGTTCCATGGGCGGTTTGTTGAGGATAGCTTGTGCCTTGAGTCTGCAATCTCAGATGAAGAAATTGGGAACTGAAGACGTGTAAAGGCTTGTGTTATGTAAGTGTATTGTTCTAGAAAACAAGGGCTGGAGATGCGAAGAGCTCTCAAGAAGAAGTCAGTGAGGACTCCTCTCTTAGTGTGGGTGTCTTGGTGTGAATAAAAGTGTATAAGATCATTCTTGTTGGTAGGTTTTCTATACACTTTGAAGAGAAGTTTGTCACTGTCGGGAGATCTGCACAGTAGAACGTCGAGGAAAGGAAGTTTGCCATCATTTTCGAGTTCAAGTGTAAACTTTATTGATGGTTCAACTGCATTGATCTTGTTGAGAAGGGCCTGGATATTGAGACGTCTCGGATAGAAAACCAATACATCATCAACGTATCTTAGCCAGGTAACGGTGTTGGGAATGAGGGTGCTGAATTTCTCTGTCTCCAGGTTTTCCATGAAGAGGTTGGCAAGCACATCACTGAGCGGGCTGCCCATTGCCATCCCAAAGCACTGTTTGTAACAGTTGTCGCGTGCGTCACACCTCACTCTCCGCCTATATATATAATGTCTTTCTACCTCTGTATGTTAGAAGTGATCAAGGTCCCAGGACCGAAACGTTTTCTAATAAATATGTCATAGTGTTTGCTCACGTGTCTTTCTAAACCAACTTGTCGGTATTTATTACCAAGGTTTATACCATCTTGTCTGACACTGCAACACACTATGGACATAGCATACAGAGAATACCTTTCTCTCCTACTCAAAGCTAATAGTCTTCGGAACCGACACATCTTCCTAGAAGACTGTCTTGCCGAGATGGTGGTACCACGGTCCACTCCTCGACAACTGACCACATCTAGACACCCTTTCTCTCCTGCTGTTTATGCCTACCTTAGAGAAAGCTCTGATGAACTGCGACATGCTCAGAAGGAGGCCTCATTACGTGCCGCTCAGATTCGTGCTTCACTTCCTACTCCTGACAGAAGAACTACAGAATATATACTCAACCAAATTACCACTGCCAACATCCAACAGAAATTGAAGCTATCACGAAAACTACAAGACCTGTGCTCCCACAGCAAATGGAGCGAAATGGGACGACCAGAAATCATAAATAACTTATCTTCCTATACACTAACCGTCACCGAGACAGAAGCCCTCAGCCTAGGGCTCAAGTTTACTACCGGCATCAACAAGAAACATAATCTGGTGGATATGGTAACCAAGAACCAACCTTTTGGAGGCTCCGAGTTTCAAAAAGGATTTGTTCAAGTAATTATCACTGCTGCAGCTACTGAGCCTTCAAGACCGGTCATTCTCAGAAGATACATCCAAGCACTCAGGGACTTGGCCAACAACGATGATATCGTCATTACAACCGCTCACAAAGGCGGTGGTGTGGTGTTACTCAGCACTGTCGACTACAACAATAAAGTTTTAAATCTTCTCAACGATGCCAACACATACCAGCCTGTATCAGAATCAGTGCTACTTCAAAGTACCCAGACTTCTCTTCAAAAGGCTCGTAGCATCTTACGAAAATCAGAACAAGGCAAAAAACTACTTAAACTTTTACCAGGTCAACCGAAACCAGTACGCCTGTATGGCCTTCCTAAGACACACAAACCTGGCATCCCACTACGGCCTATCACTTCGGGCAGAGGGAGTGCACCACACAGACTAGCCGGCCACCTTGCCAAATACCTTTCAGCGCTTCTGGGCACCATCAGTCAAGCCCACCTCAAACACTCAGGTGACTTTCTCTCCCGAATTTCCAACCTGAATGTCAAAAATAAAAGCATGGCTTCCTTCGATGTCACAGCCCTCTTCACCAACGTTCCTACTGACGCTGCAATCAACATTCTGAGACAGAGGCTCACTGAAAACCACGACCTCCCTTTACCTCTTCTAGATTTCACCAGTCTAGTGGAACTTTGTGTTAATTTCAACTTCTTCAAGTATCAGGACAACTGTTACAAACAGTGCTTTGGGATGGCAATGGGCAGCCCGCTCAGTGCTGTGCTTGCCAACCTCTTCATGGAAAACCTGGAGACAGAGGAATTCAGCACCCTCATTCCCAACACCGTTACCTGGCTAAGATACGTTGATGATGTATTGGTTTTCTATCCGAGACGTCTCAATATCCAGGCCCTTCTCAACAAGATCAATGCAGTTGAACCATCAATAAAGTTTACACTTGAACTCGAAAATGATGGCAAACTTCCTTTCCTCGACGTTCTACTGTGCAGATCTCCCGACAGTGACAAACTTCTCTTCAAAGTGTATAGAAAACCTACCAACTAGGACGATCTTATACACTTTTATTCACACCAAGACACCCTCACTAAGAGAGGAGTCCTCACTGGCTTCTTCTTGAGAGCTCTTCGCATCTCCAGCCCTTGTTTTCTAGAAGAACAATGCACTTACATAACGCAAGACTTTACACATCTTCAGTTCCCATCTTTCTTCACCTGAGATTGCAGACTCAAGGCACAAGCTATCCTCAACAAACCGCCCATGGAACAGCCCCCTAAGCAGTTCATAGTACTCCCATGTGGTGATGTTGCCACGAATACTCGCCGGGCACTTGCTATGAATAACATCAACGTTTCCACCATAAACACATCTATCAAAGACCTCACTACGAAACACAGCCCCACACCTCTAACTTCTACAGCAGGCGTCTACACTATCCACTGTGGGTTCTGTCCCAAGAAATATGTAGGCGAGACAGGCAGAGGTCTTGCAGTCCGCCTGAATGAGCATCGAAATTCCTCTAACAGAGACGATGTAAGGTACGCCTGTGTCCTCCACAGAGACTCCACGGGGCATTTAATGAACTGGAATGAGGCACAACTCGTTCTCACCGAACCAGACCTCAGACGCCGACAGTGCCTAGAAGCCTCATTAATCGCCGTCACCGACACTATAGAACGCAACACTGGAAACTACAAAATTTCAAAAACATTGGCATACATGATACTTAAGCACCACCAACCCAACAACACAGGAGTCACATGATTTCATCATCTACCCGTCCTCATCATAGGTAGAGGTTGTTTTGATAAGGACCTGCCTCGCATGGGCCAGTAGGCCTTCTATAGTGTTCCTCCCTTCTTATGTTCTTATTACATTACTCAGGTCACGTGCGTCACACCTCACTCTCCGCCTATATATATAATGTCTTTCCACCTCTGTATGTTAGAAGTGATCAAGGTCCCAGGACCGAAACGTTTTCTAATAAATATGTCATAGTGTTTGCTCACGTGTCTTTCTAAACCAACTTGTCGGTATTTATTACCAAGGTTTATACCACTCTGACAGGTATCCTATTATCCAGCAGAGTAGGCTACCTGTGGAAAATACTGTATATTTTCCAAAAATACAGTGTATTTTGTATGTAAATTGATGGAATATATTGTAAGTAATAAAAATTAATTTGTAAATAAATAAAGAACCAACTAAATGGGTGAGTATCGCTCACCATTGTTTTGAATTGACTGAGACAAACGTTAGTGAAAATCGGAAGAATTTTCTCTCTGCTCTAGAGGTTATATTGGGCTTAAAACCTCTCAAATAGGAAACGAAATTGTTGGAATTGCAGTCCTGCAGAATGTGAGAATTAGGCGACTGGACAGGACTCCATAATTAGATGGAAACAGGATATTACCACAGCTGAGTCGTGTCTATTTATATTGGAATTCTGGGCAGTATTTTCTTCATATTTAGGCAGGGGTTTGTGTATGATACACCAAGTAATCTCCAGACAAATTGGTGAGTCTTATTATTATAAATTCTCCTTCAATGTATATGTATTCATTTTATAATTTTAATATACAGTCCACATATTTATATTAATGTTTTACCAGAATTCCTGGTGATGTATATTTCATTGAAATTAATATAGGCCCAGAGTGACTTGTGGAGAGATAGATTGTAGTAGGTATCGAAGGGGGACATTTTTTTGTGACCTAAATGTCCTAAAATTCCTATTTGTCTCTGTAACCTTGATAAAGAATAATTATCTTTGTTACCATTTACCGGTATGAATCTTATGAGTTACATCCAGGTAAATTTAATTTTCCACATAGTTGCCCGTTGGTCCTTGAAACCGGATGTAATTAGTGAAGTCATTAATTAGTGAATTAATTACTTAATAATTATATGTGAAATGACACAAGGAGGTGGATGTTAGGTCCACAAATTTAGTTAATGTGTAGTGGAATATAATTATTACAATACTAAATTTGTTAAGCCAAGTCTGGCAAGGATTTATTTTAGTGTATTTGTATAACATTAATTTTGCTAAGCCAAGTCTGGCTAAGATTTATATTAATCTGTATTTAAAATTTATATTATAATTTCCTTACATGAGTAATTGCTAAGCTCAAGTGTAGCTAAGATTATATTAATGTATATTTAAAATTTATATTATAATTTTCTTACATGTAACTGCTAAGCTCAAGTGTAGCTAAGGTTATATTAATGTATATTTAAAGTTTATATTATAATTTCCTTACATGTAATTGCTTAGCTCAAGTAGCTAGGATTTATTCAAGGTAAGTTGTAATATTTACCTTTATAAAGTGCATAATTAAGTACATAATCAGTGTTATTAATTAAGTTGAATTTAATACATTGCACCATGGGTAAAAATGAGGAAATTAATGTAGATGACAAACACGTGGAATTTAGAGCAAAAAAATCATCATTGCAGGCTAGAAAGGGTCACGTAACAAAGGCATACAATAAATGTTTGAAAATAATGAATCAAGAAACTGTGAATACTGATTATTTAAAATTGTATTTGGATGCTTTAGGGAATAGATATGATTCATACAAATTATATTATAAAAATATGAAGGAGATTTGTTAGTAAATTGTGCAGATGAGGCAGAAATGGATCTTATGATTAATCAGTATTATGAATTAGGAAAAAAAATTCTTTCTTGTAAAAGTCAGGCTTTGAATAAATTAAAAGGTGTAAACCAGGCAGTTAATCAATTTATTCCAATAAATAAGATGTCTTTGCCAAAACTCCCAGAATTATGTTTACCTGTATTTAATCCTGGAGAAAATTGGGAGGAGTTTTGGTCAATTTTTAAAGCAGCTGTGCATGATGGGAGTGACCTAGCATGTGTAACTAAATTATTTTACCTCAAAGGACAGATAAGAGGAGATGATCACATACTCATACAAGCCTTTCCCAATGTAGATGATTCTTACAAAGAAGCAGTTGGCTTGTTGAAGGTCACTTATGGTAATACAGAACAAATTAGGTTGGATCTAGTGACTATCATTGTTAATTTAAAAACTCCAGATCACACTTACAAGGTTTACAGCAGTTTAGAGTTAAACTGGAGAGTACTCTGAAAAACTTTAAGTAATAAATATAATCTGAAGGAATCAGACTGGTTATTGAGTGCCATTGTACAGAATAAATTAAGCTGTAAAACACTTGAATGGTCTTGAACAAGTATCACAAAGGTTATTTTGGTCTGGAGGAAATAAGACTAGGTCTACAAGAATTAATTGTTCAGTTGCAGACCAGCCAACCAACTCATTTTAAAGATACAACACATAATAACTCTGAGGTATCTGTCAAGTTTCACAAAGGGAAAAATTATCCTAATGTTAATAATCAAAATTCATCTCCTAAAAAGAGTTGCATAGGTACATATCAAGTAGCAGGAATCAGAAATAATGATTCTCCACAAGGCAAGAAGAATAAGTACCCTCCTAAGAGTAGCCTAGTTAATAAGAAACCAGTCAAAGAAAAGAGAGATTGTCTTTTCTGCAAGGGTACTCACTTTTCTAAGAATTGCAATGCATACAATTCATGGAATGATAAAGTTGAAAGATTGGAGAACTTGACAGATGTATCAGATGTCTAGGTAATCACAATGTAAAGGATTGTCATGCCAAATTAAACAACTGTTATCAATGTCACAAAGGAAGACACCATATAGTCATGTGTAAGGGTCTATATGATAATGTTGATAATAATGATAATGTTGACAATCCTGACACAACAGTGGCTAATGTAAAAATTGCTGCTAATGTTAATAATGATGGTTTTGCTGAAGTAGCCTTACCTGTGTTACAGGTAAAAATTGATGATAAAAGGCATAAATCAAAAAAATGTAACTGCATTATTAGACCAGGGATCCCAGCGTACTTTCATTAAACGTAAATGTCTTAATGGGATGAAAGTACAAATGGGAGATCCTACAACTCTAAAATTATCTGGTTTTCTCTCGGATAAAAGGGCTCAATTGTATGACACTGTTTATGTAACTGTCAGGTTGGTCAATGAGAAAAAAACGTGTTAATGCAGTAATTGTAGATAGACTTCCAGAGAAAATATCTACAATAGGGCTTAGTAAAGCTACAGAAAGACTTTCACATAATGTAAATTTAGCACCTTCTGGTGTAAATGATGATTCTGTAGGCCCAATAAATATTTTGATAGGTTGTGACTGTTATGTCTCCTTTGTAAAGGATATGGTAAAGAAATATGGTGTCACCCTTTTAAAGACTGCAGGAGGCCATGTAATGTATGGTAGGATTCCTCGTAATAATAATGCATGACTAGAGGAAACTATAAATACTATCACTGTGTGTCTTACTCATGAAATCGTGCCCCAATATAATTCTTCCATAGAGGATGGTGTTGAGCCAGTGCATAAATTGTGGGAATTAGACAGCATTGGAATAAATGTAAATGAAGAAAGTCCAGACGATTCTTTTACTCAGGAACAATACCTGAGAGATGTAAAATTTGAATCTGGACAATACTGGGTACGACTTCCGTGGAGACTGAACCATCCAGAATTGCCCACTAATTACAGAATGGCATATGGACAATTAAAGGCTCAGCTCCGCGAACTGAGTAAGACACCAGAATTGTTGACTGCCTATAATGATATAATTACTGAACAATTAATTAATAAATTTATAGAAGAGGTACCTCCTGAGCAAGCCAAAATTTATGGTCACTATTTGCCATATCACGGAGTGAAGAAGGATTCTAAGACCACTCCTCTGAGGATTGTGTTCAATTGTAGTGCCAAGAGTAACAAAAATGTACCTAGTTCAAATGACTGTTTGATGACAGGTCCGTCGTTGACGGAAAAATTAGGAGATATCTTATTAAATTTCAGGGTGAAGAATTATGCCTTTATGGCTGACATAAGTAAAGCTTTACTAAGAGTGAGTTTACAAGAGGCTGACTGGGATTGTACCCGCTTCTTATGGCCTGAGAATCCTAGTGACCCACTTAACCCTCTGAAAACCTTTCGCTTTAGGAGCGTATTATTTGGTGCTACATCCAGTCCGTTCCTACTTCAAGCGACGATAAATGCACACCTTAATGTACGGGAAGTCCATTGAGTAAAGTAATGAGCAAACAATTTTATGTGGACAATTTCCTGGATGTGACACCAACTGAAGAGGAACTGTTAATGACTTATGGAGAGGCTAATAAAATAATGCAAAGTGCAAATATGTCTCTGAGGGAATGGAATGGTAATTCGTCCAAATTAAAGGACAAAATAAGTAAAGATTACCCTGGAGATGAAGTGCCAAAATGTAGCAATGTATTGGGATTAACTTGGGATACTGAGAGAGATTTGTTAATGTTAAAACCTAATAATTACAGTATGCCCAATAAATTAACTAAGAGAATCTTGCTTGCTGAAGTTTCCAAATGTTTTGATCCACTAGGCTTAGTGTCACCCCTTACTATAAGAGGGAAATTATTAGTACAAGAAGCATGGAAGCTTAAATGTGCTTGGGATGAAACTCTACCTGAGGAATTCATTAACAGGTGGGATGAATTAATTGGCGATTATGAAAAAATTCCAATGTTGGAGTTCCCACGCCAGGTGGCCAATCCAGATGGGAAAAATATACTCCACATTTTTTGTAATGCTTCAAAATTGGCATATGGAGCAGTTGCTTACCTTCAATGTAATAGTGGTATTTCTCTTGTTATGTCTAAGACTAAAGTGTCTCCAATAAAATCGCGTACCTTACCTCAGTTGGAATTAACAGCCATTTATGTAGGTGTCAAATTAGCTAATTATATAAGAAATAAGTTGCAGGAGATAAATATTAGTGACACTGTAATTTGGTCTGATAATGAGGTATCCTTACAATGGATTCGCAATGGAAACAGTAAAATTGTGTACGTACAAAACAGAGTCGCTGAAATTAATCAGATGCAAGAGAAGTATAATAGTTTGGGTCATCATATGTTAACATTTAATCATATACCTGGTGAGGAGAATCCAGCTGATTTCTTGTCTCAATGTTTACCTTATGCTAAATTTATAAATGCTGTATCATGGTTTAACCCTTAAATGGTCCAAACGTATATATACATTTTTTCAACATTTGAAAGTATGTAAAAAATGTAGATCTTCTTTCTTGTTTTTCATTTAAAAATGTGCAAAAAAAACTTTTATCTACATTTTTTTTGTTATTTTTGAAAATATGTAAAAAAAAACGTAGATCTACTTTTGGAACACTACGAATTTGAACGTCGATTTGTTTGGACCGTTTAAGGGTTAAAGGACCGAGCTGGTTGGTAAATAAAGCTAATTGGCCTGTACAAAAGGCGTATATTGCTCCTGTTGAAATTACTGTGACCATCACTTCAATAGTTTGTCCTTCATTAGCCACTGATATAAATAGGTATTTTTCTTTACTCAAACTAATCAATGTAACTAAGTTGGTGTTTAAATTTCTAAACAAGATGAATATTTCATATAAGTTTTCACATCCTCTTGAATATTGGGTACAGAGGGTACAAAAAGAAATCTATGGAAATTAGATTAAATTGATGATGGAAAGAAAAATTGTGAAAGGTTCCATAATAGAGAAATTGGGGCTGTATTTGGAGAATAATGTAATTAGGTGCAGAGGCAGGTTACAAAATGCTGAATTGGGTGTTTAAGCTGAACACCCTATCCTACTGCCCAAAACTCATCATCTAACAAATTTAATTGTGCTAAATGCCCATAAAAATGTAATGCATGGTGGGGTACAAGATACGTTAAATTGTATTAGGGAAACTTTCTGGATTCCACAAGGACGGCAAAGTGTAAAAAGGGTGATTAAATCTTGTGTAATATGTCACTGTGTGGATGCCAGATCCTATATGTCCCCAGGTCCTCCACCATTGCCAAAGGAGCGTGTACAATTAGTGTAACCATTTGATGTAATAGGTGTAGACTATAGTGGTCCAGTCATTTTAAGAGGTACTTCAGATGGTGTTCCACTGAAAGTGTATGTATGCTTGTTCACTTCTACTGCTACTAGGGCAGTTCATTTAGAAGTGGCTCAGGACTTCTCTGCAGAACAGTTTATACAGCTGTTTCGAAAATTTGCAGCTAGGAGATCCTGTCCGAGATTGATGATTTCAGATAATGCCACAAATTTTGTAGCGGGTGCTCAACACTTGATAGAATTAAATAAGAGTAATGATGTTCAATCTCTGTTAACCCAACGATGTTGTACCTGGAAATTTATTACTCCTAGAGCCCCTTGGCAGGGAAGGGGGCTGTGCGAAAGACTGATATGCACAGTGAAGAGGTGTCTCTGTAAAGTACTACACCAGAAGAGAATTAATTTGGAGGAATTCCGTGCAGTGTTAGTGGAGGCGGAGAATCAGATAAATAATCGGCCTCTCTCATACATGAGTGATACACCTGAAGCAGATGTATTTACACCTTCTCACCTAATATGTGGAAGGAAATTGGAAGCTGCCCCTGTCTATAGAGATAATCCTGAAGAAAGTGATGAAGATTACAATTATGCGGCAGTGTTGTGTGATAAATTTAAAATGTTAAATAAAGTAATTGATCATTGGTCTAATGTGTGGCATAAGGTGGCCTGGTGGCTAAAGCTCCCGCTTCACACACGGAGGGCCCGGGTTCGATTCCCGGCGGATGGAAACATTTCGACACGTTTCCTTACACCTGTTGTCCTGTTCACCTAGCAGCAAATAGGTACCTGGGTGTTAGTCGACTGGTGTGGGTCGCATCCTGGGGGACAAGATTAAGGACCCCAATGGAAATAAGTTAGACAGTCCTCGATGACACACTGACTTTCTTGGGTTATCCTGGGTGGTTAACCCTCCGGGGTTAAAAATCTGAACGAAATCTTATCTTATCTCTTATCTTACACTACGTGAACACTTTTATGGTGCGACAGAAGCAGTAAATCAACAGAACATTCAACCAGGTGACATTGTGTTAATTGATACTGAACAACATCGAACATTGTGGCCTCTGGGCAAAGTATTGACATTGTACCCAGTTGCACAAGGTGTTGTCAGGAATGTCAAAGTGTTGTGTCATGGCCAGGAAAGTTTATGCACAATTAATAAATTGATTCCCTTGGAATTAAATGGTATTCAATCAAATGTAAATGAAAATCTAAGGGAAAGTGACACGAGTGATATTGAAGGTAACGCTGACCAAGTGATGCAGGAAGATGAAATTGTAGTAAGACCTACTAGGAAAACAGCCACTCGAGCCAGAACTGGTTGGAATCGTCTCCTAGAGGAAGGAGCAATTTGAGTCGTTTAACGACGAACTCCACCCGGCCGCAGTGTGAAAAATACTGTATATTTTTCAAAAATACAGTGTATTTTGTATGTAAATTGATGGAATATATTGTAGGTAATAAAAATTAATTTGTAAATAAATAAAGAACCAGCTAAATGGGTGAGTATCACTGGGGAAGAGTGGCCATTGTTTTGAATTGACCGAGACAAATGTTAGTGAAAATCAGAAGAATTTTCGTCGCTCTAGAGGTTATATTGGGCTAAAACCTCTCAAATAGGAGCCAAAATTGTTGGAATTGCAGTCCTGCAGAATATGAGAATTAGGTGACTGGACAGGACTCCGTAATTAGATGGAAACAGGATATTACCACAGCTGAGTCGTGTCTATTTATGTTGGAATTCTGGGCAGTATTTTCTTCATATTTAGGCAGGGGTTTGTGTATGATACACCAAGTAATCTCCAGACAAATTGGCGAGTCTTATTATTATAAATTCTCCTTCAATGTATATGTATTCATTTTTTAATTTTAATATACAGTCCACATATTTATATTAATGTTTTACCAGAATTCCTGGTGATGTACATTTCATTGAAGTTAATATAGGTCCAGAGTGACTTGTGGAGAGATAGATTGTAGTATGTATCGAAGGGGGACATTTTTTGCGACCTAAATGTCCTAAAATTCCTACTTGTCTCTGTAACCTTGATAAAGAATAATTATCTTTGTTACCATTTACCGGTATGTATCTTATGAGTTACATCCAGGTAAATTTAATTTTCCACACTACCACCAATATTCATTTTGGCTAGTTCATGTAGTATAACGGTTCTGCTTGCGATATCAAATGATGGTTTTAGATCAAGAAATGTAGTAAAACTAGCAGAGGTGTGTGCAGTGAGAAAGGTGGAAATACAATTCTGCACACTTTTACCTTTCATGAACCCGTAGAGATGAGGGGAAAGTTGGTGTCTGATTCTGTAGTACAGTCTGTTAAGTATCATTCTTTCAAAAAGCTTTACAAAGACAACTAGGTAAGGAGATCGGTCTAAATGTATCAGGGTGTTGGGGCTTAGAGATCGGCACATTGAGACTATTGGTCCAGGAAGTAGGAAGAACACCCTCAATGTAACTGAGATTATACAGTGCTAACAAAGGGTTATCAGGGACCTGCATTAGAGTTCTGAGGATATCATAAGTTATAACGTCCTCTCGAGGAGCGGTTGATCCATCTTTAGTTAATGCATTATCTAATTCATACTCGGTGAAGAGACAGTCATTCATCAGTGTTTTGGCTCATAAAATTATCAATTTCAACATTTCTTCAAAAGCACTCTCTCAGTTTTTTCTAATATGAGATGGAAGATTTTCATGCCTGGATGTTTTAGACCAGTCATTTATGAGGTCATTTGCTTTTTCAAGAGAAAGAGATGAGCAACATTACCAGTCTTTTTCCTGCTTATTTTATTTATACCTTTCCAAGACAAACTTAAAGGGGTGGACCTATTTAACCCAGTGACAAATTGTTCCCCCATTCCTGTTGCCTAAGTTCTTTCTATTCCTCGCATTTGTTAGTGCAGCTTGGAACGTTCTGAGCAGGTCTGAGGTTCTACATTCACGGTACACTTTACCAATCCTCCTAGCTACTGCATGTGTTAAACTGCGCAGCTGTGGATCATTATTGTATTTACATTGGTTTTTGTTGCCATTTATAGTGGAAGATTTATGTTTTCTTTTCCTGCTCACTTGATCTGTGAGGACAGTCTCAATAGTGGCAACGAGATCATCATTAAATTTTTGTGTGCCAGTGGGTTCGTAATTCTTATACCATTGATCCAAGTGGTTAATAAAGTTATCTCTGTGTTCTTGGTTGAGAATAAGTTTTCTCCTTCTGTATTTAGCTCCTTGAAAGCTGGAGATATGATCAAGATTGGCAGTTGTGAGTCTTGGGAAGTGATCAGATAGAAGATCATCAATTATGACCGAGTCATGCATCGTATATGATGTATTAAATCCAAGGCACAGATCTATTTATATGAGTAGGCTCAGTAGTGCCCACAATTCGAACATTATCATGCTCATTTAGAAATTTCACTAGTTTAGTTCCATTGGTGTTTGTTATAGACCCACCTATATTCTTATGTCTGACATTAAAGTCTCCAAGAATGAGGGTTGGTTCACTATTGATGTGATCTGGTAAAGCATCAGGTCGAAGCTGGTTCGCTGGAGCATAAAAATTAAAAATGTTTATGGAAAAATTGCCTGCGTATACTTTGACACCATGATACTGCATGATTACTCGACTCTGCAGAGCAAGGAGTGAATGTGGCAAGTTCTTTCTGACATACATCACACAACAGTTAGCTGACCTTTAGCTATAAGCTGCATATCCAGGCAACTTTGGTGAAGGTCCTCTAGTTTGCAGTCTACATTCCTGCAAACAGATGACATAAATATTCTTGCCTGCACTAATATGATGTAAGTCAGGCAACCCCTTCCTGGGGGAAGCAATGTTCCATGGAAAAATTTGTAATCTATCCATTGTGGTAAATTATTACAATCTCTTGCTCATAAGATGGTAAGACCATTTTGCTTTGGCTACAATGTGGAAACACTTAAGAGCAAATAGTATAGTTTGTACATTTTTATTTTCGGAGCCTTTTTCTCTAACCATTTCCCAGCATTTTGCCAGCCAGTTCCTAGGCAATGTTTGAAGCCAAGAGTCATTGGCTTCTCCCTAACAAATTGTTTGAAACTGAATGGAAATTTCTGCACTTTTGACATCATCATTGTTCTCAAGAGCACTATCCTGACTACCTATATTTATAAAATTTTGACGATGCTCAATTTTTTCTGCAAGTTTATTGCAATATGAAAAAGATCAGGCGAATCCAATGCCTCTCTAGAGAAAGGTACTTCTGAGTTAGTTTTTTAACACCTATCACCTTAATAGGTACAAAGATTACACTAGTGTTCTCTGTTGGTGCCTCTGGCATGACCGACTCGTCATTCATAATAGGTAGTTCCTGTGCAATTAACTCATCTCCAGCTTCCAATGGGGTCACATGTGTGGTGTCCGTCTGACTGTTGTAGATGTGTGTATTGGGAAGAGTGACATGCTCATCCACATATTCAGGTGTAAACACAGGTGTGGGTAATGGTAGATCAGTAGTTCCATGTGTGCTAGTAGGGATGGCTAGCTCCTCCACAACTTCTTTACAGTTAATACAATTAAATTTCTGACTGTCAAGCCCTAATGTGTATTCTCTAGTGGAATGTTTCACAGCACACTTACCACACCAAGAATGTAGTATTCCACAGTCTACTGCAACATGGTCATAGTACTGGCATTTGTAACACCTACGTTGAGGGGGTAGGTACACTTCGATGGGTAGGAAACGTAGGCCAGACACCCAGATATTTCAAGAGGGGGGGGGGCACAGGGCCTACCCAACTGGCAATAATTTGGGATCTTCCTTCAAGTCTTTTAGGCTTGATGATATGCTCACTGAGAGTCAGATAGGATGGGTCCGTGTAGAGAGGGTATCCAAAGATTATGATACTGACCCATTTTTTTTAAAGTTGTGAGTGTTGGATGGAGAGCGGAGCAGTTTAATACCTCCATGAGGTGCATTAAGTGGATCATTGATCACTTCATCATTCTGTTCCACAGACACAAAGTTGTGTCAGTTATTTCTAAATTGGATCTCTGCCTTAGGATGTTTTTTACTGCTTCCATTAGGTTAACAGTCAGGGTCCAGACAGAAATTTTTATATAGGCTTTACGTATTAGTATACAAGTCTGGGCAAGGGCTTTGAGGGAATACAGGTGTTAGGGGAGCACAGGTGTTAGGAGCACGCAGGTGTTAGGGAGCACGTACACACAGGTGTTAGGGGCACACAGGTGTTCACACCAGGTGTTAGGGCACACAGATTCTGGAAGCAACATGTAGTACCACACACAGTTTCAGACCACTATACACAACACACAACACACACACACACACCACACACACACACACACACACACACACACACACACACACCACACACACACACACACACACACACACACACACACACACACAACACACACACACACACACACACACACAACACACAACACACACACACACACACACACACACACACACACACACACACACACACAACACACACACACACACACACACACACACACACACACACACACACACACACACACACACAACACACACACACACACACACACACACACACACACACACACACACACACACACACACACACACACACACACACACACACACACACACACACACACACACACACACACAACACACACACACACACACACACACACACACACACACACCACACAACACACCACACACACACACACAACACGTTCATAATATTAACATCAACGATGTTTTAATCCCTAGAACAGAGACTAATCTTTCAGTGTACATAACCTGTATTTTAAAGATACAAACATCTCAATGAATATACCTCACTAGAGAGTTAATAATAAAAGAAATTAATAATAATAATAATAATAATAATAATAATAATAATAATAATAATATAATAATAATAATAATAATATTATTATTATTATTATTATTATTATGCCCCTCAAGGATGATGATGTTTTGCTACTTTTGAAGTACTCTTGATCCAAGGAATTGGACTTAGCTCTCCCTTGTTTTTGTATCGATTACACGTGTTTACGAACCATTCCTCTAGCTGTGTACAAGTCGGTCCTCAGCGAGTTTAGTGCTTCCCGGTGATCAATTATTGTCGTTGTTGTTGATGATAATGGTTGATGGTGATGAATATTAATAATGATGTAAAGCGTTAAACCCCTGTGGGCCTTGCAGAGCAAGACAAGTTAGGTACCTTTCGTGACCTGCAGCATCTACCCGGGTTATAAAAGGTAAAAGAAGGTTTAAATTAACGAAGTAATCTCATTCCCTTCCGTCTTAGCGAGGTATATGCTGAAGTATCGACATCGGCGGATATCACCCATATTTACGGTGTCGGTGAAAAAATGGCCGACACCAGCCGATACTTTTTTTTTTAATATTTACATTATATGTGTTTTTAAAAATATCAGTATTAACACTCTGCCTCAGGATTGTGAAAGTTACTCATACTTACACACATATACATGAGGTTCAGTCAGGACAACAAAGAGACTCGGACAGGCTGTAAGCTTGGTCCAGCAACTGGCTCCTCGAATTTAACCTCGTCAGATGCAAAGACATGAAGATCGGGGAAGGGCAAAGAAGACCGCAGACAAATTATAGGCTAGGTGGCCAAAGACCGCAAACCTCACTCAAGGAAAAGGATCTTGGGGTGAGTATAACACCGAGCATGTCTCCGGAAGCACACATGAACCAGATAACTGCTGCAGCATATGTGTGCCTGACAAACCTGAGAATAACGTTCCGATACCTTAGTAAGGAATCGTTCAAGACTCTGTACACCGTGTACGTCAGGCTCATACTGGAGTATGCAGCACCTGTTTGGAACCCGCACTTGATCAAGCACGTCAAGAAATTAAGAAAGTGCGAAAGTTTACAACAACAATAGTTCCCGAGCTCGGGGGAATGTCCTACGAAGAAAGGTTAAGGGAAATCGGTCTGACGACACTGGAGGACATGAGGGTTAGGGGAGACATGATAGCGACATGCAAAATACTGAGAGGAATTGACAAGGTGGACAAGGACAGGATGTTCCAGAGATAGGTCACAGAAACAAGGGGTCACAATTGGAAGTTTAAGCCTCAGATGAGTCAGAGGGATGTTAGGAAGTATTTTTTCAGTCATAGAGTTGTCAGGAAGTAGAATAGTCTGGAAAGTGACTTAGTGGAGGCAGGAACCATACATAATTTTAAGACGAGGTCTGATAAAGGACATGGAGCAGGGAGAGGACCTAGTAGCGATCAGTGAAGAGGCGGGGCCAGAAGCTGTGACTCGACTCCTGTAACCACAAATAGGTGAGTACACACACACAAGTATCACTGACAAGCAGCTACTAACATCACGGGCCAAGTAATGAGCAATAACATTATCATCTCAGAGTAATTAAGTTACATAATATTTAACCTTCCTCTGTTATTTAATAACCATTGTGCAATAAACATTCCCTTATATATTAAACATAGTTACTATAATTAAAAAAAATAATAAAAAATGTCGGAAAAGTATCGGTATTAGTATCGGACGAAAATTGGCTATTGGTATCGGCAAAAATTTTATTATCGCCCCATTTTTCCTCTTAATTAGCGGTACGATGGCACGCTCAACATTCCAGTAATCTGGTTTGTATCGGGACAACCAGGTTATCGACAATTAAACATATATACAGTTACGAAATAAGTTGAAATTATGAAAGGAATAATGCAAAAATATAAATTTTCTCGGCTTAATTTATATAACTATACATTTAGTTTGAAAATGAATGTCTTATGATGTATTATGCGAGGGTTTGAAACTTGGTGATACAACCTCAGGATGTGCGTATTAACAAGGCATATATGTGGACTCTTATATTTTTGATAACTGATGTACCACGAGTGGAAATATATCATTTATCTTCGGATAAAACACGCTTGTCACACATGGCTCGGGGCAGGCTCTACCTGCTGCTGTCACACATGGCTCGGGGCAGGCTCTACCTGCTGCTGTCACACATGGCTCGGGGCAGGCTCTACCTGCTGCTGTCACACATGGCCCGGGGCAGGCTCTACCTGCTGCTGTCACACATGGCCCTGGGCAGGCTCTACCTGCTGCTGTCACACATGGCTAGGGGCAGGCTCTACCTGCTGCTGTCACACATGGCCCGGGGCAGGCTCTACCTGCTGCTGTCACACATGGCCCGGGTAGGCTCTACCTGCTGCTGTCACACATGGCTCGGGGCAGGCTCTACCTGCTGCTGTCACACATGGCTTGGGGCAGGCTCTACCTGCTGCTGTCACACATGGCTCGGGGCAGGCTCTACCTGCTGCTGTCACACATGGCTGGGGGCAGGCTCTACCTGCTGCTGTCACACATGGCCCGGGGCAGGCTCTACCTGCTGCTGTCACACATGGCCCGGGGCAGGCTCTACCTGCTGCTGTCACACATGGCCCGGGGCAGGCTCTACCTGCTGCTGTCACACATGGCCCGGGGCAGGCTCTACCTGCTGCTGTCACACATGGCTTGGGGCAGGCTCTACCTGCTGCTGTCACACATGGCTGGGGGCAGGCTCTACCTGCTGCTGTCACACATGGCTCGGGGCAGGCTCTACCTGCTGCTGTCACACATGGCTGGGGGCAGGCTCTACCTGCTGCTGTCACACATGGCTCGGGGCAGGCTCTACTGCTGCTGTCACACATGGCTCGGGGACAGGCTCTACCTGCTGCTGTCACACATGGCTGGGGGCAGGCTCTACCTGCTGCTGTCACACATGGCTCGGGGCAGGCTCTACCTGCTGCTGTCACACATGGCTCGGGGCAGGCTCTACCTGCTGCTGTCACACATGGCTCGGGGCAGGCTCTACCTGCTGTTGTCACACATGGCTCGGGGCAGGCTCTACCTGCTGCTGTCACACATGGCCCGGGGCAGGCTCTACCTGCTGTTGTCACACATGGCTCGGGGCAGGCTCTACCTGCTGCTGTCACACATGGCCCGGGGTAGGCTCTACCTGCTGCTGTCACACATGACCCGGGGTAGGCTTTACCTGCTGCTGTCACACATGGCTCGGGGCTGGCTCTACCTGCTGCTGTCACACATGGCTAGGGGCAGGCTCTACCTGCTGCTGTCACACATGGCTCGGGGCAGGCTCTACCTGCTGCTGTCACACATGGCTCGGGGCAGGCTCTACCTGCTGCTGTCACACATGGCCCGGGGTAGGCTCTACCTGCTGCTGTCACACATATCTCAGGGTAGACTCTACCTGCTGCTGTCACACATGGCTCGGGGCAGGCTCTACCTGCTTCTGTCACACATGGCTCGGGGCAGGCTCTACCTGCTGCTGTCACACATGGTTCGGGGCAGGCTCTACCTGCTGCTGTCACACATGGCTCAGGGTAGACCCACCTGCTGCTGTCAAAACATGGCTCGGGGCAGGCTCTCCCTGCTTCTGTCACCCCAATGGCTCGGGGCAGGTTCTACCTGCTTCTGTCACACATGGCTCGGGGCAGGCTCTCCCTGCTGCTGTCACACATGGCTCGGGGCAGGCTCTACCTGCTTCTGTCACACATGGCTCGGGGCAGGCTCTACCTGCTGCTGTCACACATGGCTCGGGGCAGGCTCTACCTGCTGCTGTCACACATGGCTTGGGGCAGGCCTACCTGCTGCTGTCACACTGGCTCGGGGTGGCCCCTACCTGCTGCTGTCACACATGGCTAGGGGCGGCTCTACCTGCGCTGTCACACATGGCTCGGGGCAGGCTCTACCTGCTGCTGTCACACATGGCTCGGGGCAGGCTCAAACCGCTGTTGTCACACATGGCCCGGGGCAGGCTCTACCTGCTGCTGTCACACATGGCCCGGGCAGGCTCTACCTGCTGCTCTGTCACACATGGCTGGGGGCAGGCTCTACCTGCTGCTGTCACACATGGCCGGGGCAGGCCTACCTGCTGTGTCACACATGGCTCAGGGCAGGTTCTACCTGCTGCTGTCACACATGGCTGGGGGCAGGCTCTACCTGCTGCTATCACACATGGCCCTGGGCAGGCTCTACCTGTTTGTTGTCACACATGGCTCGGGGCAGGCTCTACCTGCTGCTGTCACACAGGGCCCCGGGGGCAGGCTCTACTGCTGTTGTCACACATGGCTAGGGGCGGGCTCTACCTGCTGTTGTCACACATGGCTAGGGGCAGGCTCTACCTGCTGCTGTCACACATGGCTCGGGGCAGGCTCTACCTGCTGTTGTCACACATGGCCCGGGGCAGGCTCTACCTGCTGTTGTCACACATGGCGCGGGGCAGGCTCTACTTGCTGCTGTCACACATGACCCGGGGTAGGCTCTACCTGCTGCTGTCACACATGACCCGGGTAGGCTCTACCGGGCTGCGTCACACAGGGCTGGGGGTTTAGGCTTACCTGCTGCTGTCACACATGGCTCGGGGCAGGCTCTACCTGCTGCTGTCACACATGACCCGGGGCAGGCTCTACCTGCTGCTGTCACACATGGCTAGGGGCAGGCTCTACCTGCTGCTGTCACACATGGCTCGGGGCAGGCTCTACCTGCTGCTATCACACATGGCTCGGGGCAGGCTCTACCTGCTGCTGTCACACATGGCTCGGGGCAGGCTCTACCTGCTGCTGTCACACATGACCCGGGGCAGGCTCTACCTGCTGCTGTCACACATGGCTAGGGGCAGGCTCTACCTGCTGCTGTCACACATGGCTCGGGGCAGGCTCTACCTGCTGCTATAAACACATGCTCGGGGCAGGCTCTACCTGCTGCTGTCACACAGGGCTGGGGGGCAGGCTCTACCTGCTGCTGTCACACAGACCCAGGGTAGGCTCTCCCTGTGCTGTCACACAGGGCTAGGGCAGGCTCTACCTGCTGCTGTCACACATGGCTAGGGGCAAGCTCTACCTGCTGCTGTCACACATGGCTCGGGGCAGGCTCTACCTGCTGCTGTCACACATGGCTCAGGGTAGACTCTACCTGCTGCTGTCACACATGGCTCGGGGCAGGCTCTACCTGCTTCTGTCACACATGGCTCGGGGCAGGCTCTACCTGCTGCTGTCACACATGGTTCGAGGCAGGCTCTACCTGCTGCTGTCACACATGGCTCAGGGTAGACTCTACCTGCTGCTGTCACACATGGCTCGGGGCAGGCTCTACTTGCTTCTGTCACACATGGCTCGGGGCAGGTTCTACCTGCTTCTGTCACACATGGCTCGGGGCAGGCTCTACCTGCTGCTGTCACACATGGCTCGGGGCAGGCTCTACCTGCTTCTGTCACACATGGCTCGGGGCAGGCTCTACCTGCTGCTGTCACACATGGCTCGGGGCAGGCTCTACCTGCTGCTGTCACACATGGCTCGGGGCAGGCTCTACCTGCTGCTGTCACACATGGCTCGGGGCAGGCTCTAACTGCTGCTGTCACACTTGGCTCGGGGCAGGCTCTATTTGCTGCTTAAACCTGATACAGTCCATATGCATGTCTGTCATGTTGTTGGTGCGTCACGTTAGTTCCCCAGCAAGTAGCTGTGTGACCTTCACCAACCTTCTTGATCCAAGGAACTGGATTTATCTTCCCCTTCCTTGAATCGACTCTAAATGCCTCCCATTCACCCCCTTTATACGATGTGACCCTTACGGGTTTAATGCACATCGAGTAGTTAAAAACTATACAAATAGAGTATTAAAACGACCACTGTGAGAAATAATGAACTTCCAAGCTCTTTCGTGATTTCTCACATTATCAAGGACCTGAATATGAGAAATAACGAAACCACTTGGAAGTTAACTATTTTTTCACATTGGTCGTTATACGACCTATTTACTGTGATCTTATTGCATGTATAGTACTGTGTTGTAACTGATTATTGCTTGTATAGTACTGTGTTGGAACTGATTATTGCATGTATAGTACTGTGTTGTAACTGATTATTGCTTGTATAGTACTGTTTGTAACTGATTATTGCTTGTATAGTACTGTGTTGTAACTGATTATTGCTTGTATAGTACTGTGTTGTAACTGATTATTGCTTGTATAGTACTGTGTTGGAACTGATTATTGCATGTATAGTACTGTGTTGTAACTGATTATTGCTTGTATAGTACTGTGTTGGAACTGATTATTGCATGTATAGTACTGTGTTGTAACTGATTATTGCTTGTATAGTACTGTGTTGTAACTGATTATTGCTTGTATAGTACTGTGTTGTAACTGATTATTGCTTGTATAGTACTGTGTTGTAACTGATTATTGCTTGTATAGTACTGTGTTGGAACTGATATATTGCATGTATAAGTACTGTGTGTAACTGATATTGCTTGTATAGTACTGTGTTGTAACTGATTATTGCTTGTATAGTACTGTGTTGTAACTGATTATTGCTTGTATAGTACTGTGTGGAACTGATTATTGCTTGTATAGTACTGTGTTGTAACTGATTATTGCTTGTATAGTACTGTGTTGTAACTGATTATTGCTTGTATAGTACTGTGTTGGAACTGATTATTGCATGTATAGTACTGTGTTGTAACTGATTATTGCTTGTATAGTACTGTGTTGTAACTGATTATTGCTTGTATAGTACTGTGTTGTAACGATTATTGCTTGTATAGTACTGGTGTGTAACTGATTATTGCTTGTATAGTACTGTGTTGGAACTGATTATTGCTTGTATAGTACTGTGTTGTAACTGATTATTGCATGTATAGTACTGTGTTGTAACTGATTATTGCTTGTATAGTACTGTGTTGGAACTGATTATTGCTTGTATAGTACTGTGTTGTAACTGACTATTGCTTGTATAGTACTGTGTTGGAACTGATTATTGCATGTATAGTACTGTGTTGTAACTGATTATTGCTTGTATAGTACTGTGTTGTAACTGATTATTGCATGTATAGTACTGTGTTGTAACTGATTATTGCTTGTATAGTACTATGTTGTAACTGATTATTGCATGTATAGTACTGTGTTGTAACTGATTATTGCTTGTATAGTACTGTGTTGGAACTGATTATTGCTTGTATAGTACTGTGTTGTAACTGATTATTGCTTGTATAGTACTGTGTTGGAACTGATTATTGCATGTATAGTACTGTGTTGTAACTGATTATTGCTTGTATAGTACTGTGTTGGAACTGATTATTGCTTGTATAGTACTGTGTTGGAACTGATTATTGCATGTATAGACTGTGTTGTAACTGATTATTGCTTGTATAGTACTGTGTTGTAACTGATTATTGCTTGTATAGTACTGTGTTGTAACTGATTATTGCTTGTATAGTACTGTGTTGGAACTGATTATTGCATTGTATAGTACTGGTGTTGTAACTGATTATTGCTTGTATAGTACTGTGTTGTAACTGATTATTGCTTGTATAGTACTGTGTTGGAACTGATTATTGCATGTATAGTACTGTGTTGTAACTGATTATTGCTTGTATAGTACTGTGTTGTAACTGATTATTGCTTGTATAGTACTGTGTTGTAACTGATTATTGCTTGTATAGTACTGTGTTGTAACTGATTATTGCTTGTATAGTACTGTGTTGGAACTGATTATTGCTTGTATAGTACTGTGTTGTATAACTGATTATATTGCATGTATAGTACTGTGTTGTAACTGATTATTGCTTGTATAGTACTGTGTTGGAACTGATTATTGCTTGTATAGTACTGTGTTGTAACTGACTATTGCTTGTATAGTACTGTGTTGGAACTGATTATTGCATGTATAGTAACTGTGTTGTAACTGATTATTGCTTGTATAGTACTGTGTTTGTAACTGATTATTGCTTGTATAGTACTGTGTTGTAACTGATTATTGCTTGTATAGTACTGTGTTGGAACTGATTATTGCATGTATAGTACTGTGTTGTAACTGATTATTGCTTGTATAGTACTGTGTTGGAACTGATTATTGCTTGTATAGTACTGTGTTGTAACTGATTATTGCTTGTATAGTACTGTGTTGGAACTGATTATTGCATGTATAGTACTGTGTTGTAACTGATTATTGCTTGTATAGTACTGTGTTGGAACTGATTATTGCTTGTATAGTACTGTGTATGTAACGATTATTGCATGTATAGTACTGTGTTGGAACTGATTATTGCTTGTATAGTACTGTGTTGTAACTGATTATTGCTTGTATAGTACTGTGTTGGAACTGATTATTGCATGTATAGTACTGTGTTGGAACTGATTATTGCTTGTATAGTACTGTGTTGTAACTGATTATTGCTTGTATAGTACTGTGTTGGAACTGATTATTGCATGTATAGTACTGTGGTGGAACTGATTATTGCTTGTATAGTACTGTGTTGTAACTGATTATTGCATGTATAGTACTGTGTTGGAACTGATTATTGCATGTATAGTACTGTGTTGGAACTGATTATTGCTTGTATAGTACTGTGTTGTAACTGATTATTGCATGTATAGTACTGTGTTGGAACTGATTATTGCTTGTATAGTACTGTGTTGGAACTGATTATTGCTTGTATAGTACTGTGTTGGAACTGATTATTGCTTGTATAGTACTGTGTTGGAACTGATTATTGCTTGTATAGTACTGTGTTGGAAACTGATTATTGCATGTATAGTACTGTGTTGGAACTGATTATTGCATGTATAGTACTGTGTTAGTAACTGATTATTGCTTGTATAGTACTGTGTTGGAACATGATTATTATGCATAGTAATATACTGAGTTGGAACTGATTATTGCTTGTAATGTACTGTGTGTAACTGATTTATTGCTTGTATAGTACTGTGTTGAACTGATATTGCTGTATAGTACTGTGTTGTAACTGATTATTGCTTGTATAGTACTGTGTTGTAACTGATTATTGCTTGTATAGTACTGTGTTGTAACTGATTATTGCTTGTATAGTACTGTGTTGTAACTGATTATTGCTTGTATAGTACTGTGTTGTAACTGATTATTGCTTGTATAGTACTGTGTTGGAACTGATTATTGCTTGTATAGTACTGTGTTGTAACTGATTATGCTTGTATAGTACTGTGTTGGAACTGATTATTGCTTGTATAGTACTGTGTTGTAACTGATTATTGCTTGTATAGTACTGTGTTGGAAATCATTATAAATGTGAGCAAAAGACTCATCACTAAGGAAATCTTTGTTACCAGATACGTTTCACTTGGTCATCAAGCTTGATCATAACTACTCGAAATCCACTGGGCGAGTTGGCCTAGGTGGCCCAGGTGGCCCAGATGGCCCAGGTGGCCCAGGTGGCCCAGGTGGCCCAGGTGGCCCAGGTGGCCCAGGTGGCCCAGATGGCCCAGGTGGCCCAGGTGGCCTAGTGGATTACGCGATGGCCTGGAGTTTTACGACTCACGGCGAGTTCAATCCCCACCCGTACCGTGGTTTGTATACAGTCATGTCATTACAATTTCGTGAGTCATAATCGCTCGTTTCCGTTTTTACCTATTTTTGTTCTTAAAGTAAAGAGTGATTTATATAGCATAATTCAAGTCCTAGATAACTCATACGGGTTTATCCTCCCTTTTCGTGAGTATAATGAATAATTAGATACACCAAATTATGCAAGAGAGATACTTGTAAAGATACATGTAAAGATACATGTAAAGATACTTGTAAAGATACATGTAAAGATACATGTAAAGATACTTGTAAAGATACATGTAAAGATACATGTAAAGATACATGTAAAAATACTTGTAAAGATACATGTAAAGATACTTGTAAAGATACATGTAAAGATACATGTAAAGATACTTGTAAAGATACATGTAAAGATACATGTAAGATACATGTAAAGATACTTGTAAAGATACATGTAAAGATACATGTAAAGATACATGTTAATATACATGTAAAGATACATGTAAAGATACTTGTAAAGATACATGTAAAGATACATGTAAAGATACATGTAAAGATACATGTAAAGATACTTGTAAAGATACATGTAAAGATACATGTAAAGATACATGTAAAGATACATGTAAAGATACTTGTAAAGATACATGTAAAGATACATGTAAAGATACATGTAAAGATACATGTAAAGATACATGTAAAGATACTTGTAAAGATACATGTAGAGATACTTGTAAAGATACATGTAAAGATACATGTAAAAATACTTGTAAAGATACATGTAAAGATACATGTAGAGATACATGTAAAGATACATGTAAAGATACATGTAAAGATACATGTAAAGATACATGTAAAGATTCTTGTAAAGATACATGTAAAGATACATGTAAAGATACTTGTAAAGATACATGTAAAGATACATGTAAAGATACATGTAAAGATACTTGTAAAGATACATGTAAAGATTCTTGTAAAGATACATGTAAAGATACATGTAAAGATACATGTAAAGATACTTGTAAAGATACTTGTAAAGATACATGTAAAGATACATGTAAAGATACTTGTAAAGATACATGTAAAGATACATGTAAAGATACTGTAAGATACATGTAAAGATACATTGTAAAGTACATGTAAAGATACATGTAAAGATACTTGTAAAGATACTTGTAAAGATACATGTAAAGATACATGTAAAGATACTTGTAAAGATACATGTAAAGATACATGTAAAGATACATGTAAAGATACATGTAAAGATACTTGTAAAGATACTTGTAAAGATACATGTAAAGATACATGTAAAGATACTTGTAAAGATACATGTAAAGATACATGTAAAGATACATGTAAAGATACATGTAAAGATACTTGTAAAGATACTTGTAAAGATACATGTAAAGATACATGTAAAGATACTTGTAAAGATACATGTAAAGATACATGTAAAGATACATGTAAAGATACATGTAAAGATACTTGTAAAGATACATGTAAAGATACATGTAAAGATACATGTAAAGATACATGTAAAGATACATGTAAAGATACTTGTAAAGATACTGTAAAGATACATGTAAAGATACATGTAAAGATACATGTAAAGATACATGTAAAGATACTTGTAAAGATACATGTAAAGATACTTGTAAAGATACTTGTAAAGATACATGTAAAGATACATGTAAATATACTTGTAAAGATACTTGTAAAGATACATGTAAAGATACATGTAAAGATACTTGTAAAGATACTTGTAAAGATACATGTAAAGATACCTGTAAAGATACTTGTAAAGATACTTGTAAAGATATATGTAAAGATACTTGTAAAGATACTTGTAAAGATACATGTAAAGATACATGTAAAGATACTTGTAAAGATACATGTAAAGATACTTGTAAAGATACATGTAAAGATACATGTAAAGATACGTGTAAAGATACTTGTAAAGATACTTGTAAAGATACATGTAAAGATACATGTAAAGATACATGTAAAGATATGTAAAGATACATGTAAAGATACATGTAAAGATACTGTAAAGATACTTGTAAAGATACATGTAAAGATACATGTAAAGATACATGTAAAGATACTTGTAAAGATACATGTAAAGATACATGTAAAGATACATGTAAAGATACTTGTAAAGATAACTTGTAAAGATACATGTAAAGATACATGTAAAGATACATGTAAAGATACTTGTAAAGATACTTGTAAAGATACATGTAAAGATACTTGTAAAGATACTTGTAAAGATACATGTAAAGATACATGTAAAGATACTTGTAAAGATACATGTAAAGATACATGTAAAGATACATGTAAAGATACATGTAAAGATACTTGTAAAGATACTTGTAAAGATACAGTAAAGATACTTGTAAAGATACTTGTAAGATACATGTAAAGATACATGTAAAGATACTTGTAAAGATACATGTAAAGATACTTGTAAAGATACATGTAAAGATACTTGTAAAGATACTTGTAAAGATACTTGTAAAGATACATGTAAAGATACTTGTAAAGATACTTGTAAAGATACTTGTAAAGATACATGTAAAGATCTTGTAAAGATACTGTAAAGATACATGTAAGATACTTGTAAAGATATTGTAAAGATACATGTAAAGATACTTGTAAAGATACTTGTAAAGATACATGTAAAGATACTTGTAAAGATACTTGTAAAGATACTTGTAAAGATACATGTAAAGATACATGTAAAGATACTTGTAAAGATACATGTAAAGATACATGTAAAGATACTTGTAAGATACTTGTAAAAGATACTTGTAAAGATACATGAAAGATACATGTAAAGATACATGTAAAGATACTTGTAAAGATACATAAAAGATACATGTAAAGATACATGTAAAGATACATGTAAAGATACTTGCGGGTCTGGTCCACAGTGTGTACAACAACTTACTGGGGAGAGATACATGGAGAAGTGTTGAATAAACTCAATTAAAACCACGAGTGTGATAAGCACAATTATATTTTATTTGGATTATTAACCCGGAGGGTTAGTAACCCGGGATAACCCAATAAAGCCATGACATCATGGGGTCCTGTGATCCTCTCTCCCAGGATGCGACTCACACCAATGTGCTAACACCCAGGTACCTACTTACTGCTAGGTGAAAGGGGCAGCAGGTGTAAGAAAACATGCCCAACGTTTCCACTCGTCCGAGCATCAAAACCTGACCGGTCAATCTGTGAGGCGAGACCGCTATCAATTAAGCTATACTACCAACATCCGTGGTGTCAGACTTCAGCATGTTACCAGCAAATGCCAGACATATTGCAGAATAATGTAGAAGTTATTTGCAGGAAATTAAGTCACTTCAAGTGTATGATCAGCCCGATTCTAACGTCCTCGATCCTGGAGTGAGGGGGTACACGTTGGGCATGTTCCCTGACACCTGCTGCCCCTGTTCACCTAGCAGTAAGTATCTTAGTGTTGGGGTTATCATTCTGGGGGAAGAAAATGAATTGATCCCAGTGGATACAAGACAGTTTGATGATTATCCTCACTTTACTGCATTATCCTGGGTTACTAACCCTCTGTGTTAAAATAATCGGAACTCAGCATCATCGTTCGGTTGGTAGCACACTCACCTCACATACTGAGTGTCCGTGGCTCGATCCCTAGTACGGGTGGAAACACTGGGCGTGTTTTCTTAAGATATCTGCTGTCCTTGTTCACCTAGCAGTAAGTAGGTACCTGGTGTTAGCCGACTGGTGTGGGTCGCATCCGGGGAACAAAATTAACCTAAGTTGCCCGAAATGCTCTGCACACAAAATGCGTGATAAAGAAATAACACTATAAGTTGGTAGCTGGATCTATAACTTCCTAACAAATAGAATACAAAGATAATAGCAAACAGACTAAAGTAGAGAAGCTTTGTTCACAGGCACAGTCTTGTCCCTATATCTCTAAGGCATAGACTACTATCAAAGATACGTACTATGTTCCACAATCAGTTCTCCTTGCACTGTATCACTCACTCACCTACCCTTACCTCACCTATGGAATTTGTGCATGGGGATTAACAACATTAAATCACCTAAGATCACAAAAACCAGCAAAGGCTGCAGTCAGAATGATTACAATTTTTCCTACTCCGACAGATACTCGCCATACTCAAGTCTAAAACTTTCTCACCGTGAAACATCCATATTTTTTCTTTTGCCTACTACATTTCATAGAAACTACACTCAAACATAAACCCTTCCTCCCAAAATTTCCCACTAACCTTAACAGGCGCCGACCTAACAAGGACACATCACTTTTTGATTAAACCCCTGTCCGTACCACACTATGTAAGAACTCTGTGCACATAAAGGGCCCCAAAATTTGGAATAAATTTCATAAATACTAAAGTAAACCCGGTCTGACATTCAATTTAAATCTATTCTCAAAAACCAAAACTTCTCCCCTTAACTAAATATTAAATACTCAATACTTAATTAAGATCTCCAATACCTAAATCTTAAACATCAAAAATTTAAATAGCCCCAAAGTTCAATATAAACTTACTATACATTGTAGTATAAAAACCTGCACAAAACTATACTGCCTTACACCATATTGTAACATTCTCATACTGTAAACTATTTTCACCAGCGCTCAATATTTTTTTTTTTTTTTTTTTTTACACCGGCCGTTCCCCCAAGGCAGGGTGGCCGAAAAAGAAAAACTTTCACCATCATTCACTCCATCACTGTCTTGCCAGAAGGGTGCTTTACACTACAGTTTTTAAACTGCAACATTAACCCCCCTCCTTCAGAGTGCGGCACGTACTTCCCATCTCCAAGACCAAGTCCGGCCTGCCGGGTTTTCCCCCAATCCTTCATAAATGTTACTTTGCTCACACTCCACACACCGTCAAGTATTAAAAACCATTTGTCTCCATCACTCCTATCAAACACGCTCAAGCATTGCCTGCTGGAAGTCAAGGGCCCCCCGCACACAAAACTCCTTTACCCCCTCCCTCCAACCCTTCCTTGGCCGAACCCCTACCCGCCTTCCTTCCACTACAGACTGTAAAACTCTTGAGTCATTCTGTTTCGCTCCATTCTCTCTACATGTCCCAACCACCTCAACAACCTTCCTCAGCCCTCTGGACAAAAAGTTTTGGTAATCCCGCACCTCCTCCTAACTTCAAACTACGAATTTCTGCATTATATTCACACCACACATTTCCCTCGACATGAATCTCCACTGCCTCCAGCCTTCTCCTCGCCCGCAACATTCATCACCCACGCCCTTTACACCCATATAAGAAACGTTGGTTAAAACTATTTCTCTCATACATTCCCCTCTTTGCCTCCAGGACAAATTCTTTGTCTCCACAGACTCCTAATGCAACACTCAACTCTTTTTTTCCCTCATCAATTTCATGATTCACCTCATCTTTCATGACCCAACCGCTGACACTCCCCCCCAATATTGAATACGTTCACCTCCTCCCTCTCTCTCCCTCCAATCTGATATTCAATCTTCATCACCTAAACTTTTGTTATCCTCATACCTTACTCTTTCCTGTATTCACCTTAATTTTCTTCTTTGCCACCCACCCAAAATTTCATCCACAATCTCTGCAACTTCCCTTCTTCAGAAATCTCCCAAGGAAACAGTGTCATCAGCAAAGGCACTGGTGACAACCTTCCCACTTTGTGTGTGATTCTTTATCTTTTAACTCCACGCCCTTGCCAAACCCTGCATTTACTTCTCTTACAACCCCATCTATAAATATATTAAACAACCACGGTGACATCACCACCATCCTTGTCTAAGGCCTACTTTTACTGGAAAAATTTCCCTCTTTCCTACATACTCTAACTGGCCTCACTATCCTCGTAAAAACTCTTCACTGCTTACAGTAACCTACCTCCTACACCATACACTTGCAACATCTGCCACATTGCCCCCCTATCCACCCTGTCATCGCCTTTTCCAAATCCATAAATGCCACAAAGACCTCTTTAGCCTTATCTAAATACTGTTCACTTATATGTTTCACTGTAAAACCTGGTCCACAACACCCCTACCTTTCCTAAAGCCTCCTTGTTCATCTGCTATTCCTATTCTCCGTCTTACTCTTAATTCTTTCAATTATAACTCTACCATACACTTTACCAGGTACACTCAACAGACTTATCCCCCTATAATTTTTGCACTCTCTTTTATCCCCTTTGCCTTTATACAAAGGAACTATGCATCTCTCTGCCAATCCCTAGGTACCTTACCCCCTTTCCCTACATTTATTAAACAATTGCCCAAACCACTCCAAAACTATATCCCCACCTGCTTTTAACATTTCTATCTTTATCCATCAATCCCGGCTGCCTTACCCCTTTCATTTTACCTACTGCTCACGAATTCCCCCACCTCACAACTGGCTCTTCCTCACTCCTACAGATGTTATTCATCCTTGCCCTATACACAAACCCAGCTTCCCTATCTTCATCAACATTTAACATCCTCAAATATTCTTCATCTTCCCAATACCCCTAATCTCCATTTAATAACTCTCCTCCCTTTTTTAATACAAATCATTGTTCTCTAGGCTTTCTTAACTTGTTAATCTCACTCCAAAACTTTTCTTATTTTCAACAAAATTTGTTGATACATCACCCACTCTCTCATTTGCTCTCTTTTTACATTTCTTCACCACTCTCTAACCCCTTTTCTTTTCTCCATTATACTCTTCCCTCCTTCTCACTTTACTTTTTAAAAAAACTTCTCATATGCTAACTTTTTCCCCTTACTACTCTCTTTACATCATCATTCCACCAATCCTCCTTTTTTCCTCCTTTGCACCACTTTCCCTTTAAACCCCAACTTTTCTGAAGACTCTACATACATTTTTAAACCTACCCCTTACCTCTTCGACCCCATTGCCTATGCCCCTTCTTACCCATTTCCTCCAATAGCTGTTTATTCTTCCCTAACTCCTCCTCTTTTAGTTTATAAACCTTCACCTCTCTCTTCCTGATGCTTCTATTCTCCTTTATCCCATCTACCTTTTAATCTCAGTTAGCTACCTGAAAGTGATCTGATTATCTTGGCCCCTCTATAAACATGTACATCCCGAAGTCTCTCAACAGTCTTTTATCTACCAATACTAATCCAACAAACACTGTCATTTCGCCCCACATCTATCGTGTATACTTATTTATCCTCTTTTTCTTAAAATATGTATTACCTATAACTAACCCCTTCATACAAAGTTCAATTTAAGGGCTCCCATTATCATTTAACCTGGCACCCCAACTTACCTACACACCCTCTCTAAAATTTTTCCTACTTTGCATTCAGGTCCCTACCACATTACTCTCTCACTTGGTTTAAAGCCCCTATACATTCACTTAAACTCCCAAAATCTCTCTCTCTCCTCTGCATTTCCCCTCTTCTCCCGGTGCATACACGCTTATTATGACCCACTTTTCGCATCCAACCTTTCTTTTCCACATAATTCTTGAATTTACCATTCATATTCTCTTTTCTCCTTCATAACTGATCATTTAACATTATGCTACCCCTTCCTTTGCTTCTAACTCTCCAGTACTCCAGATTTTAAACCCATTTTTCCCCCACTGAAACCTCCCACCCCCTTCAGCTTGTTCGTTAGGCCAGGACATCCAACTTCTTTCATCATAACTCAGAATATCTGTTTCTTGTCATCCCCTACATCCCGCACATTTAAGCAACCCAGTTTTTAAAGTTTTTCTTCTTCTTTTTTAGAATAGTAACAGGAAAGGGGTTACTAGCCCCTTGCTCCCCGGCATTTTAGTCGCCTCATACGACACGCATTTGGGTTAGGGAAAGTTCTTTTCCACTTCCCCTGGACAATAGAGAAATAAAAAGAACAGAGCTATTAGAAAAAGGAGAAAAACCTAGAATAAAATTATAATATTTATGCTGTGCGTGTCGTGAATGTGACCAAAGTGTTAGTAGGATTTGCAGTATCCCTGTTTTCTTAGCGTGTTTATGAGACAGAAAAGAACCAGCAATCCTACCATCATGCAAAACAATTACAGGTTTTTGTTTCACAGTCATCTGGCAGGACAGTAGTACTTCCCTGGGTGGTTGCTGTCTACCAACCTACTACCTATTATATTACAATAATATAACTTAAATATTTACTATGGATATACACAACCTACAAAATATCTTCACATTGTCCCAACGTAATATCCTCAGATTGTAACTTGAGTTAACTTACTGTCCGCTTTAAATAAAAACAAATGTTCAACTTAAACTATGATCAATTTCTCTAGTATTAAGTAGTGTGTAAGACATTAATTTAGTCTGGTCATAATGGCGTGGCATGATAGTGGCACTTTGTACTCCAACTTATTATTGTAACTACAGAATCTCAAGTAAACTTGCAAAGAAATAAAAATTGTATTGTATTGTATTGTATTGTATTGTATTGTATTGTATATCTGACAGAGACAGAGATGTAAGCCACAGCACCGTGTCTTACTTTGCGGATGACACACGAATTTGCATGACAGTGTCATGATAATATACACCTGAAAAATCCTAGAGGTACAAGTCCCAAATGTGCACACGAAAATCACTCCCCACGAAAGCATAAGATTGGGCAGGAGATGCAACATCCCTCTCAGTGAAAAGCAGAGGCGTCACGTGTACCCTAAGAGACAACACAATAAATGTCATGGGGCCAAGACTGTTCAACTGCCTCCCAGCATACATACGGGAGATTACCAATAGATCCCTGGCTGACTTCAAGAAGGCGCTGGACAGGCACCTAAAATCAGTACCTGACCAACCGGGCTGTGGTTCATACTTCGGTATACGAATGGCCAGCAGTAACAGCCTAGTTGATCAGGCCCTGATTTACCGCGAAGCCTGGTCACGGACCAGGCTCAGGAGGCGTTGAACCTCGAACCCCTCTCCAGGTATACTCCAGGCATAACCAGGGGCTTTCTATATAGTATCTCACTGATGTCAGCTATGGTCTTAGAAGTTGTATCACGTACTAGCAAAAATAAAGATTATTAATACATTCCTGGATATGTACTTTGAGGTTCTGTGACGTCATGACAGCTGTCTCCTTTCTCACACGACTATCGAGACGTCAAACACCTGTGGACCGCCGTCAAGGTAGGTGCTTCCACTCTCCATCACTTCTCTTTTCATGAGGAAGCGCTAAACTCGTCGCTGTCCTGAGGGAATGGGAGATAATTAGGTTTGATTCAAGGTAGTAGCAGCTCCAGTTCCATGGATCAAAAGTTCTTCACCGGAATCAATGCGCTCCTTTTAAAGAGACTATCATAATCGAAATCAAAATGAGAATTTTCACGACAAAACCACTGAAGAAAAGAGACAAGTTACAGAACAAGCTTTTATTAGGACAACGTTTCGCCCTGTGTAGAGCTTTATTAAGTACTGACTTGATAATGCTCTAGTGTCGACAGCACGCCACTCGGATACATTTATTAAAGTAACATAACCATAGCGGTAAAGACATAAATGTTAAACCGAATTGTTTACGTAGGAGTTTTATTAAGTCACATCTGTTTATGGCTTAATAAGACACGTAAGCAAACACTATAACATATTTATTAGAAAACGTTTCGGTCCTGGGACCTTGATCAAGGTCCCAGGACCGAAACGTTTTCTAATAAATATGTTATAGTGTTTGCTTACATGTCTTTCTAAACCAACATGTCGGTATTTATTACCAAGGTTTATACCATGGCTTAATAAACCCCACTGTGTGGGCGAAACGTTGTCGGTAAAGACTACCATATTACTGCACTTATGTCTTTATCATAGCGTCGATACCTAGTACCATTACCTATCATCCTACCATAGTGTCGATACCTAGTGCCATTACCTATTATCCTACAATAGTGTCGATACGTAGTACCATTACCTATCATCCCTACAATAGTGTCGATACCTAGTACCATTACCTACCATCCTACCATAGTGTCGATACCTAGTACCATTACCTATCATTCTACCATAGCGTCGATACCTAGTACCATTACCTATCATCCTACCATAGCGTCGATACCTAGTACCATTACCTATCATCCTACCATAGTGTCAATACCTAGTACAATTACCTATCATCCTAAAATAGTGTCGATACCTAGTACCATTAACTATCATCTCACCAC
>NC_069423.1:3499857-3547357 GCF_026875155.1 Cherax quadricarinatus | reverse complement strand
TGAGGAACAGAACACCTGGGCCTCTGTAGACAGCATCTACAAGATCCCTAACGCCTCATCTATGCTAAAGATTACATTTTCAGACATTTCCATGGCTGCCCAAGCTCTCTCTGACGGTCTGGCCATCTCGTATTACCACATTCACCCAAGTCATATAGAACAAGAACGTTTCACATACATCTCCCACTGCTGGACCTGCTACTCCTATAAACACACCACCAAGGACTGCCCCATCAAGGATAAGAAGTTTTGTTCAAAATGTGGGAATGATGGACACTACTTCAGATCCTGCACCATTACTACAGCACCAACTTGTCTTAACTGCAAGGGTAATCATCATACCCTTGCAGCTAAGTGCCCACTCAGGAAAGAAATCATATTGAAGAAAACTAAAGTTCTGAAAAACACCTCCAATTCACCGACATACGCTGCAATAACCAAACCACAAACCGACACCACCAAGACTCTACACGCTAATCTACAGGCACCATCGCCCAGCAACTCCCTCTCTCCACTCCCAGACGGAGATTCCTCCAAGGTGCTGTACTGCATGGTGTATGCACACCTTGCAAACGCAGCAAACCCCGGCACTTTCAACACCACTATTAACGAACTATTCCGTCTGAACAACATGCCTGCCTTCAATTTTCCGGACTCCACACCTTCAGCAGACATCCTCAGGATCCTTCCCAACGTCCTGAACTTTACTGCACCTGCAGACCTGTCTCCTGCCCAAGCAACTGCTCCTGTAACTTCTATAACCACTTCCACCGCTGACAACGTTGATCATGTTGCCTCAACCACCATCTCCCACCTCTCCCAGCCTGCTGTTACACAACCATTACACCTCATAGCTGCTCCTGTCGACCCTCAGTCACCTGCTACCACCATTGTAGATTCTCCCAATGAATCCACTCCAGAAGAGGAAGATAACGACGACTCCAGTAAACCCTCATGGGAAAACCTTACCTTTTACACTTCTCCTTCAAATACTGACACCATGACCTGTACTGAACTCTACAAAAGCCTCGGTGCTGGAACAGTCATGTATGCTTGTGAATCACCGCTTCACTTCACACTCACCCAGTTCTTGAGTTCATCAAGCCTCTACGTTTCACCTTCAGTAACAAGGCTAAACTATACCAACTATCTAGAAGCAGCTTCAAAAAATCGTAATGGCTCCATTTCTAACTGCCTCCTCATTTACTCCTATAATTACATGTGTTCTACCCTCTGATGTGACCTAACCTGCTGCCAGCTACTCAAGATTCAAGACTTCAACTACCACAAGTTCGATGCAACAGTCCCTGCTATCGCCCCCACGATCGCCTTAGCTGCTGGGTTAAGCCTACTGGACTTGTTTCTCTGACTTAAGAAACTCCTCTCAAGCATAATTTTCGTCTGTCCTGTCTTCCCCGCTCATCCCACTGGGATCTTACCTAAACTTGTTTGCTTTGCTTTGCTTTGCTTTACCTCTGTTAGTGTGACTTTGTCAATGTCCAAGTCGGACCGAAACATCGTCGTAAGTTCTCTCTTTTATGTGCGGTTATTTGTGTATCTTCTCATCACGGTATTGTGCCTTTTTGTTATTTATATTACATACATGACTGTATATTACATACATGACTGTATATTACATACATGACTGTATATTACATACATGACAGTATATTACATACATGACTGTATATTACATACATGACTGTATATTACATACATGACAGTATATTACATACATGACTGTATATTACATACATGACAGTATATTACATACATGACTGTATATTACATACATGACTGTATATTACATACATGACAGTATATTACATACATGACAGTATATTACATACATGACAGTATATTACATACATGACTGTATATTACATACATGACAGTATATTACATACATGACTGTATATTACATACATGACTGTATATTACATACATGACTGGGATATTACATACATGACTGTATATTACATACATGACTGTATATTACATACATGACAGTATATTACATACATGACTGTATATTACATACATGACTGTATATTACATACATGACAGTATATTACATACATGACTGTTTTATTACATACAAAGACTGTATATTACATACATGACAGTATATTACATACATGACAGTATATTACATACATGACTGTATATTACATACATGACTGTATATTACATACATGACTGTATATTACATACATGACAGTATATTACATACATGACTGTATATTACATACATGACTGTATATTACATACATGACTGTATATTACATACATGACAGTATATTACATACATGACTGTATATACATACATGACTGTATATTACATACATGACTGTATATTACATACATGACAGTATATTACATACATGACTGTATATTACATACATGACTGTATATTACATACATGACTGTATATTACATACATGACAGTATATTACATACATGACTGTATATTACATACATGACTGTATATTACATAAATGACTGTATATTACATACATGACAGTATATTACATACATGACTGTATATTACATACATGACTGAATAATATTACATACATGACTGTATATTACATACATGACTGTATATTACATAAATGACTGTATATTACATACATGACAGTATATTACATACATGACAGTATATTACATACATGACTGTATATTACATACATGACTGTATATTACATACATGCAGTATATTACATACATGACAGTATATTACATACATGACAGTATATTACATACATGACAGTATATTACATACATGACTGTATATTACATACATGACTGTATATTACATACATGACAGTATATTACATACATGACTGTATATTACATACATGACTGTATATTACATACATGACAGTATATTACATACATGACTGTATATTACATACATGACTGTATATTACATACATGACTGTATATTACATACATGACTGTATATTACATACATGACTGTATATTACATACATGACTGTATATTACATACATGACTGTATATTACATACATGACTATATTACATACATGACAGTATATTACATACATGACTGTATATTACATACATGACTGTATATTACATACATGACTGTATATTACATACATGACGTATATTACATACATGACTGTATATTACATACATGACTGTATATTACATACATGACAGTATATTACATACATGACAGTATATTACATACATGACAGTATATTACATACATGACTGTATATTACATACATGACTGTATATTACATACATGACTGTATTTACATACATGACAGTATATTACATACATGACTGTATATTACATACATGACTGTATATTACATACATGACAGTATATTACATACATGACTGTATATTACATACATGACTGTATATTACATACATGACTGTATATTACATACATGACTGTATATTACATACATGACAGTATATTACATAACATGACTGTATATTACATACATGACTGTATATTACATACATGACTGTAATATTACATACATGACAGTATATTACATACATGACTGTATATTACATACATGACTGTATATTACATACATGACAGTATATTACATACATGACATATATTACATACATGACTGTATATTACATACATGACTGTATATTACATACATGACTGTATATTACATACATGACTGTATATTACATACATGACAGTATATTACATACATGACTGTATATTACATACATGACTGTATATTACATACATGACTGTATATTACATACATGACTGTATATTACATACATGACTGTATATTACATACATGACTGTATATTACATACATGACAGTATATTACATGACAGTATATTACATACATGACAGTATATTACATACATGACTGTATATTACATACATGACAGTATATTACATACATGACAGTATATTACATACATGACTGTATATTACATACATGACAGTATATTAAAATACATGACTGTATATTACATACATGAAGTATATTACATACATGACAGTATATTACATACATGACTGATATTACATTACATGACAGTATAAATTACATACATGACAGTAATTACATACATGACTGAATATTACATACATGACAGTATATTACATACATGACTGATATACATACATGACCTGTATATTAACATACAGACTGTATATTACATACATGACTGTATATTACCATACATGACAGTATATTACATGACAGTATATACATACATGACAGTATATTACATACAGACTGTAAAATTACCATACATGACTGTAAATTAAAATACATGACTGTATATTACATACAATGCTGTATATTACATACATGACTTATATTACATACATGACTGATATTACATACATGACAGTAATTACATGACAGTAATATAACATACATGACAGTATATTAACATACATAATGTATATTACATACATGACTGTATATTACATACATGAAGTATATTACATACATGACTGTATATTACAACATGAAATGATATATTACATTTCATGACATATATTACATTACATATGTATATTACATACATGACTGTTTTATTACATACATGATTGTATATTACATACATGAACAGTATATTACAAACATGACTGTATATTACATACATGACTGTTATATTACAATACATGACAGTATATTACATACATACCCGTATATTACATTTCATGACTGTATATTACATACATGACTGTATATACATACAGACAGTATATTACATTACATGACAGTATATTACATACATGACTGTATATTACATACATGACTGTATATTACATACATGCTGTATATTACAACATACTGTATATACATACTTGACTGTAATATTGTTGCACGTGACGTACTTCCCAAACTGTTATCAAAAATGATAATCAACACACTACTCTGTACTCTATCTACATCAACCAATCAATAACAACCATAACAACAAAATTAACAGCAACTAGAACCAAAACAATATCAAGAAAGCAACAACAAATCAACAACAACACACAAACAACAAAAAATCACACAATAAAACACAAAAAACAAAAACAACAACAGTTAAATCAAGGTATAACAAAACAACAGGAAATCAACACAACACAACAATATATCAACAACAAACAGCAACCCAAATCAACAACAAGGACAACAGCAAATCAAGAACAACACCATATCAACAACAAAAACAACAACAACTCAACAAACAAAAACAACAACAAAACATCAACAACAACAAATCAATAACAAAAGCAACAATCAGCAACAACAAAACAACAAAAAATCAGCACCAACTACAACCAATCATAATAACAACAATAGTAATAATACTAACAATAATAATAATATAATAATAATAATAATAATAATAATAATAATAATAAATAATATAATAATAATAATAATGATAATAATAACAATAATAATTTAATAAATAATAATATAATAATAATAATAATTATTATTATTATTATTTTTATTATTATTATTATTATTATTATTATTATTATTATAATTATTATTATTATTATTATTATTATTATTACACAGGACTACTGCAAAACTGCACTGGAAATATAACTTGTCATTCCTTACTAATTATACGTCACTCAATACAGAGTTGCTTAAAATTGCAAATTGGCTATTATACCAAGATGTTGAGTGTGAGTGACTGCTGTTATCTCAGACTCAGGCGGAGAGCGAGCAAAATAAACTTTTGATGAAATAGACACTTGTGCAACACTTGGGTATCCCCAGTAAAGATACCCAAGGTTGCACACGTGTTGCAGTGTTGCACAAGTGTTGCAGTGTTGCACATGTATCTCTTTCATCATCTTGTTGGTTCTCTGAACGATTTATCTACAGACTGTACATGGGTAAGACTGCATGTTAGCCCACAATGCGTAATTATTTACGATATATACACTATTATAACCACAATTTGTAATTATTTAAGGAATGCTTACTCTTTTTCCCCTTTTAGCCACTCTATTATTACTATATACAGTATACTCCTTTGCAACACCTCTAAAACATTAAGCGTAGTACATTCTCTCCTAAGCGCAAATTTCTCAAAAATTTTAGACCAGTGTTTATTATTATTAAGGGTAAGAGCTAAATTCCTAAGGGCTGGACAGTGTATTCTATGTCACAGTGATCATCTGTCTTCTTGGCGAGGCATCCCGGTAATAAAGTCGTAAAGCAAAACTTCCCAGTGTTGCCAGAACAACTTCTTTACTTCCCATTATTAATCCAGAGTGTTAGTAATCTAGGATAATCCTGAAAGTTAGTAACCTTTAATAATCATGAGGGTTAGTAACCTAGGATAATCCTGAAAGATAGTATCCTAGGATAATCCTAAATGCTAGTAACCTAGCATAATATTGAAAGTTAGTAACCAAGAATAATCATGAGGTTAGTAACCTAGGATAACCCAGGGGTTTTATAACCTAGGATAACCCAGAGACTTAGCAACATAGGATGAACCAAGCCAAGCAGCGTGGCTTATTTCCATTTTAGGGTTCTTTATTCTCTCCCCCCCCCAGACTGCGACCTGCAAGTCAGCTAACACCTACCTACCTGATAAATTAGACACATGTGCAACTCTTGGGTATCTTTATTGAGGAAACATTCCGCCACACAGTGGCTTCATCAGTCCATACGTAGGAGAAACTTGAAGAACAGGAGGAGAATGAGGTAATCAGTCCCTCAGCCACTGTGTGGCGAAACGTTTCCTCAATAAAGATACCCAAGAGTTGCACATGTGTCTAATTTATCAACATGTCGGTTCTCTGAACCATTCATCTACAAACCTACCTACCTGTTGCGTCCCCTGAAAAGGACACACTGTATATGTTGAATTTTCATATAATTTTACATTGACGATGTTTTCATTAATAGCTAAAATGAAAATATCTTACTTTATATTATTATTTGACTTATTAACTTAGGTAAGTAGGCAGGATGTAACTCCTACACCTCTCATTGTGCTTACTGTTGGAGAGTTTTGATTGGCTGCCTACTCGTTAGGCAGTTTTCTGTCCGGCAATATTTATGTAGTAGTTGTGACAAGTTGATGTCAGAGCTTCATTCCTGGTCTCACTCTCACTATTACTGTTTCTCTTAGGAGAAACATCTCGTTTCTCTCTGGCTATTGTTCGGGGTGGCAGCATGCTTAGTCTGCTGTCATCTTTTGTGATTTTGACTGTTTCTGGTACAGTACGCCTTCGTTGGGGAGCCGAGACATACTTCTCGTAACTCTGTGCAACTCAGTTCACAGATCATTATTTAGACTTAGTGATTTTTGACATTTTTCAGAGGTTGTGTGTCGTGGAGACACTCTGTACAACTCTGCTTCCAAGTTAGAGCTTCAGATCTGGCATCTACGCACTGCTGTAGTCGGGGATTTGGTAATACTGAACTTAGTTTCAGTATTAAGGGAGTTTTATAAAGCCTTTGTGGAGAATCTGCTGATGGTCCCCAGTTAGTCGTTTTTGGTACCCTAGCTCCTTGCCTGACGCTGTACTTTTTACTGCTGCTTCGTACTTTATTGCTGTTTGGCGAATGGTTCGCCATATTGTTCAAACAAGCTGTTTGACTACCTTGATGGTTGAGAGGTTAGATTATGACCCTGTTGTCGGTCACTGTTTATGTCTCAGTCGAGTCGACTGAGCACATACATTTTCACTCTCACTTACATAAACTTATATTATTCACATTCTTGAGTGTATCCCATCATAGCAACATACCAGATAGCACTTGAGTCGTACAGTTATTAAATGCGCCCTCATCACTATATGTATAATATAAAAATGACTTAAATGTATACCAAGTTATACTCGGAGTGAAGCGTAGGAGATTAATTATGCCAAATATACTAACATTATGACCACCTAGTCAATTTTGGTACTAAACATCTCAAATTTTATTTAGTTGGTTTATAATCGTCTAGTTGTAATCCCAAAGCACTACTGAAAATTTTCTTAATTATGAAGGATAACCGGACTAGAATATTCTGACAAACCAGAAACAGACAAGATGCTAGAGGGGGATCGATCAGTTGATCTTCTAGTATTCTCTGGAAATGACTATACTTTATGAATGTCGCATTTTGAAACACTACCCAAGTACTGTTAGATGACCAGGACTTCAAAAGAGTGAGGAAACATGTCTAGCATCACAACCCGCCCCCGAGATTGTACCCGTGTCAATCGGTTGTGAGTGGAAGCAGTAACCACTGAGTCGTGGGTTTGCATCTAGGGGTGCTTGTACTCATCTAGTGGTGTTTGTACTCATCTAATGGTGCTTGTACTCATCTAGGGGTGTTTGTACTCATCTAGTGGTGTTTGTACTCATCTAGGGGTGCTTGTACTCACCTAGGGGTGTTTGTACTCATCTAGGGGTGCTTGTCCTCTTCTACGGGTGCTTGTACTCATCTAGGGGTGTTTGTACTCATCTAGGGGTGCTTTGTACTCATTTGGGGGTCCTTGTACTCATCGAGGGGTGCTTGTACTCATTTAGGGTTTTTTACTCATCTAGGGGTGCTTTGTACTCATCTAGGGGTCCTTGTACTCATCTAGTGGTGCTTGTACTCATCTAGGGGTACTTGTATTCATCTAGGGGTGCTTGTACTCCTCTATTAGTGCCTGTACTCATCTATTAGTGCTTGTTAGTACTCATCTAGGGGTGCTTGTACTCATCTATGAGTGTTTATACTCATATAGGGGTACAAATGCGTCACTGAGACATACAACTGTGTCACTGAGACATACAACTGCGTCACTGAGGCATACAACTGTGTCACTGAGACATGCAACTGTGTCACTGAGACATGCAACTGTGTCACTGAGACATAGAACTGTGTCACTGAGACAAACAACTGCGTCACTGAGACATACAACTGCGTCACTGAGACATACAACTGCGTCACTGAGATATACAACTGTGTCACTGAGACATACAACTGCGTCACTGAGACATACAACTGCGTCACTGAGGCATACAACTGCGTTACCGAGACATACAACTGCGTCACTGAGACATACAACTGCGTCACTGAGGCATACAACTGCGCCACTGAGACATACAACTGCGTCACTGAGACATACAACTGCGTCACTAAGACATACAACTGTATCACTGAGACATACAACTGTGTCACTGAGACATACAACTGTCACTGAGACATACAACTGCGTCACTGAGACATACAACTGCGTCACTGAGACATACAACTGCGTCACTGAGACATACAACTGCGTCACTGAGACATACAACTGCGTCACTGAGACACAGTCAGGTGTAAGATGGCTTGTTAATTATAATCTCGATGGAAATAAATGGTATAAAATACCGACACAATGGAAATAAGTAGTATAATGTGATCTTTTATTGACAACGTTTCGCCCACACAGTGGGTTTTATCGAGTCACAAACAGATCTGTGATGAATGGTTTAGAAAACCGACAAGTTGAAGAATTGAGACACTTATGCAACACATGGGAATCTTTATTGAAGAAACGTTTCGCCACACAGTGGCTTCATCAGTCCAATACAAAGTAGAAATGGGTAAGGAGAGGAGGAGTTTGAGGTAATCAGTCCCTCAACCTGGAATCGATGTGTTCAGTCCATCACTCTTGTAGGAAGTGCAGCATAGGGCCAGAGAGGTGGCTTATATACGGCAGTTAGATGAGTTGAAGCAGGAGGAGGCGGGATCACAGTGGGACCTGCCACTAGTGTAAGTAGGTCGTCGTCCAAAGGTTGGGCAAGCGTTGGGTTATCGTGATGTTGAAAATGGTGCACAGTACCCTCGAGTTGATGTGTAAGACACATTGCAACAGTTGAGTAGTATCTTACTGAAACGTTTCGCCTAGGCGGAAGGCTTCTTCAGTCAAATACAGAGGCAACTGTGTGATAAATGGCTAAAAAACCGACAAGTTGAAGATTAAGATACTTATGCAACATATGGGAATCTTTACTGAGGAAAAAGTTTCGCCACACAGTGGTTTCATCAGTCCAATACAAAGTAGAAAGGTAGTATAAACCTTGGTAATAAATACCGACAAGTTGGTTTAGAAAGACACGTAAGCAAACACTATGGCATATTTATTAGAAAACGTTTCGGTCCTGGGACTTTCTACCTCTGTATGTTAGAAGTGATCAAAGTCTCAGGACCAAAACGTTTTCTAATAAATTTGTCATAGTGTTTGCTTACGTGTCTTTCTAAACCAAAGTAGGAAGGTGTAAGGAGAGGAGGAGTTTGAGGTAATCAGTCCCTTAGCCTGGAGTCGATGTGTTCAGTCCATCAATCTTGTAGAATGTACACCACAGGGCCGTAGACGTGGCTTATATACTGTAGTCAGGTGAGAAGGCGGGGTCATAGCGGTACCATCCGCTAGTCGAAGTAGGTCTTCGTCCAAAGATTGGACAAGTTTTGAAGAATTCTTTGTACCAAGATCCCATGATGCTGCAGTGTCTGACAAATGTGATAAATTGATCCAAGGCTGAGGGACTGATTACTTCAAACTCCTCCTCCCCTGACACCTTTTTACTTTGTATTGGACTGATGAAGCCGGTGCGTGGCGAAACGTTTCCTCAATAAAGATTCCCATATGTTGCATAAGTGTCTTAATCTTCAAATTGTCGTTTTTTTAACCATTTATCACATCTATCAGACACTGCAGCATTATGGGATCTTGGTACAAAGAATTCAGTCTTCAGTGGCCAGTGGTCAGTCGTCACGTGAGGCCACAGGCCTTGAGCTGCTTTGGGGATTAGTGTGGACAGTTACAAAGCATGGCTTGCTTTTGTAGTGTTTTAAAATCTGAGGTTGGAGAGTTGAAGGAGGAAGTCTTGCTTCTCCAGGAAGAAATCAGGAGGGTGAAGGTTCACCTCAATGAGTTTGGGAGTGAGTGTGAGGTGGCTGGAATGGTGGAGGGGAATGAGGCTACAAGCAGCGAGGTGCAGTCTGTCTCTCGCTGGGAGGAGGCTGTAGGTGGGGAGGTAGCAATGGCTACCAGCAGTGAGGTGCAGTCCAGCACCTGCTACAAGTGGCAAGTGGTTCCCAGTAATGGGAAGAGCATCAAGATAAGGAAAGTTAAGAGAGAAGATTTGAAGGTAGGAAATCGCTTCTCTGTTCTTCAGGATGAGTGTACTTCAGTAGCCAGTGAAGGTAAAGGTACTACTTCCCCTGTAAATAGAGGTAAGCGAATCCTCGTGGTTGGTGACGCACAGGTAAGATATATGGACCGTGCTTTCTGTAATAGGAATAAGAAGGTAAGAGATAGAGTGTGCTTCCCTGGAGCTGGTGTTAGTGACATAGTCAACAGGTTGAACATCATGTCAGGTATTGGGAACAAGCCTATTATCTGTCTCAGTGCTGGTGGAAATGATATTGGTAAGGGTAGGAGAGAAGAGCTGCTAGATATGTACAGGTCAGCTATAGATTTAGTTAAGTCTAAGGGAGGGGGCCCAATCATATGTAGCATCTTGCCTTGAAGGGGGGTGGGCAATGAATAGTTGTCTAGGGCAATTGGTGTAAATTGCTGGCTAGACAGATACTGCAAGGAACTTGCAATCCCATTCATTGACAACTGGAACAACTTTTATGGCAAACATGATATGAATGCAAGGGATGGGGTAGGGGTGGTAGCACTTGCAAACTCGACAGAGAGGGCCATTGCCGAAATGCCTAGGATCACACCCAAAACTAATTCTGGGTGTGATTTACAGGGCCCCAAATCTTGATAGGGAGTGCAGTTAACTTATATGGGACGAAATTCATAAGGCATCTACATACGAATATATTGTGCTAATGGGAGATTTCAACTATAGACAGATTGACTAGAGCAATTTAACAGGAAATTTAGAGTCAAGTCACTTTCTTGATACGATTCAGGATTGTTTTTTAAAACAGTTTGTGACAGAACCAACTGGAGGAAATAACCTGCTTGACTTGGTTCTTGCCAACAGAGAAACGCTAATTAATAATCTTGAGGTTAATGATGAGCTTGGGGAAAGTGGCCACAAATCACTCAGTTTTAATATATCATGGAATTCCCCTAATAATGGCAATCAAGTCTCTGTTCCTGACTTCCACTTGGCTGATTTCATAGGACTGAAAAATTACTTTGGTGGGCTGAACTGGAATGACCTGACTATGGGTCAGGTAGGCGGTGATGATTGCCAATATCACGTTTTCCAGGGCATAGTTCTAGTTGCTCAGGCAACTTATGTTCCAAATAGGGAAATCAGATCAAACAAAAATGATCCTAAATGGATGAACAATGGATCAAAACATCTCAATGGTCAATAGAGAGGCATATACAGGCAAATCAAAAGAAGAGGGGGGGGGGCAATTAAGAAATCAATATATTCAGTTAAAGAGAGAAATAAAAAAGGAATAAGAAAAGCAAAAAGATATTATGAGGTTAAAGCTCCAAGAGAATTGAAGACTAATCCAAAAGGATTCTTTCAGGTATACAGAAGTAAGATCAGGGACAAGATAGGCCCACTCAAAAGTTACTTGGGTCAGCTCACGGACAGTGATGAGGAAATGTGTAGAATTTTTAACACATGCTTCCTCTCGGTTTTTACACAGGAAGATACTAGCGATATTCCAGAAATAATAAATTATGTAGAACGGCGAAAAAAAATATACACGTTAGGGTCACAGTAAAAGGTCCTTTTGGGCCCAAATAGATAATTAAACCTAACAACCCCCCAGGTCCTGTGAACTTTGCAAGGGTTTCTAAAGGAAAGCAAGAGGGGCTTAGAAAACCCTTTGGTAATCTTTTCAAAATTCTTACAAATGGCATGGTGCCGAAAAGTGGAAATGGCAGGTGACAGGTCCTTGCTTCGAACTAAGACCAAAAAAGCCTAACTTCTTAGGGGGAAAAAATTTATGAATCAAAAATTGCCGAGGCAGTCTGTAGCCACTTAAAAAGCAAAATTTTAATAAATGATTCAGCATGGTTTTAAAAAGGACTTTCCTCCCTTTACGAATTTTTTAACTTTTTTTCACAAAGGGTATTTGGGAGGAGATCATGGTTGAATATAAATTTTGTGTTTTATGGACTTCAGTAAGGTTTTTTGAAGGGTCCCCATCAAGACTATGGGGAAAAATTAAGGCGCATGGTTAAGGAGGAAAAATTTTTTTTCTGGAGAGGGGCCCTGGTTGACAATGGGCGCAGGGTTGGGCAAAAAGGGGGGAGAAAATAAGATGGGGGAATCGTCACGAGGGTTTTCACAGGGGTCAGTGTTGGGCCTCCGTTGTTCACAGTTACAAAAATGGCTTAGATGGGGGTGAATGGCGCATAGCAAGTTTGCTGAATACCCAAGATGGGGCCGCCCAAAATTCTTCTGACGAGGACATTGTTCACTCCGGGAAAAGACTTGAATTTTGATGGATCAGTGGTCGGGAAGTGGCAGTGCATTTTAAATATGAAAAAGCAAAGTTCAAAAAGTTGGAAGGGAAAAAAAACCCTCCCAAATTTTTAAACTAAAAAATGTAGTTTTAAATATTACGGTTGCGAAAAGATTTGGGTTTTGGTTACCCAGTAATCTGAAAAAAGACAAAGTACTAAGTGTTTGCGTAAACCTAAAAAAAACCCTTGGCTTTCATATCAAAAAGGATAATAAAGGGTCATCAGGTTTTTTCTTCAAACTCTTATATTTAGGTTAGACCTCTTTAGTTATACTGCACATTTTTGGTCCCTTATTACAGATGGATTAAAATGCTCTGGAAAATTACAAAGAAGGATGCAAAGTTGACCCATGTTCAGAAACTTCCCTATGGGTTTGATGAGGGCTTAAATTGCACTTCAAAAAGGCGCAGAATTGGGGAGGATATGATTGGGAGAAAAAAATTGGAAGAAGGAAAAATAAAGGGGATGTAAATAGCGTGCTGAAAATATCTAGACTGTAGGGCTCGCAGCAAGGGTTTTACGTTGGAAAATTCGTTCGGAAGGATAGGGGAAAGCACTGGTTTAGTAATAGAGTTGTGGTGGTGGAAAAAACTCCCGAGTAAGTTATAGAGGCTTTAAACGTTGTGTTTTTTAAGATAGGTTGGAAAAAATACATGAGTGGGGTGTGTTAGCCCTGATTAGTTTTTGTACTGGGTCATTTGCCTTAAGTGAAGTGCCTGACCTGACTGCTAGGTTTGGGGCATGGCTTAAGCCAGGGGAGATTGGACCTGTTTCATGGGCCGAGACCTCTGCAGGGGTTTCTTCTTTGTATTTCTTCAATTTTGGACGAAGACCTAGTTACGTGGATGGTCCCACTTGCCCTGCCACTCCTGTTTTGCCTCCCCTGACTACGTATAAAGCCACGTCTACGCCCTAGGGGGATATATGTTAATGTTAGCCAAGACCGTAGCCTGGCACGGGTCTAAAACTTTGCGATGCCCCGCCTCTGGCTCCCGAAGGGGGAAAAGGTTTCTACTTGATGCGACATTGCTGTTAAGCATCCTCGGTAGTTCTTGGGATTAAAAGCAAAAAGCCCCTTGGGTTATTAGGGGTATTATAGGCTTAGGTGAGGTGTAATATTGGTAGTAGTAGTAGAAATAAAAGTTGGGGTTGTGTAGTAATACAATTAATTTTAAACTGAAAAAGTCCATTTGGTGGGCGAATTTTTGTCAATAAAGGATCCTTTTTTGCATAGTGTTTATTTTTCCCTTGTGTCGGTATTTTATACCATTTTTTCCCCCAGGGATAGTGTAAACCCCCTTCGCTGTGGTTTGTGGTGCTTGGATTTTGTCCTGGTTAAATCCTTTTTTGAAGTGCTGGGCGTTGGCTACTCGGGTGTTAGCTTGCGAAAGTATTTAAAAAAGTTCAATGAACGGGCTGTTGGGAAGAATTAAAAAATTGTTGGGTGGTGTTGGTGATGGAGAATTAATGTTGAAGGCTTATTCTTGAAAATCTTTGATGAAAAGGAAGAAATGAAAAATTGGTGAGGTTTGGTGAATGTTTTTACTTTCCCTAAAGTCTTTCAAAAGCTAACCCCAGATTTCCCTTGCCCCCCAGCGTTCAAAAAAAGGAAATTTACCAACTTATACAATGTCTAATCGGTCTATTTGTCAGCATTTTGTTTCTTGTTTTTAATAGTGTCCCCCTTTGTAGCTTGCAGTGCATGTGTGAGCCCAATGTTTGCCGATGTGGCGTCAGAGCTTCCCTCTCCCTCGTTCCGGATAGACTTACAGGGATAGGATAGGTTGGGGGGCCCCCCTTCACCTCTGTAATGTTACCCCAAAAAGTGGGGTTATTCCCCAAACCCCACATATCTCCAGAACCTCTCGAATTTTTTAAACCCATGGAGAAAAAGTATTTGAGGTGGTCGTCCCTTCAGTTGCCTCTGTTTGACTGAAGAAGCCTATGTGTAGGAAAAACATTTCATTAAAAAGAACTCAACTGCTGCCAGTTATGTGAGTTTTTTTCATCCTTCATCGGTTGTGTGTGTCTGTGGTTTGTTTGATACGAGGAAGCTAAAACTTTTACATAAAATATCTATGAAAATACACCCTCATAAAGTCAGATAATAATTTAAAAATTTAAAAATAAATTTTTTTTTTACAAATACAGATAAACTTACACAGACTATGTGCTCAAGGCCCTAGGGGCCTGGGTGGCAAAAGTCTTCACACACTGAGTGTTCGGGTTCGATTCCGGGGGGGTTGGCTTGGGGTTTTTGTTTCTTTGTTCACCCATCAGTAAAACTGGTACTGGGTTTTTTAGTAAAATGGTGGGGGTCGACCCCGAGAAAAAAAATTTGCCCCAAATTTCCCTAAAAATTTTTTGGCAAAACAAGTGGTTTTTTTTTGTAGTATGTCATTGATGTCAGCTGGGCCCTGTTACCTTGTAATGTACTTGTAAAAATTAAAATTATTTTTTTATTATTATTATTTTATTATTATTTTTTTTATTATTTTATTATATAGAACCCCTGGTTTGTAGGTTTTTTCCCCCAAAATTTGGGTTTTAATATTGTCCCCAGGATGCGACCATCCCGTAGCAAACCCGGTACCTACTTACTGCTAGGTGACAGGGACGCGGGTGTAAGAGACTAAACCAGTCCCTATTACTGCTGGTGAACAATGACAGCAGGTGTGGGTGACAAAAACCCTTGGTACCTATTACTGCTAGGTGAAAGTGAAGCAGGTTTTTGGGGCTAACACCGGTACCTATTTCTGTTGTGATAAAAATTTTAAAAACAGAAAAGTTAAAGAATGAGTAATTTACATTGGGAATCTTTTTTGGAAGAAACGTTCTGCACACTGTGGCTTCTCGTCCAATAGAAATCCGGAAGGTGTAAGGGGGAGGGGTTCGGGGGTAATGCCCCTTCGCCTGGAGTCTTGTGTTAGCCCATCCTTGTAGAAAAACAGCTTTAGGGCCGTAAAAAGTGGCTTAATACTGTAGTGAGGTGAGGTTGAAGCAGGCGGGGGCGGATCATGTGGTACTCCACTGTCGAAGTAGGTTTTTTCGCCCAAAGGGTTTTGGACAGTACTCACCTAATTGTGGTTGGGGGTCGAGCTAGCCGGGCCCCGCCTCTTCCCGACCGCACTAGGTCCTTTTCCCCCTGCTCATGGTTTTATCTCCCTGTTTTAAAAAATATGTTTTTTCCTCCCTCCACTCATTGCCAGTTTCCATTCCTAATTCTATGTGAAGAAATACTTCCTAACCCCCTTTGACTCATCTGGGGTCTTCAGCTTCCTTTTGTGACCCCTTGTTTCGTGTCCCATTCGGGGAACTCGTGTCTCTGTCCCCCTTTGTCTTTTTCCCAGCATTTTTTTGTATGTCGTTTTCAAAATTCCCCTGACCCCCTGTCCTCCAGTTTTGTCAGACGTTTTCCCCCTAACCTTTCTTCTTAGGCTTTCCCCTTGCTCTGGAACTCCCTTGTTGCAAACCTTTGCACTTTCTCTAATTTCTTGACGTGTTTGCCCAGGTGTGGGTTCCAAAGGGGTGCGGCGTAATCCAGTAGGGGCCTGACGTAACAGTGTTTTAAAGTCTTGACGATTTCTTACTGAGGTACCGGAACGCTATTTCAGGGTTTTCCCCAAACGCCCATATGCCCCGCGTTACTGTTTAAAGTGTGTTTTGGCGAGTATCGGTTTTATATCCTCCTAATCTTTTCCTTGAGTGAGGTTTGCAGCCTTTGGCCACCCAGCCTTTTTCTCTGTTGCAGTTTTTGCCCTCCGATCTTTATGCTTGCATTTGGGGGGGGTTAAATTTGGAGCCCGTTTTTGGCCCCCATCCGCCTCTCCAGGTTCTTTGCAGATCTGTCTGGGGCTGCGTTGATTTTAGTCTCCCCATTTAAATTACTCATCGCAAACGGAAAACTTTGAGTCTATTCTTCCGTCTGTCGTTCACTAACCCAAAAATTGCAATGGGCCCAGACTGACCCTGTGGATCCTGTCGTCACTGGGCCACTGTATATCTACGGACCATTCGGTTTCCTCCCTGTTAGGTATTTTGTCCATTTCAGTGCCCTTCCTGTTTTTTTTAAAGTGCCCGTCCCCTTTGCTTCTGTCTAATTTTGTGGGAAATGTGTCGGAGGCCTTTTGCAGTCCAAGAAAATCAATCAATACCCCTCCCTCTCTTTCTTTCTAGTTACCTTGTCATAAAAAACTAGTGGTTTGTGACAAGGATTTGCCTTCCCCAAAACCGTGCTGGCTGTCGTTTTTTTAATCTTTTTCCCCTCCGGTGCTCCACCATTTCCTCCTGATAATCTTTTCCAAGATTTGCATACTTTTTTCATGTCAGTGACACTGGTTATAATTTAGGTTTTTTTCTGTCTCCCTTCTTAAAAATGGGGGGCTACATTTGCCTTTTCCTTTTTTTTTTTTTTTTTTTTTTCTTAGGTGTTGCCCGTTTCAAGGGGAAGTGTTGAAAATTTTTTGGTTGTGGCACCGTGTGTCTCTGCTCCCTCTCTAAGGGGCCCTCGGGGGGTGTTGTTTGTCCCCCGCCTTTGAGGTATCAAGGTCATTAGGGTTTCCACCCCCTCCTCAGTTGTGTGTAAAATTTATCCAACCTTTTTGGATATCCCTTTTTGCTGTACGCCACTGTTTTATCTTTCCCCTTGTCCCCCTTTGGGCCCCCACTGTAATCTTTGAAATCTTATGTTTAGCTCCTCACTACCTCCTGGTCGTTTTTTGAGTCCCCACCTTCTTTTCAGCCTGATTACCCGGTCCCTTTAGGTCTTCCTCCCGATGTGGTGTGAGTAGTTCGGGTTAGACTTGCTTTCGATGCTATGTCTTTTCATACTGCCGCTGCGCCTCCCTTCTTTCTGTGATACTGTTTCTGGCTCGTGATAATCTATTTTCTCCCCGATCCTTTGCCTTACCTAGAGTCTAGAGCACTTGTTTTTGCCCCCCTGCACCCTTTGGGTAAACCAAGGGGTTTTCGTTTCCCATTTTTCTGTTACCCTGGGAACAAAAATTTCCTCGCCTCCCTTGCATTTTGTTGTTACAAAGTCCCCCCCTTTCGTTTATGATTTTCCTACCAACTTGTTCCCCTGAACCCCTGCAGGAAGGTCCCCATTCCCGTGTGCTCACCTTTTATGTTTAGCTTTCCCTTTCTTCTCCTTTACCCCTCCATTTTATCTCCACGAGTATTCAAAGTCATAACTACGTGGTCACTAGCTCCAAGGGGCCTTTCTATGTGATGTGTCGGGGAACACGAGGTCCAGTCTTGCTGGTTTTTTTTCCCCTCTCTCTCTGGTAGTATCCCTAACATGTTGGTGCTGGATTTGCAAGCACCAATCCATCATCTTGGTCTCCATGTTTCAGGCCCCCCTTTTGGGGTCGGTTTTTTCCCCAAATTTAAACTCTCTGTGATTTTAAGTCGCCCCTGACCGTAACTTAGCTCTATTTAGTGGGGGCCCCTTTTGTACCCCAGTAGATTTTCCACCATTGCTTGTTGCATTTATCTTTTCCTCTCTTGGCCTCCTGCAGTTCTGGGTGGGTTTTTTCTAACTGCATGACTACCTTGTGTTCCCCGACTGAACTGTGCCTATTGTAAAACCCTTTTTTCAATTCGTCCATTCTTTGTCGGTCCCGATATTTTTCAGTGTTGGGATTGATAAATGGTTTAAAGCCCACGAGTTGAAGATGAGAATTATGCAACATATGGGTCTTTTAAATAAAAAAAGGGACAATGTGACTGGAAAGATACAAAATAACCCCACATAAAAGAGGAAAACTTCGACGGTTTCGGGCCGACTTGGACCCTTGGCAAAGTCACACGTGTGTGACTTTGTAAGGTCCAAGTCGGCCGAAAGTCGTCGTAAGCTTCTCTCTTTTTGTGCGGGGGTTTTTTGGTTTTATGGAAACTTATTGAAGAAAGATTTTAATACGTTGCATAAGATTCCCTATGTTGCATAAGGGCGAATCCGTCGTGTGGGTGGTAGTCAGAAAATGGGGAGGACACATGCAAGTTTATTTTAAGGGGATGTTAACAAATTTAGGTAAAAGCAAGACATACAGAGTAACCCGTATAAAATTTTCTTGGATAACCTAAAAAAGGGGGGGGGGAACAGGCTTTTAAAAAGGGGCGAAGGCAAGGCCTTTGCTCAAAAATCGAAAAAGTATAAGGGTAACCCCGAAAGGTTGACAACAATAAAAAAGTTGGGTTTAGCCCTAAACCCGTTGGATGATCAACATGGGGCTAATTCGATAAAGAGGATGCCACCCAAACAAATAAAGTTTAATTACTACTAAACATCTGTCACACAACACTAGTAAGAAAATACCGTTGCATCAAATAATTTAACACGACTTGATAAGTTTATAATTGTATACCAGCAAAGGGGTTTTAAACCCCAAAAAGTTGTCACCCAGTAAGGGGTATCTATGTTTCGTGCAAAAAGAATAAGCAAGTTAAAACCCAATAAGAGCACCCGGGCCGTAGCATCCCGTTAAAAATTTCCAAAAAAAAGGTTTTCTTTTAATTTCCAGTCCCATTTTCACTAATAAATTTGTCCATCACCCTAATACCGTACCCGGAGGGGTTCAAAGGGGCCAGGTTACTCCCATTTAAGAAAATCGTAGGTTGTTCGCACTTAGGCTGTTAGTTCTCAGGTTTTTATCCCAAAAATTTTAGAAAAGGGCGGGTTACTGTCAAGTAGTTAAAATATTTATGACAACAAATTCTTATAGTTACCCAAACAGGTTTGGAGATCTACTCAACCGGCACCCCTCTAATTAAAGATTGCTGAGACTGAATGTCGTAGGGAAACCCCGCGGAATGGTACCCTAGATTCAAAAAAGGGCCTTGATACTGTCAAACCACAAAAGGGTATCCACAAAAACATCCCTGATTCCCAAAAAGGCTAAAAATGTAACTTTATTTAATAATCTTTCACAGTTGTAGGTTCAGATGCAGGATTTCACGTTTATTGGTTAGGGTAGCATTAAAGGGATAGTGTGCGCCCCCCTGGTTGTCGGCAAAAAATTGACGCGATAGTCCCGTTTGGTCCCGACGCCTGCGCTATTGGGTTATATGCTAATGCTTTTAATGATCGAAATTTTGCTCCCCCGGGTTTTGGGGGTGGTGGTTACGTAAACTGTCTCTTGTCCCCCAAAGAAAGAAGTCACAAAAAAGTTAGGTCCGGGACCCCTGCAAGTGGCCCCGTTTTGGTCCCGGCCAACTGTTTGGATTTTTTCTTTGGGAGTGCGTGAAGAGCACGTTTACGTACCACCATCCTGCAACCCCGGAGGAGCTGGGCAATTTCGATCACTGAAGCAGTTCGCATGATAACCCAGATATGCTGCCGAGCATTGGACTGAATCGACATCACACTGAGGCTTTAAGCTATCCTTTTTCACATGAAACTGAAAGGGAAAACCTGCATCTGAAAGTACTAAGTGAAAAATTATTACAATAAAGTTCATGTTTACCCGTTTGAAAATCAGGGGGTTTTTGTGGGCACCCTGTAAGAAAATTTAGTTAAGTTGAGACACTCATGCAGATATGGGAATCTTTATTCAGGAAAACGTTTCGCCACCAGTGGCTTCATCAGTCCAATACAAAGAGGAAGGCGTAAGGAAGGGGGGGGAGGTAACAGTCCTCAACCTGGAGTCGATGTGTTCAGTTATCAAACTTGTGAAAGTACAGATAGGGCCTAGGGCGTGGCTTATATACTGTAGTGAGGTGGGTGAAGCAGGCGGAGGGGGGTCTGTGGTCCATCCACAGTCGAAGTAGGGCTTCGTCCAAAAAGGTTGAACAAGTGTTGAAAAAATTCTTTGTACAGACCTGATGCTGCAGTGTTTAAATTGTGATGAAGGTTTTAAAAAACCGACAAGTTGAAGATTGAGACACTTATGCAGCATATGGGAATCTTTATTCAGGAAACGTTTCGCCACACAGTGGCTTCATCAGTCCAATACAAAGAGGAAGGCGTAAGGAGAGGAGGAGTATGAGGTAATCAGTCCCTCAACCTGGAGTCGATGTGTTCAGTTCATCAATCTTGTAGAATGTACAGCATAGGGTCGTAGACGTGGCTTATATACTGATTACCTCATACTCCTCCATATAGGACTGATTACCTCATACTCCTCCTCTCCTTACGCCTTCCTCTTTGTATTGGACTGATGAAGCCACTGTGTGGCGAAACGTTTCCTGAATAAAGATTCCCATATGCTGCATAAGTGTCTCAATCTTCAACTTGTCGGTTTTTTCAAACCATTCATCACAACTGTCAGACACTGCAGCATCATGGGATCTTGTTACAAAGAATTCTTCAACACTTGTTCAACCTTTGGACGAAGACCTACTTCGACTAGTGGATGGTACCACTATGACCCCGCCTCCGCCTGCTTCACCTCACCTCACTACAGTACATAAGCCACGTCTACGGCCCTATGCTGTACATTCTACAAGATTGATGAACTGAACACATCGACTCCAGGTTGAGGGACTGATTACCTCATACTCCTCCTCTCCTTACGCCTTCCTCTTTGTATTGGACTGATGAAGCCACTGTGTGGCGAAACGTTTCCTGAATAAAGATTCCTATATGCTGCATAAGTGTCTCAATCTTCAACTTGTCGGTTTTTCAAACCATTCATCACAAGAAACATCAAACTATCGGCATAGTCTCCGTAGGCTGGTTTAAGTCCTACCTTAGCAACAGGAAACAAATTGCCAAAATCATCAAAACAGAATCAGAACCCCTACCGATAGCATGTGGGTTTCCCCAAGGTAGTATTCTGGGTCCCTTAGTATTTTTATGTCATGTAAACGACATACCCATCAGTGTGCAGATAACAGTGCTCTGTTAGTGTAAGGAAAACACCCACAAAATATAGCTAATGTAATAACATTGGAACTGGAGTCCTGCGGCAAATGGTTAATAGACAAATTATCGTTACACCTCAGGAAAACGGAAGCCATACTCTCTGGCACGAAACATAAACTAAGGAGGGTAAATAATTTTGTTGTCTGGAGAATTGATAGAGAACAGTGTTGTAAATAAAGAGAATGCCAGGCTGAAGTTCCTCTACAGACAAGCAGTGTCTACCTACTGAGGCTCGAAGGACCCTATGTCTAGCCCTTATACAATGTCATATAGACTACGGTTGCTCTTCATGATACTCTGCCTTGACAAAAAAAAAAAAAAAAAAAAAAACTGTAAGATAGACTACAAATCACCCGGAACAAAATGGTAAGATTCATCCTGGACCTGGGACCAAGAGAACATGTAGGCCAGGATAAATTTACAACAACTGGATATGCTCAATGTTGAAGACAGAGTAAAACAACTGAATTTAAATCAAGTTTATAAAATTGCTCACAAACAGTGTCCAGAATATCTTGCTGCCAATTTTGTCAAGGTTGGAAACCAAAGCAATCATAGTACCAGGGGAAGAGAGCACAACTCTGTAGTACCCACAGTCAGTGGCCAGGCTTCAAACACCTCTTATTGTACAGCAATAAAGAAATGGAACAGACTGCCTGTACATGTCATAGCCAGTCATAGCATGAACCAGTTCAAGAAGAGAGCCAATAGGTGCCTAATGAATGTAGCGACAGAGAGGGAGGAGAATGATTTTTTTAATATTTTAGCTAACACACCTAAATATAAAAAACTCAGTTTACCTTATTCTTAGTATATCTTCTTTATTGTATAACAATAAGATATCATCTCCTTCAAAATATAAAAAAATAAAATAATAAAAAGACCCCAATGAAAATAACTCACTGATTTTTTTGGGTTATCCCAGGTTCTCTACACATATGCTGCTATGTATGATAATGTATGTAACTGTATTTGTGTATACCTGAATGCTGCTATGTATGATAATCTATGTAACTGTATTTGTGTATACCTGAATAAGCTTACTATATGTCAGTAAATTTATTTAGGAGGGGAGGGCTGGCAAGGCTCTCGCTTCACACGCGGAAGGCCCGGGTTCGATTCCAGACGGGGGTGAAAAGATTGAGGACTCCAATGGAAATAAGATAGACGGTCCCTCGATGACGCACTGGGTGGCTAACCCTCCGGGGTTAAAAATCCGAACAAAATCTTATCTTAGGTACACCTGAATTACAGGTTACAGTGGTACTGAACTATTTACATGTAAATCTGGTTACAACCGTAATGAGCTATTTAGTGAAACAAGAATATAGAATAATAATAATAATAATAATAATAATAATAATAATAATAATAATAATAATAAAAGTACTTACAAAACTTATACAGTATATATAGTAATAGAAAACTTTCAACAAGGGCGTCAAAGAAAATGCCATAAAGATTAGGACTAACTAACTTGTATTTATATATCCATTGGTGCTGTCGCACTGCCTGAAATGCATCCTTGACTTTGTTCTTATTTTAAAATTATTATTATTATTATTATTTATTATTATTATTATATTATTATTATTATATTATTATTATTATTATTATTATTATTATTATTATTATTATTAATACAAAAGAAGAGTGAAGCCTACAAGGGTAATACAAGTCTTCTTTTAAAAGAAAGAACATAAGAAAGGCGGATGGTCTGAGCTTGCTACCATCTGCAGCTCATAAGACTGCCATCCCCACGAGCCCCTTTGAGGCGGGGTAGATGGCAGACCAGAGGCCTAGCTTCTTCCTACGAGCCCCGTGAGGGGGGGGAATGTGGCTAGGCCTGGGGACACTTGGTCCCAAAGATGAGGAGGTACTTGTACCTCCTCCCATGGGAGACTTAAGTCTCGAGACACTCCTCAGATAGGGAGCCAAGGCCGGGTCACCACTACTTGGAAAAGACCCGGGCCGGGAGAATACCGGCGAATAAAAAAAAAAAAAAAAAGAAAGGCGGAACACTGCAGCAGGCCTGTTGGCCCATACTAGGCAGGTCCTTAACAATCCTTCTCACAAACAAAATATTTGCCCAACCCAGTTTTCAATGCTACCCAAGAAATAAGTTTTGATGATTCTATTTACTCATTACGCAAGTCTCACTCAAATCCAACCCCTCTCACTTATGTATTTATCTAGCCTAAATTTGAAACTACCCAACGTTTTAGCTTCAATAACCCTACTAGGCAGACTGTTCCACTCATCAACTACCCTATTTCCAAACCAATACTTTCCTATATCCTTTCGAAATCTAAACATATCTAATTTGAATCCATTATTGCGGGTTCTTTCTTGAAGTGATATCCTCAAAACCTTATTTATATCCCCTGTGTTAATACCCATCTTCCACTTATACACTTCGATCATGTCTCCCCTCATTCTTCGTCTTACAAGTGAATGTAGTTTAAGAGTCTTCAATCGTTTTTCGTATGGAAGATTTCTAATGCTATGTATTAATTTGGTCATTCTACGCTGAAAATTTTCTAGTGAATTTATATCCATTCTGTAATATGGAGACCAGAACTGAACCGCGTAATCTAGGCGAGGCCTTACTAATGATGTATAAAGCTGTAAAATAACTGCTGGACTTCTGTTGCTTACACTTTTGGATATAAATCCCAGTAATCTGTTAGCTCTGTTATGTACGCTTAGGCTAACCTTAAAGGTTTAAGATTGCTACTTACCATAACCCCCAAATCCTTTTCGCAATCTGTATGGCCAAGTTCTACGTTATTTAACTGATAAGTACTAGGGTTATGGACACTCCCGAGCTTCAGAACTTTGCATTTATCTACATTGAGCTGCATCTGCCACTTTTCTGACCACGAACTGAGTTTGTCTAAATCCTCTTGAAGTTCCGTGACATCTAAGTTTGAATCAATTATCCTACCTATCTTTGTGTCATCGGCGAATTTGCTCATATCACTAGTAATTCCCTCATCAAGGTCATTGATATATGTTATAAACAACAACGGGCCCAAGACTGATCCCTGTGGAACGCCACTTGTTACAGATCCCCACTCGGATTTAACCCCATTTAAGCATACTCTATGCTTCCTATTGGTGAGCCATGACTCGATCCATGACAGCACTTTTCCCCCGATGCCATGAGCTGCCACTTTCTTTAACAGTCTCTAGTGCGGTACTCTGTCAAAAGCCTTACTAAAATCTAAATAAACAATATCGAATTCTTTATCATGATCAACGGCCCAAAAGCTTTATGAAAAAGGGTTTAATAAATTAGTTAGGCAGGAACGGCCCCTCGTGAATCCATGCTGAGTATCATTAATCAAGCTATGCTTATAGAGATGGCTTCTTATATTATCAGCTGTAATTGACTCTAGTAATTTGCCTACAATTGAGGTCAGGCTTATTGGGTGGAAAATTTGACGGTAGCGACTTGTCCCCTGTTTTAAAAGTAGGAATTACATTAGCCATCTTCCACATATCAGACACTACACCTGTTTGAAGAGAAATATTAAAAATATTAGTTAATGGTTCACAAAGTTCCATTTTACACTCTTTAAGAACCCTTGAGAAAAGTTCATCAGGCCCACTATAAAAATTAATTACTGGGATATAGTTAGTGTCTTCCTGAGTGAAAACCGAGAGAAAATAATTATTAAGAACAGAGCATATTTCATTCTCCTTGACAGTGAGATGCCCAGAGTTATTTTTAAGGGGACCTATCTTATCTCTAATTTTTGTTCTGTAAAATTGGAAAAAACTTTTTGGGTTAGTTTTCGAATCTCTAGCAACTTTAATTTCATAGTCCCGTCTAGCTTTTCTTATCCCCTTTTTAACGTCCCTCTTAATGTCAATATACCGATTCATAAGATGACCCTCACCTCTTTTGATACGCCTATAAATTCCTTTTTTCTGTCCTAAAAGTTATCTGAGCCTATTATTCATCCATTTGGGGTCATTTCTATTTGATCTAATTTCCTTATATGGGATAAATGTCCTTTGGGCAGCATGTATTGTGTTACGAAAGCTGTCATAAATGATAGTCCTCTCTTCGTTACTCCCGTCCACAGATGATAAGTGTCTCTAAGCCCATTGTAATCTGCTAAGCGAAAATCTGGGACCATTACGAATTATCCCTACTATCATACTTTCCATTCCCAAAGCTAAAGGTAATTGATTTGTGATCGCTTGTGCCGAGTTCCTCTGTAATTTCTAAATTATTAACAAGGGTTTCCTTGTTTGCCAAAACCAAGTCAAGCAGGTTATTTCCCCTTGTAGGCTCTGTCACAAACTGCTTCAAAAAACAATCCTGAACTACTTCTAAGAAGTCGTTAGATTCTAAATTCCCAGTCAAGAAATTTCAATCAATATGACTAAAGTTAAAGTCTCCTAGAATTAGTACGTTATCGTGCCTTGTGGCCTTAACAATTTCCTCCCAAAGTAGTCTCCCTTGGTCGCTATCTAAGTTTGGGGGACGGTATATCACACCTAAAATCAATTTTTCATGTCCCTCTTAAAATTCTATCCAAACAGACTCTGCATGTGTTACTTCAGACTTAATACCCATTTTTATGCAACAGTTCAAACGATCTCGGACATACAATGCCACCCCACCCACCTTCCCGATACTTCTGTCTACTTGGAACAATTTAAAACCCTGTATGTGACATTCAGCAGACATGTCCCGATTTTTCGTATTGAGCCACGTCTCGGTTAAGGCAAATACATCAATGTTACCTGCACTAGCAACTAGTCTCAACTCGTCCATCTTATTCTTAGCACTACGACTATTTGTGTAATATATATTTAAGGACCCTCCTTTCTCTTTATCCTTCCTGCTCCTTTCTGTTATTCCACTAAACCTATTACTGTCCTTGTCACCTAGTGCCACTGGCTTTCCAATATCCACCTCATTTTGCCTATTACTAGTTCTCCTAGTACTCATATTACTACACTGGAACTTCACTGTTTTACCGCCAAAACCCATACCACTAACTATTCCTAATTTAAAGACCTAACAGCTCCCTCCACTGCAGTTGCCAGTGCTCCCACCCCAAACCTAGATAAGTGAGCCCCATCCCTGGCATACATATCATTTCTGCCATAGAAGTGGTCTCAGTTGTCAATGAATGTTACCGCATTTTCCGTACAGTATTTGTCCAGCCAGTAATTGACACCAATTGCCCTGGACAACCATTCATTTCCAACTCATCTCCTTGGCAAAATACCACATATGACAGGGTTCCCACCCTTCCTCCTAATTATCTCTATTGCTGACCTATACCTGCTAATCAGGTCCTCACTCCTACGTCTGCCAACATCGTTGCCTCCAGCACTGAGACAGATAATAGGATTGCTCCCATTACCTCTCATAATGTCATCAAGACGGCTAACAATATCCTTCATCCCAGCCCCAGGAAAACACACTCTCTGCCTCCTACTCCTATCCTTCAAGCAGAATGCCCTATCCATGTACCTAATCTGGCTATCCCCAACAACAACGTTTTTACCTTCTTTGGCGTCGTCTGTCGTGATGTTCCCAGTAGTCGACTCATATTCGTCAGGTAGCACTGCACCTTCACTTGTGGAATTCGTCAAGACGTTCTCGATGGTCTTCGTTGGGGTTTCTAGGGATGTCTCACTCACGTCTGCCAATGCTTCCTTGGTGCTCGTTGTGGTATTCCCAGTAGAACACCCACATTCGTCAGGTAGCACTGAAAATGGGTTGGAAGTTTCCACAGTAGTCTTCTGGGTCCTCGTTGTTTCTGCCTCTCCAACAGTCTTCTTGATCCTCAGCTTGGTTCTATGTTGCCCGGCCACTGACCAAGTTCCCCTCTTAACCTGGGGATTCACAACAGGAGGATTACTACGAATCCTCATGTTCTCCTCCGTTAATCACCGTATCTCCAACTTAGCAACCCTAAGTTCTTCTTTCAGCTGTTGGTAAAGTTGCTCAAGAGAGGGCATCCTGGTTCAGATGCACACAAACAGGTCTTCACAGAGCTAAGTACACGTCACCTCTGTGTACAAGAATCTTAAAAGAACTTATATATTAACAATTTAATTAACCCCAGTAATGTTATTTACACTGGTATACCTGGAGAGAGTATGCAAACAAGTAGAAATTTATATATCTTATTTTCCTGTATTAACTCTCGATTGTTGGTCCTTTTGGTACAATGTTACTAACACTGAGAGGTATATATGTATGTCTAATTGTTTGTATAGTGCCATTTTAGCACTTATTTTAGATATTGATGAGTCACTGAATAGTGATGGTTAGGTATCAAGCAGACTTAATGGCCCTCACGTGGTCGATATATTATTTCCAATTGAACAAACATTAACGGGACATTGTACATGTTGAGGGGTCTATTTTTCTGATGCATCTACCAGGATGGTGCTCATTATGTTTTGTATTACGTGCAATCAAGTTTGGTGATGTAATAAAACTGTTGGCATCTGTGCCAGAACTGAAGAATGGCTCGTCTGATGGCCGTCAGATTTTTGAAACTGGTGTGCTTTCCTGAACACAAGGTTCATGCTATTATTGAGTGGCATAAGTCACAATTTGCAAATTTTACTGAATACTCATATTCATTTATATTCATTTACTAAAGAATACCTCTTTAGTGATGCTAATTAATTATAAAGGAACCAATTTGAAAATTTTCTTAAACTGTTAAACTTGGACTCGTTGGAATCAGATCATTTATTGGAAAATGCCTTTTTTGATTGGCTTCAAACTTTTACTACTAGTGGGTTTATTAAAACAAAGCTTATTACTCACGATAAGCTGTTTAAATTTCAATTTGACAGTTTTATTGTTTCTCGTGTAATATTACTTTTCATGTGATAATCTGAGGGCCACATCTGATCACCTTCAACACTTCCATCCTGATAACTTGATAGTGCAACTTCCATCCTGATAACTTGATAGTGCAACTTCCATCCTGATAACTTGATAGTGCAACTTCCATCCTGATAACTTGATAGTGCAACTTCCATCTTGATAACTTGATAGTGCAACTTCTATCCTGTGCAAGAAAGGTATAAAATACCGACAATATAAAAGTTAAGACACATGTGCAACATCTGGATATCTTTATTGTAGACGTTTCGCCATCCAGTGGCTTTATCAATACAGATTCTAGGACATAATTACAAGACAGTAGAACTATAGACAAAAGATGAGGTAATCAGTCCCTCAGCCTTGGAGTTAGTGTTCACAGCATCGTGGTGGTGGAGAATCTGAGATTCTCCACCACCTATAGATTCCTTGGGAGAATTTTTAATTTTTGTTTCACGGTATTGTCATATTTATAGACAACTTTAACATTAAATTATTTAAGAGCTTGAGAATTTGTTAGTTTTACAATACAATGAAAATCTCTTACCTCGCACAAGCTCTTGAATACTTTAATGTTAAAGTTGTCTTTAACTATGACAATACTGTGAGTTAACAATTAATTAAAAATTCTCCCAAGGAATCTATTGGTTGTGTATACTCCATCCCTTGTAAAAGTTGTGATAACTTTTATTTAGGACAAACTGGCAAATCTCTTGAGACCAGACGAACATAAATATGCACATTCTAGTGGAAAAGAATCCAGTGCTTTGTTCATTCATGTTGTATAGTCCTTGTGGCTTAGCGCTTCTTTTTGATTATAATAATAATAATTTGTTCATTCATGTAAAGGATACACATCACTGTTTAGACTGGAATAATGCCAAAGAATTACTTCCCAGTAATTCTATAGCTCAAGGAAATATTGTGGAATCATCTCTTATCAAGCATGATGCACAACAAATTTCAAACTTGTGTTCTGGAATGTATAAACTTGACAGATTTATAGTCCAGGATATTGTCCATAATACTAAAGGTAAAAATATTTTTCACAGAAATACAGAGTGCGTTCTATGTCAAGCTAACAATTTAACTTGTTGGATAAATGTATTTGTGGGGATACAGTTTGTGATCTGTTTGTGTGATGTGTAGTCACCTTCCTTGAGTGAAGTGTCATCTCAGGGTTTAACATATTAAATGTGGATGATAAATGAGACACTTTTGCAACATTTGGATATCTTTATTCTGGAAACGTTTCGCCACACAGTGGCTTCTTAAGTCTAATGCAGTAAAAGGTGGAATAAAGAAGGAGTTTGAGGTAATCATATTAAATGTGCTACTCTTGCCTCATCTTCCTATTCCTCTGAAAATATGTGTAAGCACATGAAATCGTTCAGCTCTTATTTCAGCTCATAAATATATATATATATATATATATATATATAATATATATATGAATGTCCCATTACCACTTTTATCTGGAGTTTATCTGGAGAGAGTTCCGGGGGTCAACGCCCCCGCGGCCCGGTCTGTGACCAGGCCTCCTTAGGTCAGTGTCCCAGGATGCGACCCACACCAGTCGACTAACACCCAGGTACCCATTTTACTGATGGGGAACATAGACAACAGGTGGAAAGAAACACGTCCAATGTTTCTACTCTGGCTGGGAATCGAACCCAGGCCCTCACCGTGTGAAGCGAGAGCGTTAACCACCAGGCCACCAGAGCCTTATATATGTGCGTCCAGGTTTAACACCATTTGCAATACAACCTTGGTACTTACCTGCTAGTAGGTAAGCAGTGGCGGTAGTTATTAGGAAACTAGCCCACTTGTGTGGACCTCACCCAGCACTGAACACAAGTTTCCCAGCTAGGAGCTGAAAATACTATACTGAACTACTAAGTACCATTAGCTCTGCTAGGGTTGCAAGTATATTTAATGATTTGAGACATGGTATACAGATACCGACCTGGGATCTGAAAGTTGTACTTCCCACAGCAGCGAGGGAAAGACACTGCAGGACAAACTTTTATTGGGACAATGTTACGATCTGTAAATATTGTACAGAATATCGCATCTTTTTTTCAAGACCATGAGCTCAATGATCCTAGTAGTCTACCCAAGCCTTAAATCTTAACAACCAATTAACTTATTCTAGCAATGCCCGAGGGCAGTTGTAGAGGGTAATAATAACACTCCCCTTAGCTAAGTAACACCTGTTCAACACAACTCTTGGTGTTCTGGTTAAATAGTAGGGTCATGTAACTATGGTCCAGTTATATAGCGGTGCCACATAACTATGGTCCTGTTATATAGCAGTGCCACATAACTATGGCCTTGTTATATAGCTGTGTCACATAATTATGGTCCTGTTATATAGCGGTGTCACATAACTATGGCCCTGTTATATAGAGGTGTCACATAACTATGGTCCTGTTATTTAGCCATGTTATATAGCGGTGTCACAAACGGTCTAGTTACATAACTCTCAGATAATTTATCTAGTTACACAACCGTGTCACATAACTGGTATAGTTGCACACTGTCATATAATTCATCTGGTTACATAGCTGTGGCATGCTGGTCCATGTTATCGGGGTTACATAGCTGCTTCACCACACTTCTTGGTCCAGCTACAGTCTTCTGACAGTAATGAAATTTGAGCCGGAGACGACGACGGCTTGCGGTATTAAGATATTATATTCATGAAGAAGCGTCAGACCCGTATGGGTAATACTAAGATGTAAACTCTTGAAGTGGCAGCTCTTAGCATATCTCAGTCGCTGTTCCAGTCCATCTTCGTCTGGGTAGCTGTGATTTCCCTAATTTAAACCCTTTACCAGGACTGGAAAGGGGTAATTACCTTTCACCAGGCCTGGTAAAGGGGTAATTACCCTTTACCACGCCTGGTAAAGGGTTAAGGGTGTCGGTGCAGTCCTCAGTACCATTTATGCTTCATGTGAAGTTAATATCTGTTGAGAAGTCACCAGTACATCTGAAATTAATTTTTTGACTTAAATGTGATAATTTCTGACTATTGTGATAGAAAGGTGATCATTTCTGAGACAGAAAAAAATACATTTGTACTGGGATATCGGATTTTTATTCTGTTAATGGTGAAACGTTATATCCATGAGGGGTTATATAGTGTCTAGGTAACGGAAGGTGAGGCAGGGTTAAGGAAGGTGGCTCCTAGTCCTAAGATCAAAAGCCCATCGCAACCCCTGTGAAGGTGTCCTCAACGAAGATTAATGCTGACCTGTCCTTCATTATTCTCTGTAATTTCTTCCATACAAGTTGAAGTCACTATATTATTCTCTGCACTCACTCAAGAGGCTCCTATACAAGCCATTTTTAACTCATGTGTATTTTAAAATATCCTTAAAGAAAAAAAAGGCACAATACCGTAACAGGAACACTACACCAGGCCCGGTGGCCTGGTGGCTAAAGCTCCCGCTTCACACACGGAGGGCCCGGGTTCGATTCCCGGCGGGTGGAAACATTTCGACACGTTTCCTTACACCTGTTGTCCTGTTCACCTAGCAGCAAATAGGTACCTGGGTGTTAGTCGACTGGTGTGGGTCGCATCCTGGGGGACAAGATTAAGGACCCCAATGGAAATAAGTTAGACAGTCCTCGATGACGCACTGACTTTCTTGGGTTATCCTGGGTGGCTAACCCTCCGGGGTTAAAAATCCAAACGAAATCTTATCTTACCAATAAAATAATTCGCACATGGGAGAAAGGAACTTAGTGTATCACTTCGGCCCGACTTGGACTTTTAGCTCTCTACCTCTCTCCCGTCCCTGCCCTCTACCTCTCTCCCGTCCCTGCCCTCTACCTCTCTCCCGTCCCTGCCCTCTACCTCTCTCCCGTCCCTGCCCTCTACCTCTTTCTCCAGTCCCTGCCCTCTACCTCTCTTTCTCCCGTCCCTGCCCTCTACCTCTCTTTCTCCCGTCCCTGCCCTCTACCTCTCTTTCTCCCGTCCCTGCCCTCTACCTCTCTTTCTCCCGTCCCTGCCCTCTATCTCTCTTTCTCCCGTCCCCTGCCCTCTACCTCTCTTTCTCCCGTCCCTGCCCTCTACCTCTTTTCTCCCGTCCCTGCCCTCTATCTCTCTTTCTCTCCGTCCCTGCCCTCTATCCTCTCTTTCTCCTCCCTGCCCTCTACCCTCTTTCTCCAGTCCCTGCCCTCTACCTCTCTTTCTCCAGTCCCTGCCCTCTACCTCTCTTTCTCCCGTCCCTGCCCTCTACCTCTCTTTCTCCCGTCCCTGCCCTCTACCTCTCTTTCTCCCGTCCCTGCCCTCTACCTCTCTTTCTCCCGTCCCTGCCCTCTACCTCTCTTTCTCCCGTCCCTGCCTCTATCTCTCTTTCTCCCTAGTCCCTGCCCTCTATCTCTCTTTCCTTCTCACCGTCCCTGCCCTCTACCCTCTTTCTCCAGTCCCTGCCTTCTACCTCTCTGTCTCCGTCCCTGCCCTCTACTCTCTTTCTCCGTCCCTGCCCTTCTACCTCTCTTTCTCTCTGTCCCTGCCCTCTACCTCTCTTCTCCCGTCCCTGCCCTCTACCTCTCTTTCTCCCGTCCCTGCCCTCTACCTCTCTGTCCCGTCCCTGCCTCTACCTCTCTTTCTCCGTCCCTGCCCTCTACCTCTCTGTCCCGTCCCTGCTCTCTACCACTCTTTCTCCCGTCCCTGCCCTCTACCTCTCTGTCCCGTCCCTGCTCTCTACCACTCTTTCTCCCGTCCCTGCCCTCTACCTCTCTCTCCCGTCCCTGCCCTCTACCTCTCTTTCTCCCGTCCCTGCCCTCTACCTCTCTGTCCCGTCCCTGCCTCTACCTCTCTTTCTCCCGTCCCTGCCCTCTACCTCTCTGTCCCGTCCCTGCTCTCTACCACTCTTTCTCCCGTCCCTGCTCTCTACCACTCTTTCTCCCGTCCCTGCCCTCCTCTCGTATAAGTACAGGCTCCCTTACCTTCGTGTGTTAGTGTGTGACTAGACAATGGTCCAAGTCAAACCAAAACATTGTCAGAAGTTTCTCTGTGCTGGTTGTGTATTAAAATAGCCTTCTGGGCTGTAAGTCTACAATTCAGCATGAGTAGTCTGCTACCAGATTAATGTTAGTTGGGCTTATCAAGTCAGATATAGAAGTCTTAGCTGGATAAATTTGAGTAAATCATCAGCTAATAATGCCAAAATTAGTGACATAGTCTATACATAGTCTGTGGTGGATCATTCAGGTCGATCAATAATGCTATATTATGATAATGACCCGAGTAAATAGTGGGGACAATTACGACAATGTTAGCAAAGTCAATTAAGCCAAGAATAGCTCCTCTCATTGAGGTAACTGCCAGAGCCAGCGTCTCTATCCTGCAAGACTCACAAGTGTCGCTAACTCCACACGTTGCCACCGACTGATTAATGACACAAACTGGCTGCCAATTAATGAACCAGGGGCGACGGTTCGTCCATATATTACACAAATAACCCGCACATGGGAAAGAGAAGCTTATGATGACGTTTCGGTCCGACTTGTAAATGGTCCAAGTCGGACCGAAACGTCTTCAGAACTTCTCTCTCCTATGTGCGGGTTATTTGTGTGTTGTTCCCATCACGGTATTGTGCTTTTTATTCTCCATCCATATATGAACACATGGAGGAAACACAATGTTTCACGGGTCAGCAACTGTTATTTCTGCGTCACCTGACAAGCATTTAATTTTAACACATCGGCCGTTTCCCATCAAGGCAGGTGACCCAGAAAAGAAGAAACACTTCCAGCATCACTCACTCCATCACTGTCTTGCCAGAGGCGTGCCGATATACGGTTCAAAACTGCAAACATCCCTCCCCCTGTTTTCGAGTGCAAGCACTGTACTTTCCGACCAGTTAATTATTAATCAATAATCCGGGGACGCAGAATCTAAGTCAGGTTAGCTAGTTTTTATTTCTACAAGTACATGTACAAGGTATATAGTCCTAGTTGACATCACTGACATACTACTATATAGAAAGCAGCTTGATATGCTGAACATTTAGAGCAAATTAGGTCAATCTTGTCCCAGGATGCGACCCACACCAGTCGACTAACACCCAGGTACCTACTTTACTGATGGGTGAAGAGGGACATCAGGTATCTCATGGAAACACGTCTTAATGTTTTCCAGCCGTACCGGGAATTAGATCCCAGGACCTCATTGTGTGAGCTGAGTGCGCTGGCGATCCACCTACTTGTCAATATCAGAACTCATAACACAGTCCAAGAGTGTCATCACTGCGTCAAGATAAGAAAACATTGGAACGGAAGTCTAGTGGATTGGAACGGTAGCCTATTAGTAATGAACGGCAGGATAGTAGTTTCGAACGGCAGTCTAGTAGTTATGAACGACAGTCTAGTAGTTATGAACGACAGTCTAGTAGTTATGAACGGCAGTCTAGTAGTTATGAACGGCAGTCTAGTAGTTATGAACGACAGTCTAGTAGTTATGAACGGCAGTCTAGTAGTTATGAACGGTAGTCTAGTAGTTATGAACGACAGTCTAGTAGTTATGAACGACAGTCTAGTAGTTATGAACGGCAGTCTAGTAGTTATGAACGGCAGTCTAGTAGTTATGAACGGCAGTCTAGTAGTTATGAACGACAGTCTAGTAGTTATGAACGACAGTCTAGTAGTTATGAACGGCAGTCTAGTAGTTATGAACGGCAGTCTAGTAGTTATGAACGGCAGTCTAGTAGTTATGAACGACAGTCTAGTAGTTATGAACGACAGTCTAGTAGTTATGAACGGCAGTCTAGTAGATATGAACGGTAGTCTAGTAGTTATGAATGACAGTCTAGTAGTTATGAACGACAGTCTAGTAGATATGAACGGTAGTCTAGTAGTTATGAACGACAGTCTAGTAATGAACGACAATCTAGTAGTTATGAACGACAGTCTAGTAGTTATGAGCGACAGTCTAGTAATTATGAACGGCAGTCTAGTAGTTATGAACGACAGTCTAGTAGTTATGAACGACAGTCTAGTAGTTATGAACGACAGTCTAGTAGTTATGAGCGGCAGTCTAGTAGTTATGAACGGCAGTCTAGTAATTATGAACGACAGTCTAGTAGTTATGAGCGACAGTCTATTAGTTATGAACGACAGTCTAGGAGTTATGAACGGCAGTCTAGTAGTTATGAACGGCAGTCTAGCAGTTATGAACGACAGTCTAATAGTTATGAACGGCAGTCTAGTAGTTATGAACGACAGTCTAGTAGTTATGAACGGCAGTCTAGTAGTTATGAACGACAGTCTAGTAGTTATGAACGACAGTCTAGTAGTTATGAACGACAGTCTAGCAGTTATGAACGACAGTCTAGTAGTTATGAACGGCAGTCTAGTAGTTATGAACGGTAGTCTAGTAGTTATGAACGGCAGTCTAGTAGTTATGAACGGCAGTCTAGTAGTTATGAACGACAGTCTAGTAGTTATGAACGACAGTCTAGTAATGAACGACAGTCTAGTAGTTATGAACGACAGTCTAGTAGTTATGAACGACAGTCTAGTAGTTATGAACGACAGTCTAGTAGTTATGAGCGACAGTCTATTAGTTATGAACGGCAGTCTAGTAGTTATGAACGGCAGTCTAGTAGTTATGAATGACAGTCTAGTAGTTATGAACGACACTCTAGTAGTTATGAACGACAGTCTAGTAGTTATGAACGACAGTCTAGTAGTTATGAACGGCAGTCTAGTAGTTATGAAAGACAGTCTAGTAGTTATGAACGGCAGTCTAGTAGTTATGAACGACTGTCTAGTAGTTATGAACGGCAGACTAGTAGTTATGAACGGCAGTCTAGTAGTTATGAACGGTAGTCTAGTAGTTATGAACGGCAGTCTAGTAGTTATGAACGGCAGTCTAGTAGTTATGAACGACAGTCTAGTAGTTATGAACGACAGTCTAGTAATGAACGACAGTCTAGTAGTTATGAACGACAGTCTAGTAGTTATGAACGACAGTCTAGTAGTTATGAGCGACAGTCTATTAGTTATGAACGGCAGTCTAGTAGTTATGAACGGCAGTCTAGTAGTTATGAATGACAGTCTAGTAGTTATGAACGACAGTCTAGTAGTTATGAACGACAGTCTAGTAGTTATGAACGACAGTCTAGTAGTTATGAACGGCAGTCTAGTAGTTATGAACGACAGTCTAGTAGTTATGAACGGCAGTCTAGTAGTTATGAACGACAGTCTAGTAGTTATGAACGACAGTCTAGTAGTTATGAGCGGCAGTCTAGTAGTTATGAACGGCAGTCTAGTAATTATGAACGACAGTCTAGTAGTTATGAGCGACAGTCTAGTAGTTATGAAAGACAGTCTAGTAGTTATGAACGGCAGTCTAGCAGTTATGAACGACAGTCTAGTAGTTATGAACGGCAGTCTAGTAGTTATGAACGACAGTCTAGTAGTTATGAACGGCAGTCTAGTAGTTATGAACGACAGTCTAATAGTTATGAACGGCAGTCTAGTAGTTATGAACGGCAGTCTAGTAGTTATGAACGGCAATCTAGTAGTTATGAACGGCAGTCTAGTAGTTATGAACGACAGTCTAGTAGTTATGAACGACAGCCTAGTAGTTATGAACGGCAGTCTAGTAGTTATGAACGGCAGTCTAGTAGTTATGAACGGCAGTCTAGTAGTTATCAACGGCAGTCTAGTAGTTATGAACGGCAGTCTAGTAGTTATGAACGGCAGTCTAGTAGTTATGAACGGTAGTTTAGTAGTTATGAACGGCAGTCTAGTGGTTATGAACGACAGTCTAGTAGTTATGAACGGCAGTCTAGTAGTTATGAACGACAGTCTAGTAGTTATAAACGACAGTCTAGTAGTTATGAGCGACAGTCTAGTAGTTATGAAAGACAGTCTAGTAGTTATGAACGACAGTCTAGTAGTTATGAACGGCAGTCTAGTAGTTATGAACGACAGTCTAGTAGTTATGAGCGAGTCTAGTAGTTATGAAAGACAGTCTAGTAGTTATGAACGGCAGTCTAGTAGTTATGAACGGCAGTCTAGTAGTTATGAACGGCAGTCTAGTAGTTATGAAAGACAGTCTAGTAGTTATGAACGGCAGTCTAGTAGTTATGAACGGCAGTCTAGTAGTTATGAAAGACAGTCTAGTAGTTATGAACGGCAGTCTAGTAGTTATGAACGGCAGTCTAGTAGTTATGAAAGACAGTCTAGTAGTTATGAACGGCAGTCTAGTAGTTATGAACGGCAGTCTAGTAGTTATGAACGGCAGTCTAGTAGTTATGAACGGCAGTCTAGTAGTTATGAACGGCAGTCTAGTAGTTATGAACGGCAGTCTAGTAGTTATGAACGGCAGTATAGTAGTTATGAACGGCAGTCTAGTAGTTATGAACGACAGTCTAGTAGTTATGAACGACAGTCTAGTAGTTATGAACGGCAGTCTAGTAGTTATGAACGACAGTCTAGTAGTTATGAACGACAGTCTAGTAGTTATGAAAGACAGTCTAGTAGTTATGAACGGCAGTCTAGTAGTTATGAACGGCAGTCTAGTAGTTATGAACGGTAGTCTAGTAGTTATGAACGGCAGTCTAGTAGTTTCCACTAGTTTCATCCTAGCCAAGTATACTTAACCATCTTTCAAAGGAAAATGCTGCACTGGTAGTTCCTAAAATTTGTAATCCAAGTAACTGGAGCTTCCCTTCCCTTCTCTTCCCTTCCCTTCCCTTCTCTTCCCTTCCCTTCCCTTCCCATCTTCGGATGAATTTTGATTTCCTCCCGTTTCTCATGCACTCTATGTTCCCCATGGGTCAAGAATTATAACAACAACAACAATAATAATAATAATAATAATAATAATAATAATAATAATAATAATAATAATAATAATTATAATAAATAATGAGAAGCTAAGCTTGTGTCTGTCATTCAGTGTTGTATTAATGTTGCATATAAGTGACGGAGATAAATAAGACACTTATGCAACACAAGATAAGACACTTGTGCAACACAAAATAAGACACTTGTGCAACACAAGATATCCAAACGATGATGTTGCACATTTACGTTATTCACGTGACATTCAGTGTGGATAGAAAATACTTACTGACATATTCTACACGGTCTGGAGTTCCTTGTAGACAAGGAAGGCTTGATGGACGAGTGGAGTGAGAGAAGCCACGACTCTGGTGCCGGCGGACACATCTACTCCCCAGGGTCCGTCCACAGACCTACCAAGGCTCATATCAATGAAGCCGAAGTAGCTTAAGAAGGCGAGAGTGGCGAGACCGAGGATTATAACATTTGTGATGTTGAGGGCCAGGAGATTCGAGTAGGTAGTGGAGCGAGCCACTTCCACCAGCGTCACCAGAAGCTGAGTCACCACGTCGCTGCCTCCGTCAGTAGGTTTGTGCCACAGCTCACGAGGTTGTGTGTGTGCTGGGGAGGCCATGACACAGAGGACAGTGGCGATGTAGGCGCTGAAGATATAGAGAGACCTGAGGAGGTTCATGATAGAGCAGTGTGGAGGAGACTGCCACCCGCACAACACTGCTGCCTTCCCTATACTACACCAGAACAATGTTTTGTCGTTCTCATAGGACAACACCGTTATAGCACCCTAAATGAAGCCCAGGGAGGGGGTGGGGCTAGGGGTGTGGAGGGGAGGGGGAAAGAGAGAAAGAGAGGAAAGGGGCGAGGAAGAGACTGATGATGGGGTAGTGGATACACATTGTTATTATTACTATATTCAAGAGGGAGCGCTAAACCTGTATAGATCATACAGCTCTTGGTGAATAGGAGGCTGTCAGATCTGAGCTGAGTAAAGAGAAAGCAGTAGTTGAGATATTTACAGGGCTCTCTGGCCGTCGAGAAAGAGGAGTAAGTCCAATCCAATGGATCAAGAGCCCTTCATCAACAAAGCACCTCACATGAAGGGAGTAGTGGAGTAAATATGGGAAGGCGCACAAACATGATGTCATCTTTATAGGGTGGAGCGGTAAACCCGCGGAAAGCCTTAGTCATGTGACGAAAATCTCCAGTTGGCGGGTATTATATAACAAACCCCTTTCAGAAAACACTTGTCCCGTTTCCTGACGAAGGTAACATCATCTGTTTTTGAAAACTCTCTAACAATGGGATGAAAACAGTGAGGAAAATGCTTGCCAACCTTTTTTTGAGGCTTCAGGAACTGACGAGAAATTTTCCGTAAGCGAAAAATTAACTTTTGTATCAGTTTTGTTGCACGTTTCACGATAAATCCTTGTGAATTATTCAGAGCGAGGAGTTACCTGTAGGTTACCTGTAGTCGCTTCCAGGGGGTTAAAGCCCCAGCGGCCCAGTCCTAGACCAGGCCAGGCCTTTTGGTTACTGACCTATTCAGTCTAGTTGTTGGTGCCCGCCGTCCGCTAGAATATAAGAAAAATAATATAGGAGAAAATGTCAAAGTCAAGGAAAAAAAAAATCTAATCTAGTCTACCCTCCGCTAACCTGACCTAACCTATCCTAACCTTACCTGACCTAGTTTACTCCGACGTGACCTGACAATTGCAAAGAAATCATGGTACAGGTGGAGATTGACCTGACCTGCCCTGTCCTGATGTAGTAGCCAAAACTGACTTCCCTCTTTAAGGCTTCTTACTGTCACCAGAGGCTTGACCTTCCGACAAGTCACACTACTTCCACTCACTCTTTACTGTATACACAAAAAAACGTAAACTAATCTTTTATGGAGTAAAGGACTCCGCGTTTTAGCTACGTAGATGATGGTCTTAATGATCCTGGCACTCGTTACGGACTTTCTAAAAAATAAAGGAAAACAAGTCGATCTCAAGACGCGATTCTCCTGCTGCAAAAAAGTAAGAAAAAAAAATCGTCACGGAAACAGAATCTCAGAACCCATTACCTCATCCTACCACAAGAATCACACCACAAGAATCATAATACAGGAATCATATCACAAGAATCATAACACAGGAATCATACCACAGGATTCATACCACAGGAATCACACCATAGAATCACACCACAAGAATCACACCACAAGAATCATAATACAGGAATCATATCACAAGAATCATAACACAGGAATCATACCACAGGATTCATACCACAGGAATCACACCATAGAATCACACCACAAGAATCACACCACAAGAATCATAATACAGGAATCATATCACAAGAATCATAACACAGGAATCATACCACAGGATTCATACCACAGGAATCACACCATAGAATCACACCACAAGAATCACACCACAAGAATCATAATACAGGAATCATATCACAAGAATCATAACACAGGAATCATACCACAGGATTCATACCACAGGAATCACACCATAGAATCACACCACAAGAATCACACCACAAGAATCATAATACAGGAATCATATCACAAGAATCATAACACAGGAATCATACCACAGGATTCATACCACAGGAATCACACCATAGAATCACACCACAAGAATCACACCACAAGAATCACACCACAAGAATCACACCACAAGAATCACACCACAAGAATCACTCCACAAGAATCACACCAAAAGAATCACACCACAAGAATCACACCACAAGAATCACACCACAAGAATCACTCCACAAGAATTATACCACATGAATCACACCACAAGAATCACACCACAAAACACATACCATAAGAATCACACCACAAGAATCACACCACAAGAATCACACCACAAGAATCACACCAAAAGAATCACACCACAAGAATCACACCACAAGAATCACACCACAAGAATCACTCCACAAGAATTATACCAAAAGAATCACACCACAAAACACATACCATAAGACTCACACCACAAGAATCACACCACAAGAATCACACGAGAAGAGCTCATGGTATGAAAGGTAAAAGGAAGCCTACAAGTGTGGTGGGCAACACTTTTAAGTTTGTCAGGTCATCAGATCTTAAACATGAGCAACACTGCTGCCCTGAGTTTTTATTTTCTACACTAGTAATCATGTTCATCTTTTTATTTTGTTCATATCGTGTCTTTGTGCATCAACATTGTGTGTGTGTGTGTGTGTGTGTGTGTGTGTGTGTGTGTGTGTGTGTGTGTGTGTGTGTGTGTGTGTGTGTGTGTGTGTGTGTGTATGTGTGTATGTGTGTGGCAAACAGTTCTGTCTGAAGGGTAGAGGCCCAATTATTGATGCGTGCTCCAATTTCTTTAAGAGAGCCATCACTCTGTACGACAACAGCAGCACTACCAGCTGCACCAGTGGATTGGTGAACAGAACCATCAACGTAAATAATTTGCGAGAGTGTGTGCTGTGTGACTAAGTTATCAATACAGCTTAAGGCCTCATGTTTGGCTTCAAGGCGAAGTTTTGGTTGTGATTTAAGAAGTAGTTTGGGGGGAAATGGAGGAATGGTAGTTTGGAATGGGGTAATATTCCATGGAGCGGAGAAGTGCCGCTGTTGCCTTACTTGACATAGATCATGTATCTGATTCATGCGGAGGTCGGTTCCAGTCTTTTCGATCCATCTGGAGGAGTGTTCACCAGTGCTGAGGAAAGTTTGAAGGGCTTCTGTGCAGGGGTTTGAATGAGCTTGCCTGAGCATATTAACCCCAATTAGGATATTTCTTTCAGTAACACGATCTCTGATGCTTGGAATATCAAGTTCTTTTTGCATATTTAAAATTTTGGCAGTACGAGGGCATCCTAGGATGATCCTCATTGCTTCGTTCTGCAGTTTTTCCAGCCCTCCAAGCTTCCAGTCAGACACAAGAGCAAGTAGTGGCGCAGCATAATCAACCAATGATCTAATATAAGCAAGATACATCATTTTCACAATTTTAACATTAGCACCATACCTGGGGTGAAGCCCTGCCACAACTCTAAGTGCTCTTAGTCGTTCTTTGTATTGGCGACAAAGTCTTGTTACAACAGGTCCAAGTAGTGGAACCTCAAAGCCTAGATACCTGTATCTGCTTACATATTCTAGAAGAGACCCATCATGCAATTGGATCTGACGAACTGTGACTCTGTCGAGGAGGACGCCTATTGAGTATCTTTGTTTTATCAGTAGAGATTATCAACCCCAGGTCCTGACACGAGGCTAGTACATGATTAAGAATGTTTTGGGTGTTGGAGAATCCGGTGGTGTGAATCATTATATCATCAGCAAAACTAATCACATAATTATGGGACTGACTAGGCATAGCATTAAGTAATGCATTAATTAGAATATTGAACAGTGTGGGACTGAGCACACCTCCCTGTGGGGTTCCTAATTCAAAGTCTTAAGTTACACTTCTATGTCCCTGGAACAACACAGACGATTTTCTGTTGGACAGGTAGCCTTTAATCGTGTGTGTGTGTGTGTGTGTGTGTGTGTGTGTGTGTGTGTAGTGTTTGTGTGTGTGTGTGTAGTGTGTGTGTGTGTGGTAGTGTGTGTGTGTGTGTGTGTGTGTGTGTGTGTGTGTGTGTGTGTGTGTGTGGGGTGTGTGTGTGTTTTGTGTAGTGTGTGTGTGTGTGTGTGTGTGTAGTGTGTGTGTGTGTGTGTGTGTGTGTGTGTGTGTGTGTGTGTGTGTGTGTGTGTGTGTGTGTGTGTGGTGTGTGTGTTGTAGTGTGTGTGTGTGTGTGTGTGTGTGTGTGTGTGTGTGTGTGTGTGTGTGTGTAGTGTGTGTGTGTGTGTGTGTGTGGTGTGTGTGTGTGTGTGTAGTGTGTGAGTGTGTGTGTGTGTGTGTGTGTGTGTGTGTAGTGTGTGTGTGTGTGTGTGTGTGTGTGTGTGTGTGTGTGTGTGTGTGTGTGTACTCACCTAATTGTACTCACCTAATTGTGGTTGCAGGGGTCGAGACTCAGCTCCTGGCCCCGCCTCTTCACTGATCGCTACTGGATCCTCTCTCTCTCTGCTTCCTGAGCTTTGTCATACCTCTTCTTAAAACTATGTATGGTTCCTGCCTCCACTACTTCACTTGCTAGGCTATTCCACTTGCTGACAACTCTATGACTGAAGAAATACTTCCTAACGTCCCTCTGACTCGTCTGAGTCTTCAGCTTCCAGTTGTGACCCCTTGTCCCTGTGTCCCCTCTCTGGAACATACTCTCTCTGTCCACCTTGTCTATTCCCCGCAGTATCTTGTATGTCGTTATCATGTCTCCCCTGACCCTTCTGTCCTCCAGTGTCGTCAGTCCGATTTCCCTTAACCTTTCCTCGTACGACATTCCCTTGAGCTCTGGGACTAGCCTTGTTGCAAACCTTTGTACTTTCTCTAACTTCTTGACGTGCTTGACCAGGTCTGGGTTCCAGACTGGTGCTGCATACTCCAGTATGGGCCTAACATACACAGTGTACAGTGTCTTGAACGATTCCTTATTAAGGTATCGGAACGCTATTCTCAGGTTTGCCAGGCGCCCGTATGCTGCAGCGGTTATTTGGTTGATGTGTGCCTCCGGTGATGTGCTCGGTATTATGGTCACCCCAAGGTCTTTCTCCCTGAGTGAGGTCTGTAGTCTTTGTCCACCTAGCCTATACTCTGTCTGCGGTCTTCTTTGCCCCTCCCCAATCTTCATGACTTTGCATTTGGCTGGATTGAATTCGAGAAGCCAGTTGCTGGACCACATGTCGAGCCTGTCCATGTCTCTTTGCAGTCCTGCCTCATCCTCGTCCGATTTAATTCTTCTCATCAACTTCACATCATCTGCGAACAGGGACACTTCAGAGTCTATTCCTTCCATCATGTCGTTCACATATATCAAAAATAGCACTGATCCTAGAACTGACCCCTGTGGGACCCCGCTCGTAACAGGCGCCCACTGTGATACCTCTTCACGTACCATGACTCGTTGCTGCTTCCCTGTGTGTGTGTGTGTGTGTGTGAGTGTGTGTGTGTGTGTGTGTGTGTGTGTGTGTGTGTGTGTGTGTGTGTTGTGTGTGTGTGTGTGTGTGTGTGTAGTGTGTGTGTGTGTGTGTGTGTGTGTGTGTGTGTGTGTGTGTAGTGTGTGTGTGTGTGTGTGTGTGTGTAGTGTGTGTGGTGTGTTGTGTGTGTGTGTGTGTGTGTGTGTGTGTGTGTGTGTGTGTAGTGTGTGTGTTTGTGGTGTGTATGTGTGTGTGTGTGTGTGTGTGTTTTGGTGTGTGTGTGTGTGTGTGTGTGTGTGTGTGTGTGTGTAGTGTGTGTGTGTGTGTGTGTGTGTGTGTGTGTTTGTAGTGTGTGTGTAGTGTGTGTGTAGTGTGTGTAGTGTGTGTGTGTGTACTCACCTAGTTGAGGTTGCGGGGGTCGAGTCCGAGCTCCTGGCCCCGCCTCTTCACTGATCGCTACTAGGTCACTCTCTCTGAACCGTGAGCTTTATCATACCTCTGCTTAAAGCTATGTATGGATCCTGCCTCCACTACATCGCTTCCCAAACTATTCCACTTATTGACTACTCTGTGGCTGAAGAAATACTTCCTAACATCCCTGTGATTCATCTGTGTCTTCAACTTCCAACTGTGTCCCTTTGTTACTGTGTCCAATCTCTGGAACATCCTGTCTTTGTCCACCTTGTCAATTCCTCTCAGTATTTTGTATGTCGTTATCATGTCCCCCCTATCTCTCCTGTCCTCCAGTGTCGTCAGGTTGATTTCCCTTAACCTCTCCTCGTAGGACATACCTCTTAGCTCTGGGACTAGTCTTGTTGCAAACCTTTGCACTTTCTCTAGTTTCTTTACGTGCTTGGCTAGGTGTGGGTTCCAAACTGGTGCCGCATACTCCAATATGGGCCTAACGTACACGGTGTACGGTGTACACGGTGTGTGTGTGTGTGTGTGGTGTGTGTGTGTGTGTGTGTGTTGTGTGTGTGTGTGTGTGTGTGTGTGTGTGTGTGTGTGTGTGTGTGTGCGCGCGTGTGTGTGTGTGTGTGTGTGTAGTGTGTGTGTGTGTGTGTGTGTATGTGTGTAACGTGTGTGTGTGTGTGTGTGTGTGTGTGTGTGTGTGTGTGTGTGTGTGTGTGTGTGTGCGGTGTGTGTGTGTGTGTGTGTGTGTGTAGTGTGTGTGTGTGTGTGTGTGTGTGTGTGTGTGTGTGTGTGTGTGTGTGTGTGTGTGTGTGTGTGTGTGTGTGTGTGTATGTAGAGTGTGTACTCACCTAATTGTACTCACCTAATTTTGGTTGCAGGGGTCGAGACTCAGCTCCTGGCCCCGCCTCTTCACTGAGTGCTACTCGGTCCTCTCTCCCTGCTCCATGAGCTTCATCATGCCTCATCTTAAAGCTATGTATGGTTCCTGCCTCCACTACCTCACTTGATAGGCTATTCCACTTCCTGACAACTCTATGACTGAAGAAATACTTCCTAACATCCCTTTGACTCATCTGGGTCTTCAACTTCCAATTGTGACCCCTTGTTTCTGTGTCCCCTTTCTGGAACATCCTGTCTCTGTCCACCTTGTCTATTCCACGCAGTATTTTGTATGTCGTTACCATGTCTCCCCTAACCCTCCTGTCCTCCAGTGTCGTCAAGCCAATTTCCCTTAACCTTTCTTAGTAGGACATTTCCCTTAGCTCTGGAACTAACCTTGTCGCAAACCTTTGCACTTTCTCTAATTTCTTGACGTGCTTGATCAAGTGTGGGTTCCAAACAGGTCCTGCATGCTCCAGTATGTGCATGACGTTCACGGTGTATAGTGTCTTGAACGATTCCTTACTAAGGTATCGGAACGCTATTCTCAGGTTTGCCAGGCGCCCTTATGCTGCAGCAATTATCTGGTTGATGTGTGCTTCCAGAGATATGCTCGGTGTTATACTCACCCCAAGATCTTTCTCCTTGAGTGAGAATTGCAGTCTTTGGCCACCTAGCCTATACTCTGTCTGCAGTTTTCTTTGCCCTTCCCCGATCTTCATGACTTTGCATTTGGCGGGGTTAAATTCTAGAAGCCAGTTGCTGGACTAAGTGTCCAACCTGTCCAGGTGTCTTTGAAGTCCTTCCCGATCCTCAGCCGATTTAATTCTCCTCATTATCTTCACATCATCTGCGAACAGGGACACTTCTGAGTCTAACCCTTCCATCATGTCATTCACATATACCAGAAATAGCACTGGCTCTAGGGCGGACCCCTGTGGGACCCCGCTCGTCACAGGCGCCCACTGTGATACCTCAACACGTACCATGACTCGTTGTTGCTTCCCTGTCAGGTATTCTTTGATCCATTGTAGTGCCCTTCCTGTTATACGCGCCTGATTCTCTAGCTTCTGCATCAATCTCCTGTGAGGAACAGTGTCGAAGGCCTTCTTGCATTCCAAGAAGATGCACTCAACCCACTTCTCTCTCTCGTGTCTTACTTCTGTTACTTTATCACAAAACTCCAGTAGGTTTGTGACACAGGATTTG
>NC_069423.1:3354857-3497357 GCF_026875155.1 Cherax quadricarinatus | reverse complement strand
ATACCTCATCACGGACCATGACTCGGTGTTGCCTCCCTGTTAGGAATTCTCTGATCCATTGCAGTGCCCTTCCTGTTATATGGTGCCTGTTCCTCTAGCTTCTGTACTAATCTCTTGTGAGGAACTGTGTCGAAGGCCTTTTGCAGTCCAAGAAAATGCAATCAACCGACCCCTCCCTCTCATTTCTTATTTCAGTTACCTTGTCGTATAACTATAGTAGGTTTGTGACACAGGATTTGCCTTCCATGAATCCGTGCTGGCTGTCGTTTATAATCTTGTTCCGCTCCAGGTGCTCACACCTTCCTCCTGATAATCTTTTCGAAGACTTTGCATACTATACACGTCAGTGACACTGGTCTATAATTTAGTGCTTCATTTCTGTCTCTTTTCTTAAAGATGGGGACTACACTTGCCTTCTTCCACACTTCAGGTAGTTGCCCAGTTTCAAGGGAAGTGTTGAAGATTTTGGTTAGTGGCACACGTAGTGTCCTTGCTCCCTCTCTAAGGACCCACAGAGAGATGTTGTCCGGTCCCACCGCCTTTGAGGTATCAAGGTCACTTAGGAGCTTCTCCACCTCCTCCTCGGTTGTGAGTAATTCATCCAACACTTGTTGGTATATCCCTTGTTGCTGTTTTGTCTTCTTGTTGTCCCTTCAGCCTCCACTGTAAATACTTCCTGAAATCTCACGTTGAGCTCCTCACATACCTCCTGATCATTTCTTGTGAGCTCCCCACCTTCTTTTCTCAGCATGATTACCTGGTCCTTGACTGTTGTCTTCCTCCTGATGTGGCTGTAGAGTAGTTTCGGGTCAGACTTGGCTTTCGATGATATGTCATTTTCATACTGCCGCTGTGCCTCCCTTCTTATCTGTGCATACTCGTTTCTGGCTCGTCGACTAATTTCTTTATTCTCCTGAGTCCTTTGCCTTCTGTACTTTTTCCATTCTCTAGAGCACTTAGTTTTTGCCTCCCTGCACCTTTGGGTAAACCAAGGGCTCGTTCTGTCCTTCCCATTATTTCTGTTACCCTTGGGAACAAACCTTTCCTCTGCCTCCTTGCATTTTGTTGTTACAAAGTCCATCATTTCGTTTCATATGTGATGTGCTCAATGTCTGAGCTACTCAGGTGAACATGAGGTCCAGTCTTGCTGGTTCATCCTCCCCCTCTCTCTCTGGTAGTATCCCTAACATGCTGGTGCATGAGATTTGCCAGTACCACATCCATCATCTTGGCTCTCCATGTTTCGGGACCCCCATGTGGCTCCAGTTTTTCTCAATCAATCTCCCTGTGATTGAAGTCACCCATGACCAGTAACTTCACTCTACTTGAGTGGGCCCTTCTTGCCACCACAGCTAGAATGTCCACCATTGTTCTGTTGCATTCATCATATTCCTCTCTTGACCTCCTGCAGTTCTGTGGTGGGTTATACATAACTGCAATGACTACCTTGTGTTCCCCTGACTGAACTGTACCTACTATGTAATCCCTTTCTCCAATCTCGTCCATACCTTCCATTTCTTGATAACCCCACCGATTTTTTATTAGTAGTGCAACCCTTCCTCCCCCCCTGCTCCTTCTATCCTTCCTCAGGATCTGATATCCGGGTGGGAAGATTGCATCTGTTATTATCCCAGTGAGTTTCGTTTCTGTAACCGCTACGATGTCTGGGGACAACTTCTTGATTCTTTCGTGCCACTCCTTACATTTATTCGTTATTCCATCCACGTTCGTGTACCAAACCTTCAACTTCTTTTCAATAACTGTGGTCTTGGGAGAGAGGTAGGTTAGGGGGAACAGGGGCCTATAGGGGGTTGATGGGGGGGTCTGTGGTGTGGGATGTGGGAGCAGAGGGCCTAAAGGGGGTTTCAGATGGGTGGGGGTGGTGGTGAGGGGGATGGGGGAAAGGGCCTATGGGGGGTTACAATGGGGGAGGGGGTGTGGTGAGGGGATGGGGGGTAGAGGGGACAGTGTGTGAGTTGCTGGGGTTCTGTGAGGGTGGGGTTTTTTGGTGAGGGGGATGGGGGAGAGGTACATTGTGTGGGTTACTGTGGGTTTCTGTGGGGGGGGGGTTTGAGCTGAGAGGGATGTACGGGTTACTGAGGGTTACTGTGGGGGTGGAGTTTTATGCAGAGGGGGATGTGCGGGTTACTGTGGGTTTCTGTGGGGGTGGGGTTTGTGCTGAGGGGATGGGGGCAGAGGGTGCAGTGAGTGGGTTTTGGGTTAGGCCGTTTGGTTGTTTTGGGGTTGCCATGGTTGCGTTCTTCGTGGGTGGTACTGGAGGGGGTTGTGTTTGTTCTTCCATGTGGGCCTGATTTCTCCTGTTCTCCACCTTCCTTGCCTCCCATTCCTCCTTGCGACGTTGCACTCTCTCTTTCAGTGTCATCCTTTCTTCTTGTGTTCTGTCTCGGTTGAGGTACACACTCCGGAACACCTGATTGTTCCTTAGGCGTGCTTTCTCCTGCAGGATCCGGTTTCGAGCTGACTCTGCCTTGAAAATCACTTTGACTGGACGCTCTTTTCCCCTCGCAAACCACCCAATTCTCTGAAGATTTGTCAGCTGAGTCATGTCGTCCTCTCCTATTGCTGTGTGTGTGTGTGTGTGTGTGTGTGTGTGTGTGTGTGTGTGTGTTTTGTGTGGTGTTGGTGTGTGTGTGTGTTTTTGGGGTTGTCTGTACTCACCTAGTTGAAGTTGCAGGGGTCGAGTCCAAACTCCTGGCCCTGCCTGTTCACTGGTCGCTACTAGGTCACTTTCCATGAACCGTGAGCTTTATCATACCTCTGCTTAAAGCTATGTATGGATCCTGCCTCCACTACATCGCTTCCCAAACTATTCCACTTCCTGACTACTCCATGGCTGAAGAAATACTTCATAACATCCCTGTGATTCATCTGTGTCTTTAACTTCTAACTGTGTCCCCTTGTTGCTGTGTCCCATCTCTGGAACATCCTGTCTTTGTCCACCTTGTCAGTTCCTTTCAGTATTTTTGTATGTCGTTATCATGCCTCCCATAACCCTCCTGTCCTCCAGTGTCGTCAGGCCGATTTTCCTTAACCTTTCTTGGTAGGGCATTCCCTTACTAGTCATGTCGCAAAAATTTGCACTTTCTCTAATTTCTTGACATGCTTGACTAGGTGTGAGTTCCAAACTGGTACTGCATACTCCAGTATGGGCCTGACGTACACGGTGTACAGAGTCTTAAACGATTCCTTACTGAGGTATTGGAACGCTATTCTCAGGTTTGCCAGGCACCCATATGCTGCAACAGTTATCTAGTTGATGGGCGCCTCAGGAGATGTGCTCTGTATTATACTCACCCGAAGATCCTTTTCCGTGAGTGAGGTTAGATCCAGTTGCTGGACCGAGCTTTCAGCCTGTCCAGGTCTCTTTGTAATCCTGCCTGATCCTCATGCGATTTAATTTTCCTCATTAACTTCATATCACCTGCAAACAAGGACACTTCTGAGTCTATCCCTGCCGTCATGTCATTCACATATACCAAAAACAGCATTGGTCCTAGGAGTGACCCCTGTGGAACCTCGCTCGTCACAGACGCCCACTGTGATACCTCTTCACGTACCATGACTTTTTGTTGCCTCCCTGTCAGGTATTTTCTGATCCATTACAGTGCCCTTCCTGTTATACGTGACTGATCTAGCTTTTGAACTAAATTCTTGTGAGAAATTGTGTCGAAGGCCTTCTTGCAGTCTGAGAAAATGTAATCTACCCACCCCTCTCTCTCGTGTCTTACTTCTGTTACCTTGTCATAAAACTCCAGTAACAGTCCCAGATTTTCGCTTAGCAGATTACGATGGGCTTAGAGAACACTTATCATCTGTTGACTGGGGTAACGAAGAGAGCTGTCAATATGACAGTTTTCTGAACACAATACATGCTGCTCAAAGAACGTTTATCCCTTATAAAGAAATTAGATCAAATAGAAATGACCCAAAATGGATGAATAATAGGCGTATCAAAAGAGGCGAAGGTCATCTTATGAATCAGTATATTGACATTAAGAGGGACATTAAAAAGGGGATAAGAAAAGCTAAAAGGGGCTATGAAATTAAAGTTGCTAGGGATTCTAAAACTAACCCAAAAAAAATTTTCCAGGTATATAGAACAAAAGTCAGAGATAAGATAGGTCCCCTTAAAAATAACTATGGGCATCTTACTGACAAAGAGAATGAAATGTGCTCGATTTTAAATAATTATTTTCTCTCGGTTTTTACACAGGAAGACACTAATAATATTCCGGTAATTAATTTTTATAATGGGCCAGAAGAAGATAAATTATGTAACATCACAGTCACTAGTGAAATGGTTGTGAAGCAGATAGACCGACTGAAGCAAAATAAGTCACCGGGTCCTGATGAGGTTTTTTCAAGGGTTCTAAAGGAACGCAAAATGGAAGTCTGTGAACCATTAACTAATATTTTTAATTTATCTCTTCAAACAGGTGTAGTGTCTGATATGTGGAAGATGGCTAATGTAATTCCTATTTTTAAAACAGGGGACAAGTCGTTACCGTCAAATTACCGCCCAATAAGCCTGACCTCAATTGTAGGCAAATTACTAGAGTCAATTATAGGTGAGATTATAAGAAGCCATCTCGATAAGCATAGCTTGATTAATGATACTCAGCATGGATTCACAAGAGGCCGGTCTTGTCTAACTAATTTATTAACTTTCTTCAGTAAAGCTTTTGAGGCTGTTGACCACGATAAAGAATTTGATGTTGTTTACTTAGATTTTAGTAAGGCATTTGATAGAGTTCCGCACCAAAGACTGTTGAAGAAAGTAGCAGCTCATGGCATTGGGGGAAGGGTGCTCTCGTGGATCGAATCATGGCTCACAGACAGGAAACAAAGAGTGTCCATAAATGGGGTTAAATCCGAGTGGGGATCAGTAACAAGTGGCGTTCCACAGGGATCAGTCTTGGGCCCGTTGTTGTTTATAATATATATCAATGATCTTGATGAAGGAATTACTAGTGATATGAGCAAATTCGCCGATGACACGAAGATAGGTAGGATAATTGATTCAAACGTAGATGTTAGGGAACTTCAGGAGGATTTAGACAAACTCTACTCTTGGTCAGAAAAGTGGCAGATGCAGTTCAAAGTAGATAAATGCAAGGTTCTGAAGCTCGGGAGTGTCCATAACCCTAGCACTTATAAGTTAAATAATGTAGAACTTAGCCATACAGATTGCGAAAAGGACTTGGGGTTATGGTAAGCAGCAACCTTAAACCAAGACAGCAATGCCTAAGCGTACGTAATAAAGCAAATAGATTACTGGGATTTATATCAAGAAGTGTAAGCAAAAGAAGTCCAGAGGTCATACTGCAGCTTTATACATCATTAGTAAGGCCTCACCTAGATTATGCAGCTCAATTCTGGTCTCCATATTACAGAATGGACATAAATTCGTTAGAAAACATTCAGCGTAGGATGACTAAATTATACATAGCATTAGAAATCTTCCTTATGAAGAAAGATTGAAGACTCTTAAGTTACATTCACTTGTTAGACGAAGAATGAGGGGAGACCTGATCGAAGTGTATAAGTGGAAGATAGGTATTAATAAAGGGGATATTAATAAGGTCTTGAGGATGTCTCTCCAAGAGAGAACCCGCAGTAATGGATTTAAATTAGATAAGTTTAGATTTAGAAAGGACATAGTAAAGTATTGGTTTGGAAATAGGGTAGTTGATGAGTGGAACAGTCTACCTAGTTGGGTTATTGAGGCTAGGACTTTGGGTAGTTTCAAATTTAGGTTGGATAAGTACATGAGTGGGAGGGGTTGGATTTGAGAGGGACTTGCACATCGGAGCTTGTTTCTTGGGTGGCATTGAAAATTGGGTTGGTCAAATGTTTGTTAGTGGGATGAATTGCAAAGGACCTGCCTAGTATGGGCCAACAGGCCTGCTGCAGTGTTCCTCCTTTCTTATGTTCTTATGTTCTTATGTTTGTGACACAGGATTCGCCTTCCATGAATCCGTGCTGGTTGTCGTTTATATGCTTGTTCCGTTTTAAGTGATCCACCCCTCTCCTCCTGATAATCTTCCCCATGACTTTGCATATTATACACGTCAGTGACACTGGTCTATAGTTTAGTGCTCGTGTCTGTCTCCTTTCTTAAAAATAGGTACTACATTTGTCGTCTTCCATGCCTCAGGTAGTTGCCCAGTTTCAAAGAATGTGTTGAAAATTATTGTTAGTGGCACACACAGCATCTCTGTTCCCTCTCTAAGGACCCACGGAGAGATGTCCGGTCCCACCTCCTTTGAGGTATCAAGGTCACTTAGCAGCTTAATGACCTTTACCTCGGCTGTGTGTATTTCATCCAACACTTGTTGGTGTACTTCCCCCTGTTGTGACTTCCTGGAGTCCTTTCTGTTTCCACTGTAAATACTTCCTCAAATCTCACGTTGAGCTCCTCACATACTTCTTGGTCGTTTCTTGTGAGCTCTCCACCTTTCCTCAACCTGATTACCTGGTCCTTGATTGTTGTCTTCCTCCTAATGTGGCTATACAGCAGCTTCGGGTCAGACTTGACTTTTAATGCTATGTCGTTTTCGTACTGACACTGGGCCTCCCTCCTTGTCTGTGCATACTCGTTACCTAGGTCCTTTATCTTCTGTACTTTTTCCATTATCTAGTGCACTTAGTTTTTGCCTCCCTACACCTCTTGATAAACCAAGGGCTAGTTCTGGTCTTCCCATGATTTCTGTTGCCCATGGGAGCAAACTTTTTGTCTGCCTCCTTGCATTTTGTTGTTACATAGTCCATCATTTCGCTTACTGGCTTCCCTGCCAATTCTCTATCCCACTGAAGCACCTGCAGGAAGTTCCTCATGCCTGTGTAGTCTTCCCTTTTGTATTTTGGCTTTTCCCATTCTACTCTTGTTACCCTCTCCATTTATAAGTCTACTATGTATTCAAAGCTCAGAACCATATGATCACTGGCTCCAAGGGGCCTTTCATATGTAAATATGTGATGTTCTCGATGTCCGAGCTACTCAGGGTGAACACGAGGTCCAGTCTTGCTGGTTCATCCTCCCCTCTCTCTCTGGTAGTGTCCCTAACATTTTGATGCATGAGGTTTTCCAGTACCACATCCATCATCTTAGCTCTTCATGTTTCGGGACCCCCATGTGGCTCCAGTTTTTCCCAGTCATTCTCATTGTCATTGAAATCGCGTGAAATCGTGTGTGTGTGTTTTGTAATTATCTATCTGTAGCTACAGGAGCAGAATTATGCTTGTGGTGTCCCGTCTTCAATACTCTGTTCGCCATATTATTGTTTGACTAAAAAAAAAAGAAAATAATGTTAAAACAACACACATGTTTTTAAAAATATTCACTGGAGAACTGATCCCCAGGCCACTCTGACCAGAGGCGCTAGTAAAACATTTAAAATATATGTATACTATGACTATAGATTCGAATTTATGAACTCCGATAAGGAAACCAAGTATCTGGACCTATTTAAGGAGTTGAGTATAAAAATTAACAGAACAACACTTTAGATACATTATTTATCTGAGAACTCCATGGAGAAATGGAACAGAATTCTTCCTTCTTAAGCCATGTGTGTCGTAAGAGGCCACTAAAATGCCGGGAGCAAGGGGCAAGAAACTTTCGTTTTTCTTTTTAGGTCACCCTGCCTCCGTGGGAAACGGCCAGTTCGTTGAAAAAAATGATTGAGAACTGATCCCCAGTCCTCTCTGAACAAAGGTGCCAATATAACCATTCAACTACGAGAGAGAAAAAGAGAAAGAGAGAGAGAGAGAGAGAGAGAGAGAGAGAGAGAGAGAGAGAGAGAGAGAGAGAGAGAGAGAGAGAGAGAGAGAGAGAGAGAGAGAGAGAGAGAGAGAGAGAGAGAGATTGAGATTCTACTGTTCAATTGTTCTGTCACCGTTGTAAGTGCAAGTGGATAACAAAAGTCACGTAAGACCTCATAATGAAATATGTATCATTCACTTCCTCCAACAACTTCTATTTATCTAGTTTCGTTTACTGGTGAAACGGTGATCACTTGGGTCACAACGGAAAGGACCGGGTCCAGTTCACTGGTAGAGCGAGATGAGTGAGCAAGTCTCCTTACACCTTGCTATCCCTGCTTATCTAGCAGTAAATGGTCACCTGCGTCCTCAGGATACTGTTGTGGGTCATATCCTAGGAAGGAACCCATAGAAAATAAGCCACTCTGCTTCGTTTTGTTCGGGGTTTAATGTCTTCTCCATCTCACGCAAGCTTAATTTCTCACGGCTTAAAGTTTATGTGGATCTTCTTTTTAACTTTAACAAGAGGAAAATTGGTACGCCGGAAACCTCACGTCAGGAGGTTCGCACGATAAGAACTCTCGCGTTCAAAGTGCTGGTTGGCTGACTTCAGTCACGCGACTAAAGGCTTCCTTTTTCTCAAGATGTAATATCCGGCGTCAGGTGGTAAACTGGGTGCTCATTATGATGTAGACGAATGTAATTACCTATCTGTAATTACTTTAGTTTACCGCCTCTTATCTCTCAACTTTGAATTTTTGTATGTGGTCGCTTAAACTGTGTCACTGCTCAGATTTCACTTTTTTGGTGTGTTGATTAAAGAATTCAATTTCCGAAGATGTAAATAACTTGAATATTCATTAATAGTTATTTCTAATGCAAATAAACAGAGTAAAGGCAGCTTCATCATCTCTGACGTATTTAGCAAGAATACTTCTGAAAACACTAAACCCCGGCTGCTGCGCTGCTCTGCTGCTGCGCTGCTGCGCTTGCTGCTGAGCTTCGCTGCTGCAGTGCTGCGTGCTGCTCGTCGCTGCTGCTAGCTCGTCTGCTGCGCTGTCGCAGTGCTGGTTGCTGCGCTGTCTGCTGCTGCTGCCGCTGCTGCTGCGTGCTGTCTGCTGCTGCTGCTGCTGCTGTTGCTGCTGCTGTGGCTCGCTGCTGGCCGCTGCTGCTGCTGCTGCTGCTGCTGCTGCTGCTGCTGCTGCTGCTGCTGCTGCTGTTGCTGCTGCTGCTGCTGCTGCTGCTGCCGCTGCTGCTAGCTGCTGCTGTGCTTCAGCTGCTGCTGCTGTCTTGCTGCTACTGCTGCTGCTGCTGCTGCTTGCTGCCGCGCTGCTGCTGCTGCTGCTGCTGCTGCTGCATGCTGCTGCGCTGCTGCTGCTGCAGCTGCTTGCTGCCGCTGCTGCTGCTGCTGCTGCTGCTGCTGCTGCTGCTGCTGCTGCTGCTGCTGCTGCCGCTGCTGCTGCTGCTGCTGCTGCTGCTGCTGCTGCTGCTGCTGCTGCTGCTGCTGCTTGCTGCCGCTGCTGCTGCTGCTGCTGCTGCTGCTGCTGCGCGCTGCTGCTGCTGCTGCTGCTGGCTGCGCTGCTGCTGCTGCTGCTGCTGCCGCTGCTGCTTGCTGCCGCTGCTGCTGCTGCTGCTGCTGCTGCTGCTGCTGCTGCTGCTGCTGCTGCTGCTGCTGCTGCTGCTGCTGCTGCCGCTGCTGCTGCTGCTGCTGCTGCTGCTGCGCTGCTGCTGCTGTCTGCTGCTGCTGCTGCTTGCTGCTGCGCTGTGCTGCGCTGCTGCCGCCTGCTGCTGCTGCGCTGCTGCTGCTGCTGCTGCTGCTGCTGCTGCTGCTTGCTGCCGCGCTGCTGCTGCTGCTGCTGCTGCTGCTGCTGCTGCTGCTGCTGCTGCTTGCTGCCTGCTGCTGCTGCTGCTGCTGCTGCTGCTGCTGCTGCTGCTGCTGCTGCTGCTGTTGTTGCTGCTGCTGCTGCTGCTGCTGCTGCCGCTGCTGCTGCTGCTGCTGCTGCTGCTGCTGCTGCTGCTGCTGCTGCTGCTGTTGCTGCTGCTGCTGCTGCTGCTGCTGCTGCTGCTGCTGCTGCCGCCGCTGCTGCTGCTGCTGCTGCTGCTGCTGCTGCTGCTGCTGCTGCTGCTGCTGCTGCTGCCGCGCTGCTGCTGCTGCTGCTGCTGCTGCTGCTGCTGCCGCCGCTGCTGCTGCTGGCTGCTGCTGCTGCTGCTGCTGCTGCTGCTGCTGCTGCTGCTGCTGCTGCTGCTGCTGCTGCTGCCGCTGCTGCCGCCTCCTACAACGATTATATTATGCTTTGCACCTCACTGTTTGTAACGGCCTGACAAAGCTCTTGGGGAGCGAAACGTTATCACAATAAAATGTTACAGTAGTTAAACTTGTGTCCTTTTATCTGATATTTTTGGCATTTATGTACATACTCTTGAAGCTGCGTATCGATTTAGCTTCCACCACTTCCTCATCCAACTCATTCCATTTCTCAGCTACTCTGAGAGAATAATCCCACTTATCTCCCTTCATCCCGGTCGTCTGACCACTTTCTGCCCTGTGAATGTTGTCCAAAACAATATACCTTATTATTTGTTGCCTTCCTTAGTCCTCTTTTATGCTATAAATTTTCTTTTCCTTCATTTTTTCATTTTCCCTGTAGTCTCTACAGGATGTATAGATTTTGTCGGTGTTAGTTTACTGTCTAGTTCCTGTCCATCCTGTGAACTGTAGCGTAAAACATGTGGATACGCAGAACGCTTATGAACTAGTCCTTAAAACGTTTAATAGGTCGAAGAGTGTTAGTCTGGCGAAAAGTAAATTTTATGTGCAAGGAACGGAGAGAATTGATGAGATCAGAAAGATTGGAAATATAGGGAAGGCAGAGGACAGGAGAGTTCCCAGGAGTAGAGAGTTTGGGAGAGAAGAAAGTCCATTTAGCACGTGAAAAGGCAGAGTTTATGAAATGGGAAGGTTAGCGTAGAGGAGTGAGGGACAGTCGAGGGTTACTTCATCTTCCTCTACCTACTGATGTCTTTCATGATCTCATTCACCTTTGTGTGGACTCAAATTCCTTTTCCTTCCAAGGCAAATATTATTGTCAAACCTTCGGTGTCGCTATGGGCTCTCCTGTTCTTGCTAATCTTTATATAGAATACTTCGAAATTGTTCTCCCTACAACTGGTGCGCGCCCTTCACTCTGACTCCGTTATGTAGATGACATCTTTACAAAAAGTAAAGACGTTATCTAGTCTCTTCCAACCATTTTTAGACGTTCTTAATAATCTTGCCCCTTGAATTAAGTTTAAAGCTAAATGGGAATCTAATTCTTTGCTTCCTTTCCTTACATTCATGTCCACCGCTCGGATATAGGTTGTTTTTTTCCGTGTACCGCAAGCCTATGCACAGTGGCATGTACATTCACTGCTTTTCTTATCATGCTTCTCCTGTCAAGAAAACTGTTCCTATCTCCCTCTTTCTCCGTGCTATCTGCACTTGTGATCCTCAGCTCCTTGAGTGGGAAATTTCCACTCTCTGTAATTCATTTTCTCGTCCTGGCTGCCCTTCCCATTTAACAGTGCATTTGGGTGCATATTATTGACAAATTATGTTATCTATCAGAAGCAAATCGACGATACATTCTTTCAAATTTCTTAGCATCTTATATTCAGAAATAATTTTTTTTGACCTGTATAACTTACTGTGCTGTGTTCCTCAGGAAGCCTAACGGGCCATGTGTGGTGTGATGGGACTTTTAGTAAGCTATCTGCTGACCCGAGCTGGTCACAACTCTTGACTTGTCTGAATTTTTCCCTTCACTATCGCACTTATTAACTATTCTTTACTTTTTTTATTGTAAATATTTCTTTCACTGGGGTGATTCGATTTCATTATTTTGGCAATATTTTCCATAGAGACGTATTTTAAGTGCAAACCAAAACAATGGTGCGTGTACCCTCAATTGAGATATCAACTCATTTATTTATTCTCTCTCTCTCTCTCTCTCTCTCTCTCTCTCTCTCTCTCTCTCTCTCTCTCTCTCTCTCCTCTCTCTCTCTCTCTCTCTCTCTCTCTCTCTCTCTCTTGCTCTACCTCCCTCCCTCCCTCTTCTGTGTACTCACCTAGTTGAGGTTGCGGGGGTCGAGTCCGAGCTCCTGGATTCTCCTCTTCACTGGCCTCTTTTGGGCCACTCTCCCTGCACCTTGAGCTTTATAATACCTCTTCTCAAAGCTATGAAAGGATCCTGCCTCCACTACATCGCTTCCCAAACTATTCCACTTCCTGACTACTCTGTGACTAAAGAAATACTTCCTATCATCCTTGTGATTCATCTGTGTCTTCAACTTCCAACTGTGTCCCCTTGTTGCTGTGTTTCATCTCTGGAACATTCTGTCTCTGTCCACCTTGTTAATTCCTCTCAATATTTTATATGTCGTTATCATGTCCTCCCTATCTCTCCTGTCCTCCAGTGTCGTCAGGTCGATTTCCCTTAACCTCTCCACGTAGGATATATCCCTTAGCTCTGGGACTAGTCTTGTTGCAAACCTTTGCACTTTCTCTAGTTTCTTTACGTGCTTGGCGAGATGTGGGTTCCAAACTGGTGTCGCATACTCCAATATGGGCCTAACGTAAACAGTGTACAGGGTCCTGAGCGATTCCTTATTAAGATGGCGGAATGCTGTTCTTAGGTTTGCCAGACGCCCATATGCTGCAGCAGTTATTTGGTTGATGTTTCTCCTCAGGAGATGTGCCTGGTATTATACTCAACCCAAAATCTTTTTCCTTGAGTGAGGTTTGTAGTCTCTGACCCCTTAGACTGTACACAGTCTGCGGTCTTCTTTGCCCCTTGGTGGGGTTGAACTCCAAGAGCCAATTGCTGGACCAGGTCTGCAGCCTGGCTAGATCCCTTTGTAGTTCTGCCTGGTCCTTGTCCGATTAAATTCTTCTTATCAACTTCACATCATCTGCAAACAGGGACACTTCGGAGTCTATTCCTTCCATCATGTCGTTCACAAATACCAGAAACAGCACCGGTCCTAGGACTGACCACTGTCGAACCCCACTCGTCACAGGCGCCCATTCTGACACCTCGCCAAGTACCATGACTCGTTGCTGTCTTCCTGACAGGTATTCACTGATCCATTGTAGTGCCTTCCCTGTTATCCCTGCCTGGTCCTCCAGTTTTTGCACTAATCTCTTGTGTGGAACTGTGCCAAACGCCTTCTTACAGTCCAAGAAAATGCAATCCACCCACCCCTCTCTCTCCTGTCTTACTGCTGTCACCATGTCATAGAACTCCAGTAGGCTTGTGACACAGGATTTTCCGTCCCTGAAACCGTGTTGGCTGTTGTTGATACGCTCATTCCTCTCTAGGTGTTCCATCACTCTTCTTCTGATAATCTTCTCCATGACTTTGCATACTATACATGTCAGCGACACGGTCAATAGTTTAGTGCTTCATGTCTTTCTCCTTTTTTAAAAATTGGGACTGCATTTGCTGTCTTCTATGCCTCAGGTAATCTCCCTGTTTCAATAGATGTGTTGAATATTGTTGTTAGGGGTACACATAGTGTCTCTGCTCCCTCTTTCAGGACCCATGGAGAGGTGTTATCTGGCCTCATCGCCTCTGAGGTATCTAGCTCGCTCTGCAGTCTCTTTATTTCTTCCTCGGTTGTATGTATTATGTCCAACACTTGGTGGTGTACCCCACCTCTCCGTCGTTCTGGAGCCCCTTCTGTCTCCTCTGTGAACACTTCTTTGAATCCTGTGTTGAGTTCCTCACATACTTCACAGTTATTTCTTGTTGTCTCTCCTCCTTCCTTCTTTAGCCTGATTACCTGGTCCTTGACTGTTGTTTTCTTCCTGATGTGGCTGTAAAACAGCTTCGGGTCATATTTGGCTTTTGCTGCTATGTCATTATCATATTGTCATTGGGCCTCCCTTCTTATCTGTGCATATTCATTTCTGGCTCTATGACTGTTCTTCTTATTCTCCTGGGTCCTTTGCCTTCTATACTTCTTCCATTCCCTAGCACACTTGGTTTTGGCCTTCCTGCACCTTTGAGTAAACCACGGGCTCATCCTGGCTTTTTCATTATTCCTGTTACCCTTGGGTACAAACCTCTCCTCAGCTTCCTTGTTGTCACATATTCCATCATCGCGTTTACTGGTTTCCCTGCCAGTTCTCTGTCCCGATGAACCCGTTCAGAAAGTTCTTCATTCCTGTGTAGTCCCGTTTCTTGTAGTTTGGCTTCAGTCGTCCGGCCTTTTCTGCTTCCCCCTCCTCTTGTAACTTTACTGTGTATTCAAAGCTTAAAACCACATGATCGCTGGCCCCAAGGGGTCTTTCATATGTGATGTCCTCAACATCTGCACTACTCAAGGTGAATACTAGGTCCAGTCTCGCTGGTTCATCCTCTCCTCTCTCTCTGGTAGTGTCCCTTATGTGTTTGTACATGAAGTTTTCCAGTACCACCTTCATCATCTTAGCCCTCCACGTTTCTTGCCCCCCACGTGGCTCCAAGTTCTCCCAATTGATTTCCTTGTGGTTGAAGTCACCCATGATCAGCAGCTTTGCCATGCTCACACGAGCCCTTCTGGCCACTTCAGCCAGTGTGTCATCCATCGCTCTGTTACTCTCATCATATTCTTGCCTTGGCTCCCTGCTGTTCTGTGGTGGGTTATACATCACTGCAATTACGACCTTGGGACCTCCAGACTGAAGCGTTCCTACTATATAACCTCTTGCTTCTCCACTGTCTCCTCTCTCCAGCTCATCAAAATCCCATCGGTTTTTGATCAGCAATGCCACTCCTCCACCCCCTCTGTTCCCCCTTTCTTTCCTCTGGATCTGATATCCCGTTGGAAAGATGGCATCGCTTATCATACCTGTGAGCCTGGTTTCTGTAAGAGCTATGTTGTCGGGTGATGCCTCTATAACTCTTTCATGCCAATCCTCCCACTTGTTATTCCATCAGTGTAGGTGTACCATACCTTCAGTTTCCTTTCCAACACTGTGTTTTGGGGGTCTGTGAGGGTCGCAGACCTGGCAGTGTACTGTGGGATTCTATAGCTGAGTGTTGGGTGGGGGCTGTGAGTGTGGATTGTGGTTTGTGTTGGGATAGCATGATTGGTTGTGGGCTTCTGGTTCTGTGTGTGCTCGCTCTTGTTGCTCTGCCCTGCTCAGGTTGTCCTCTGCTGATTCTGTTCTTGTCTTTCCTCCTAGCTCCTTTCGCTTTTGTTTCCTCTCCCTCAGCTGCTGTCATTCTGTTTGTGTTCTGTCTCGGTCTAGGAACACCCTCTTGTATTCTGCTGATTCCCTCAACAGTGGTTTCTCTTGGAGGATCCTGTTCTGCACTGTTTCTGTTCTGAATATCAGCTTGATCGGTCGTTGTCTTCCCTTCAAGTACTCCCCTATTCTCTGAAAATTTACAATCTCAGACATGTCCTCTTCACTTATTTCTGTGATGATGTTCTCAATCTCCTTTCTTTCTGCCTACCTTCTTTCAGTGTGTCCTTCTCTCGCTCTCCTGAAGCCCATGAATAAACACTGAATTTGCTCTCTCCTCTTCCCATTGCCTTTCCCTCTGTGACTCTGGTTCCTGTCTGTACATAGCCATTTTCTATCTTGTTTTTAACCTGTGTGTGTGTGTGTGTGTGTGTGTGTGTGTGTGTGTGTGTGTGTGTGTGTGTGTGTGTGTGTGTGGTGTGTACTCATCTAGTTGTGATTGCAATGGTAAACTCACAGCGCCTGGCCCCACCTCTTCACTGGTGACTACTAGGTCCACTCTCTCCCTGTTCCATGAGCTTTACCATACCTTTTCTTAAAGCTAAGTATGGATCCTTCCTCCACTACATCACTCATAGGATTGTTCCGCTTCCTGACAACTCTATGACTGAAGAAATATTTCCCTAACATCCCTGTGACTCATCTGAGTTTTCAACTTCCAGTTGTGTCCCCTTGTTGCTGTGTCATATCCCTGCAACACTCTGTCACAATCCACTTTCTCAATTCTTCTCAGTACTTTATAAGTCGTTATCATGTCTCCTCTATCCATCCTGTGCTCCAGTGTCTTCAAGTTGATTTCACTTAGCCTCTCCTCGTAGGACATACCCCTTGGCTCCGGCAATAGTTTTGTTGCAAACCTTTGCAGTTTTTCAAATTTCTTGACGTATGATCAGGTGTGGGTTCTATACTGGTGCTGCATACTCCAATATGTGTGTGTATATATGTGTGTGGGGAGGGAAATGAATTGTAGTACGTCGTGCATGTAAATGTCGATTCAAAGACGATGTCTTCACCATTAAATCTTATTTATCTGCTTCACCACAACTTCTTGTCCCCGGTCAGACAATAACATCTCTTTAAATTATGTAATTGTCTTGGCTTCCACCACCTCCTCGTGTGGTGTTATGTTTACCACTTGGAGAATAAAAACGTTCATCGTAATGTGGCTGTGGTTTATCTGTGTTTTTAGCTGTCCTCTCTGTTTTCCTGGGGTAATATCTCAGCTTCTACCCGGGGGAGTTCTCCAAGTGTCAGTTTCTACCCGGGGGAGTTCTCCAGGTGTCAGTTTCTACCCGGGGGAGTTCTCCAAGAGTCAGTTTCTACCCGGGGGAGTTCTCCAAGTGTCAGTTTCTACCCGGGGGAGTTCTCCAAGTGTCAGTTTCTACCCGGGGGAGTTCTCCAAGTGTCAGTTTCTACCCGGGGGAGTTCTCCAAGTGTCAGTTTCTACCCGGGGGAGTTCTCCAAGTGTCAGCTTCTACCCGGGGGAGTTCTCCAAATGTCAGCTTCTACCCGGAGGAGTTCTCCAAATGTCAGCTTCTACCCGGGGGAGTTCTCCAAATGTCAGTTTCTACCCGAGGGAGTTCTCCAAGTGTCAGCTTCTACTCGGGTGAGTTCTCCAAATGTCAGCTTCTACCCGGAGGAGTTCTCCAAATGTCAGCTTCTACCCGGGGGAGTTCTCCAAATGTCAGTTTCTACCCGGGGGAGTTCTCCAAGTGTCAGCTTCTACTCGGGTGAGTTCTCCAAATGTCAGCTTCTACCCGGGGGAGTTCTCCAAGTGTCAGCTTCTACCCGGGGGAGTTCTCCAGGTGTCAGCCTCTACCCGGGGGAGTTCTCCAGGTGGATGAATTTTCATTTTCAAGTTGGCTCATGGGTTTCCCTTCTTTTTTAATTTCATAGAACGTCGGAGTTTCTCGATTTTTTTCTGTCCTAGTGTATAACAATCATCTGTCATGGGCGGCTAGGTGCAATGTTGATATTTATTATTATTGTGATAATCACGAGGAGAGCTAAACCCAGGTGAAACACTGAAACCTGTAATTTTTTAACCAAATATCCAACCTGTATATACGAAATCTCGAGAAAACTGACACGAGTCTGAACTTATGGCTCATGTACATTGAAAATTGGGTTGGTCAAATGTTTTGTTAGTGGGATGAATTGTAAAGGACCTGCCTAGTATGGGCCAACAGGCCTGCTGCAGTGATCCTCCTTTCTTATGTTCTTATGTTCTTACAATGGATTGCTGGAATATTTTTGTTTGTGAGTTTGGGTTTGACAAGGACCTGCCATGTATGGGCCAGTAGGCCTGCTGCAGTGCACCTTCTTTCTTATATTCTTACAAACAACCATTTCGCTGGTTCTGGCATAAATCAGTTAATTTATTTATTCGAAATAAGAACATAAGAACATAAGAAAGAAAGAACACTACAGCAGGCCTACTGACCCATGCGAAGCAGGTCCATGTCCCCGCCCCCCGGATTACCCCAATGACTTTTTCTCCTAACAATATTTTGATTTTATAAAAGCCCAGATTATTTACTTATCCTTAAATTGTACAAGAAGTGTTGTGTTTAGTTAAATATATCAAATAATCATGGATACATACTTTCTACTGGTGTATCGGACACGCTACAACACAGACAAAAATCATCACAGAAATAATCAAATTAATATTATGAACCGTTACAATGTAACGAAGTAGTCATAATTCCACACAATACCACTAGATGGCTTGATGCATTATACTATATACTGGTTGCAATTGTTAAGTGTTCACAATGACACAATTAGCGCAATTGCGGACTAGTGCACTTCCAGTTAGCCTATTTGCAATTGCAGAATGAACACTGAACACTTGCACTTTTCACATAGTTTTGAAGACGTCAAGGGATAGCGTGGTTCAACTGGTTATCAGCTTACCATCTTCTCCATCCACCCATACTCCCTGGAGTTTACGATACTCACCAGTTGCTGGTGGGCTGTAGTCCGGATGTTGACATGATAGACGCTTCTTCTGAGACGAAAGTCCAACGTGTCACACGTGGTTAGATCCTCTGTACGCCTCTATTCCTGTGACCAAAAAAAAAAAAATTTTTCATTATTAAGACGAGGTTAACATCGATGTCATCGTTGATATCGTTGAAGTACATTCATGAAATGGGGTGTTAGCGACAGTCTAAAATTCTTCCATTACAGTAGTATCGCTTATTCTTGAATTTGAGTGAACGCGTGGATGAGGTTCATGGCTTTTCACGTTGTCACTTCCATGTTGGAAACAATGGTCAGGGAGATCATTCTTACATTTACGGCACTGAATAAAATCCAGAGATGTACAGCCTTGGTATTGTACCAGACTAGCGTTGCTGGGTGCCTGTTCTCATTTTTCCATTGTGGACACTAATAATCATTGCATAATACTGATCCCAAATAATATCAACTCGACAATCGTTCCACGTCGTGCTGAATCGTTGGGAAGAATACCTTGTTTAAATACTCGTCGAACTGTCTCCGGAACCTGAAAGTGAATCAATGTTCCACCATTGATAACGATGGCATCGTAAACGTCCGTCGCAACGAGCTCCTGGCCCCTTGAGAGGTCGCTAGTGGCGCAGGCTTCCATGACGGATTAATGAATCTGATTTGGTACAAGAGATGATGAACCTACTGATGACAATTCAAATGGATATGGCGAGAATTAATAACTAAAAAACTCCTCCAGATTGCCTTCTTGATCATCAAGTACATAGAAAACGTGTCCATACAGTATGCTCCTGAAGTCCTGAATTTCTTGTGGATCTCGTCCTGGAAAAAGCACGTTAGAAAACTCTAGTGCTGCTGGAATGTAATGTTGTGAGAGGAAACACTTGCGTGTGTATGAAAAATTCAGGTACCTAATGGAAGTATACAGGTGTCGAATACTTGATGCTAATTTAAAAAAAAAAAAACTTGTCCACTGGGACCAGAGTTGTTGTAGACAACAACAACGACTACCATCCTTCCCATTATTCTAAATAAATAGTTTAGAAAACCGACAAACTTGATATTCTCCATCAACTTGAAATGATTCCGGGTTCTCAAAGTGCGCCATCACATGTCTCCTATTTCATGTTACATTACCGGAAGTTCAGGTCGCTGCTCCTTCACGCTACTTACCGCTGGAACATATGTTTATACCTCGTGGTGACGTCCCTCAGAGGGAGGTCCTATTACAAGATCGTTTACATGTCGGTCCAGCAGGCAGTATGCCTGTCTCTCACAGCCGGATCATGGAAGGTAGGTAATGAGGTACGTTGCTTGAGCGACAGGTTGTCCTGGGAAAACAGCACTGACTAGTAGGTAAAGAGGCGGTTTTATTTATCTATGCTTCCCGAATCACCACCTCAGCTGCCCGGCTTCGACGAGATCTAAATTAAAAAGGCAATGTCATGATCTATTTAGGAATACACAGAAAATTATTTACTTTACCCAATTACATGCGTGTTCACGAGACAAAAATTGCCCAACAATGCTCTCGCATTGTCAAGTATTCGACACCTGAATACTTTCATTAGGTACCCGAATTTTTGAAGATTGAGACACTTATGCAACACATGGGAATCTTTATTCAGGAAACGTTTCGCCACACAGTGGCTTCATCAGTCCAGTACAAAGTAGAAAGGCGTAAGGAGAGGAGGAGTTTGAGGTAATCAGTCCTTCAGCCTGGAGTCGATGTGTTCAGTCCATCAATCTTGTAGAATGTACAGCATAGGGCCGTAGACGTAGATTATATACTGTAGTGAGGTGAGGCGAAGCAGGAGGTGGGGTCATAGTGGTATCTTCCACTAGTCGAAGTAGATCTTCGTCCAAAGGTTGGACAAGTGTTGAAGAATTCTTTGTAACAAGATCCCATGATGCTGCAGTGTCTGACAGTTGTGATGAATGGTTTGAAAAACCGGCAAGTTGAAGATTGAGACACTTATGCAACATATGGGAATCTTTATTCAGGAAACGTTTCGCCACACAGTGGCTTCATCAGTCCAATACAAAGTACCAGCTTCATCACTTACATTCGTAAGTAATGAGGCTGGTACGTCACAGGATGGTTGTTGTCTACCAGCTTACTGACCAGTGTGTGCATGTCTCTCAGTCATTCGTAAGAGATGAGGCTGGTACGTCCCAGGATGGTTGTTGTCTACCAACTTACTGACCAGTGTGTGCATGTCTCTCAGTCATTCGTAAGAGATGAGGCTGGTACGTCCCAGGATGGTTGTTGTCTACCAGCTTACTGACCAGTGTGTGCATGTCTCTCAGTCATTCGTAAGAGATGAGGCTGGTACGTCTCAGGATGGTTGTTGTCTACCAACTTACTGACCAGTGTGTGCATGTCTCTCAGTCATTCGTAAGAGATGAGGCTGGTACGTCTCAGGATGGTTGTTGTCTACCAACTTACTGACCAGTGTGTGCATGTCTCTCAGTCATTCGTAAGAGATGAGGCTGGTACGTCCCAGGATGGTTGTTGTCTACCAACTTACTGACCAGTGTGTGCATGTCTCTCAGTCATTCGTAAGAGATGAGGCTGGTACGTCCCAGGATGGTTGTTGTCTACCAACTTACTGACCAGTGTGTGCATGTCTCTCAGTCATTCGTAAGAGATGAGGCTGGTACGTCTCAGGATGGTTGTTGTCTACCAGCTTACTGACCAGTGTGTGCATGTCTCTCAGTCATTCGTAAGTAATGAGGCTGGTACGTCACAGGATGGTTGTTGTCTACCAGCTTACTGACCAGTGTGTGCATGTCTCTCAGTCATTCGTAAGAGATGAGGCTGGTACGTCTCAGGATGGTTGTTGTCTACCAGCTTACTGACCAGTGTGTGCATGTCTCTCAGTCATTCGTAAGAGATGAGGCTGGTACGTCTCAGGATGGTTGTTGTCTACCAACTTACTGACCAGTGTGTGCATGTCTCTCAGTCATTCGTAAGAGATGAGGCTGGTACGTCCCAGGATGGTTGTTGTCTACCAGCTTACTGACCAGTGTGTGCATGTCTCTCAGTCATTCGTAAGAATGTTAATACCTCCCTGAATGTCTGCTGCCCACCATTTTAATAAATCACAAAGATAATTCCATATAAAAAACGACAGCCTTGGTCCTTGCTGCCTGATTTATAGACCTTGTAAAGTCCGTGGAGACGTGACCTTTTTTTTTAATATCTTTGAATTGGATTAAGAACTTGAGTACGAAGATACATAACGCAGAACTATCTTTTAACGTGACAACGTTTCGCTCAGGTATGCCAGGATATGGTAATGTTCTACACAGGTGCGAAACGTTTTCCTAATACAAGGTTGGTTTGGGAAGTGTCTGTCTCTAGCGCCCCTTAATAAAGACAATGATACCGAGTCTCTCTCTCTTATGTTATCGCATGAAGCTCTAAACCCATGTGGGTCATTCAATGTAAGATATTGTGAGGGCTTGATCCTCCGTCCGTCAACCTTGGCTCTGTCTACTATTTGTTTTTACATATTTGAGTTGTAAAGAGACAGCAACAAAAATATCTTAGTTGTAATAAGAAGTAAGTCACTTTCTTCCCCGAGTAACTTTCTTCCCCGAGTCACTTATTTCCCCAAGACACTTTCTCTCCGGAATCACTTTCTTTCTGAGTCACTTTCTTCTCCGAGTCACACTCTCCTCGAGTCACCTTCTTCCCGGAAGAAATCACAATGAAATCACAATAAAAGGCGGGACTGCAAATATAAATATAATACTATACTTATGAGCAATGTTTGGTGTGAATATCATGCAGAGAATGGGAAGACACGAAAATGTAATGTAGGATGACCAAGGATATAATCCTGGACGGTATACCTGGAGGGTATATAACTACACACACACATACACACACACACACACACACACACACACACACACACACACACACACACACACACACACATTCACACACACACAGTCAACATATGTTAATTAATATTCATGAAAAAATCTCAGTACAGTTATGCAAATGACGAGGTTTAAGTGGTATTAAAATTACTTTACAATCTAAAACGCTATTTAACGAGAGTTGTCTTACGCATATTATTATTATTATTATTATTATTATTATTATTATTATTATTATTATTATTATTATTATTATTATTATTATTATTGTTGTTGTTATTATTATTATTATTATTATTATATTATTATTATTATTTATTATTATTATTATTATTATTATTATTATTATTATTATTATTAAATTTGCAAAAAAATTTAATAGTCGAAAAACATACACTGTTTTGTATACATGTGTACGCAGTTGCATTTCCACGGGGTAACACCTAGTATCAAAGGTGTATTAAACTAGAGGTGAAACGTACAATGGTTACAGGGCAGAGTAGAGCTACTTACTGGCGACAATGGTGATGAAGAAGACATGTTGTAAAGCTAGATTATATTGGGACAACGCTTTACTCTGTGCAGAGCTTTATCGTGACTCCAATAAGCTTTACTCAGGGTTAAACGTTGTTCTAATATATGCTTGTTCTGCACCGTGTCGTTTCTGCCTCACAGGCGAGTCCCGAAGTTGTCAAGGTGACCTGGATGTCACCAATAACCAGGCCTGTGACGTCGCGACGACCGGTTTCGTACTCCCACAGCCAGTTGTATATACGCTCTGGAGACACTCTTCTCAGTGTATATTCACAGATATAAATACCTCTGGGTGTATATCCTCTGAGATACTCACCTCAGTAAACATTCCCCAAGATCCAATATCGTAGCAGTACTTAACATTTTATGGCACTCAGAAGATCCCGAAATAGATCCATAACTATAAATATAGACAAGAGGAAAGAAAAGTGGAAATGCGAGTGCCTTTAATGGCGTACCAGCGTTATTCTCTTTCAGCCTTGTGACTGACACCAGCTGCTCCATTAAGACACCAGCTGCTCCATTAAGACACCAGCGCTCCATTAAGACACCAGCTGCTACACTGAGATGCTTGAAAGTATGGTTGACGGAACTAAAATAGTCACTACACAATTCCCATTGTAATGAGACAATCTTCAAATTTTCTGAAATGTTGTTGTGAGGTGTACGTTATTGTTGTGAGGTGTACGTTATTGTTGTGAGATGTACGTTATTGTTGTGAGGTGTACGTTATTGTTGTGAGGTGTACGTTATTGTTGTGAGATGTACGTTATTGTTGTGAGATGTACGTTATTGTTGTGAGATGTACGTTATTGTTGTGAGATGTACGTTATTGTTGTGAGATGTACGTTATTGTTGTGAGGTGTACGTTATTGTTGTGAGATGTACGTTATTGTTGTGAGGTGTACGTTATTGTTGTGAGGTGTACGTTATTGTTGTGAGATGTACGTTATTGTTGTGAAGTGTACATTATTGTTGTAAGATGTACGTTACTGTTGTGAGGTGTACGTTATTGTTGTGAGATGTACGTTATTGTTGTGAGGTGTACGTTATTGTTGTGAGGTGTACGTTATTGTTGTGAGGTGTACGTTATAGTTGTGAGATGTACGTTATTGTTGTGAGGTGTACGTTATTGTTGTGAGGTGTACGTTATTGTTGTGAGATGTACGTTATTGTTGTGAGATGTACGTTATTGTTGTGAGATGTACGTTATTGTTGTGAGATGTACGTTATTGTTGTGAATTGTACGTTATTGTTGTGAGATGTACGTTATTGTTGTGAGGTGTACGTTATTGTTGTGAGATGTACGTTATTGTTGTGAGGTGTACGTTATTGTTGTGAGGTGTACGTTATTGTTGTGAGATGTACGTTATTGTTGTGAAGTGTACATTATTGTTGTGAGATGTACGTTACTGTTGTGAGGTGTACGTTATTGTTGTGAGATGTACGTTATTGTTGTGAGGTGTACGTTATTGTTGTGAGGTGTACGTTATTGTTGTGAGGTGTACGTTTTAGTTGTGAGATGTACGTTATTGTTGTGAGGGTGTACGTTATTGTTGTGAGGTGTACGTTATTGTTGTGAGATGTACGTTATTGTTGTGAGATGTACGTTATTGTTGTGAGATGTACGTTATTGTTGTGAGGTGTACGCTATTGTTGTGAGATGTACGTTATTGTTCTGAGATGTACGTTATTGTTGTGAGATGTACGTTATTGTTGTGAGATGTACGTTATTGTTGGGAGGTGTACGTTATTGTTGTGAGATGTACGTTATTGTTGTGAAGTGTACGTTATTGTTGTGAGATGTACGTTATTGTTGTGAGGTGTACGTTATTGTTGTGAGATGTACGTTATTGTTGTGAGGTGTACGTTATTGTTGTGAGGTGTACGTTATTGTTGTGAGATGTACGTTATTGTTGTGAGATGTACGTTATTGTTTGTGAGATGTGCGTTATTGTTGTGATGGGTACGTTATTGTTGTGGATGTACGTTATGTTGTGAGGTGTACGTTATTGTGGTGAGGTGTACGTTATTGTTGTGAGGTGTACGTTATTGTTGTGAGATGTACGTTATTGTTGTGAGATGTACGTTATTGTTGTGAGATGTACGTTATTGTTGTGAGATGTACGTTATTGTTGTGAGATGTACGTTATTGTTGTGAGATGTACGTTATTGTTGTGGGTGTACGTATTGTTGTGAGATGTACGTTATTGTTGTGAGGTGTACGTAGTTGGTTGTGAGATGTACGTTATTGTTGTGAGATGTACGATATTGTTGTGAGGTGTACGTTATTGTTGTGAGATGTACGTATTGTGTGAGGTGTTACGTTATTGTTGTGAGATGTACGTTATTGTTGTGAGGTGTACGTTATTGTTGTGAGAGTGTACGTTATTGTTGTGAGGTGTTCGTTATTGTTGTGGAGATGTACGTTATTGTTGTGAGGTGTACGTTATGTTGTGAGATGTACGTTATTGTTGTGAGATGTACGTTATTGTTGTGAGATGTACGTTATTGTTGTGAGGTGTACGTTATTGTTGTGAGATGTACGTATTGTTGTGAGGTGTACGTTATTGTTGTGAGATGTTTGTTATTGTTGTGAGGTGTAGGTTATTGTTGTGAGATGTACGTTATTGTTGTGAGGGTACATATTGTTGTGAGATGTACGTTATTGTTGTGAGGTGTACGTTATTGTTGTGAGATGTACGTTATTGTTGTGAGGTGTACGTTATTGTTGTGAGATGTACGTTATTGTTGTGAGGGGTACATTATTGTTGTGAGATGTACGTTATTGTTGTGAGGTGTACGTTATTGTTGTGAGATGTACGTTATTGTTGTGAGGTGTACGTTATTGTTGTGAGATGTATGTTATTGTTGTGAGGTGTACGTTATTGTTGTGAGATGTACGTTATTGTTGTGAGGTGTACGTTATTGTTGTGAGATGTACGTTATTGTTGTGAGGTGTACGTTATTGTTGTGAAGTGTACATTATTGTTGTGAGATGTACGTTATTGTTGTGAGGGGAACATTATTGTTGTGAGGTGTACGTTATTGCTGTGGAGGTGTACGTTATTGTTGTGAGGTGTACATTATTGTTGTGAGATGTACGTTATTGTTTTGAGGTGTACATTATTGTTGTATGTGTACTATTGTTGTGAGATGTACGTTTATTGTTGTGAGGTGTACATTATTGTTGTGAGGTGTACGTTATTGCTGTGAGGTGTACGTTATTGTTGTGAGGTGTACATTATTGTTGTGAGATGTACGTTATTGTTGTGAGGTGTACATTATTGTTGTGAAGTGTACATTATTGTTGTGAGGTGTACGTTATTGTTGTGAGGTGTACGTTATTGTTGTGAGGTGTACGTTATTGTTGTGAAGTGTACGTTATTGTTGTGAGGTGTACGTTATTGCTGTGAGGTGTACGTTATTGCTGTGAGGTGTACGTTATTGTTGTGAGGTGTACATTATTGTTGTGAGTTGTACATTATTGTTGTGAGTGTACGTATTGTTGTGAGGTGTACATTATTGTTGTGAGGAGTACATTATTGTTGTGAGGTGTACATTATTGTTGTGAGGTGTACATTATTGTTGTGAGGTGTACGTTATTGTTGTGAGGTGTACGTTATTGTTGTGAGGTGTACATTATTGTTGTGAGGTGTACGTTATTGTTGTGAGGTGCACGTTATTGTTGTCAGTTGTACATTATTGTTGTGAGGTGTACATTAATATTGTGAGGTGTACATTAATATTGTGAGGTGTACATTATTGTTGTGAGGTGTACATTATTGTTGTGAGGTGTACATTACTGTTGTCAGGTGTACATTAATATTGTGAGATGTACGTTATTGTTGTGAGATGTACGTTATTGTTGTGAGGTGTATATTATTGTTGTGAGGTGTACGTTATTGTTGTGAGGTGTACGTTATTGTTGTGAGGTGTACGTTATTGTTGTGAGATGTACGTTATTGTTGTGTAGGTGTACATTATTGTTGTGAGATGTACGTTATTGTTGTGATATGTACGTTATTGTTGTGAGGTGTACGTTATTGTTGTGAGGTGTATATTATTGTTGTGAGGTGTACGTTATTGTTGTGAGGTGTACGTTATTGTTGTGAGGTGTACGTTATTGTTGTGAGGTGTACGTTATTGTTGTGAGGTGTACGTTATTGTTGTGTAGGTGTACATTATTGTTGTGAGATGTACGTTATTGTTGTGAGGTGTACATTATTGTTGTGAGGTGCACGTTATTGTTGTGAGGTGTACGTTATTGTTGTGAGGTGTACGTTATTGTTGTGAGGTGTACATTATTGTGTTGAAGTGTACATATTGTTGTGAGGTGTACATTATTGTGGTGAAGTGTACATTATTGTTGTGAGGTGTACATTATTGTTGTGAGGTGTACATTATTGTGGTGAAGTGTACATTATTGTTGTGAGGTGTACATTATTGTGGTGAAGTGTACATTATTGTTGTGAGGTGTACATTATTGTGGTGAAGTGTACATTATTGTTGTGAGGTGTACATTATTGTTGTGAGGTGTACGTTATTGTTGTGAGGTGTACATTATTGTTGTGAGGTGCACGTTATTATTGTGAGGTTTACGTTATTGTTGTGAGATGTACGTTACTGTTGGAGGTGTACATTATTTTGTGAGGTGTACGTTATTGTTGTGAGATGTCGTTATGTTGTGAGGTGTACTTATTGTTGGAGTGTACATTTTTTGTTTGGGAGTGTTACGTTATTGTTGTGAATGTTCGTTATTGTGGTGAGATGTACGTTATTGTTGTGAGGTGTACGTTATTGTTGTCAGTTGTACATTATTGTGGTGAGATGTACGTTATTGTTGTGAGGTGTACGTTATTGTTGTGAGGTGTACATTATTGTGGTGAAGTGTACATTATTGTTGTGAGATGTACATTATTGTGGTGAAGTGTACATTATTGTTGTGAGATGTACATTATTGTGGTGAAGTGTACATTATTGTGGTGAAGTGTACATTATTGTTGTGAGGTGTACATTATTGTTGTGAGATGTACATTATTGTTGTGAGATGTACATTATTGTTGTGAGGTGTACATTATTGTGGTGAAGTGTACATTATTGTTGTGAGGTGTACATTATTGTTGTGAGGTGTACATTATTGTTGTGAGATGTACGTTATTGTTGTGTGGTGTACGTTATTGTTGTGAGGTGTACATTATTGTTGTGAGGTGTACGTTATTGTTGTGAGGTTAGTGCATTATTGTTGTGAGGTGTACGTTATTGTTGTGAGGTGTACATTATTGTTGTGAGGTGTACGTTATTGTTGTGAGGTGTGCATTATTGTTGTGAGGTGTACGTTATTGTTGTGAGGTGTACGTTATTGCTGTGAGGTGTACATTATTGTGAAGTGTACATTATTGTGGTGAAGTGTACATTATTGTTGTGAGGTGTACATTATTCTTGTGAGGTGTACATTATTGTTGTGAGGTGTACGTTATTGTTGAGAGGTGTACATTATTGTGGTGAAGTGTACATTATTGTTGAGAGGTGTACGTTATTGTTGTGAGGTGTACGTTATTGTTGTGAGGTGTACATTATTGTGGTGAAGTGTACATTATTGTGGTGAAGTGTACATTATTGTTGTGAGGTGTACATTATTCTTGTGAGGCGTACATTATTGTTGTGAGGTGTACGTTATTGTTGTGAGGTGTAGGTTATTGTTGTGAGGTATACATTATTGTGGTGAAGTGTACATTATTGTGGTGAAGTGTACATTATTGTTGTGAGGTGTACATTATTCTTGTGAGGTGTACATTATTGTTGTGAGGTGTACGTTATTGTTGTGAGGTGTACATTATTGTGGTGAAGTGTACATTATTGTTGAGAGGTGTACGTTATTGTTGTGAGGTGTACATTATTGTGGTGAAGTGTACATTGTTGTTGTGAGGTGTACATTATTGTGAAGTGTACATTATTGTTGTGAGGTGTACATTATTGTTGTGAGATGTACATTATTGTTGTGAGGTGTACATTATTGTTGTGAGATGTACGTTATTGTTGTGAGGTGTACGGTATTGTTGAGAGGTGTACGTTATTGTTGTGAGGTGTACATTATTGTGGTGAAGTGTACATTGTTGTTGTGAGGTGTACATTATTGTTGTGAGATGTAACATTATTGTTGTGAGGTGTACTATGTATGGTTTGTGAGATGTACGTTATTGTTGTGAGGTGTACGTTATTGTTGTGAGGTGTGCATTATTGTTGTGAGATGTACGTTGTTGTTGTGAGGTGTACGTTATTGTTGTGAGGTGTACGTTATTGTTGTGAGGTGTACATTATTGTTGTGAGGTGTACATTATTGTGGTGAAGTGTACATTATTGTTGTGAGATGTACATTATTGTTGTGGGTGTACGTTTATGTTGTGAAATGTACGTTATTGTTGTGAGGTGTACGTTATTGTTGTGAAATGTACGTTATTGTTGTGAGGTGTACGTTATTGTTGTGAAATGTACGTCATTGTTGTGAGGTGTACGTATTGTGTGTGAGGTGTACATTATTGTTGTGAGATGTTACGTTATTGTTGTGTGAGGTGTACTATTGTGGTGATGTGTACATTATTGTTGTGAGTGTACGTTATTGTTGTGAGTGTACATTATTGTGGTGATTGTACATGATTGTTGTGAGATGTACGTTATATGTTGTGAGGTGTACGTTATTGTGTGAAATGTACGTTATTGTTGTGAGTGTACGTTATTGTTGTGAGGTGTACATTATTGTGGTGAGGTGTACGTTATTGTTGTGAGTGTTACGTATTGTTGTGAGCTGTACGTTATTGTTGTGAGGTGTACGTTATTGTTGTGATGGTGTACGTTACTGTTGTGAGGTGTACGTTATTTGTTGTTGAGGTGTACGTTACGGTTGTGAGATGTACGTTATTGTGGTGAGGTTGTACGTTTACTGTTGTGAGATGTACGTTATTGTTGTTGAGGTGTTCATTATTGTGGTGAGGTGTACATTATTTTAGTTTAGGTGTACATTATTGTTGTGAGGTGACGTTATTGTGTGAGTTGTACATTATTGGTGGTGAGGTGTACATTATTGTTGTGAGGTGTACATTATTGTGGTGAGGTGTACATTATTGTTGCGAGTTGTACGTTATTTTTGTGAGGTGTACGTTATTGTGGTGAGGTGTACATTATTGTGGTGAGGTGTACTTATTGTTGTGAGGTGTACGTTATTTTTGTGAGGTGTACATTATTGTTGTAAGGTGTACGTTATTGTAGTGAGGTGTACGTTATTGTTGTGAGATGTACATTATTGTTGTGGAGATGTACTATTGTTGTGAGATGTACGTTATTGTTGTGAGGTGTACGTTATTGTTGTGAGGTGTAAGTTATTGTTGTGAGGTGTACATTATTATGGTGAGTGTACATTATTGTTTGGAGGTGTACATTATTGTGTGAAGTGTACATTATTGTTGTGAGGTGTACATTATTGTGGTGAAGTGTACATTATTGTGGTGAGGTGTACATTATTGTGGTGAAGTGTACATTATTGTTGAGAGGTGTACACTATTGTGGTGAAGTGTACATTATTGTTGTGAGGTGTACATTATTGTGGTGAAGTGTACATTTATTGTTGTGAGATGTACATTTATTGTGGAGAGTGTACATTATTGTTTGTGAGATGTCATTATTGTGGTGAGGTGTACATTATTGTTGTGAGGTGTACGTTATTGTGGTGAGGTGCACGTTATTGTTGTGAGATGTACGTTATTGTTGTGAGGTGTACGTTATTGTTGTGAGGTGTACATTATTGTGGTGAGGTTGTACATTATTGTGTGGAGGTGTTCACATTAGTTGTTGTTGTGAGTGTACGTTATTGTGTGTGAGGTGTACGTTATTGTTGTGAGGTGTACATTATTGTTGTGAGATGTACGTTATTTTGTGTGAATGTACTTATTGTTGTGAGGTGTACATTATTGTTGTGAGGTGACATTATTGTTTGTTGGGGATGTTCGTTTTGTTGTGAGGTGTACATTATTGTTGTGAGATGTACGTTATTGTTGTGAGGTGTACATTATTGTTGTGAGATGTACGTTATTGTTGTGAGGTGTACGTTATTGTTGTGAGGTGTACATTATTGTTGTGAGATGTACGTTATTGTTGTGAGATGTACGTTATTGTTGTGAGGTGTACGTTATTGTTGTGAGGTGTACATTATTGTTGTGAGGTGTACATTATTGTTGTGAGAGTACGTTATTGTTGTGAGTGTGTACATTATTGTGTGAGAGTACGTTATTGTTGTGAGGTGTACGTTATTGTTGTGAGGTGTACTTATTGTTGTGAGATGTACGTTATTGTTGTGAGATGTACGGTATTGTTGTGAGGTGTACGTTATTGTTGTGAGTGTACATTTTGTTGTGAGATGTAAGGTATAGTTTTGTGTGAGGTGTACGTTATTGTTGTGAGGTGTACGTTATTGTGTGAGGTGTAACGGTTGATTGTTGTGAGGTGTACGTTATTGTTGTGAGGTGTACGTTATTGTTGTGAATGTAACGTTATTGTTGTGAGGTGTTACGTTATTGTTGTGAGGTGTACATTATTGGTGTGAGGTGTACATTATTGCTGTGAGATGTACATTATTATGGTAAAGTGTACATTATTGTGGTGAGGTGTACATTATTGTTGCGAGATGTACGTTTTTTTTGTGAGGTGTACGTTATTGTTGTGAGGTGTACGTTATTGTTGTGAGGTGTACATTATTGTTGTGAGGTGTACATTATTGTGGTGAAGTGTACATTATCGTTGTGAGGTGTACATTATTGTGGTGAAGTGTACAATTATGTGTGAGGTGTACATTATTGTGGTGAAGTGTACATTATTGTTGTGAGGTGTACATTATTGTGGTGAAGTGTACATTATTGTTGTGAGGTGTACATTATTGTGGTGAAGTGTACATTATTGTTGTGAGGTGTACATTATTGTTGTGAGATGTACATTATTGTGGTGAAGTGTACATTATTGTGGTGAAGTGTACATTATTGTTGTTAGGTGTACATTATTGTAGTGACGTGTACGTTATTGTTGTGAGATGTACATTATTGTGGTGAAGTGTACATTATTGTAGTGACGTGTACATTATTGTGGTGAGGTGTACAATATTGTGATGAGGTGTACATTATTGGTGTGAGATGTACATTATTGGGGTGAGGTGTACGTTATTGTGATGAGGTGTACACTAATGTTGTGTTGGGGTGTACACTAATGTTGTGGTTAGGTGTACACTAATGTTGTGGTGATGTGCACACTAATGTTGTGGTGAGGTGTGCACTAATGCTGAGGTGATGTGCACACTAATGTTGTGGTGATGTGTACACTAATGTATTGGTGAGGTGTACACTAATGTTGTGGTCAGGAGTACACTAATGTTGTGGTCAGGAGTTACACTAATGTTGTGGTCAATTGTACACTAATGTTGTGGTAGGTGTACACTAATGTTGTGTTCAGGAAGTACACTAATGTTGTGGTCAAGGTGTACACTAATGTTGTGGTCAGGTGTTACACTAATGTTGTGGTCAGGTGTACACTAATGTTGTGGTCAGGTGTACACTAATGTTGTGGTCAGGAGTACACTAATGTTGTGGTCAGGTGTACACTAATGTTGTGGTCAGGAGTACACTAATGTTGTGGTCAAGTGTACACTAATGTTGTGGTCAGGTGTACACTAATGTTGTGGTCAGGTGTACACTAATGTTGTGGTCAGGTGTACACTAATGTTGTGGTCAGGTGTACACTAATGTTGTGGTCAGGTGTACACTAATGTTGTGGTCAGGTGTACACTAATGTTGTGGTTAAGTGTACACTAATGTTGTGGTTAAGTGTACACTAATGTTGTGGTCAGGTGTACACTGATGTTGTGGTCAGGAGTACACTAATGTTGTGGTCAAGTGTACACTAATGTTGTGGTCAGGTGTACACTAATGTTGTGGTCAGGTGTACACTAATTTTGTGGTCAGGTGTACACTAATGTACGTGCTCAGATGTACACTAATTAAGCATCCGTAACTATTCGCATTTACGTACATGTTTCTCACTCGGTGATATTCGTAAGAGGCGACTAAAATGCCGGGAGCATAACCCCTTCTCCTGTATATATTACTAAATTAAAAAAAAAAAACTTTCGTTTTTCTTTTTGGGTCACTCTGCCTCGGTGGGATACGGTCGGTTTGTTGAAAGAATATATATTATATATATATTATATATTATATATATATATATATATATATATGTATATATATATATATATATATATATATATATATATTATATATATATATATATATATATATATATATATATAATTCGCAGAACAGGCGAAATATTTACAAAACACTATGTCCAGGTTGACGGAGACTCGAACCTACGAACATTGCAACAAGGTATGCAGTGTCTACCACCGCATATTACAACACTGTAAAAAAATCTCTCGTCGGTCGATGAGATGAAAAGCTTAACACCACCCGCCTGAAGGCTGGCTGCCTTGACGAAAAACGTTTAGCGTTAGCTAGGCATCAACGTATTGGACCAGTGTGGTACGGTGGTAGGGCACTGCATACCTTGTCCCAAGGTTCGTAGGTTCGCGTCTCCGTCGACCTGCATATATATATATATATATTATATATTATATATATATATATATATATATATATATTATATATATTAATATATATTATATATATATTATATATATATTATATATGTATGTATATATGTGCAGTAAGATCACAGTAAACAGGTGATTTCAGAATATGCAAAACAACCACTGTGAAAGAATAGAGAAATTCCAAGAGCTTTCGTGACTACTCACATTATCAAGGAACAATGAAAGTAATGCATCAAAGGAATGCATATAAAGGGTCTAGCCCACACCTCACTATCACATCCCACAACAAAGCAATACCTGACGCGCTACTCATAAGAAAGGGAACACTGCAGCAGGTCCGCTGGCCCAACTAGACAGGTCCTTCACACAACCCACCAACAAACTATTCTACCCAAGAATTAAGAATTTTAAAATTTATCATTTGTCTAATGTATTATTAAATTCTTCCCAAATTCTATTAATTATAAATGGATCTAATTTATATAAACCAAAGAAAATATTCATATTATTGTCAAAACTGCTTTTTATGAAATAAGATTCAATTATATTCCTGTCGATCAAGGACTTGCTTGATGCTACTTTCTCAACTTTTTGAAAATCAATTGGATGGTTAAAATCTCTCACATGAATAAATAGAGCATTGGAATCTTGTCCAATTCTAATGCTATATTTATGTTGTTTTAATCTTAGTTCGAGATTTTTACCAGTTTGACCGTAATAAACTTTATAGCAAATTTTACAAGGAATCTTATAGACACATCCGTCAGCATTTTGGGGGGAATTCTTTATCAAAAGTTTTTTTTACTGTATCAAGATTTTTAAATATAACTTTGATATTAAAAGTCTTAGGAAGAGAAGGCATATCAACCAATTTTCATGGTAAGGGAGAACCAACATATTTTTAGTTGAATAAGGCTGATTGTCCCTTTTTGGATTGCAAAAAGTATTTCTAGCAATTTTAAAAGATTTATCAATTACGTTTTTTGGGTATTTCAAATCATTAGCTATTTCATAAATTTTGGATATTTCTTCATCTATGAACTCTGGACTACAAATACGTAAAGCTCTCAAAAACATTGATGAGAAAACAGACAGTTTAACTCTATCTTGATGCGAAGAATAATAGTGTACATAGGAACAGTTTGTAGTTTTTCTGTAAATTTTAAATTTGAATTCATTATTACCCTTAATAATTAAAACATCTAGAAAAGGCAATGAGTTATTTTTTCAAACTCAACAGTAAAGTTTATAGAATTGGCAAATTAAATATTATATATATATATTTTATATATATATATATATATATATATATATATATATATATATATTATATATATAATTTATATATATATATATATATATAAGTTATTTGCGTACATAGTCACACGAAGTGTGAAGTATACTGGTATTTAGTGCATAAGTAGCAAGAATGTTCTCACTCCGGCTACAGAGACGCTCTTCCTCGTGCTGCATTTTTATTACCATCAATTGTTATTGTAACCGTCACTTGCCTCTCCCGGACGTTAGGCTTGGCAAGGTGTGTCTCCTGGCATGCTGCTGCTGATTTCGCTGCTTTTCTTCCCCTTCTTCCTCTTCCCCTCTTTAAGCAATGTCTATCCAGTGGAAATAAGTCACTGACTTTTTTGGGTTATCCCAGGTTCTCTACACATATGCTGCTATGTATGATAATCTATGTAACTGTGATTGTGTATACCTGAATAAACTTACTTATTTTTCCTCGTAACTCTTGTCAGTTCACTTGTGTCAGATGTTCAGACTATGTTAGCTGGCTCACCATCTTACCACTGCTGCTACAAAGTTAGACTTATCATACAGGATTGTTACCATCTGCTGTAACTTTATCATCCTAGGTGACTGTGTCATCCATCCAGTTATATAGTTATGATGAAACTCATACCTTCTAAATCTTTTGAATTAAATATTTAAATCATAGCTCAACTGGATATGATATAAATAACATAAAAAAACAGCCAATATTTATTAGTAAATTGCCAAAAACACTTACAAATAATGATGCATATGTGTGTGTCTCACTCGAAGATGTCAATAATTAAAAGATAATGTTTTTATAGTCATACCAAGTTATTAAAAAATGTATAGATCATTAAGTCTCTCAGCTTCAATTATAACTCAAGGTCACTTTTCTAGCATGGATTAACGTCTGAGAACTTGTGTTCATTGTAACGATCTACGTTATTTTTTTCTACGAATAGAATCTTTGCAGATCTGATAATAAAAGAGAAGTGAAATTAATGAAAAGGAAGATATCCATGTGATCAGTGTGGAAAACCAGAGGTTTGCAAACACCAAAAAAAAAAAAAAATTAAATTAAAGTTTGAAAAACAGATGTAAATCGAATTCTAACTTATGGCTATTTTGGTTTGGAAAAAAAAGTTCATCAATGAACATCAAAGGAAAAATACGAAAGGGTACACAGTGTTTCAAATGCTTTATGTGCATCCACGGTACTAGTCAATGTATCGACGAAGTGAACACAACCAGCAACCTATCCTCTGATGTGTTACACGCAGCTGTCTAGTATTGTTGATGCACGAAGCATAAATAACCCACTGAACGGGTGGGATCTGAACCCATGGCGAGTGAGTCGTAAAACTCCAGGCCAGTGTGTAAGCCACTGGCCTGGCTATTCCTTGGTTTGTATGCAATAGTGTCGTCATAATTTCGTGAGTTAAGCAGAAATAAAGAAAATAGGAGAAACGCTGTAACAAATATTCCAGGCGAGCCTCGAGAAGCTATATTATTAGACACAAGCGGTAGCAAGCAGGCAACCCACGCTGACTTCCTTCCCTCACTCTCCTTCCTCGAAGCAAATGTTAGATGCTTAGTAACAAACGATTCACTCTAACCACAACTCCAATCGTTAATTATCCATTTTTTTAGTCATATTATATCTAGCCATCATGACTAATACTCAGTGATACAAACCACAAGCACAACATTGTTTGTACTTGCAGTCCCAAACACTCTTATGCAAGTCGATCAATAAACAAGCGAATACTCAAACTGAATACCAGTCTCTCATCACGCAATGAAGCAAACAAGCTAAACAAGTCGCAAAGCAAGCAAAAAACAAGCTAAACAAGTCAAGCAAGCAATCAATCAACCAAAGAAGCTAAACACCAGTCGGGGAGCAAGCAGCTACAGCAAGCAGCACCGACCCTGGCAACCCAAGAGCAAAGTAATGAAAGCGGTTACAGGAACATTGTTGACAGTGACCTTAACATTTACATTCAAACCGCGAGCCATCTTCTAAAAGGCAGCAACATTACCTCTTCTCCCCTGACACCAGTGTGCGTGCCACCTCAACTGCCAGAGGACACGGAGACGCAAATAACTAAATTACCTTTATAAAGCAGCTAAATTACGTTTATAAAATTGCTCACAACCCTTGTCCCCAATATCTTACTGCCAGTCTTATTAAGGTCGGAAACCAAAGCAATTATAGAACTAGGGTAAGGAAGAACAACTTCGCAGTAGTGACTTGACTCACGAAATTGTAATGACACGATTGCAAACAAACCATACCACGGGTGGGGATAGAACCCGCGATCAGAGAGTCTCAAAATGCGATGGTCTGGAGTTTTGAGACTCTCTGATCGCGGGTTCTATCCCCGCCCGTGGTATGGTTTGCAGTAGTACCTAGAGTCAATGGTCAAGCTTCAAAGGCTTTTTTTGTAGTGCAATAAAAGAGTGGAATAGACTGCTTGCACGTGTCAAAGCCAGTCATAGCATGAGCCAATTCAAGAAAAAAGCCAAAAGATACCTAATAAATAAGGCTACAGAAAGGGAGGAGAGTGATTTTTTGTATGCAAATAACTAATTTTACTTCTCCTCTAATATCTTACTGTAATTGCTTTTACATAGTTAAGATACTTACCTGTTTTTAACTTTTAAAGATAAATAATAATTAACACAAGGACCCTAGTGGAAGTAACTTTGACTTTTTGGGGTTATTTTAGGTTCTCTACACATATACTGCTATGTATGATAGTCTATGTAACTGTACTTGTGTATATCTGAATAAACTTACTAAATGACCCTCAACCCTTCTACTCACCCCCTCCCCCGTCAATCATAACTTTCCCCCATCACCTCCCCAACGTCCTCCACTCAGACTCAGCGTCTCCTCTACACCATCAGTTTCCCCCTCTGTTTCGCCCACCAGATATCAACAGGCATACTCTTGTAACTTTTTTTTTTTTTTGTTATCGCAGGTGAAAAAAAATACTCACTCGATATTTTATAACCACTTAACGTAGATCATCTGTTGTTTTATATATCGTTACTGACAATTAATTTTGCCCTAATAGAAATTTATATACCTTAACCTTCCGAAAACAGCAAATATTAAAATTTCTTAAAAAAAAAAAACGAGGTAGGAAGAGTACGGATGATACTTCGTTAAATTAGATGTATTTCAGTGGCTGCGTGATCCTAAAAAATTATCCCCGTATCCCATTAGCCCAGCCCTCTCTACTTAATGTACGCACACACACAAGGACTAGTACAGAATAAGTCTCTAATGTAGTTAAACATCTGTTTTGAAGACTTAAGACCAACCAGAAGAGGCATTTTGAAATTATCACATTCAGTTCCACCAACTTGTAAAGTTTAACACCAGACAGAAGACACATAACACAAATAACCCTCACATAGGAGACTGCAACTCATGACGACGCTTTAGTCATGAACCGATTATTTATGTATTGTTCCTGTTGCGGTATTGTGCCTGTTTGTTCTTCAGAAGATGCATTCTGTAGTTACAGTACATGTAGCAACATCCCAGAATACAATAGTATTAAGTTTGAAGTCACCGGGAAGCTGCATTCTCAAGATGTAGACAGTGTTGAAGGTTTCAAACCGATCAGAAGAAACATTCTCAGATTACTTCATGAAGATCAATATTTATTTTCATCCCAATTTCTTAAATAAAGCTGGTAAATTTGTGCCTTCATAACCAAAAATCAGGGTTAGAAGCCGATCGGAAGAGGCATTCTCCAGTCATTGCAGGGAAAAACCACTAATATAGCTGGCACACTAAAGCGAACGCAACTCAGAATCAATGTAAACTTTTCACTAAGGAAAACCACACAGTTTGAAACCGACCAGAAGCAACATTCTCCAGTTATCTGAAAGGTTAACTGACGTTAAATAAAAGGTTGACTCAGCTTATGTTCCTTCAATATTTCACTCGTGCTAATTCCCTTAAAAACAAAACGTTCAACAAATACATCATAGAAGTCTAAATACGCTACCATAATCCTTTACTATTTTTTGCTAATTAGATCAGCGAGGCAGATCAACACATAATTAGATCAGCGAGGCAGATCAACACATACTTAGATCAGTGAGGCAGATCAACACATAATTAGATCAGTGAGGCAGATCAACACATAATTAGATCAGCGAGGCAGATCAACACATAATTAGATCAGTGAGGCAGATCAACACATAATTAGATCAGTGAGGCAGATCAACACATAATTAGATCAGTGAGGCAGATCAACACATAATTAGATCAGCGAGGCAGATCAACACATAATTAGATCAGTGAGGCAGATCAACACGTAATTAGATCAGTGAGGCAGATCAACACGTAATTAGATCAGCGAGGCAGATCAACACGTAATTAGATCAGCGAGGCAGATCAACACATAATTAGATCAGTGAGGCAGATCAACACATAATTAGATCTGTGAGGCAGATCACTCATTACTTAGATCAGTGATGACAGTTCAACACATAATTAGGATCAGTGAGGCAGATCAACACATAATTCAGATCAGGAGGCAGATCAAAACATAATTAGATCGCGGATGAGCAGATCAACACATAATTAGATATGTGAGCAGATCGACACATTAATTAGATCAGTGAGGCGATCAACACGTAATTAGATCAGTGAGGCAGATCAACCCGTAATTGATCAGCGAGGCAGAATCAACAATTAATTAGTTAAGTGAGCAGATACACTTAATTTTATCAGTGGGAGATCAAACATACTTTGAGCAGTGAGGCAGATCATACACATAATTAGATCAGCTGAACGGAAGATCAACAATAATTAGATCAGCGAGGCAGATCAAACACATAGAATTAGATCAGCGAGGCAGATCTAACATTAATTAGATTCAGTGAGGCAGATCAAACACATAAATTCAGATCAGTGAGGCAGATCAAACATAATCTTAGATCAGTGAGGCAAGATAACACATAATTAGATTCAGTGAGGCAGATCAACACATAATTTGATAGTGAGGCACAGACCAACACATATTAGATCGTGTGGGCAGATCAACACGTAATTGATCAGTGAGGCAGATCAAAGTAATTAGCTCAGGGAGGCAGATCAACACATATTAGATTCAGTGAGGAGATCACTCACATAATTTAGATCAGTGAGGCAGATCAACACTAATTAGATCTGTGAGCAGATATACATAAATTAGATCTGTGAGGCTAGATCAACACATAATTAGATTCATGTGAGGCAGGATCAAAAATAATAGATCAGTGAGGCAGACCATACATAATTTAGATCAGTGAGGAGGATAACACCTTAATTAGTTCTGTGGGCAGACAAACACGTATTAGATCAGTGAGCAGATCAAACAACAATAATTTGATCAGTGAGCAGATCAATTACATAATTAGATCAGTGAGGCAGATCAAACAATTAATAAGATCAGTTGAGGCAGATCAAAACATAATTAAATCAGTGAGGTAGATCAAACACAATTAGATCAGTGAGGCGACAAAAGCACACTTAATTAGATCGTGGGCAGATCAAACACATAATTAGAAATCAGTGGAGGGCAGATAAAAAAAAAAAATCTTTAAATTAATAAATAATAAAATCAACACATAATTAGATCAGTGAGCAGATCAAACAAATAATTAGATCAGCGAGGCAGATCAACAACATAATTAGATCATGTGAGGCAGTCAATACATTATTAGGTCAGTATGTGGCAGTCAACACATAATTAGATCAGTGAGGCAGTTCAAACACATAATTAGATCTGTGTGGATGATCAACACTAATTAAGGATCAGTGAGGCAGATCAACACATAATGAGATCCAGTGAGGCAAGATCAACGCATAATTAGATCATGTGAGGAAGATTTTAAACACCGTAATTTGATCAGTGAGGCAGATCAACACGTAATTTGATCAGTGAAGGCAGATCAACACATAATTAGTTCAGTGAGGCAGATCATACACATAATTAGATCAGTGAGGCAGACAATACATAATTAGTTCAGTGAGGCAGATCAACACATAATTAGATCAGCGAGCAGTATCAACAACTAATTAGATCAGTGAGCGATCAACACATAATTAGATCAGTGAGGCAGGTAACACATAATTATACTTACAAAAAAACTAGCTGAAAAATTCAAGATTAATTACATTGAAGCCACTTATGTTATTATGATATTATTTTCGGTGTCATTATTATTAGTAGCGTGTATTTTTTATTATTCATTGTTATTATTTTATTTTATTGTTATCATTATTATTGGTGTGTTATAACATTTTTTCAGTTATATTTATTATTTTTATGTGATAATGTGTTTTTCAGTGTTTATATTTATTTATTTAAGTGTTATAATAATTATTGTTTTCGGTGCTTTATTGTTATTATGATTATTATTAGTGTTATTATTAGTATATTATTATTATTATTATTATTATTACTTATATTATTATTTATTATTATTACTTATTATTATTATTTATTAATTATATTATTATTTATTATCATCATCTTCAGGGTATATTATTTTTATTATTATTATTGATTATTATCAAGGCGCGAATCGTTAAACCCGTAGGATTCATTCAGCTTAAAAACTTGAGAATGCTGATCCAATCGCGTTAAAATTTCCAGCGTTGTTTACAGTCATGAAGGTGGGGGTAATGATGGTAGGAGGTAATGATGGTGGGGGGTAATGAAGGTGGGTGGTAATGAAGGTGGGGTGGGGTAATGAGGTGGAGGTTAATGAATGTGGGGGTGTAATTTTATGAAGGTGGGGGGGGTCATGAAGGTGGGGGGGGTAATGAACGTGGGGCGGTAATGAAGGTGGGGGTTAATGAAGGTGGGGCGGTAATGAAGGTGGGCGGTTAATGAGATGGGGGGTGGTAATGAAAGGTGGGGGGTAATGAAGGTGGGGGTAATGAAGGTGGAAGGTAATGAGGTCGGGGGGGTTAATGAAGGTCGGGGGGTAATGAAAGGTGGGGGTATTAAGGTGGGGGGGAATGAAGGTGGGGGGTAATGAAGGTGGGGGGTAATGAAGGTGGGGGGTAATTGTAGGTGGGGAGGTAATGGAAGGTGTGGGGGTATGAAGGTCGGGGGTAATGATTGGTGGGTTAAGAAGGTGGGGGGTTATGAAGGTGGGGAATGAAGGTGGAAAGGTAATGAAAGGTGAGGGGGTAATGAAGGTGGCCGGGGTATTGAAGGTGGGGGGGTAATAAAGGTGTGGGTAGTGAAGGTGGGGGTAATGAAGGTGGGGGTGGTAATGATGGTGGAAGGTAATGAAGGTGGGCGGGTTAATGAAGGTGGAGGGTAATGAAGGTGGGGGTAATGAGGTGGGGGTTAATGATGGTGGGGGTAATGAAGGTGGGGGGTAATGAAGGTGCGGGGGGTTTATTGAAAGGTGGGGGGTAATGAAGGTGGGGGTAATGAAGGTGGAGGTAATGAAGGTGGGGGTAAGGAAGTGTGGGGGTAATGAATGAGGGGGGTAATGAAGGTGGGGGGTTAATGAAAGTGTGGGGGTAATTGAAGGTGGGGGTAATGAAGGTGGGGGTAATGAAGGGTGGGGGTAATGAAGGTCGGGGTAATGAAGGTGGGGGGTAATGAAGGTGGGGTAATGATAGGTGGGGTGGTAATGAAGGTGCGGGTGGGGGGTAATGACGGTGGGGGGTTATTGGGTGGGGCGTCATTGAAGGTGGGGTTAATGAAGGTGGTGGGTTAATGTAGGTGGAGGTAATGAGGTGGGGGTAGTGAAGGTGGGGGTAATGAAGGTGGGGGTAATGAAGAATGGGTGGTTAATTGAAGGTGGGGGTAATGAAGGTGGAAAGGTAATGAAGGTGGGGCGGTAATAGAAGGTGGGGTATAATGAAGTTGGGGGTAATGAAGGTGGGGGTAATGAAGGTGGGGGTAATGAAGGGGGGGTAATGAAGGTGGAGGGGGTATTGAAGGTGGGGGTAATGAAGAGTGGAAGGTAATGAAGGTGCGGGGTAATGAAGGTGGGGGTAATGAAGGGTGGGGGGGTTAATGAAGGTGGGGGTAATGAAGGTGGGGGTAATGAAGGTGCGGGGGTAAATGAAGGGGGGGAGTAAGAAAGGTGGGGGGTAATGAAGGGGGGTGTGTAATGAAGGTGGGCGGTGTAACGGAAGGTGGAGGTTAATGAAAGGTGGGGGGTAATGACGGTGGGGGTAATGAAGGTGGGGGGCATTGAAGGTGGGGGTAATGAAGGTGGGGGGTAATGAGGTGGGGGTAATGAAGGTGGGGGTAATGAAGGTGGGGGTAATGAAGTTGGGGGTAATGAAGGTGGGGGTATGAAGGTGGGGGAGTAATGAATGTGGGGGAAATGAAGGTGGGGTAAATGAAGGTGGGGGGTAATGAAGGTGGGCGGGTAATGCAGGTGAGGGTTAATGAAGGTAAGGGGCTATTGAGGTGGGGTGGTAATGAAGGTGGGGTTAATGAAGGTGGGTAATGAATGGTGGGGGTATTGAAGGTGGGGGTAATGAAAGGTGGGGGTAATGAAGGTGGGGGTAATGAAGGTGGGGGTAATGAGGTGGGGGTTAAATGAAGGTGGGGTAATGAGGTGGGGGTAATGTAGGTGGGGGGTAATGAAGGTGGGGGTAATGAAAGGTGGGGGTAATGATGGTAGGGTAATGAAGGTGGGGGATGTAATGAAGGTGGGGGTAATGAAGGTGGGGTAAATGAAGGTGGGGGTAATGAAGTGGGGGTAAGAAGGTGGGGGTAATGAAGGTGGGGGGGTAATGAAGGTGGAGGGGTAAGGGGGGGAATGAAGGTGGGCGGAAATGAAAGGTTGGGGGTGGTAAGAAGGTGGGGGTAATGAGGTGGGGGTAAGTAATGAGGTGGGGGTAATGAAGGTGGGGGTAATGAAAGGTGGGGTCAATGAAGGTGGGGGGTAATGAAGGTGGGGGTATGAAGGTGGGGTGGAACTGACGGTGAGGGTTAAAATGTAGGTGAGGGTTAATGAAATTGGGGGTAATGAAGGTGGGGGTAATGAAGGTGGGGGGGTTAATGAAGGGGGGGGTATGAAGGTGGGGGGTAATGGGGAAGCGTGGGTATTGAAGGTGGGGGTAATGAAGGTGGGGGTAATGAAGGTGGGGTGGGTTAATGAAAGGTGGGGGTAATGAAAGGTGGGGGTAATGAGGTGGGGGTATGGAAGGTGGGGGGGTGAATGAAGGTCGGGGGTAATGAAGGTGGGAGTTAATAAAATGAAGGTGGGGGTAATGAAGGTGGGGGGTAATGAAAACGGTGGGCGGAATGGCAGTTGGGGGTTAATGAAGGTGGGGTATTTGAAAGGTGGGGGGTAATGAAGGTGGGGGGGGAAATGAAGGTGGGGTAATGAAGGTGGGGGGGTAGGGTAAGAAGGATGGAGGGTATAATGAAGGTGGGGGCGGGTTTAATGAAGGTGGGGGGTGATGGAAGGTGGGTGTAATGAATGGGGGGGTAATGAAAGGTGGGGGTATATGAAGTTGGGGGGTAATGAAGGTGGGGATAATGAAGGTAGGGGGAAATGATAGGTGGGGGGGATAATGGAAGGTGGGGGGTATGAAGGTGGGGGTAATGAATTGGGGGGGTAATGAAGGGTGGGGTTAATGAAGGTGGGGGTACTGAAGGTGGGGGGGTAATGTAGGTGGGAGGTAATGAAGGTGGGGGGTTAATGAAGGTGGGGGTAATGAAGGTGGGGGTAATGTAAGGTGGGGGCTGGGTATTGAAGGTGGGGGGTAATGAAGGTGGGGGGTAATGAAGGTGGGGGGTAATGAAGGTGGGGGAATGAAGGTGGGGGTAATGAAGGTGGGGGGTTATAAGGTGGGGTAATGAAGGTGGGGGTAATGAAGGTGGTGGGTATGAAGGTGGGGGGTAATGAAGGTGGGGGGTTAATGAAGGTGGGGGTAATGGAAGGTGGGGGTTAATGAGGTTGGGGGGTAATGAGGTGCTGGTAATGAGGTGGGGGTAAAAGGTGGGGGTAATGATGGTGGGGGAGCGGGTAATGAAGGTGGGAGGTAATGAAAGGTGGGGGTGGTAATGAAGATGGGGGGTAATGAAGGTGGGGTACATGAAGGTCGGGGTGTAATGAAGGTGAGGATATTTGAAGGTGGGGGTAATGAAGTGTGGGGGTGGTTAATGAAGGTGGGGGTAATGAAGGTGAGGGGTAATGAAGGTGGGGGTATTGAAAGGTGGGGTAGTAATGAAGGTGGGGGTAATGAAGGTGGGGGGGTATGAAGGTGGGGGGTTATGAAAGTTGGGGGGTTAATGAAGGTTGGGGGGGGAAATGTAATGAGGTGGAGGGTAATGAAGGTGTGGGGTACTGATAAGGTGGGGGGTGATGAAGGTGTGGGTAATGAAGGTGGGGGTAATGAAGGTCGGGGGTAATGAAGGTGGCGGTAATGAAGGTGGGGGGTAATGAACGCGTGGGGGTACATGAAGGTGGGGATAATTGAAGGTGGGGTGTAATGAAGGTGGGGGTAAGAAGGTGGGGGTAATGATGGTGGGGTAATGAATTTGGGGGGATGAAGGTGGGGTAATGAAGGGGGGGGGTAATGAAGGTGGGAGGTAATGAAGGTGGGGGTAATGAAGGTGGGGTAATGAGGTGGGGGTAATGAAGGTGGGGCGGTAATGAACGGTGGGGGTAATGAAGGTGGGGGGGGTAATGAGGTGGGGGGTAATGAAGGTGGGGTGTAAATGAAGGTGGGGGGGTTAATGAAGGTGGGGGTAATGAAGGTTGGGGGGGTAATGAAGGTGGGGGTAATGAAGGCGTGGGGTAAATGAAGGTGGGAGTTATGAAGGTGAGGTTAATGAAGGTGGGAGGGTAATGAAGGTGGGGTATGAAGGTGGGGGGTAATGAAGGTGAGGGGTAATGGAGGTGGGGGTAATGAAGGTGCGGGTCAAATGAAGGTGGAGGGGTAATAATGGTAGGGGGGGTAATGAAGGTGGGGGGTAATGAAGGTGGGAGGTAATGAAGGGTACTGTGGGGAATGAAGAATGGGGGGTATGATGGTGGGGTAAATGAAGGTGGGGTAATGAAGGTGCGGATATGAAGGTGGGGGTAATGAACGTGGGGGTTATGAAGGAAGGGGTAAGAAGGGGGGTTAATGAGGTTGGGTAATGAAGGGGGGGGTAATGAAGGTGGGGGTAATGAAGGATGGGGGTAATGAAGGTGGGGGTAATTGAAGGTGGGGGGATAATGAAGGTGGGGTAATGAAGGTGGGGGGTTATGAAGGTGGGGTAATGAAGGTGGGGGTAATGAAGGTGGGTAATGAAGGTGGGGGGGTAATGAAGGTGGGGGTAATCGAAGGTGGGGGTTAATGAAGGTTGGGGTAATGAAGTGGGGGGTTATGAAGGTGTGGCGTAATGAAGGTGGGGGGGTAATGAAGCGTGGGGGTTAATGAAGGTGGGGGTTAATGAAGGTGGGGGTTGGTAATGAAGGTGGGGGATAATGATGGTGGGAGGTAAGAAGGTGGCGGGTAGGTAATGAAGGTGGGGTAATGAACGGTGGGGTAATGAAGGTGGGGTAATGAAGGTGGGGGGTTAATGAAGGTGGGGGGTAATGAAGGTGGGGGATAATGAAGGTGGGGGGTAATGAAGGTGGGGTAAGGAAGGTTTGGGGGTTAATGAAGGGTGGGGGTAATGAAGCTGGGGGTGGGTGGTATTGAAGGTGGGGGTAATGAATGTAGGGGGTAATGAAGATGGGTTGGGGCAATGAAGGTGGGTAAAGAAGTGGGTAGGTGGGTAATGAACCAGGGGGGTGGGTAATGAAGGGAGGTGGGTAATGAAGGGGGGGCGGGTAATGAAGGGCAAAGGGTGGGTTAATGAAGGGGGGTGGGTAATGAAGGAGGGTGAGGTAATGAAGGGGGTTCCGTGGGTAATGAAGGGGGGGTAATACGAAGGGGGGGTGGGTATGAAGGGGGTGGGTATGAAGGGGGGTGGGTAATGAAGGGGTGGGTAATGAGGGGGGTGGGTAATGAAGGGAGGTGGGTAATGAAGGGGCGGTGGGGTAATGAAGGGGGTGGGTAATGATGGGGGGTGTGTAATGAGGGGGGTGGGTAATGAAGGGGGGTGGGTGATGAAGGGGGTGGGTAATGAAGGGGGGTGGGTAATGAAGGGGGGTCGGGTAAATGCAAGGGGGGTGGGTAATGAATGGGGGTGGGGTAATGAAGGGGGGTGGGTTAATGAAGGAGTTGGGTAATAATGAAGGGGGGCGGGTAATGAAGGGGGGTGCGGTGATGATGGGGGTGTGGGTATATGGAAGGGGGAGGGGGTAATGAAGCGGGCCGGTGAGGTATTTGAAGGGGGGTGGTAATGAAGGAGGGTGTGGGTAAAATGAAGGAGGGATGGGTAAATGAAGGGGGAGTGGGTAATGAAAGGGGGGGTAAGGTAATGAAGGGGGTGGGGTAATGAAGGGGGTGGGTATGATGGGGGGTGGGTAATGAAGGGGGTGGGTAATGAAGGGGGGGTGGGTAATGAAGGGGTGGGTAATGAAGGGGTGTGGGCTTTAATGAAGGGGGGTGGTATGTAAGGGGGGTGGGTAATGAAGGGGGGGTGGTTAATGAAGGGGGGTGGGTAATGAAGGGGGGTGGGTAATGAAGGGGCGGTTGGGTATTGGAGGGGGGTGTGTAATGAAGGCGGGGTGGGAATGAAGGGGGGTGGGTAATAAGGGGGTGGGTAATGAAGGGGGCGTGGGTAATGAAGGTGGAGTGGTAATGAAGGGGGGTGGGTTAATGAAGGGGCGTGGGTAATGAAGGGGGGTGGTAATGAATGGCGGGGGGTGGTAATGAAGGGGGTGGGTAATGAAGGGGGGTGGGTAATGAAGGGGGTGGGTTAATGAAGGGGCAGTGGGTAAATGGAAGGGGGGTGAGTTATGAAGGGGGGGTGGGTTTGGAAGTAATGAAGGGGGGTGGGTAATGATGGGGGTGGGTAATGAGGGGGGTGGGTAATGAAGGGGGGGGTGGGTAATGAAGGGGGGTGGGTAATGAAGGGGGGTGGGTAATGAAGGGGGTGGGTATGAAGGGGGGTGGGGTAATTGAGGGGGGTGGGTAATGAGGGGGGTGGGAAATGAAGGGGGGGTGGGTAATGAAGGGGGGTGGGTTAAATGAAGGTGGGTGGGTAATGAAGGGGGGTGGGTAATGATGGGGGGGTGGGTAATGAAGGGGGTGGGTAATGAAGGGGGGTTGGTAATCGAAGGGGGGTGGGTAATGGAAGGGGGTGGTAATGATGGGGGGTGGTAATGAATGGGGGTGGGTGCGTAATGAAGGGGGTGGGTAATGAAAGGGGGTGGGTATTTGAAGGGGGGTGGGTAATGAAGGGGGTGGGTAATGAAGGTAGGGTGGGTAATGAAAGGAGGGTGGGTAATGAAGGGGGGTGGGTAAGGAAGGGGGGTGGGTAATGAAGGGGGCGTGGGTAATGAGGGGGGTGGGTAATGAAGCGGGCGTGGGTAATGAAGGGGAGGTGGGTCAATGAAGGTGGGTGGGTAATGAGGCGGGTGGGTAATGAAGGGGGGTGGGTTATGAAGGGGGGTGGGTAATGAGAGGGGGTGTGTAATGAAGTCGGGGTGGGTAAATGAAGGTCGGTGGGTAATAAAGGTGGGTGGGTACAGAAGGGGTGGGTAAGAAGTGGGGTGGGTTAATGAACGGGGGGTGGGTAATGAAGGGGGGTGGGTAATGAATTGGTGATGGTAAATCTTTGGGTTGTATAATGAATGTGTTTTTTTTTCCCTTTTACCTTGGTGTCCACCACACGTGGACACACTCAAAGGGGGGCGGGTGGGTAAGAAGGGGGGTGGGTAATAAAGGGGGGTGGGGTATGAAGGGGGGCGGTGCGGTAATAAAAGGGGGGTGGTAATGAAGGGGGGTGGGTATGAAGGAGGGGAAGTGGGGGGGAGATTCATTGTGTGGACGTTCTCTTGTGTAATGTTATTATAATATTTGGTAGATAACTAATATCATTTTAAAATTCACTCTCGAAAAATTTCGTCCTGTGGTGACTGGGAACGCTTTTATGGGTCGGGCTTCAAACACTAAGCTGTATTTAATGGGGAAGTATGTCTTGGGGGTTGAATTTTGGCGTGTAGTTTGGGTTTTGGTTGTTGTTCACCGGATGAATATGTATAATCCTTTAGTAGAAACGAGTCTATATGTTTTTTATAAGAGAGATCTAAGCCCTTAGGGGCAATGCAGCTTCTTGGGAGAACCAATCACGGTTGATCAATAGGGTAAGTACGTCCAATACTTTGGATCAAGAGCATTTCACCAGCATCTTGTCCCCGTCCCCCCATTCTGTAAGAAAACTACATGATGTTTATACTAGTGTGAGGACAGATGTTTCGCCCACACAAAAGCTTTATCAAACACACACACACACACAAACACACACACACTCACATTGTAAGAAGGCTTTTGACAGTCCCACACAAGAGATTAGTGCAAAAGCTGGAGAACCAGGCAGGTATAACAGGGAAGGCATTGCAGTGGATCAGAGAATACCTGACGGGAAGATATAAGCGAGTCATGGTGCGTGACGAGGTGTCAGGGGTCAGTTCTAGGAACGGTGCTGTTTATCTGTCATAGTAATCGCCCAGATTTGACGGAAGGAATAGACTCAGAAGTGTCCACTGTTTGCCAGACGATGCGAAGTTAATGTGATAATTCAATCGGAGGGAAAGGACCAGGCAGGGACTACCAAAGGGATTTGGACAGGCTGCAGGCGCTGGTCCAGAAACTGGCTCCTAGAGTTCAACCCCACCAAGTGCAAAGTCATGAAGATTGGGGAAGAGCAAAGAAAACCGCAGAGTACAGTCTAGGGGCAAAAAGTACAAACGTCATTCAAGTAAAAAGATCTAGGGGTGAGTATAATACCGAGCACATCTCCTGAGGCGCACATTAACCAAATAACTGCTGCGTGCTGGCTAACCTAAGAATAGCGTTCCGATATCTCAGTAAGGAATCATTCAGGACTCTGCACCATGTACGTCAAGCCCATATTGTAGTACGCAGCACCGGTTTGGAACCCACACCTGTCCAAACACGTCAGAAAATTAGAGAACGTGCGAAGGTTTGCAACAAGACTAGTCCCGGAGCTAAGGGGCATGTGGTACGAGGAGAGGTTAAGGGAAATCGATGTGATGACACTAGAGGACAGGAGAGACAGGGAAAACATGATAACGACGTATGAAATACAGAGAGGACTCGACAAGGTGGACAGAGGCAGGATGTTCCAGAGATGGGACACAACAACAAGGGGTCACAATTGGAAGTTAAAGAGTCAGATGAATCACAGGGATGTTAGAAAATATTTCTTAAGTCACAGAGTTGTCAGGAAGTGGAATTGTCTGGAAAGTGATGTAGTGGAGGCAGGATCCATGCATAGCTTTCAGAAGAGGTATGATAAAGCTCATGGGGCAGAGAGAGATTGATCTGGTAGCGACCAGTGAAGAGACGGGGCCAGAAGCTGTGAATCGACACCTGCAACCACAGTTAGGTAAGTACAATTGAGTACATACCTACACACAATACCCACACACACACACACACACAACACACACACACACACACACACACACACCACACCACATACACAACACACACACACACACACACACACAAAACTCACTCAAGGAAAAAGTTCTTGGGGTGGTATAACACAGGCACATCTTGAAGCGCACATTTCAACCAAATAACTGCTGCAGCATATGGGCGCTAGCTCAAACCTCAGAACAGCCTTCCGACATCTAAGACGGATCATTCAGGACCCTGTAACCGTGTTCGTTTAGGACCTTATTGGCAGTATTGCGGACACCAGTTTGGAACCACACTAGCCAAGCACGTAAGAAAACTGAGAAAGTGCAAAGGTTTGCAACAAGACTAGTCCAGAGCTAAGAGGTATGTCCTCGAGGAGAGGTTAAGGGAAATGATAACTGACGACCGAGGGACGGAGAGATTGGGGGACATGATAAACGAATACAAAATTTCTGAGGCAGGAATTGACAAGGTGGTCAAAGACAAGAGGTTCCAGAGGATTGGACACTGTAACAAGGGGACACAGTTGGGAAGCTGAAGCACACAGGATGATATAGTCAGGCTAGTAGAGAGTGACCTAGTAAAGCGACAGTGAAGAGGACGGGGCCAGGATGTCCGGACTCGACCCCCGCAACCTCAACTAGGTGAGTACAAACTAGGAGGAGTAACCCCACACAAAACACCCCCCCACCCCCCCCCCCCCCCCAAAAAAAAAAAAACAAAAAAAAAAAAAAACACATAAACACACACACACACACACACACACACACACACACAACACACACACACATACACACCACACACACACACACAACACACACACTCACACACACACACACACACACACACACAACCATACACAACCCACCACACACAACGCACAAACACACACCCACCACACACACACCACACACACACCCACACACACCACACACACAACACACACACCCCACACACACACCACACAACACACCACACACACACACCACACACACACACCACAACACACACACACCACACAACCACAACCACACACACCACAACACACCCAACACACACACCACCCACACACACCACACACACACACCACACCACACACCACACACACACCCACACACAACACCACACACACACACACACACACACACCACACACACACCACACACCACACACCACACACAACACACAAACACAACACCACAACACACACCACACCCAACACACACACACCAATCACACACACCACACACACACCACACACACACACACACACACACACCACACACAAACACCACCACACAACAACCACACACACAACCACACACAACACCACACACACACCACACACACACCAACACACCACAACACACACACCAAAACTCACACCACACACACACACCACACACACCACCACCACACACACACCACCACACACACACCAAACACACATCACCACACACAACACACACACACACACACCACACAAACACACACACACACACACCACACACACCAACCAGCACACACCACACACACACACCACACACACACACACACCGAACACACCGCACACCGCACACACACACCACACGCAACACCACACGCACACACACACGTCACACACCACACGCCACACACCAACACGCACACACCACACGCACACACCACTCGCACCACACCCACACGACACACCACACGCCACACACCACACGCACACACCACACGCTCACACCACACGACACACCAACACGCACACATCACACGCAACATCACACACACCGCCACACACACACACACCACACACACTACACACACACAACACACACACACACCACACACACACACACACACACACACCCGACACACACACACCCGACACACACACCCGTCACAACACACACCGACACACACCGTCACACACACACCCGACTCAACACACCCCGACACACCACACACACCGACCACCACCACCACGACACACCACCACACCCGACACACACCACACACCCGACACACACAACCTGACAAACACACACCCGACACACCACACACCCGATCCCACACCACACACCGACACACACCACACACCGAACACACACACAAATCCGACACACACACACACACGCCACACACAACACACCACACACTCACCAAACCCCACACACAACACCCCACCACACCCACACAACACCCCCCACACACCACAGACACACACACCTCACACACACCCCACCCCCACACAACACCCCACACACTTACACCCCACATTACATACACCCCACACACACACCACACACACACACCACACTTCAACTCACACACACAACACACACCCACACACACACACCAAACACACACCACACACAACACCACACACACACACCACACACACACCACAAACACACACAACACACAAATCACACACACCACACACACACACTACACACCACACACACACACCACACACACACCACAACACAACACAACACACATACACACACACCTCACACACACACATACACACACTACACACACGCACACACGCATGTACAAACAGGCTAGTGTCTAATCGACATGTCGCCTTAAGGACAAAATGGTAAACTAACACACACACAAACCACACAAACTCACCTTCACAGCAAAGCCTACAATAGTTTCTGTCAGGTCTCCCACTCCCCCAGCCCACAGGGCTCCCCGATGCTGAAGGTACGGTACACCAGTGCGGCCGAATAACAAATATTTCAAATTCAAATTCAAAAAAACTAAAAAAATAGTTTATTCTCTATAAGGATTTCAATGCTGAGTTTACAGAATTTGGTTATTGTGTTGTTTACATGTAGTAAAGTACTATTTACTCGAGGGTTTTTTGCCACTAGAACTCCTAGCATGGCTAGGCATTTCGGGCAGGCTACTTAGAGTAATTCTTAAATTTAAAAATATTACAAAATTATGAGGACGTTGGCATTTCGGCCTAGTGACTAAATACTAGTTGTGAGTTTGCATGTGAATGCTTCTTTGTTATGGCACTATACATAGGTTTCAGTATTGGAGTATCACAGGCCAACTTATTATGACTGTTAGGATTCATTATTTAGATTGAGTTTGACTATTTCTATTTTTGGTCAAATGGCGGAATGAGTGTAAGTGTGAACCACCAGGTGGTATTCGTGTAATTAGTTGACAGGGTGTTAGGTGAGATATATGTTTTTCTAATGGTTGTTTGAAGGTGTTGGATGTGTCTGCCTGTTCTCGAGTTTTCAGGATAGGGTGTTCCAGCTTTTAGGGCCTTTGACCTTTCACATGAATTTTTGTAATATGTTTAGTCAGACAGGGAATGTCATAGTGATGTTTGTTTTTGGTTGTTTGCCTGTGGGTTCTGTACAACTATCAAGAAGAAAGCGTTTTAGGTCAAGGTTAGTATTGGAATTTAAGGTCTGTAGATGTAGATTGCACAGTAGTAGTAAGTGTGGATGTACTTAAACAGGGAGTAGTTTAGATTCTGTGACAGAGTGGCGGGGGTGTGTTGCCAGGGATGAATTTAGTGTTTAATCTTATGGCAGCTTTTTGTTGGGTTATTTTGGCTTTAGTGTGTTGCTGCTGTTGATCCCCAATCACAAAAATAGCTAGGTGAGGTATGGATCTAAATAATGTGAGATGGTATAGTGTGGTAGGGCATTTTGCGGACATAGTATCGTATCTTTGGAGAGGATCCAACCGTTTTGGATACTTTTTTGGTTATGTGTTGATATGGGTGCTGAAATTCGAGTTGTTGTCGAGTTATAGCATAGGAATTTGCCACCTCATTATGTATGGCAGTTAGAGTGTTGTCAATTAATGCTAATTTGCACAAGTCCTGCTCTGCTACCAAAGTAATATAGTTAGGTTTTGTCAAGTGTTAAGCGTAAGTTTAGGGCTGTCATCCAGTCGATTTTTTGATCAGCTCCTCGTTAACAATGGTGTGAGGGTGCCCAAGATCAGGGTGAGAGATGAACATAAAGGCCGTGTTCGTCTAGCAAAGAGAATGGGGTTCAGTGTTGGATAGGTTTGGTAAGATCAATTGTTGTATATGAGGAAGAGCAGTGGACCAGGACACTTCCCTGCAGAACTCAGTATCAAGTGGCCGTGTTGTTGATGCTGTGTCTTTTAATGCGTGACATTTACTGATACCTATTAGTAAGGTATAAGAATTTGAAATATGCAAGCGCATGGTCTTTATCCCCATAATGGTCAAGCTTGTGGAGTAGGTTGCCGTTGGTCTTACTGTGTCAAAAACGTCTTTTCTTGTCAATAAAATTCTAGGTGGATATTCCTTATTTTCAATGCTTGTGTAAAGCAGATCTAGCATGTTTATGATTGCATCATTGTTGTGCTTCTTTTTATTTTTCCTGAAGTCAAATTGGCAGGGGTTTGTGTTTTGTTTTGTGCCGTTATAAAATGTGAGGAGTGGACACGAATAGAATTATGGAGAATCCCCTGCATGTCTGCACTCATGGAAACTAAGCTCACTTGGATAACAGATGGCATTCTTTCTAATCTGGTTATCAGATCCTGAGGAAAGATAGCGGGAACAGAGTAGGAGGAGTTGCACTGCTCATCAAAAACCAAGTGGAGATTGCGAACGCAACTCGAATTATGTAACTTTTCACTATGGAAAAAACCACACAGTTTGAAAACGACCAGAAAGCACATTCCAGTTATTGAAAGGTTAACTGACGTTATATAAAAAGGTGGACTACAGCTTATGATTCCTTCAATATTTCACTCGTGCTAATTCCCTTAAAAACAAAACGTTCAACTAATACATGCATAGAAGTCCTAAATACGTCTACCTCAATCTTTACTATTTTTTGCTAATTAGAAGATCAGCGAGGCATGATCAACATAATTAGATCAGCGAGGCAGATCACATCATACTTAGATCAGTGAGGCAGATCAACACTTAATTAGATCAGTGAGGAGGATTCATACACTATAATTAGATAAGCGAGGCAGATCAACCACATAATTAGATCAGTGAGGCAGTATCAAACACTACTTAGATCAGTGAGGCAGATCAACACATAATTTGAATCAGTGAGGCTGATCAAACACATAATTAGTTCAGCGAGGCAGATCAACACATAATTAGATCAGTGGGCAAGATCAACAAGTAATTAGATCAGTGAGGCAGATCAAACGTAATTAGTTCAGCGAGGCAGATCAAACAGTAATTAGTTCAGCGAGGCAGATCAACACATAATTAGATCAGTGAGGCAGATCAACACATTAATTAGATCTGTGAGGCAGATCACTCATTACTTAGATCAGTGATGACAGTTCAACACATAATTAGGATCAGTGAGGCAGATCAACACATAATTCAGATCAGGAGGCAGATCAAAACATAATTAGATCGCGGATGAGCAGATCAACACATAATTAGATATGTGAGCAGATCGACACATTAATTAGATCAGTGAGGCGATCAACACGTAATTAGATCAGTGAGGCAGATCAACCCGTAATTGATCAGCGAGGCAGAATCAACAATTAATTAGTTAAGTGAGCAGATACACTTAATTTTATCAGTGGGAGATCAAACATACTTTGAGCAGTGAGGCAGATCATACACATAATTAGATCAGCTGAACGGAAGATCAACAATAATTAGATCAGCGAGGCAGATCAAACACATAGAATTAGATCAGCGAGGCAGATCTAACATTAATTAGATTCAGTGAGGCAGATCAAACACATAAATTCAGATCAGTGAGGCAGATCAAACATAATCTTAGATCAGTGAGGCAAGATAACACATAATTAGATTCAGTGAGGCAGATCAACACATAATTTGATAGTGAGGCACAGACCAACACATATTAGATCGTGTGGGCAGATCAACACGTAATTGATCAGTGAGGCAGATCAAAGTAATTAGCTCAGGGAGGCAGATCAACACATATTAGATTCAGTGAGGAGATCACTCACATAATTTAGATCAGTGAGGCAGATCAACACTAATTAGATCTGTGAGCAGATATACATAAATTAGATCTGTGAGGCTAGATCAACACATAATTAGATTCATGTGAGGCAGGATCAAAAATAATAGATCAGTGAGGCAGACCATACATAATTTAGATCAGTGAGGAGGATAACACCTTAATTAGTTCTGTGGGCAGACAAACACGTATTAGATCAGTGAGCAGATCAAACAACAATAATTTGATCAGTGAGCAGATCAATTACATAATTAGATCAGTGAGGCAGATCAAACAATTAATAAGATCAGTTGAGGCAGATCAAAACATAATTAAATCAGTGAGGTAGATCAAACACAATTAGATCAGTGAGGCGACAAAAGCACACTTAATTAGATCGTGGGCAGATCAAACACATAATTAGAAATCAGTGGAGGGCAGATAAATAAAATGATGATATACGTGAAAAAAACGAAAGGGGGGGGTGGAGGAGAGTTCTATCAAGGGCAACAGAACGAGCCCTTGGCAAAGAGAGGTCAAAACTAAGTGTATTAGAGAATGGAAAAAATATAGAAGACATAGGACCCAGGAAAATAAGGAGATTACCGAATAGCCAGGAATGAATATGCATGGATAAGGAGGGAGGCCTAGCAGCAATACGAGAATGATATAGCATCAAAAGCCATATCTGACCTGAAGCTGTTGTGCAGCCACATCAGAAGGAAAAAAGTCAAGGACCAGGTAATCAGGATGAGGAAGGAAGGAGGGAATTCACATGAAATGATTAAGATATGAAGAACTAAACATGAGATTTAGGGAAGTATTTTCGTTGTAGACAGAAAAGACTCCAGCAAATCAGGATGGAAGGGTACACCAACGAGTGCTGGATACACTACACACAACCGAGGAGAAGGTGAAGAGGCTACTAAGTGGGTGGTGGGACCGGACAACGTCTGTCCATGGGTCCTGAGAGAGGAAGCAGAGGCAGTGTGTGTGCCACTAACAACAATCTTCAACACATATATCAAAATAAGGCAACTACCTGAGGTGTGAAAGAAGCCAAGTGTGGTCCCAATCTTTAAAAAAACATAGTCAGGTAACATTAAACTACAAACCTACAAACCAGTGTCACAAACATGCAAAGTATGCAGAGTCATGGAGAAGCTTATCCGGAAAAAACTGGTGGAGCACTTAGAAGGGAATGAGATTATACACGACAACCAGCACAGTTTCAGGGAGGGAAAACCCTGCATCACAAACCTACTGGAGTTTCACGACAAGGTGACAGAAGTAAGGCAGGACAGAGAGGGCAGGATAGATTGCACTTTCTTGGACTGTAAAAAGGCTTTCGATACAGTTCTGCACAAGAGAAGAGTGAAAAAGCCAGAGGAGCAGGCAGGAATGAAAAAACAGAACTGCAATGGATCAGAGAATACCTGACAGGATGGAACCAACGAGGGATGGTATGTAACAATGTATCAAAGTGGGCGCCTGTGACGAGTGGAGTTCCACAAGAGCCAGTCCTAGGGTTGGTGCTGTTTCTGGCATATGTGAATGACATGACGGAAGGGATAGATTCAGAGGTGTTCCTGTTTGCAAACTATGCGAAGCTAATACGGCGAATTCAAGTGGATGAGGATCAGGTAGGACTACAAAGTGATCTGGACAGGCTGCAAGCCTGTCCAGGAAATTGCTTCTGAAGTTGAACCTCACGAAGTGCAAAGTCATGAAGACTGAAGAAGGTCAAAGAATATCGCAGACAGAGTACAGACCTAGAGACCAAAGACTGCAGACCTCACTTTAGGAAAGAGATCTTGGGGTGAGTATAATACCGAGAACATCTGATGAGCACATCAACCAAATAACTGCTGCAGCATATGGTCGCCTGGCAAACCTAGGAATAGCATTTCGACATCTTAGTAAGGAATAGTTCAAAATTCTGTAGACCGTGTACGTCAGGCCCCATACTAGAGTATGCAGCACCAGTATGGAACCCACACCTTGTCAAGCACGTCAAGAAATTAGAGAAAGCAGAAAGGTTTAAAGTAAGACTAGTTCCGGAGTTAAGGGATATGTCCTACGAGGAGACGTTAAGAGAAAATAACCTGACCACACTGGAGGTCAGGAGGGATACGGAAGACAAAACGACATAAAATACTGAGAGGAATTGACAAGGTGGATAGTGACAAAATGTTTCAGGGATGTGACACATTAACAAGGGGTTACAACTGGAAGCTGAAAACTCAGATGATTCACAGGAAAATTAGGAAGTATTTCTTCAGTCATAAAGTTGTCAGCAAGTGGAACAATCTGGAGAGTGATATAATGGAGGCAGGAACCACATGTTAAAGCTCATGGAGCAGGGAGAGAGTGGACCGAGTAGCGACAAGCGAAGAGCCGGGGCCAGGATCTGTGACTTGACCCCTGCAACCACGAATAGGTGAGTACACACACACACATATATATTCCAAGCGTTCAAGAGCCCATACGGGTTTAGTGGTGCACGTAACTATATTGCATGTTAGGTTCCTCATGTGCGGTCGTGGTCAGAGATCAGCGGCCTCCACTAAGTCTGTTTTTAGTAATGTTTTTGTCGTATCTGATGAAGGAATAAAAACAGTGTCAGTTGAGGATTATTTTTTTTTATGAAATAAGCTGGACGAAAATTGACAATTTTGCGAGGAATTAAATAAGTGCACGAAATATGTATTAGTTGTTGCCTGTGTGTGTACTCACCTGATTGTGTTTGCAGGGGTTGAGACATAGCTCCTGGCGTTGCCTCTTCTCTGGTCGCTACTAGGTCCACTCTCTCCTTTCTCCATTAGCTTTATCATACCTCTTCTTAAACCTATGTATGGTACCTGCTTCCACTACCTCACTTTCCACACTATTCCACTTCCTGACAACTCTATGGCTAAAGAATTACTGCCTAGTATCCCTGTGACTCATCTGAGTACTTCAACTTCCAAATGTGACCCCTTGTTGCTGTGTCCCATTACTGGAACATCCTGCCTCTGTCCACCGTGTCGAGTCCTCTCGGTATTTTATAAGTCGTTATCATGTTTTCCCTGTCCCTCCTGTCCTCCAGTGTCGTCAGGTCGATTTACCTTAACCTCTCCTCGTAGGCCATGCCCCTTAACTCCATGACTAGTTTCGCTGCAAACTTTTGCACTTTTTCTAGTTTCCTGACGTGTTTGGCCAAGTGAGGGTTCTAACCTGGTGCAGCAGTTATTTGGTTGATGTGGGCCTCAGGAGATGTGCTCGGTATTATACACACTTCAAGATTCTTTTCCCTGAGTGATGTTTGTAGTCTTTGGCCCCTAGACTGTACTCTGCGGTCTTTTTGGCCCTTCCTCGATCTTCATGAATTTGCACTATTGGTGAGGTTGAACTCCAGGAACCACTTACTGGACTAGGCCTGCAGCCTGTCCACATCCCTCTGTAGTCCTGCCTTACCCTCCTCAGACTGAATTCTTCTCATTACCCTCACATCGTCTGCAAACATGGATACATCTGAGTGCCCTTCCTGTTATGCGTGTCTGGTCTTCTAGCCTTTGCACTAATCTCTTGTGAGGAACTGTTTCGAAGACCTTCTTGCAGTCCAAGAAGATGCAATCTACCCACCCCTCTCTCTCGCATCTTTCGTTATCTTGTCAAAACTCCATTAAGTTTGTGACAGGATTTTCCTTCCCTGAATCCCTCCACCACTCTCGTCTTGATAATCTTCTCCATGACTTTCCATACTATACACGTCAGTGACGTGTATAGTGTGTGTGTGTGTGTGTGTGTGTGTGTGTGTGTGTGTGTGTGTGTGTGTGTACTCACCTATTTGTACTCATATATTTGTGGTTGCAGGGGTCGAGTCATAGCTCCTGGCCTCGCCTCTTTGCTGATTGCTACTAGGTCCTCTCTCTCCCTGCCCCATGAGCTTTATCATACCTCGCCTTAAAACTATGTATGGTTCCCGCCTCCACTGCGTCACTTTCTAGGCTATTCCACGGCCTGACTACTCTATGACTGAAGAAATACTTCCTAACATCCCTTTGATTCATCTGAGTCTTCTACTTCCAATTGTGACCTCTTGTGTCTGTGTCCCTTCTCTGGAACATCCCGTCTTTGTCCACCTTGTCTATTCCGTGCAGTATTTTATATGTCGTTATCATGTTTCCCTTGACCCTCCTGTCCTCCAGTGTCGTCAGGCCGATTTCCCTCAACCTTTCTTCGTAGGACAATCCCCTTAGCTCTGGGACTATTCTTGTTGAAAACCTTTGCACTTTCTCTAATTTCTTGACATGCTTGACCAGGTGTGGATTCCAAACTGGTACTGCATACTCCAGTATGGGCCTGACGTAAATGGTATACAGAGTCTTGAACGATTCCTTACTGAGATATCGGAACGCTATCCGTAGGTTTGCCAGACACTCATATGCTGCAACAGTTATCTGATTGATGTGCGCCTCAGGAGATGTGCTCGATGTTATACTCACCCCCAGATCTCTTTCCTTGAGTGAGGTTTGCAGTCTTTGGCCATCTAGACTACATTTTGTCTGCGGTCTTCTTTGCCCTTCCCAAATCTTTATGACTTTGCATTTGGCAGTGTTAAACTCAAGGAGCCAGTTGCTGGACCAGGCTTGTAGCCTGTCCAGGTCTCTTTGTAGTCCTGCCTGACCCTCGTCCGATTTGATTCTTCTCATTAACATCACATCATCTGCAAACAAGGACACTTCTGAGTCTATCCCTTCCGTTATGTCGTTCACATATGCCAAAAACAGCACAGGTCCTAGGACTGACCCCTGTGGACCCCCGCTTGTCACAGGCGCCCACTCTGACACCTCGTCACGTACCATGACTCGTTGTTGCCTCCCTGTCAGGTATTCTCTGATCTATTGCAGTGCCTTTCCTGTTATGTGTGATTGATCCTCTAGCTTTTACAGTAACATCTTGTGAGGAACTGTGTCGAAGGCCTTCTTGCAGTCCAAGAAAATGCAGTCGATCCACCTCTCTCTCTCTTGTCTTACTTCTGTCACCTTGTCATAAAACTCCAGTAGGTTTGCGACACAGGATTTTCCTTCCCTGAAACCGTGCTGGTTGTCAATTATACACTTGTTTCTTTCCAGGTGCTCCACCACTCTCCTCCTGATGATCTTCTCCATGACTTTGCATACTATACACGTTAGTGACACAGGTCTGTAGTTTAATGCCTCATGTCTGTCTCCCTTTTTAAAAATTGGGACTACATTTGCCATCTTCCATACCTCAGGGAGTTGCCCAATTTCAATGGATGTGTTGAAGATCTTTGTTAATGGCATCTCTGTTAACAGCATCTCTGCTCCATCTCTAAGGACCCACGGAGAGATGTTGTCTGGTCCCACCGCCTTTGAGGTGTCAAGTTCACATAGCAGCTTCTTCACCTCCTCCTTGGTTATATGTACCTCATCCAGCACTTGTTGGTGTACTTCCCTGTATTGATTTCCTGGAGTCCTACTTGTTTCCACTGCAAATACTTCTTTAAACCTAGTGTTGAGCTCCTCACATACCTCTCGGTCGTTTCTTGTGAACTCCCCATCACCGTTCCTCAGTCTGATTACCTGGTCCTTGACTGTTGTTTTCCTCCTGATGTGGCTATACAACAGCTTCGGGTCAGACTTCACTTTCGATGCTATGTCATGTTCATATTGTGTGTGTGTGTGTGTGGTGTGTGTGTGTGTGTGTGTGTGTGTGTGTGTGTGTCTGTGTGTGTAGTGTGTGTGTGTGTGTGTGTGTGTGTGTGTGTGTGTGTGTGTGTGTGTGTGTGTGTGTGTGTGTGTGTGTGTGTGTGTGTGTGTGTACTCACCTAGTTGTACTCACCTAGTTGAGGTTGCGGGGATCGAGTCCGAGTTCTGGCCCCGCCTCTTCACTGATCGCTACTAGGTCACTCTCCCTGAGCCGTGAGCTTTATCATACCTCTGCTTAAAGCTATGTATGGATCCTGCCTCCACTACATCGCTTCCCAAACTATTCCACTTACTAACTACTCTGTGGCTGAAGAAATACTTCCTAACATCCCTGTGATTCATCTGTGTCTTCAACTTCCAACTGTGTCCCCTTGTTACTGTGTTCAATCTCTGGACAATCCTGTCTTTGTCCACCTTGTCAATTCTCTCAGTATTTTGTATGTCGTTATCATGTTCCCCTATCTCTCCTGTCCTCCAGTGTCGTCAGGTTGATTTCCCTTAACCTCTCCTCGTAGGACATACCTCTTAGCTCTGGGATTAGTCTTGTTGCAAACCTTTGCACTTTCTCTAGTTTCTTTACGTGCTTGGCTAGGTGTGGGTTCCAAACTGGTGCCGCATACTCAAATATGGGCCTAACGTACACGGTGTACAGGGTCCTGAACGATTCCTTATTAAGATGTCGGAATGCTGTTCTGAGGTTTCCTAGGCGCCCATATGCTGCAGCAGTTATTTGGTTGATGTGCGCTTCAGGAGATGTGCCTGGTGTTATACTCACCCCAAGATCTTTTTCCTTGAGTGAGGTTTGTAGTCTCTGGCCACCCTAGACTGTACTCCGTCTGCGGTCTTCTTTGCCCTTCCCCAATCTTCATGACTTTGCACTTGGTGGGATTGAACTCCAGGAGCCAATTGCTGGACCAGGTCTGCAGCCTGTCAAGATCCCTTTGTAGTTCTGCCTGGTCTTCAATCGAGTGAATTTTTCTCATCAACTTCACGTCATCTGCAAACAGGGACACCTCAGAGTCTATTCCTTCCGTCATGTCGTTCACAAATACCAGAAACAGCACTGGTCCTAGGACTGACTCCTGTGGGACCCCGCTGGTCACAGGTGCCCACTCTGACACCTCGCCACGTATCATGACTCGCTGCTGTCTTCCCGACAAGTATTCCCTGATCCATTGTAGTGCCTTCCCTGTTATCCCTGCTTGGTCCTCCAGTTTTTGCACCAATCTCTTGTGTGGAACTGTGTCAAACGCCTTCTTGCAGTCCAAGAATATGAGTGTGTGTGTGTGTGTGTGTGTGTGTGTGTGTGCCCGTGCATCTCTTCGTCAACCTGTTTGTTTGTCACTGTATCTCCCCGTCTGTCACTGTATCTCCCCGTCTGTCACTGTATCTCTCCGTCACTGTATCTCTCTGTCTGTCACTGTATCTCCCCGTCTGTCACTGTATCTCCCCGTCTGTCACTGCATCTCTCCGTCTGTCACTATATCTCTCCGTCTGTCACTGTATCTCCCCGTCTGTCACTGTATCTCCCAGTCTGTCACTGCATCTCTCCGTCTGTCACTATATCTCTCCGTCTGTCACTGTATCTCCCGTCTGCCACTGTATCTCTCCGTCTCTCATTTTTGTTCACTGCATCTCTCTGTCTCTCACTGTTCTCTCCGTCTGTCACTGTATCTCCCCATCTGCCCTGTATCTCTCGTCTGTCATGCATCTCTTCGTCTGTCACTGTATCTCTCCGTCTCTCACTGTATCTCCCTGTCTTCATGTATCTCTCCGTCTCTCACTGTATCTCCCGTCTTCACTATATCTCTTGTCTTCACTGTATCTCTCCGTCTTCACAATATCTCTCCGTCTCTCATGTATCTCCCCATTTCTAACTGTATCTCCCCGTCTCTCGCTGTATCTCCGTCTCTCACTGTATCTCCCGTCTCTCACAGTATACTCCGCTCTCGCTGTATCTCCCCGTCTCTCACTAATCTCTCCGTCTCTCCTATATCTCTCCGTCTCTCACTATATCTCTCCGTCTCTCACTGTATCTCCCCGTCTCTCAATGTATCTCCCCGTCTCTCACCGTACCCTCATCTTCACTGCATCCTAGTCTTCATTGTATTTCTCTCTCGCTCTCACTTATCTCTCCGTCTCTCACTTATCTCTCTCTCGTCTCTCACATGTACTCCTCTCTTCCCGTCTCTCACTGTATCTCTCCATCTCTCACTGATTCTCTAGTCTCTCATTGTATCTCCTCTCCTCTCTCCTCACTGCTTCTTCTCCTAGTCTCTCATGTATCTCTCCTCTCTCTCTCGATCTCTCGTCTCTCACTGTATCTCCTCTCACTGTATCTCCGTCTCTCCTGTATCCTCCATCTCTCCTGTTCCATCTCCTGTATCTCTCCGTCTCTCACTGTATCTCCTCTCTCTCTCTCTCTCTGTTCTCTCCCGTCTTCACTTATCTCTTCGTCTTCTTCTCGACCTGTATCTACCGTCTCTGTTTTTCTCTCTTCTCTCACTGTTCTCCCCGTCTTCATCTCTTCTCTCTGTATCTCCCGTCTCTCCTGTCTGTCTCTCTGATCTTCCCCGTCTCTCCTGTATCTCCCCGCTCTCCTTTCTTCCGTCTCTCTCACTGTATCTCCCGTCTTCTCACTTGTATCTCCCGTCTCTCACTGTATCCCTCCCATCTCTACTGCATCTCCTAGTCTCTCATTGTATCTCTCTCTCTCTCTCTCTCTCGTCTCTCTTCTCTCTCCTTCTCACTGTCTCTCGTCTTTACTGTCTCTCTGTCCTGTCTCTCGTCTTCTGTCTGTCTGCGTCTGTCTGTCTGTCTGTCTGTCTCTCTCTCTACTCTTCTCTCGTCTCTCTCTCTCTCTCTCCCTCTCTCTCTCTCTCTCTCTTTCTCTCTCACTGTATCTCTCCGTCTTCACTGTATCTCCCCGTCCCACACTATATCTCTCCGTCTCTCACTGTATCTCTCCCGTCTCTCTACTATATCTCTCCGTCTCTACTATATTCTCCGTCTCTCACTTTATCTCTCCGTCTCTCACTGTATCTCCACTCTCTCCCGTCCCACACTGTATCTCTCCCGTCTCTCACTGTATCTCTCTCCCCGTCTCTCACTAATCTCTCCGTCTCTCACTGTATCTCTCCGCTCTCACTATATCTCCCCGTCCTCTGTATCTCTCCGTCTCTCACTGTATCTCTCCGTCTCTCACTGTATCTCTCCGTCTCTCACTGTATCTCCCCGTTTCTCACTGTATCTCCCCTTCACTGTATCTCTCCCGTCTTCCACTGTATCTCTCCGTCTCTCACTGTATCTCTCCGTCTCTCACTGATCTACTATCTCCGTCTTCACTGTATCTCTCCCTCTTCACTGTATCTCCGTCTCTCACCGTATCCTCCATCACTACTGCATCTCCTAGTCTCTCTGCATACTCTCTCTCTCTCCTCTCTCTAGCTGTATCTCTCCGTCTCTCAACTGTATCTCCCCGTCTCTCACTATATCTCTCCGTCTTCACTGTATCTCTCCGTCTCTCACTGTATCTCTCCCTTCTCTCGCTGTATCTCCCGTATGTCACTGTATCTCTCCTCTCACTGTATTTTCTCGTCTCTCACTGTATCTCCCTCTCTCACTGTATCCGTCTTCCATGTATCTCCCCTCTCACTTATCCCGTCTCTCATTCCCTCCATCTCTCATGATCTCTCCCGTCTCTCATCTTCTCTCCTCTCTTTCTCTTATCTCCCCGTCTCTCACTACATCTCTCCGTCTCTCACTGTATCTCCCCGTCTCTCACTGCATCTCCCGTCTCTCACTGTATCTCCCCGTCTCTCACTGTATCTCCCCGTCTCTCACTGTATCTCTCCGTCTCTCACTGTATCTCCCCGTCTCTCACTATATCTCTCCGTCTCTTACTGTATCTCCCCGTCTCTCACTGTATCTCCCCGTCTCTCACCGTATCCCTCCATCACTCAACTGCATCTCCTGTCTCTCATTAGTGTTGTGTGTTCTCTCTTCTCTCACTGTATCGTCCCCATATCTCCGTCTCTCACTGTATCTCCCCGTCTCTCACTATATTTCTCGGTCTCTCACTATATCTCTCCGTCTCTCACTATATCTCTCCGTCTCTCACTGCATCTCCCCTTCTCTCACTGTATCTCCCCGTCTCTCACTGTATCTCTCCGTCTCTCACTGTATCTCCCTGTCTCTCACTATATCTCTCCGTCTCTCTCACTGTATATCTCCGTCTCTCACTGTATCTCTCCGTTTCTCACTGTATCTCCCCGTCTCTCACTGTATCTCCCCGTCTCTCACCGTATCCCTCCATCTCTCACTGCATCTCCTAGTCTCTCATTGTGTGTGTGTGTGTGTCTCTCTCTCCTCTCACTGTATCTCCCCGTCTCTCACTATATCTCTCGTCTCATCACTATATCTCTCCGTCTCTCACTATATCTCTCCGTCTCTCACTGTATCTCCCCGTCTCTCACTGTATCTCCCCGTCTCTCACTGTATCTCTCCGTCTCTCACTGTATCTCCCCGTCTCTCACTATATCTCTCCGTCTCTCACTGTATCTCTCCGTCTCTCACTGTATCTCTCCGTCTCTCACTGTATCTCCCCGTCTCTCACTGTATCTCTCCGTCTCTCACTGTATCTCTCCGTCTCCACTGTATCTCCCGTCTTTCACTGATCTTCCATCCTCACTATTCTCTCCGTCTCTCACTGTATTCTCTCCGTCTCTCACTGTAATCTCTCCGTCTCTCACTATACTCTCCGTCTCTCACTGTATCTCCCCGTCTCTCACTTATTCTCCCGATCTCTCCATATATCTCTCCGTCTCTCATATATCCTCCGTCTCTCTCACTTATCTCCCCGTCCTCTCACTGTATCTCCCGTCTCTCACTATATCTTCTCCCATCTCTCACTGTATCTCTCCGTCTCTCGAGCTGTTATCTCTTCGTCTCTACTGTCTCTCTCCGTCTCTCCTTTATCTCCCTCTCTCCTCTCTCTCTCCGTCTCTCCTGTATCTCCCGTCTCTCACTGTATCATCTCCGTCTCTCACTCTATCTCTCCGTCTCTCACTTGTATCTCTGCCGTCTCTCACTGTATCTCTCCGTCGTCACTGTCATCTCCCGTCTCTCACTGTATATCTCTCCGTCTCTACTGTACTCCCCGTCTCTCACGTACTCATCCGTCTCTCACTGTATCTCACCGTCTCTCACTGTATCTCCCTCATGTCTACTGATCTCCACGGTACTCTTCTCTCACTGTATCTCACCGTCTCTCACTGTACTCACCGTTGTCACTGTATCACTCCGTCTCTCTACTGTATCCTCCACCTCTGTCACTGCATCTCTCCCTCTCTCATCTGTATCCTCTCCGTCTCTCACTTGTATCCTCCGTCTCTCACAGTATCTCCCTGTCTCTCACTGTATCTCTCGTCTCTCACTGATCTCCCTGTCTCACACTGATCTCCCCGTACGTCACATCATCTGTTCTCAGTGTATTCATTAATTTTTTTTTACTGTATCTGCCCGCACTCTCTGTATATCCGCTGTCTCGCTCATTTCTCCCCGTATCTCACCATCTGTTCCTCAGTGACTTTCATCTCATCATTTTCTACCTTGTGATCGGCCGCTCATTACTCTGTAGATGACGTTAAGATCTTTCTCTTCTGTTCGTCTTCTCCTCCTCGACTTCCATCACTTTCCTCTTCTCATCTCATCTTCACATCATTCCTCCTCCATCTACTCATCTTCTCATTCTCATCACTCTCTCTCACTCAGAACGTGAGATGGCAGGCAAAGTTGAATAAGTGAGAGTAGACATTGGTCTACCTACGTGACGGTCAGCACACTGTCACACGTACGGTCAGCAACGATTGTCTACCTATGTGACGTCATGCTCATTGCGTACCTACCTCTCTCAGCATTGTTATATGACTGGTCATGCAACATTGTCTACTACGTGAGCGGTCAAGCATCATGTCTACCTACGAGACGGTCAGCAACATGTCTACTACGTAGAGGTCAGCAACATGTCTACCTATGTGACGGTCAGCATCTTGTTACCTACGTACGTCATCAACATTGCTCTACCTAGTGACGTCACATCATTGTTACTAGTGACGTCAGCATCATCTGTCTACCCTACGTGACGTCAGCATCATTGTCAATACGTGGATGGTCAGCAACATTTGTCTACCTATGTGACAGGTCGCATCTTGGTCTACCACGTGAGGTCAGCACATTGCTACCTACGTGACGGTTCAGCATACATTGATCCTACTCGTGAGGTCAGCAATCATTGCTACTACAGAATGTACGGTCAGCATAATTGTCTACCTACATGATGGTCAGCAAACTTGCTACTACGTGACGGTCAGCATCATTGTCTACCTACGTGAGGCAGCACATTGTCACCTACGTGACGGTCACAACATTGTCTACCTGTGAGGTCAGCATCATTGTCTACCTAAAGTGAGGTCAGCATAATTTTCTACCTACGTGATTCAGCCATTTCTACCTACGTGACGGCAGCACATTTCTCTACGTGAGTTTTACACATTGTCTTCCCCGTGAGGGCAGAACATTGTTACCTCGTGATTTTAATAAAAAATTGTTTTTAAAATTTAAATATGTAACGAAAACCCCAAGGGGCATCGCACTACTAAGTTTTAGATCCCCTTTCCACTGGGAGAGAGAGGAGAGAGAGAGGAAGAGAGAGAGAGAGTGAGAGAGAGAGAGAGAGAGAGAGAGAGAGAGAGAGAGAGAGAGAGAGAGAGAGAGAAGACTGTGGACCCAAACAAGATGAGCCCAAGATTGCTGAGATGTGCAGACCAGCTAGCAACACCTCTAACTCGCATTTTTCAGCACTGCCTAGTACAGTGTAAATGGCCCTCTCTGTGGGAAGAGGCAAATGTAGTCCCTGTTCACGAAAAGAGAACAGAAGAGAAATCATCAACTACAGACCAGTGTCACTCCTGCCAATGGCTGGCAAGATCCTTGAGACAATAATCTCAAGCCTACTCACTACTTTGTGACAGTCAATATGGCTTCGGGAAAGGTTACTCTGCTGCTGATCTGTTAAACCTCTCCACTAAAGGGCACCAGTCACTGGATGAATCCAAAGTCAGTTGTGTGGTAGCACTGGACATTGCTGGTGCTTTCGACCGAGTGTGGCACCAGGGCCTCTTGGCAAAACTGCAAGCTCTGGGAATTGCAGGCTCTACGCTACGTCTCCTCAGCGATTACCTTCATTTTAGATCTCTAATGTAGTTCTCAATAGAAAAGAATCAGCAGGACATCCTATTGGGGCAAGTGTTCCACAAGGAAGTGTGCTGGGAGCATTGTTATAGAATGTCTACTTCAATGACCTTCTTCATCTCATCCCAGAATCCTGTGCATATGCAGACGACTGTACTCTGACATTCACTTATCCAAGAGAAGAAATGCCAGCTGCTCTAAGCTACATCAATCACTAGCTAACAGCTATATCAGCTTGGGGAAACAGATGGCAAGTAACATTTGCACCTGAGAAAACACAAATGATGATGGTCTCTGGGCACCATGATGGTAATGCCGGTGCAGTAGTAAGGATGAATGGGAGGGTGTTGGCACGTGGGGAAGAAGTTGATATCCTTGGGGTGAAATTTGACTCCAAACTGACCATGAAGAACCAAGTTGTAAATCTTGCAAACAAGGCAGCCAGGAAGCTTACAGCACTTCGCCGTATCTCGCATCTGCTTGACAGGAGGGGTTGCAAGATTCTGTACGAGGCACAAGTACGCTCACACCTTGAGTATGCTCCACTTTCTTGGTTTGCCTGCCCCCCCCCCTCTCATGTGCGACTGCTTGACAGAGTAGAGAACAGAGCAAGACGTCTCATCCCTCGCCTGGACCAATCCTGGATAGACCTGTCATTCCAGCAGAGCCTTCAACACAGGAGGGATGTGGGTGGCCTTACTGTTCTGTACAAGGCCAATGTTGTCAAAGTACCACACTTGGATCCACTTCGAGGACAGCGTGAGGCAAGCTTCTGTATCACAAGACGGGCAGAAAGCAGCAACTTCACTCTGGCTGTACCCTTCTCCAGAACATCACTTCATCTGAGATCATTTATCCCCAGGATGACTCGAGTATGAAACACATTCGTACAGCATTATGATGTCAACGAGATAAAGTCAGTTGATCAGATGAAAATGCTGACCCACAGATGGCTCCAACTTCATCCTGTTCCCTACTTGTATGTTTCATAACAATAAAAATGCTTTCAAATGAGCTGATGTAGGTAACAGCTCTTAGCTTGTCAATAAAGTTAGGAATCCTTAACCTGTAAATAGCTTGTCAATAAAGCTAGGGATCCTTAACATAACCTTGTCAAACCCTGTGTAAAAAACAGAAGAGAGAGAGAGAGAGAAAGGGAGAGAGAGAGAGAGAGAGAGAGAGAGAGAGAGAGAGAGAGAGAGAGAGAGAGAGAGAGAGAGAGAGAGAGAGAGAGAGAGAGAGAGAGAGAGAGAGAGAAAGAGAGAGAGAAAGAGAGAGAGAGAGAGAGAGAGAAAGAGAGAGAGAGAAAAAGAGAGAGAGAGATAGAGAGAAAGAGAGAGAGAGACAGAGAGAGAGAGATAGAGAGAGAGAGAGAGAGAGAGAGAGAGAGAGAGAGAGAGAGAGAGAGAGAGAGAGAGAGAGAGAGAGAGAGAGAGAGAGAGAGAGAGAGAGAGAGAATGCAGACTTCCCATTGTATATTTGGTAAGAAGTGTATGTTTGTTCATATACATACACTGAGATTTTTATATTTATTGGTGTAAATACACAGATATACACCTCAGTGTAATACACTAGGAAAAATACACATGTGTGAATATTCGATAGTATCTACATATCTGTGTACCTGGGGAATTTTAGACCTCTGTACCGAGATATACTCCTTTCGGTGCGTATATACATACACAGAGGAAACGATATACTTATATCGGTGTGTATATATGCTGATTTCTATTTTGCCTGGTGATATTTGTGTGAGAATGATCAGCTGGCAGCAGTTGCCCTAATGTGAAATTCCCTCGAGGTGGGTTGCTAAAGTGTAAGTCACCCTTGTAGTGTCTGTCATCGGTGAAGTGCAGGTCATCGGCGGTGCTTAGTTTTTAGTTTAATATGTATATTATGCACTCTATACCCATCCTGTGGGAGGTAGTCAAAAGATTACATAGTTACATAATGGGTCCAGGGACTGGACCCCAAAGTTATGATAGATGAACTAAGTATAAAGGTAATGAACTCACAAGTTACAAAGGTAAAGAATCCTGTAAGTAAATTTACTTACTTACGTTTATACATGGCTAAAATCATGAACAAATTATAGAGTAATGAACAATTCACACGTCCACACCCGGTCACAACTGTAATGTGTTATTGGTGCAAATACTGATTGTTGAGTCACACACACACACACACAGACTACATACAGGCAGTATCCAGAGTCACAGAGGGTGAGGCAATGGGAGGAGGAAAGGGCAAAATCAGTGTTTATCCATGGGCTTCAGGAGAGAGAGGAAAGGACACACACTGAAAGGCAGCAGGAAGAAAGAAAGGAGATTGAGAAAATCATCACGGAAATAGGTGAAGAGATGGACGAGATTGTAAATTTTCAGAGAATAGGGGGGTACTCGAAGGGGAGAAACCGACCAATCAAGCTGATTCTCAGGACGGAAACAGTGCGGAACAGGATCCTCCAAGAGAAACCACGATTGAAATACTCGGAAGAATACAAGTGGGTGTTCCTAGACAGAGACAGAACACAATCAGAACGACAGCAGCTGAGGGAGAGGACAAAAAAGCGAAAGGAGCTAGGAAAAGAGACAAGGATGGAACCAGCAGAGGTCAGTCAGAGCAGAACAGAACAGCAAGGTCAAGCACACACACAACTATTCTCAGAACCATACAACCTATCACACACATCCCAACACACTACAATCCATACCCACAGCCTCCACCCAACACCGAGCTATAGAATCCCACAGTATGCCACCAGGTCTTCCACCCTCACAGGCCCCCCAAACCACAGTGTTGGAAAGGAAACTGAAGGTATGGTACACAAACGCTGATGGAATAACAAATAAGTGGGAGGAGTGGCATGAAAGAGTCAAAGAGGCATCACCGGACATCATAGCTCTCACAAAAAGGGCAAGCTTACAGGTATGATAACAGATGCCATCTTTCCAACGGGATACCAAATCCTGAGGAAAGACAGAGGGAACAGGGGGGGGTTGAGGAGTGGCATTGCTGATCAAAAATCCTGGAATTTTGATGAGCTGGAGAGAGATAGCGAGAAGAAAGTGATTACATAGCGGGAACGCTTCACTCTGGGGGCCCCAAAGGTGGTAATAGCAGTGATGATAACCCACCACAGAACACAGAGGCCAAGGCAAGAGTACGACGAGAGCAATAGAGCAATGGTTGACACACGGGCTAGAGTGGCCAAAAGCTCATGTATGCAGGGAAAAAGCTCCTGATCATGGGGACTTTAACCACAAGGAGATCGATTGGGAGAACTTAGACCCGAATGGGGGCCAAGATACATGGAGGGCTAAATGAGGGAGGTGGTTCCCTGGAAAACTTCATGTACCAACACGTAAGGGACACTACAAGAGAAGGGGGAGGATGAACCAGCAAGGCTGGACTTAGTATTCACCTTGAGTAGTGCAGATATCGAGGACATCACATATGAAAGACCCCTTGGGCCATGACCATGTGGTTTTTTTAAACTTCGAATACACAGTAGAGCTACAAGTTGGAGGGAGAAAACAGGAAGGCCAGACGGGAAAGAAGCCCAAAATACAAGAAAGGGGGCTACACAGGAATGAGGAACTTCCGAACGGGTTCAGTGGGACAGAAACTGGCAGGGAAGCCAGTTAATGAGATATGGAAATGTGCAACAAAATGCAAGGAGGCTGAGGAGAGGGTTTGTAACCCAAGGGGAACAGGAATAATGAAAAAGCCAGGATGAGCCCATGGTTTACCCAAAGGTGCAGGGAGCAAAAACCAAGTGTGCTAGGGAATGGAAGAAAAAATAGAAGGCAAAGGACCCAGGAGAATAAGGAGAGCAGTCGTAGAGCCAGAAACGAATATTCACAGATAAGAAGGGGAGGCCCAAAGACAATATGAAAATGACAAAGCAGCAAAAAGCCAAATCGACCCGAAACTGTTATACACCCCACATCAGGAGGTAAACAACAGTCAAGAACCAGGTAATCAGGCTAAGGAAGGAAGGAGGAAGACAACAAGAAATGACCGTGAAGTATGTGAGGAACTCAACAAGAGATTCAAAGAAGTGTTCACAGAGGAGACAGAAGGGCTCCAGAAAGACGGAGAGGTGGGGCACACCACCATGTGCTGGACACATGCACACAACCGAGGAAGAAGTGAAGAGGCTTCTGAGTGAGCTAGATACCTCAAAGGCAATGGGCCAGATAACCCTCTCCCCATGGGTCCTGAGAGAGGGAGCAGAGGGGCTATGTGTACCCCTAACAACAATATTCAAACATCTATCGAAACAGGGGGATTGCCTGAGGCATGGAAAAACAGCAAAAGTATTTCCCCAAACTTTAAAAAAGGAGACAGACATGAAAGCATTAAAAATACAGACCAGTGTCACTGACGTGTATAGTATGCAAAATAATGGAGAAGATTATCAGGAGAAGAGTGGTGGAACACCTAGAAAGGAATGATCTCATCAACAGCAGTCAACATGGTTTCAGGGACGGGAAATCCTGTGTCACAAACCTACTGGAGTTATATGACATGGTGACAGCAGTAAGACAAGAGACAGAGGGGTGGGTGGATTGCATATTCTTGGACTGCAAGAAGGCGTTTGACACAGTTCCACACAAGAGATTGGTGTAAAAACTGGAGGACCAAGCAGGGATAACAGGGAAGGCACTACAATGGATCAGGGAATACTTGTCAGGAAGACAGCAGCGAGTCATGGTACGTGGCTAGGTGTCAGAGTGGGCACCTGTGACCAGCGGAGTCCCACAGGGGTCAGTCCTAGGACCAGTGCTGTTTCTGGTATTTGTGAACGACATGACGGAAGGAATAGACTCTGAGGTGTCCCTGTTTGCAGATGACGTGAAGTTGATGAGAAAAATTCACTCGATCGAAGACCAGGCAGAACTACAAGGGATCTGGACAGGCTGCAGACCTGGTCCAGCAATTGGCTCCTGGAGTTCAATCCCACCAAGTGCAAAGTCATGAAGATTGGGGAAGGGCAAAGAAGACTGCAGACGGAGTGCAGTCTAGGGGGCCAGAGACTACAAACCTCACTCAAGGAAAAAGATCTTGGGGTGAGTATAACACCAGGCACATCTCCTGAAGCGCACATCAACCAAATAACTGCTGCAGCATATGGGCGCCTAGCAAACCTCAGAACAGCATTCCGACATCTTAATAAGGAATCATTCAGGACCCTGTACACCGTGTACGTTAGGCCCATATTGGAGTATGCGGCACCAGTTTGGAACCCACACCTAGCCAAGCACGTAAAGAAACTAGAGAAAGTGCAAAGGTTTGCAACAAGACTAGTCCCAGAGCTAAGAGGTATGTCCTACGAGGAGAGGTTAAGGGAAATCAACCTGACGACACTGGAGGACAGGAGAGATAGGGGGACATGATAACGACATTCAAAATACTGAGAGGAATTGACAAGGTGGACAAAGACAGGATGTTCCAGAGATTGGACACAGTAACAAGGGGACACAGTTGGAAGTTGAAGACACAGATGAATCAAAGGGATGTTAGGAAGTATTTCTTCAGCCACAGAGTAGTCAGGAAATGGAATAGTTTGGGAAGCGATGTAGTGGAGGCAGGATCCATACATAGCTTTAAGCAGAGGTACGATAAAGCTCATGGTTCAGGGAGAGTGACCTAGTAGCGACCAGTGAAGAGGCGGGGGCCAGGAGCTCGGACTCGACCCCTGCAACCTCAACTAGGTGAGTACACACACACACACACACACACACACACACACATGTGGTAATGCTTTATTTACATGGAGCAAAGTCAGGGTATTTTTCCAGAATGGTCTGTAATATACTACTGTGGATAAAATACTTTGACATATCTTGAACATTTCTGAGTGAGTTGTCTCTCAATTCATTAATTTTATCGCACTCCAGTACATAATGACGCAGGATGTGACAATAGTCCATCTGACAAAGTTTGCATTTCGTTTTGTCTACATCTGGTGGTGATGATTTAACCTGCCAAAGATACTTGTAACCCAGCCGGAGCCAGGCGTTAGTTACATCCAAGAGTCGGCTTATTTTGTTGGATGCACCATAGACATGTGGCTCCTCCTGCATGATACAATGATGATAGATGGACTGGCTTGTGTCAGTCTCCCTGAGTCATAAGTCAATAAAATTCAGTTGAAGTTCTTTTCGTATTATTGTTCTCAAACTACTACCTGACAAGCCAAGATTGTAATCTACTCCCTCTTGGAAATCATACAGCTTAGCCAATTTATCAGTTCTATCATGCATCCGAAGACCAATGTGAGATGGAATCCACAACATGTGCACTCTGACTCCACTGTTCACAATCCTACCATACCTGTGTGTGGCTGCTGACACGATCATGCCACAATTTATACTTGATGAGTTGAGAGCATTTATTGATGGGAGAGAATAGTTACAATTAAAGTGTCAACTTTAGATACATGGACGCATTTCAGTGCAAGGAGTATGGCAAACAGTTCTGTCTGAAGGGTAGAGGCCCAATTATTGATGCGTGCTCCAACTTCTTTAAGAGAACCATCACTCTGTACGACAACAGCAGCACTACCAGCTGCACCAGTGGTTTGGTGAACAGAACCATCAACGTAAATAATTTGTGAGAGTGTGTACTGTGTGACTAAGTTATCAATACAGCTTAAGGTATCATGTTTGGCTTCAAGGCGATGCTTTGGTTGTGATTCTAGAAGTATTTTGGGGGGAAATGGAGGAATGGTAGTTTGGAATGGGGTAATATCCCATGGAGTGGAGAAGTGCTGTTGTTGCCTTACTTGACATAGATCATGTATCTGATTCATGCGGAGGTCGGTTCCAGTTTTTTCGATCCATCTGGAAGGGTGTTCACTCAGTGCTGAGGAAAGTTTGGAGGGCTTCTGTGTAAGGGTTTGAATGGGCTTGCCTGAGCATATTAACCCCAATTAGGATATTTCTTTCAATAACACGATCTCTGATGCTTGGTATATCAAGTTCTTTTTGCATATTTAAAATTTTGGCAGTACGAGGGCATCCTAAAATTATCCTCATTGCTTCGTTCTGCAGTTTTTCCAGCCCTCCAAGCTTCCAGTCAGACACAAGAGCAAGTAGTGGCGCAGCATAATCAACCAGTGATAAGCAAGATACATCATTTTCACAATTTTAACATTACCACCATACCTGAGATGAAACCCTGCCACAACTCTAAGTGCTCTCAGTCTTTCTTTGTACTGGCGACAAAGTCTCGTTACAACAGGTCCAAGTAGTGGAACCTCAAAGCCTAGATACCCGTATCTGCTTACGTATTCTAGAAGAGACCCATCATGTAACTGGACTGACAGACTGTGCCTCTCTGTCGAGGAGGACGCCTATTGAGTATCTTTGTTTTATCAGTAGAGATTATCAACCCAAGGTCCTGACACGAGGCTAGTACATGATTAAGAATGTTTTGGGTGTTGGAGAATCCGGTGGTGTGAATCATTATATCATAGCAAACTAATCATATAATGATGGGGCTGGCTAGGCATAGCATTGAGTAAGGCATTAATTAGAATATTGAATAGGGTGGGACTGAACACACTTCCCTGTGGGGTTCCTAATTCAAAATCTTTAGTTATACTTCTATGTCCCTGGAACAACACAGACGACTTTCTGTTGGACAGGTAGCCTTTAATCCAGCGGAGAAGCCATCCTCCAACATCCATTCTGGCAAGCTCACTAATGATTACATGTCGGTTGGCTACATCAAAAACAGTTTTAAGGTCAAGGAAGGTAGTGTATGAGCTGTCAGTGTGCAGGGTGAGAAAGGTGGCTATGTAATGATGCACGCTCCTTCCATGCATGAAACCATGTAACCGGGGAGACAAAAATTGTTTGAGTCTGTACATGAGACGATTAAGACTCATCCTCTCGAATGTTTTACACAAGCAGCTAGTAAGAGATATTGGGCGAAATGCATTTTGTTGATTAGGCTTTGGAATTGGAACGATGAGGCTGTTGGTCCAGGATTGAGGGAGCTCCCCAGTTACATAGCTCATGTTATATAATTCAAGTAATGGATTACCTGGTACCCGACACAGCAATCTGAGTAAGTTGTAAGTAATACCGGACTCACAAGAAAAGAGGAACACTGCAGTAGGTCCGCTGGTCCAACTAGACAGGTCCTCACGACATCCCACTAACAAATTATTCTACCCAAGAAATAAGGTTTATTATAAGTTTACCAACAATTTTGAGCCCTATTGTTGGTAAAATTTCTAACTTTAATGTTAAAAACAACATAGATTTAGTTGATAAATTAAGCTCCTTGACTGACTTAAATGATTTTAACATGGTTAGTTTTGATGTTACTTCCTTGTTTACGATGATGATTTATTAAGTTTCTTATCTGAAGAACTCGTTAATTATGATTTACCATTACCAGTTCCTACCATCATTAAACTTATTAAACTTTGCATTGTTGATGCAAAATTTGTATTTAATGATAAGTTTTGCACTCAGAAATTTGGTATGGCAATGGAAAATCCTCTTTCACCTGTTCTTAGTAATCTATACATGGAATTTTTTGAAACAAGATTGCTTAACACAATCCTCTCTAATAGAGCAAAATGGTTCAGATATGTTGATGATATTTTATGTTTTATGCCCAAGAATGTAGATATACACCATTTCCTTGGCAAATTAAATAGCTTAGCCTATTCTATAAACTTTACTGTTGAGTTTGAGGAAAATAACTTATTGCCTTTTCTAGATGTTTTAATTATTAAGAGTAATAATGAATTCAAATTTAAAATTTACAGAAAACCTACAAATAACTGTTCCTATGTACACTATTATTCTTCGCATCAAGATAGAGTTAAACTGTCTGTTTTCTCATCAATGTTTTTGAGAGCTTTACGTATTTGTAGTCCAGAGTTCATAGATGAAGAAATATCCAAAATTTATGAAATAGCCAATGATCTGAAATACCGGAGAAATGTAATTGATAAATCATTTAAAATTGCTAGAAATACTTTTTACAACCCAAAAAGGGACAACCACCCTTATTCAACTAAAAATATGTTGGTTCTCCCTTACCATGAAAACTTGGTTGATATGCCTTCTCTTCTTAAGACTTTTAATATTAAAGTTCTATTTAAAAATCTTGATACAGTAAAAAAAACTTTTGATAAAGAATTCCCCCAAAATGTTGACGGATGTGTCTATAAGATTCCTTGTAAAATTTGCGATAAAGTTTATTACGGTCAAACTGGTAAAAGTCTCGAACTTAGATTAAAACAACATAAATATAGCATTAGAACTGGACAAGATTCCAATGCTCTATTTATTCATGTGAGAGATTTTAACCATCCAACTGATTTTCAAAAAGTTGAGAAAGTTGTATCAAGCAAGTCCATGGTTGACAGAAATATAATTGAATCTTGTTTCATAAAAAGCAGTTTTGAAAATAATATGAATATTTCCTTTGGTTTGTATAAATTAGATTCATTTATAATTAATAAAATTTGGGAAGAGTTTAGTAATACATTGGACAAATAATAAACCTTATTTCCTGGGTAGAATATTTAGTTAGTGGGTTGTCATGAGGACCTGTCTAGTTGGACCAGCGGACCTACTGCAGTGTTCCTCTTTTCTTTTATGAGTCCGGTATTGTCTCGCGTCAGATGTTTCTTTGTGGTGGGAGTTGACTGTGAGGTGTGGTCTTCGCCCTTTAATTGCCTTCATTTGATGTATTTACTTTCATAGTTCCTTTTACAATGTGGGGTAAATCACAAAAGGGGTTGGGGAAAATTTTACTACTCTTTTTACAGTGGGTTTTTTTACACATTTGACTCAAGGCTGAGGGATGATTACGTCCCTTCTCCTCCTGTTTTCAAGTTTCTCCTTTGTTTGGACTGATGAAGCCACGTCCCGGCGAAAGTTTCCTCAATAAAAATACCCCCAAAAGGGTTTCCAAAGTGGGCTAATTTTTTAACAATATATATATATAATTTATATATATATATAATATATATAAATTTTAAAAATTTATATATAATATATTATATATATATATATTATAAAATGAATATTATATAATTTTATATATATATATATATATAAAATATATATATATATTTATATTTTATATATATATAATATATTAATAAAAATATATATATATATATATAACACAATGGAAGAGGGAGTATGGAAGAAGTGAATGTTTTCAGATATGTGGAGAAATTTTCTCCAGGAGGGGGGTATCAACCCCTTTCAGCCCTTTTCGGTCCTTTCAGCTCTGAGGGACGACCCTCTCAGAATGGGCAATGGCGTCTTGCTTGCTTCCGCATCAACACTTTTAACTGGAAGCATCTGACCAGCGTGTGTCATAGATCACGCCACTTCTTTGCAAGAGACCAGTGTTGCAACTAGGGTGGTTTAATGAGAGAGAATTATTCTCTTACCTTAGCAGGACAATCAAGGAAAAGCCTGCACCCACTGTATTACCATGTTGAAGATAACATACACTGACGTCTATGCTCAGACAACAAAACATCAAGCATTCTGCATGCTTCCTGTTGAAGTCTGGCAAGGAAAGGAAAATTGCTGGAATCGGCACTTCCTTTGTGGAAAGCATGCTGGGGTCGAACAATGGCCGGCGAGACGCATCATAGCTCAGATTTCAATAAACCATGAGACGGGGAACATGTTACGCATGCATCGACCTTAACAAAGGAACAAACAGTGCGTCCTCGACCTTGTAGACTATGGACAATCTCAATACAATATACGTGGTAGAATGTGTGATATTACCATGAAAGACAAACCTTGTGGAGTATAGTGACAGTGCGAGTGTTACAAATTTCCTGACTGAATGGAGTACGTGTGACAGTCCTCAAAAGACACTATTCTTCAATCAAGACGTCAATACCGGGTTGCATCCCTGACATAAGCCAGTGAACCTACGGGCCAGCTACAAATACCCAGGTACATCTTATAAATCATGATGCTAGTTAGGTCGGCTGCGCAGCGGATAGTTAGGACATGTATTATTTGGTGGTACCATATTAACTTGTATAAGGCGGGCCATTGAGCACACAAAAGTACGTGTAACTTCAGCACCCAGTTACTGAGATGTGCTGACATATGCTCCTCAGGGGCAATTATTTATATACTTACACATATTTCTCAACAGCTCCTGGGCTGTAGAACATGTGTTACACGTCGAAGGAATCTACCACCTGCAGCTGCTGATAGATTGTAACAGCGACAAAGCTAAGTGATGTGTTTCCAGTGTATTGCTTAGCTTGTACTTGTGTTCTATATATATTTCCCCTAAAATTTATTTGGGAGTTGACTTGTCAGTTGATGGGTTTATGAAGGATGAGGTTAACTACAGAATTGATGAAGGAAAAAGGTGAGTGGTGCGTTGGGGTATCTGTGGAGACAAAAAGACGTTATCCATGGAGGCAAAAAAGGAAATGTACGAAAGTATAGTGGTACCAAGACTCTTAAATGGGTGTGAAGCTTGGGTTACAAATGCTGCAGCGAGGAGGCGGCTGGAGGCAGTGGAGATGTCCTGTCTAAGGACAATGTGTGGTGTAAATATTATGCAGAGAATTCGGAGTGGGAAAATTAGGAGGAGGTGTGGAATTACTAAAAATATTAGTCAGAGGGCTGAAGAGAGGTTGTTGAGGTGGTTTGGTCATTTAGAGAAAATGGATCAAAGTAGAATAACTTGGAGAGTGTATAAATCTGTAGGGAAAGGAAGGCGGAGTAGGGGTCGTCCTCGAAAAGGCTGGAGGGAGGGGGTAAAGGGAGTTTTGTGGGTGAAGGGCTTGGACTTCCAGTAAGCATGAGTGAGCATGTTAGATAGGAGTGAATGGAGACGAATGGTTTTTGGGACGAGACGAGCTGTTGGAGTGTGAGCATGGTAATATTTAGTGAAAGGATTTGGGGAAACCGGTTAGCCGGCCTTGAGTCCTGGAAAATGGGAGATACAATGCCTGCACTTTAAAGGAGGAGCTTGGGATATTGGCAGTTTGGAGCGACTTCTAAACTGTCGCATTTGAGAGCCTCTGCAAAGACAGTGATTGTGTATGAATTTGGTGAAAGTGTTGAATGATGATGAAAGTATTTTCATTTTAGGGATTTTTTTTCTTTTTGGGTCACCCTGCCTCGGTGGGAGACGGCCGACTTGTTAATATATATATATATATATATATATATATATATATATATATATATATATATATATATATATATATATATATATATATATATATACATGTTATATATATATATATATATATATATATATATATATATATATATATATATATATATATATATATATATATGTATATATATATATATATATAATATATATATTATATATATATATATATATATATATATGTATATATATTTTATATATATATATATATAATATATATATTTATATATATATATATATATATATATATATATATATATATAATATATATATATATATATATATATATATATATATATATATATATATATATATATATATATATATATATATATATATATATATATATATATATATTAAAGGTACCACCTCTATAGCTGGAATGGGGACCCTCATCCTCAGAGAAGACAATAAACTTACCTCAGGGAAAACTCAAGGTTCTCCCCGGAGCTGTTTGAATATTTCCTTCTATCACCACACACTATATTTTATATTCTATGTGAACATTTATTAATAAACAGAATACATTTACAGAAAACACAAACATGAATGCAATGGTACAATATATTAAAGATTATGAATTTCCCCCAGCTCCTCCGAAGCCGGACGCGAGCCAAGTATGCAGCAAATATTTCCCCTCAGGATGGCCACGCTGAATATATATATATTATATATATATATATATATATATATATATATATAGTATATATATATATATTATATATATATATATGTATAAATATATTATATATATATATATATATATATAAATATATATATAATATATATATATATATATATATATATATATATATATATATATAAAATATATATATATAATATATATATTATATTATATTATATATATATATATATACCTGGAGTTTACCTGGAGAGAATTCCGGGGGTCAACGCCCCCGCGGCCCGGTCTGTGACCAGGCCTCCTGGTGGATCAAAGCCTGATCAACCAGGATGTTACTGCTGGCTGCATGCAATCCAACGTACGAGCCACAGCCCGGCTGGTCAGGTACCGACTTTAGGTGCTTGTCCAGTGCCAGCTTGAAGACTGCCAGGGGTCTATTGGTAATCCCCCTTATGTATGCTGGGAGGCAGATGAACAGTCTCGGGCCCCTGACACTTACGGTATTGTCTCTTAACGTGCATCGTCTGCCAAGTCTCTTGCTTTCGTTGTGAGTGATTTTCGTGTGCAAGTTCGGTACTAGTCCCTCTAGGATTTTCCAGGTGTATATAATCATGTATCTCTCCCGCCTGCGTTCCCTGGAATACAGGTTCAGGAACTTTAAGCCCTCCCAGTAATTGAGGTATTTAATCTCCGTTATGCGCGCTGTGAAGGTTCTCTGTACATTTTCTAGGTCAGCAATTTCACCTGCCTTGAAAGGTGCTGTTAGTGTGCAGCAATATTCCAGCCTAGATAGAACAAGCGACCTGAAGAGTGTCATCAAGGGCTTGGCATCCCTAGTTTTGAAGGTTCTCATTATCCACCCTGTCATTTTTCTAGCAGGTGCGATTGATATAATGTTATGGCCCTTGAAGGTGAGATCCTCCGACATGATCACTCCCAGGTCTTTGGCGTTGGTTTTTCGCTCTATTTTGTAGCCGGAATTTGTTTTGTACTCTGATGAAGTTTTGATTTCCTCATGTTTACCATATCGGAGTAATTGAAATTTCTCATCGTTGAACTTCATATTGTTTTCTGCAGCCCATTGAAAGATTTGGTTGATGTCCGCCTGGAGCCTTGCAGTGTCTCCAATGGAAGACACTGTCATGCTGATTCGGGTGTCATCTGCAAAGGAAGAGACAGTGCTGTGGCTGACATCCTTGTCTATGTCAGATATGAGGATGAGAAACAAGATGGGAGCGAGTACTGTGCCTTGTGGAACAGAGATTTTCACCGTAGCCGCCTCGGACTTTACTCTGTTGACTACTACTCTTTGTGTTCTATTTGTGAGGAAATTATAGATCCATCTACCAACTTTTCCTGTTATTCCTTTAGCACGCATTTTGTGCGCTATTACGCCATGGTCACACTTGTCGAAGGCTTTTGCAAAGTCTGTATATATTACATCTGCATTCTTTTTGTCTTCTAGTGCATCTAGGACCTTGTCGTAGTGATCCAGTAGTTGAGACAGACAGGAGCGACATGCTCTAAACCCATGTTGCCCTGGGTTGTGTAACTGATGGGTTTTTAGATGGGTGGCGATCTTGCTTCTTAGGGCCCTTTCAAAGATTTTTATGATATGGGATGTTAGTGCTATCGGTCTGTAGTTCTTGGCTATTGCTTTACTGCCCCCCTTGTGGAGTGGGGCTATGTCTGTTGTTTTTAGTGTGTGTGGGACGACCCCCGTGTCCATGCTCCCTCTCCATAGGATGGTAAAAGCTCGTGATAAAGGCTTCTTGCAGTTCTTGATGAACACGGAGTTCCATGAATCTGGCCCTGGGGCAGAGTGCATGGGCATGTCATTTATCGCTTGTTCGAAGTCATTTGGCGTCAGGATAACATATATGTAAGGAATTCGCAAGAGCAGGCGAAATATACACAAACACGGATCTCTGGCCGAAGGAGACTCGAACCTACGAACCTTGGAACAAGGTACGCAGTCCTTTACCATTCTCACCACACTGGACAATACCTTGGCGCCCAGCTTGCGCTAGACGTTGATCTAAGGCAGCCAGCTTTCAGGGAGAAGACTTACAGATTTTTCATCTCATCCCTTACATGCATCGACCAACTAGAGATTTTAACAATGCAAGGAATTCGCAAGAGCAGGCGAAATATACACTGTAAGCCTTCTTCCTGAAACTGTCTGCCTTGGATCAACGTCTAGCGCAAGCTGGGGGCCAAGGTATTGTCCAGTGTGGTGAGAATGGTAAGGCACTGCGTACCTTGTTCCAAGGTTCGTAGGTTCGAGTCTCCTTCGGCCAGAGATCAGTATATATATATATATATATATATATATATATATATATATATATATATATATATATAATATATATATATATATATATATATATATATATATATATATATATATATAAATGTCGTGCCGAATAGGCAGAACTTGCGATCTTGGCTTAAATAGCAACGCTCATCTTGCCATATAGGACAAGTGAAAATTTGTGTATGCAATAATTTCGCCAAAATCATTCTGAACCTAACGAAAAAAATATATTTCACGGTGTTTGTTTAGTATTAAATTACTGTAAACAAATCTGAAATATATTTAGTTGGGTTAGGCTAAAATAAATTGCTCTTGTTATAATAAGGTTAGGTAAGTTTTCTAAGTTCCTTTTGGTGCAAAATTATAAATTTTTACATCAACATTAATGAAAAAAATATATCTTTAAACGTATAAGAGAAAATTTTAGAAAGGACTTAATTTTAAATGAGTTCTTGCTAACTGACCAGTTTTACATATTCGGCACGACATATATATGTAAATATATATATATATATATATATATATATATATATATATATATATATATATATATATATATATATATATATATATATATATATATATATATATATATATAATATATATATTATACATACATATTATATATATATATATATATATATATATATATATATATATATATATATATATATATATATATATATATATATATATATTGACAAAACATTCACAAAAATATGATACAAAGTAAAACAACATAGGTAACTCAGAGCTACATCTCGAATACTTCGTCCAGCTCCCCTGCGGTGGGCCGCGTGCCCAGAATGCTGCAGGCATTTCCTCTCTGGATCGCAACACTGAGTCTCTGAAAGAGGAAGCTGGTCGCCCTGTGGTCCTTGGTTTCTATGATGAGCTTTTCACCCAGCTCTTTGAGGAACTTTAGAGCACACTTGCCCCATGCTCCAAGGGTCTCCGACCCTATTGGAATGAAGTTATAGCAAGGGGGAAGGTCTTCATATTTTCGGATCTTCTGGGTCTCCCTGTGGCTGGCAGCTCCACCCCCTTCCACTACAGAGTATGGCAAGTAGGTGTCTGCCAATGTGGCAGCACAGGTGTAGTCCCAGGCAATCTGCTTTCCATCCTTCCAGGGTAGCATAGTGGCTCCATCAGGACGCTTTTGACTTCCATCAGACCTCTGTACTTGGGGTTCCCGTTGAGCTGGGCAACGGGCTGTGGCGAGGCTTCTCTTTATTATGTCATTGATCTCCTCATGTCTGGCATACTTCCCTTCTGCTGTGTGGCACACGAGACCATGGAGTCCGAATTGATCAGCTGTCGCCCTGCCGCAAATACACCTATGTTCGGTGAGGATGGGGGCGGCTAGGCGAAGAGCAACACCAATCCGAATGGCCGGTGGGTCGAGACGGGTGCCCAGGGAGGAATTGGGAACAGCTAACAGGAAATCTCCTGAGTGTGGTGCCTTCACTGCCAGGAGACGAGCTTTGTTCTTTCCTGAAGCATTGGAGAGCATTGTGTTGGCGATTTTTTCCATGATCGGTTTGTCCCAGTGGGACTGTTTGTGCTGTTTGGGAGGAGCTGGTCTACTGGAGGAGTCTGTAAGGGTGTCCCACCGAATTGCTGCTTCAGTAAACCTGGGGTCTTGAGCTCCTACCAAGTCTCTCAAGCGTTCGGGCACTATCTTCTTGACTAATGCACTGGAAGCCAAACACGAAGACAGAAAAGCAGGTAAAGCAACATGCGTTGCTTTACGCACCCCTATACTCCCAGTCGCACTGGGAGGGTTGCCTGATCCCATTGCTCATCCTCTAGTGACAGGTTCAGTGCCTTCTTAAAAGTTGATCTCAGGTGTGCATCATATTCATCAAGTGTTGGGTTGTCAAAAGAGGGTGCACACCTCAAGAAGTAAGTGAGTCTTGGCATAGTAAGACACCTTGTGAGGAGATACAGAGCATCATGGGCATCAAGATCGCTTATTCTCTCCTCCATTTCTCATAAGGTCATTCAATTTGTCCCTGAGGACAGTATCGATGGCCTGGTGACCCAGCGGTTTGCCCCAAGAGGGTACTGTTGGACGGAGTTGTAGTTGAGATTTCCGGGAGGATTCTTCGAACAGCATTGATTATTTCCTGGTTCGCTGTGATGATTTCACACTTAGAGGGATGAGGATGAGTCCCAAGCCTTCTCCCTGTGTTTTCACCAGTTGTAGGTCCCCCACGAGGGACTCTTCAGTACCTGCCAGAGTGCCGTCATCCAGGTACCAGATATTGAGCTCACTGCGTAGGCTGGAAGTTAGAATATATATATATATATATATATATTATAATATATATATATATATATATATATATATATATATATATATATATATATATTATACACTTTTAGTTCTGAATGCTTCGCATGATTATTTACATATACATGTACACTTGAATATCCACATACATAAACAGTTCATGTCTTACGTAACTGATGAGACTCAAGTACCATAGCCAACTCGTCCTCCAGTTAGAAAAGTTCTTTTCTAACTCACGAAAATACGTCAATTTCTGCGCTAAGCAAATTTTATATAACGTATATTTCTTTCAGGGGAAGCGGCACATCCGTAGTGGTAGCAAGTTTGTTAACGCAACAAAATGAGTGCCTTCGCTATGTAGGTGTACAGTAACGCTGATTTTGGTTTTTCCCCTCCAGAGTGAGATAGAGGTCTCTTTACCTACAACAGTACCGCAGCAACATGAGGATTATCGCTTTATGGTTGTCACTAGGAGTGTGGGTCGGGTGTGGGTTGGAGGCTGGAGCCATAGAAGGATCCGGGAGACCCATGCATGTGAAGGGACACCACTCTTACCACCAAGTGAAGCAAGAGAGCAACAAGCACCATCACCACGTCCCCAAGAGGCCACAGCATACAGGCACTAAACCTAAACTACTACAAGACAACGACCTCTTGCACGACAGGCAGTACGTTCCTTTAGTGTTTGCAGTCAAGTCGTTTCTAGTCATGTCCATGTACTTGTAGAAATAAGAATTATTATTATTTTTCTTCTCTATCGAGTTCACTTCAGATTTGAGAGTTAATATGTAAGATGATGAAGTAGGTTTGTGCTAATTTTAGATAATTATTTATTTGTGGTTTGTTAGGTTTATAACCAATCGACTGCACGGAGGTCATTAAAGCTACGAACCATCTGTAGACTACCAAGCAAGAATATTTTAATCTCTTGGCTGTATAATTTACACGGGTTTGGTGTTTGTGTATAAACACCCCATACCTCTTTGTGTATACGTATACATATGCACGCCTCTCTCTCTTTCTCTACAAATACAAATTTCTTTCTTTTCTGTAGTATTCAGGTAATGTAGATTTACATATAATAAAATATTGTTAGGCACAAATGAAAGTCACTAGCATGCGGTTCATCTCTCTCTCTCTCTCTCTCTCTCTCTCTCTCTCTCTCTCTCTCTCTCTCTCTCTCTCTCTCTCTCTCTCTCTCTCTCTGAATAGGTATCCCAGTTGTCAGTGACCTTTCCCCTGGGTTTTCATACAATATTCACTCCAGCACCGACCAGCCATTTCCTTAGCCACTTCCTCATCTCCATCACGGTTATGAATCTCTCGAAAGCGTTCTTAAGGAACACATCGTTGATGCAGGAAAAAGCTCGGATGGCAAGTGAGATTTTATTGTCTGACAGGATGCATAGAGCTTTTCCTCTCACACAGTACTATTTGCAGACCAAGAACATTTTTTTTTTGTTCATTTTATTTCAAAGTCCAACCCTGTTGACGGTATACGTCTACCTCTCCTCAGGATGTTGCCTAACACGGTCTATTAATTCACAGGCGCCGGTTCACTGTTTGGTGAACAGTGACAGATACAAGGTGACTTACCCATGCGTCTCATCCCACCTGTGAATCGAGCCCAGGTACTGTTGGCTGTGAGCCGAACACTGTCAATGAACTGAATGCACATCTCAGTTGGTTAGGCTATGTCATGTCTACTGTAGCTCCAGGATCTCCAGTGAACACTAACAACCCTACTGTTACATCTACTTGTTTCAGACACCTGAAGGAGGAGCTGCCTGAATACTTGTCGCTGGAAAGGATCGAAAAAATGTCTGATAAGGAGCTGGATTATCACTACTTCAAGTAGGTCTTGCAGTTTGCTAAATGGTCAATGAAAAACAAATTTGCGTCAGCCGCAGGCTTTTTAAACACAGGTAGTCATTTCAATAACGGTAGACGCTTTTGGCAATATGAAGAATTAGACACGTGCAATACTCGTGTGTCTGTATTTGAATAAAGATACTCAGGTATTGCACATATTTCGAATTCCTCTCAGGGAGTCATTAAACATATGGACATCAACAACATCACTGATAAAAGAATAAGCAGCGGTGATCAGTGAGGACTGAGCCTCCACTTCCTGCGCTGAATGATCCTGTCGGGAAGCGCTTCACAATACTAAATATTATTCATATTGCTATCTTGAAAAATAAGTAATAATAAAAAGATATTTACGTTAATAAATACTCGTGGGAGTTGAGGGAAGTTAGCTGATTCACGAATCCATTAGCCGTCCTAAGTCTTGGGAAGGGGAAGGAGGGAAGTTGAGGTAACATGAGAATCAGGGGGTAGGTAGTACCTAGCCATGAGCCTACACCCATCGTTGCAATATTTTCTGTATCTGCTCTTAAATTATAAGTCGAATTTAGCGATGAAGCCTCTAGAGGCTAATATATCATACCACCTCTTATAAGTATTGTAGCTAAGGTTAGAGTTAGAGTAATTTAGTTCAGTATCTGTGATTACTCTTATCACAGCCTACACAAGTTGATAACAGGGCTACCCACTTGTGCCAGCGACCAGGGCGCCTCTCCTACCCACGTCAGTCACCCAAAAACACATGTGCGAGGAGTGCAGGTGACAGAACCTCGCCCAGTCACTCCGCTCTACTCCCCTTATAAAACAGTCTAGTTAATGAGGGTGACTTATCCTATACTAAACTAGTGCAGTAAAGAACATTAATATTTGTTATTACATTGCAACATGAATCATTATTATAATGAAAACGAAGCCCTAACCCTATTAGGGTCATACAGCTCTGCAGAGCAGAGGGTTTTGCTGGATCAAAGAGCAGCAAGGGTAGAGAGGAGAACAGAGGTAGAAATATAAAGGGGCTGTGAGGAGTATTAAAGGAAGTATCAATAAAACTTGTATAGTAAATCAGTTGCTGTCAAAAAGTCAAGGAAGGAAATGGAGTCAACGGCGGGTCTGTCAGCAAGGAGGGAAGATAAGGTAAGGGCGTTTGAATGGTGACGACTTCGGAGGTAAATTCTGCGTGCTCGTTGGTAGACTGGACAGTCCGATAGAATGTGGCAAATCGAAACTGGAACCTGGCAATTCTCACAGGGTGGAGCAGGACACCTCTCCATGAGATACCCATGAGTAAGATGAGTGTGCCCGATGTGAAGATGGGAGGGTGTAGTGTCCCAACCTTGGCATCGATGGAAAGATGTCCAGAAACCTAAACTTGGTTTGATAGAGTGTAATTTGTTATGAGTCATATCAGACTAATGTTGCCAACGAATGCGAAGTTGGTTAGAGATTACAACAAAATAGTCTGTGAATGGAATACCTCTGTATGAAACTGGGCGGTCATGTACTGCTGACCGCGCAGCGGTGTCTGCCTGTTCATCGCCCTGAACATCAACATGACCAGAGACCCAATGCGGCATAACCAAAGTTGTATACGAAGTACCAGGGGATAAGACGAATAAATTTTTTAGTAGCTTGCAAAGCACTAAGGTAGTCTGAGTCAGTCTACTACAAATGTCGAGGTAGGCACAGATTCAATACGGATAATTGTTATGAGAACTGCATACAATTCAGCTGTAAATATGCTAGCCGAGTCTAAAAAATACCCTCGAACTATGCTGTCCTGAAACAATGCTGCAAATCCGACCCTGTCAGAAGATTTAGAACCATCAGTGTACACTGCAATGGAATGAAAATGAGACCAAAAGTGATTAAGTAAAAGGGAGAAAGAAGCAACTGTAGGTATTTGAGCTGTCGCTCATGGCAGTGGGGAAGAACAGAAACAAACTGTAGGAACTTCGCAAGGGGTAAGGGAAAAGTTACATGCTAGATAAACATATACGACAAGGTCCTAGATGCACTAGAAAACAAAAAGAATGCAGATGTAATATATACAGACTTTGTAAAAGCCTTCGACAAGTGTGACCATGGCGTAATAGCGCACAAAATGCGTGCTAGAGGAATAACAGGAAAAGTTGGTAGATGGGTCTATAATTTCCTCACAAACAGGGGGCAACTAAAGAGAAGACAATAGTGAATGTAGACGAAGAGAAAAGGGACGGAATAAGCAGGGGCGATAAACAAACAATGAACCTCTTTTAATGTCCATTAATATCCTGTATATGGAAGGATTGCGAAGGTCATGAGAGTGGACAAAATAGCACAGGCAATGAGCATTATGGCGATCATTCAAGGATGGAATATTCGCCTCTACATATAGGCTCTCAGTAGGTGAGGAGCAAAAATCACCTAGACATAAATGTAATCCTGATGATGGATGGGGCCAAGTTTAGAAAGAGTTGCAGGAGAGGCCGCTGAATATATCTGATCGCCATAATCTAGTTTCGATAAAATCAGGGCCAAATGCAGTCGAAGGAGAGCTCAACGTCAGCCCCCCATGAAGGATGAGTGAAAGTTTTTAAGGAGGTTCAGTTGGCTATGACAAGTTGCCTTCAAGGAGGTAATGTGGGTTTTCCAGGATAACCGACGGTCAAACAGAAGGCCGAGAAACCTGACTGTATCACGTTCAGGGACACATGACCCATACAGGTACAATGGAGTATCAGGGACAATAGAACATCTAGTGAATGTAATTTGGTGTTTTAGTACCAGAAAATTTAAACCCATGGGTAGTGGCCCAATTGGAAACTAGGTTGACAACGATCTGGAGAGAAGCTGCAATGGGGCGACAGTCAACGCCTGCACAAGCCATAGCGAAGTCGTCAACGTATAGTGATGACCAAATATAAGATGGAAGGACAGATGCCATATCATTTATAGCAAGGAGAAAAAGTGTGGCAATAAGGAGACATCCGAGGGGGACACCCTCAGCTTGGACAAATTCAGGGGAAAGCAGATTATTTACTCAAACATGGAAATGTCTCTCAGATAAGAAGTTCTTAAGGAAAATGGCAGATTGCCTCGGAGGCCTAAGGAGTGAGCTTGGGCCAAGATGTTATATCTCCAAGTAGTGTCGTATGCCTTCTCGAGATCAAAAAAGACTGTTATAACAAAGTGGTTACTAGCTCTCGTGTGCTTAAATCAAGGAGGCACTCTGTGGTCCTTTTGTAGCAATATTGGCCTCATGCAGAATGTTTCAAATATATCACACGAGCACAAGCAAGAGACCACCAAGGCACGCATTTCTAAGAATTCCTGCTCTTGGTTCGGGGTATAGAATATGAAGCCAAGGTTAAAACTGATATCACCAGTTTGATGTGAGTACAGGTCCCAGTTCACTCTGTCAAATTGCCAACATGGGCTTTGAGGAGACTGAAAATTCGAATGGGAAGTAAGGAGGATAGGAAAATGATTGTTATAATGTAAATCCGGGAGTACAGACCAGGTGCAGTTGATGAAGAGCAAACTGAGAGATCGATGCAAGAAAGAGTTGAGCGTGAAGGTCAAAATGGGTGGGAATACCTGTATTTAAAACATGGAGGGGGAGAAAAGTGAGAAGAACCTCTAAATGAATGTCACGAGAGTCACAGTGAGACCCCCCTAGAGAAAATGGTGAGCATTAAAATCGTCTAATAACAGAAGCGAAGAGATATATAAAGAACAGACTGTATACCACTTATTCAAGTAGATGCATGCTGCAGTGTAGTGCAGTGAAGTGTGAACAAAGATCTAATGGTATGGTATACCACTGCATACAAGAAGTGCATTTTCATTAAATGTTCCATCGTAAAATGGATCCAATGAATGTAATAAAATATAGCCAGAGACAGGATGGATAACAGTGGAGCATAATCAGGGTTCTTGTTAACGAGCACAAACAGGGTAAAACTGGAAGAGCAAAACCTGGGGCTCACCATGATTTCTCTGAGACCTCGGATATTCCACTGTAAATAAGCCATGATTTGTGAAGAGAAGGTATCTTTTTTCTTTTTCTTTTTAGAAAAGAAGAGAAAAAGAAAGAAAAAAGACAAAAGGGAGGGGGAAAATGGAGGGGTAGCTCCTAGGAGGAATGAAAGGGCCATAAATCCCCTTCTGCACCCAAGAAAACTTCAGCACAGCTAGCAGTGCAGATGCAGCATGGAATCCATGCCATACCCTGCCTTTCATGCCAGTAAACCAGCAATCTGGGATAGCAACCTCACTTCTACCAGGCCACCTCGGTGGATAAAAAAGATGGCAGTCGGTTTCCCGCCACGAGGTAAAACCTTCTTCAGCCACCACCTCCGACAGGCAGCCTCCAGAGATACACCCGTTACCTGAAAGACACCCAGACTGGAGACACGGTAGACTGGAGAGGGATCGGGACATCTCCAGATGATCCAGATTCCATGGCAAACTATATTACTACCAAGGACCTCAACGAAATGGGATGCACCATGGTACCCTTCCCCCCAACCTAGGAACTAGAATGCCTGAGGGAAGGACCCCAAAAGCTTCAAACAGAAAAGGTAAAGGGGAGGGATGGGGAGAGGAGGATGAATGGGAAAGGAGGGATGGGGAAGATGAGGCAGGGAAGGGGGTATTGGGGGTAATTAGGTTTGGTCGGAGGAAGTAGACTGATGGTCCAATTCTTCAGACAAATAGCCTCTTCGCCGTGGCAAGAAACCCCCCCCCCCTTTAAGAGGCAACATGAGCTAGACTACTCTTCACATTCACCTTGCGTAACGAATCCGCGGCTTCTCTCATACAGAAAGGCCGGTTGCAGATCAGTGACCCATAGATGTATCTCACGGTGTTCATAACTGAGCTAACGACACGGACCCCGACACCTCACGATAATATCTGTTAACAGTACCCTTGAATGCACAATTATATGTATGTTACTGGCACTACCCTTCATTTCATCAGATACAACACTACACTCACATACACTGCCCTGTATGGAATCAGAGATAAGCAACCCAGTTTTCTGGAAACGGGATGGCAGGTTTCCCTGGACTGGATTCAACTAATTACTTGATTGGATAATTGACGAATTAGTCATACATCTACACATATACCTTCTATTTTACAGAATAATAATCAACTGTACCTACATTTTCCTTGGCGTGTTTCAGAATCCATGACTATGATAACAACTTCGGTCTTGACGGGTTAGAGCTGCTGGCAGCCATTGTTCACATAGCCGCTGACGACGACGACGATGACGAGGTCATCATAGACGAAGAGAAATTGAAGGGACTCTCTCAGCAGGAGAGGAAGATCCTGCAGGACCACCGCCAACAGAAATGGGATGAGAAGTTGAAGTTTTACACTGGTGCGTACAAAAACCTAAGGTCGTGTTAAAACTGCAATTACAAAGACGGTAAAGCGACACATACCGCAGATGAGATCTGCATGAGGCTTTATTAAGTATTTGGTAAAGCTTCATGTAAGTGAAACATCGTGTCAGCTATGCTAAATTTCAACTAGTAATGAGGCTTTCTGTAATTAAGTGGATGATTAATTATATCCCGTTAAATGCCCATTTATTAAGATTATAACTATTATTCTAATTATATTATGATTATCATTATCAATATGAGGTATTAAATCTTGGAATTGTTTCACCAGCTGTTTGCCAGTCGTTAAATTCTTGTTGCAACAGTGATAATACACGAGGCTTGAATATCAGTAATTCAGCACTGGTTAAAACTGCTGGTATTGATGAATGAGACAGTTGTGTAACACCTAGGTATCTTTGTTGTGGAAACGTTTCGCCAGTCAGTGATTAAGTCAGTTCAACACAGAGAAGAACGGTGAAAGATGAGGAGGAGTTCCAGGTAATCAATCCCTCAGCCTGGAGTTATGTGCTCAGTCTTATCAAGATTGATGGATTGAACACACTGACTCTAGGCTGAGGGACTAAATAGCTCATTTTTCATCATTATTCTCTGTATTGGACTGATGAAACTACCGGTTAGCGAACGTTCCCACATTATACTCAAGCGTTGTAAAAGTCTCATTCAAGCTGTTTGTTTTCTAAATTTACATAATAATAGTAACAAGTGCTAGTATAGCTTAGAGGTGTTCGGTTATTATTATTATTATTATTATGTTATTTTATGTCAAATGGTGAGAGTTATCGTAACTTTCTCATATGACAGAATTGGTGGACGACGTGTTGGACGAGAACGACAACAACAAAGATGGGTACCTGTCGTGGGGAGAATTTCGACTGGCCCAAAACCGCAGGAAATAACTTTGCCTAGGCAGCCTCCGCCGTCCAGCAGCTGGATTACGCCCTGCCACTTTACCCTCACCCTCATAACAGTCCACTCACAAAACCTGTTCGTAGCCTATCCTACCTTCCTCGCTTACTCCTATAGTTTTTTATTTTTCGCGTACATGATGTCCACGTTACGTCTCATGTAGGATGGAAGGTAACTTAGGTAGTAAAGCTCTCTGCTGACCTCTATCGTACTTGAGGCTCTCGTTGGTGCTTTATCAAGTACGACAAGGCTCCACCGAAGGCAGAATGTACTTAATGTAAAAGGCTTGCTCTGTCCACGTGTCTGATTCACCTTTTATAAATTACATAATAATGATCTTACTGTAGTTAGTATCACGTCCAGATAGAGATATATTGTCAGAAAAATACATGTGTACCAATACCTTATTATTGCATTAATACTATATTCATGGGAAAGAGAGCTAAACCCGTAAGGCCGTACAGTTTAGGAATGGGAGGAAATCTGATCTGGGCCGAGGTAGAGGAAAGCAGCATCAATTCCTTGGATCAAGACTCCTTCAGCAGCATCTTTCAGGGAGTTTATACTGTTTAAAATCCTCGCATCAAAAGGGTATACCAAAAGTCCCTCACACAAAGAATACTTCAAGGGGATTACAACAAGGTATTGTGACTCGCGATTACCTAACGAAGGCTCGAGCCTTTTAAACTGCTTGCGGGGAATTACTCTTACTAGTTTAACGCTTTACGTAAAATCCTCACGCAAGTTTTTTGTTGAAACTCGTTATCCAAGAAGTGTGTTCTCCATACCTATAATTATGGGTGTTCGTAATGCCAGACTAGTCACCAGTGACTTCCGTTATGCCAGACTAGTCATCAGTGACTTCCATAATGTCAGACTAGTCACCAGGGTATCAGATCAACGCAGCAGGAGCTGTTTCAATCACTGCTACCATTAACCCAACAGTTCGGTGTCCTCTTAACTCACACACGCAACCTAACTCCACCTCTCTCTCGCCGCTGTAAATTCCAACTTAATGGCTATAATCATAACCGTAATTTTTAAAAAGGTGGACTGGAATGCCAGTGGAAGGCCTCTATCAAACGACCAAAAACTCTAGCTGCGGGTAATCATATGGCTACGACCCGAGTCAGGAAACCCTTATGTCTCCTGACGAATAAAACAACCGCCCTCTCATCAGGTGGGCAGGTGTTGCGGTTTGCAATACCTGCCTTGCCCAATTACGTGGGCAGGTGTTGCTGACAGCAACGCCTGCCTCGCGCATCCAGGTGGGAAAGTGTTGCTGACAGCAACACCTGACTAGCTCCCACCTTATCACGTTCATGGAGGGGAGCGGTAAACCCGTAGGGAGGGGGTCACAGCGCCTGAGTGGGGGGTTAGGAATGAGAATCAAATTCGATCCAATTAAGGGGACAACAGGTTAAGCTCCTTGAATCAAGATCCTCCCAGCGGCATCAAGGAGCCTTGCCCTGAGGAGCCTAGCGCTCACAGAACTCACTTCCTTCCTCGGCCTGAGGTTTCAGCTGAATTATGGTAATTACCCCATTAATATGCACAAGACGTCTGCACGACCCCAAAAATCATTATATCAGAACTTCATTAAGAACGCTGGACTGCGTTCATTGGAAGCGCTAAGCTCGTAAGAGAGGTTATACAGCGCCTTGGGAGTGGGAGGTAATCACGTACGATGTAATGAAGGTAAGAGTACATCCATCTCCTCGGATCAGGAGTCCTTCGCTGGCATCAAGGCTCACATCTTGAATGATCGAGGGCACACACACACACACACACACACACACACACCACACACACACACACACACACACACACACACACACTGTAAGTGAGTAAACGAGATGATGGGATATGTGACAACAGTTTGCAAGGAAGCTGAGGAGAGGTTTGTACCCAAGGGTAACAGAAATAACGAGAAAACCAGGATGAGCCCTTGGCTCACCCATAGGTGTAGAGAGGCCAAAACCAAGTGTGCTAGAGAATGGAAGAAGTATGGAAGGCACAGGAACCAGGAGAATAAGGAGAAAAGTCGTAGAGCCAGAAATGAATATGCATCGGTAAGAAGGGAGGCCCAACGATAATATGAAAATAATATAGCAGCGAAAGCTGCTGTTGTACAGCCACATCAGGAGGAAAACAACAGTCAAGGACCAGGTAATCAGGCCGAGGAATGGAGGAGGAGAGATCACAAGAAACGACCGCGAATTATGTGAGGAACTCAACATGAGATTCAAGGAAGTGTTGACAGAGGAGACAGAAGGGATTTAGAAAGACGGTAGAGGTGGGGTACACCACCAAGTGTTGGCCACAATACATACAACCGAGGAAGAAGTGAAGAGGCAGCTAAGTGAGCTAGATACCTCAAAGGCGATGGGGCCAGATAATGTCTCCCCTTGGGTCCTGAGAGAGGGAGCAGAGGTGCTATGTGTACCCCTAACAATAATGTTCAGCACATCTTTCGAAACAGGGCGACTACCAGAGGTATGGAAGATAGCAAATGTAGTTCCAATTTTTAAAAAAAGGAGACAAACACGAAGCATTAAACTACAGACCAATGTCACTGAGACGTGTAGTATGCAAAATCATGGAGAAAATTATCAGGAGAAGAGTGGTGGAACACTTAGAAAGGAATGAGCTTATCAACGACAACCAGCACGGTTTCAGGGACGGGAAAGCTGGAGGACCAGGCAGGGATAACAGGGAAGGCACTGCAATGGATCAGGGAACACCTGTCAGGAAGACAAGAGCGAGTCATGGTGCGTGGCGAGGTGTCAGAGCGGGCGCCTGTAACGAGCGGGGTTTCACAGGGGTCAGTCCTAGGACTGGTGCTGTTTTCGGTATTTGTGTACATGACGGAAGGAACAGACTCCGAAGTGTCCCTGTTTGCAAATGATGTGAAGTTAATTCAGTGGGATGAGAACCAGGCAGAACTACAAAAGGACTTGGAAAGGCTGCAGGCCTGGTCCAGCAACTGGCTCCTGGAGTTTAACCCCTCACCAACTGCAAAGTCATGAAGACTGGGGAAGGGCAAAGAAGACCGCAGACAGAGTACAGTCTAGAGGGCCAGAGACTACAAACCTCACTCAAGAAAAAGGATCTAGGGGTGAGTATAACACCAGGCACATCTCATGAGGTGCACATTAACCAAATAACTGCTGCAGCATACGGGAGTCAAGCAAACCTAAGAACAGCATTTCGACATCTTAATAAGGAATCGTTCAGGACCCTGTTCACTGTGTACGTTAGACCCATATTGGAGTATGCAGCACCACTTTCGAACCCACACCTATCCAAGCATGTAAGAAAACTAGAGAGGAGAGGTTAAGGGAAATCGACCTGATGACACTGGAAGACAGGAGAGATAGGGGGGATATGATAACGACATATAAAATACTGAGAGTAATCGACATGGTAGACAGACACAGGATGTTCCCGAGATGGGAGACAGCAACAAGGGGTCACAGTTGGAAGTTGAAAACTCAGATGAATCACAGGGATGTTAAGAAGTATTTCTTCAGTCACAGAGTTGTTAGGAAGTGGAATAGTTTGGGAAGTGATGTAGTGAAGGCAGGATCCATACATAGCTATAAGAAGTATGATAAAGCTCATGGAGAAGGAAGAGTGACCTAGTAGCGACCAGCGAAGAGGCAGGGCCAGAAGCTGTGACTCGACTCCTGCAACCACAACTGAGTACAACTAGGTGAGTACACACACACACACAATATACACACCATATAAATGCATATGCCACACACACACACACACACACACACAACACACACACACACACACACTCCTCTCTCTCTCTCTCTCTCTCTCTCTCTCTCCCCCTAATCTCTCCCTGCTGCTGTCCCCCTACCTCCCACCTCATATACTTCTCCCCTGCCTCCCATATATCCCCTAGTACCCCTTAAATCTCTCCCTGCCACTGTCCTTCCCTCCTATCTCATATCCTTCTCTCCCCTGCCCTGCCTCCCCCCCCTTCCCCTCTGTACAACACCCAGCTATCACAAACACTCACTCGAAATCTCATAGGTTTGTTCTGGGGTTCAATGGGTTACCCAAGAAGGCCGAGAACCAGGGGGCTGGTGAAACCTGGGAGGGAAGATTGGGAGGCAAAGCTCAAAAAAAGGGAGAAAGAGTGGGGAAGGAAACTAGAAGAGCCTGGCAGGAAAATGGAGGAGAGGATAGCTGCAGAGAGCAGGAAGTGGGAGCAACAAGCCATAGAAGCAGAAGCTAAGATACAGTGCTTAGAAGAGGAACTGAGAAACCTGAAACAGCTTAAAGAGGAAAATGATGGTACAGACATAACATCAGGAACTTCTGCATGAGGCACAGACAAGGGGCCTGGAGGAAGCATAGATGTTATACTGCATTCAAGGGTTCTATCAGACCCACATGGGGCCAAGGCAAAGATGAGGAGCACACTAGGAGCAAATGAGAGGTCTGAAGACAATGAAGAGGCTATGACATATGCAGAGACTCGAACAGACACCTGCAGGGGCCAGGAAGAGCTGAGCAGGAAAGACAGTCCATTGAGCATAAGGGCCTCAGCCAGGGAAAGGGTTGAAGGAAGAAAGGAACACTCCAATGGAAGGAACTAAAACACCTCATAGGATGCAATGGGAGACACAGTGGGAGGAAGAAAGGGCAAAATCACTTTTTGTCTATGGGCTCCAGGAAGTTGAAGGGGAAACCTATGATGAAAGGAAACAGGAGGAGAAAAAAGTGATTGAAGGTATCATGAAAGCAAAAGGTGAGGGCGACATGACCCAGGTGGTAAATTTTCGGAGAATTGGGTGGTTTGCATGGGGACGGAAACGGCCTCTCAAAGTAATTTTCAAGACAGAATCAACTCGACTGAGAGACAAACAAGAGTACCAGAGTGTGTACCTCGATCGAGACAGAACACAAGAGGAAAGGTTGATACTGAAAGAGAGAGTACAAAAACGAAAGGAGGAACGAGAGGAAATGACAAAGGTGAGCAGAAGAATCCAGATGCAGGTGGAAGGGCAAACACACCCTCCAGAAACACCTGCAGAAGGACTCCAACTGCAGAAACACCTGCAGAAAGACTCCAAGGCTGCCCTCTGCCCTCACCCCCCACACCACAAACCCCACCCATATAGCAACCCATTATGGGAGCTCTGGACCCACCCCTACCACACCCCCATAGGCCCCTGCCAGGGCTCCTGATCCCCCAACCCCAATCTTCTCTCAGGATCACAGTATTAGAAAAGAAGTTGATGGTTTGGTACATGAACGCAGATGGAATAACTAATAAATGTTAGGAGTGGCAGGAAATAATCAATAAAAGTCCCCAGGCATCATAGCAGTCACAGAAACGAAACTCACTGAGACGATAACAAATGCAATCTTCTCTCCAGGATATCTAATCCTGAGGAAAGATAGAAAGAGCAGAGGGGAAGAGGGGTTGCACTGCTCATAAAAAACTGATGGAGATTTGAGGAAATGGAAGGGATAGATGAGAATGAAGGAAGGGATTACATAGTAGGTACACTTCAGTCTGGGAAACATAAGGTAGTCATTGCAGTGATGTATAATCCACCACAGAACTGCAAGAGGCCAAGAGAGGAATATGAAGAGAGCATCAGAGCAATGGTGGGCACACTGGCCGAGGTGGCAAGAAGAGCTCACTTGAGCAGAGCAAAGTTACTGGTAATGGGCAATTTCAACCACAGGGAGATCGACTGGGAAAACCTGGAGCCACATGGGGGTCCCGAAATATGGAGAGCCAAGATGACGGATGTGGTACTGGAAAACCTTATGCATCAACATGTTAAGGACACTACCAGAGAGAGAGGGGAGGATGAACCAGCAAGACTGAATCTTATGTTCACCCTGAGCAGTTCAGACATCGAGGACATCACGTATGAGAGGCCTCTTGGAGCTAGTGATCACATGGTTCTGTGTTTTGAATACATAGTAGAATTACAAGTAGAGAGGGTAACGGAGCTGGATGGGAAAAGCCCAACTATAAAAAGGGGGGCTACACAGGTATGAGGAATTTCCTGCAGGAGGTTCAGTGGGACAGAGAATTGGCAGGAAAATCAGTAAATGAAATGATGGAATACGTAACAACAAAATACAGGGAGGCAGAGGAAAGGTTTGTTCCCAAGGGCAATAGAAATAATGGGAAGATCAAAGTGAGTCCTTGGTTTACCCGAAGGCGTAGGGAGGCAAAAACTAAGTGCACCAGAGAATGGAAAAGGTACATGAGGCAAAGGACCCAGGAAAAAAGAGAGACTAGTCGAAGAGCCAGAAACGAGTATGCAGAGGTAAGGAGGGAAGCCCAGCGACAGTAGGAAAACGACATAGCATCGAAAGCCAAGTCTGACCCGAAACTGCTGTATAGCCACATAGAAGGAAGACAACAGTCAAAGACCAGGTGATCAGGGTGAGGAAAGAATGTGGGAAACTCACCAGAAGCTATCAAGAGGTATGTGAGGAGCTTAACATGAGATTTAAGGAAGTATTTACAGTGGAGACAGGAAGGCCTCTGGGTGGACATAACAGAGGGGGAAGCCAATAAGGAATATACAAACAAGTGTTAGATGACATACACACAACTGAGGAGGAGGTTAAGAAGCTGCTAAGGGACCTTGATACCTCAAATTCAGTGAGACCAGACATCTCCCCATGGGTCCTTAGAGAGGTCGCAGAAATGCTGTGTGTGCCACTAACCACAATCTTCAACACATCCCTTGAAACTGGGCGACTACCTGAGGTATGGAAGACGGCAAATGTAGTACCCATATTTAAAAAAGGAGATAGAAACGAGGCACTAAACTATAGACCAGTGTCACTGGCATGTATAGTATGCAAAGTCATGGAGATTATCACCTGGAACAGAACATGAGTATAAACGCCAACCAGCACTGATTTATGGAAGGCAAATCCTGTGTCACAAACCTACTGGAGTTTTGTGATAAAGTAACAGAGGTAAGACACGAGAGAGAGGGGTGGGTTGATTGTATCTTCTTGGACTGCAAGAAGGCCTTCGACACAGTTCCTCACAGGAGATTGGTGCAGAAGCTAGAGGATCAGGCACGTATAACAGGAAGGGCACTGCAATGGATCAGAGAATATCTGGCAGGGAGGCAACAACGAGTCACGGCACTTGATAGTGTATCACAGTGGGCACCTGTGACGAGGGGGGTCCCACAGGGGTCGGTCTTAGGACCAGTGTTATTTCTGGTATATCTGAATGACATGATGGAAGGGTTAGACTCAGAAGTGTCCCTGTTCGCAGATGATGTGAAGTTAATGAGGAGAATTAAATCAGATGAGGATCAGGTAGGACTTCAAAGAGACCTGGACAGGCTGGACACCTGGTCCAGCAACTGGCTTCTAGAATTTAACCCCGCCAAATGCAAAGTCATGAAGATCGGGGAAGGGCAAAGAAGCCCGCAGACGGAGTATAAGATAGGTGGCCAAAGACTGCAAACCTCGCTCTAGGAGAAAGATCTTTGGGTGAGTATAACACCGAGCACGTCTCCGGAAGCACACATCAACCAGAAAACTGCTGCAACATATGAGCGCCTGGCAAACCTGAGAATAGCGTTCCGATACCTTAGTAAGGAATCGTTCAAGACACTGTACACCGTGTAAGTCAGGCCCATACTGGAGTATGCAGCACCGTTTGGTACCCACACTTGATCAAGCACGTAAAGAAATTAGAGAATATGCAAAGGTTTGCGACAAGGTTAGTTCCAGAGTTAAGGGGAATGTCCTAAGAAGAAAGGTTATGGGAAATCGGCCTGACGACACTGGAGGACAGGAGGGTTAGGGGAGACATAATAACAACATACAAAATACTGCGTGGAATAGACAAGGTAGATAGAGACAGGATGTTCCAGAGAGGGGACACAGAAACAAGGGGTCACAATTGGAAGTTGAAGACCCAGGTGAGTCAAAAGGTTGTTAGGAAGTATTTCTTCAGTCATAGAGTAGTCAGGAAGTGGAATAGCCTATCAAGTGAGGTAGTGGAGGCAGGAACCATACATAACTTTAAGATGAGGTATGATGAAGCTCATGGAGCAGGGTGAGAGGACCTAGTAGCACTCAGTGAAGAGGCGGGGCCAGGAGCTGAGTCTCGGCCCCTGCAACCAAAATTAGGTGAGTACACACGCTACACACACACTACACAGAAAACTACACACACACACACACATACACACACACACACACACACACACACACACACACACACACACACACACACACACACACACACACACACACACACACACACACACAGACACACACACACACACACACACACACACACACACACACACACACACACACACCACCACACACACACGACACACACAGACACACACACACACACACACACACACACACACAGACACACACACACACACACACACACACACACACACACACACACACACACACAAAACATAATATCAACAGTGCTGATGATGTTATAATATATTTATTATGGCAAAATAGGTTTGAAATGTTGGTCTTGCCACGAGATGCTTCCCACGAATCGTTATAAAGCAGCTGACAGATAGTCCAGGGAGGACTGAAACATCGTGTAATGTTACACAAGAGACCGAAACTTCGTGTAACGTTTCCTCTCCACTTTGTAGATCAGTTGTGAATTGCTGCACGACGTTTCGCTCCACCTTAGACTATTATCAGGCTATTTTAAATGGTCCAAAGGAAGTATCTTGTGACAAGATAATGTAATTTAAAGTGTTGAAGTAAGAGAACAAGTTTGTATGAGACACGCGAGTCTTCAGGCATGGAAGGAATGGAGAAGAGAAACAAACGCGAACTATCGGAACTTCCCAAGGAAAGAGAATGGTGAGTGGCGAACGTATAGAGAAGGTAAATAAAGATGCATAATAAGAACGAGAATATGAGATTCAAGTGTCTTAATAAATGGGAGAGACGATTAAAATTAATTAAGTCTTGTTAATGCTGCAATTGTTCTGTGTGGGGAAGGGTCATGAAGGTCATGGAAGCGGACAAAATTGTGGAGACAATAACTATCTCGTCAGTCTTGCAAAGAAAGGAAGTTAGGTTCCGTACACACGCTCTCTACTGGTTAACATCAGAAAGCTCCTGAACACAAGTCTAAAACTTGATGATAACATCGGCTCAGTTCAATTCCTGAAACAGAGGTTTGGTAAGTTGGGGGAGGAAGAAGGATGGGTGAGGATGGAATGTGGAGGAGGGGTTAGGTGGGGAGTGTGAATAGGATCAGGTTTAGAGACGGTAAGGAAGGCTGAGGAATATAGTTGATGTCTGTAGTGGAACTTAGATTAGAGCTGAATGTAGGCAGAGAAACGTTTGTTTATCAGCTTCAGAGAAAAAGAGGTAGAGCTTTCAGTAGATTTAGTTTGTCTTAGCTATGATGAGTAAGACACATGCACAGCACTTGGGTATCTTTACTGATGAAACGTTTCGCCTACACAGTAAGTTTCTTCAGTCAAATACAGGGTATTAGAAGGTATAGTAGTGAAGTGAAGATGATATAATCAGTCTGTCAACGGAGTGACTACATCATCATTCTGTAATTGACTGAAGAAGCCTACTAGGTAGGCGAAACGTTTCCATAATAAAGATATGCAACGGCTGCGCGTGTGTCTTACTATCAGCTTGTAAGTATTTTATTCCATTATCAACAATATTGCCTTAGTCATAGCGAACCCACAACCACACGAGGGAGCCCAATTTGAAGCACCATCAATAGCGTATTAGGCTGTTAAGAGTTGAATTGCTCGTTCCCACACAACCATTAGAAAAAAACAGCAAGTCTTACATAGAAGGATGACCAAGTAGAGTAGGAACAATGGTAATACTTAAATCGCAGCTTGGCAGTAGACCAACCTTCACAAAGTCAGAGATAAAGTTATTTATGTGAACACTGTGGTACCTCGCTTATAAGAATTTTTATGGAAAAGTGGCGGTTTGCCTCGGATGTGTACGATATTATGGCCTTGAAACATGACACAATGCTAAGTTGTGTAGTAGGCTTTCTTCAGGTCGATAAGGACTACAATAACTTACTGGCTATCAGTGGAGGCACTGAAGACTTTTGTATGGAAACAGATTACGGGGAAGGGGGGGGGGGATCTACAGTGGAGGGCCCTTTCTAGGACCAAATTCATGAAGGGAGAGTTATGGTTTCTTAGTATCACAGGAAATACGAAACTTTGTTAACGAAGCTCTCCATCTACTTGAAAACAGAGCTAGAAAGTTCGATGGGTATACAATGAGAGGTGTCTTGGCTCTAGGTATCTGACTTTTTAAAACTTAGGACTATTGAGGTTTTCCATTGAAAAGGTACAAGCCTATCGAACCAAATTAGATTCTGAGAAGGTTTAAGAGGAGAACTAGTGCTATAAGGCCTAACTGTGGAAGTATATGGAACATGATGTTATCAGACACAGCTGCTGTTTGTTGGTACCCAGAGAGATGATGCGAGTTTATAGAGTGATGGCAACGTTATTAAGATATTTCAATTTGAGACACGAAATCTGGTGGGGGTGGATTCTCACTCGGATCTGGACTGAACAAGGTAAATGTAGCCCTTGAGCAGTATGGGAGAGATGATGACCAATTAGTTTGGTAATTCGAAAAGGAGCTGCAACTTTTTCTGTCAACTGCAGGAACGGTGGTAAGAGCCAGGAGAATACTTGCTCGCTAACTTCCGTTTTTTTTTTTAAATTGTATACAGAGGTAGTGGCAGTTACAGTGGATACACAAGAAAGCTAACATCATAACACTATGCGTGCGCTCTAGCTTGTTCGTAAGCTATGTATATAAACTGGTTGTAACGTTAGCGGCTCACGCAGCAGGTTTTCAAACCAACTGCGCTGACAGGTATGTTTATTCAGGTATACACATTTACAATTACATAGAATTATCATACATAGCAGCACCTGGGATAACCCAAAAATAAGTCAGAGTGGCTTATTTCCATTGGGGTACTTTTTGTTACCTTATCAATAATATTACATTAATATAAAAATCAAATGTGGCAGATAAGAAATTCTTTAAAAATGACACAAAACAAATAATATAAAATATTGAATAATGTATGATAAAGATAAAATAAGGAGAATATAATAATTATGACAATAAAAAAAACACGAAGAACATTAAATTATAATTGAGTTGACTCTGAAAATCAATTATTAATCTGTTGGAATTGCACGAACTCACAAAAGAAATGAATTATAGAATGCTAGTAAAATTATGAATAATCACTGAAAAACAATGAAAAATAAAAGATAATAAATATATATATCAGAAATTAATAATCCTCTCTAGGGAATATATTTATTGCCCTAATAACAGGTGTTGCTAGGGACTTGTCCCTCCTTGGTGGGACAGCTTGACAGCCATTGCTAAATAGCAGTAGGTTGTGCCTGGATTTGTTGCTTGCAGGGGTATCGTTTTGCAGGAGCATCATTGACTTTCTTCAAGAGGTCAGCGAAATTGCTGGCAGCTTGAGGGAGAGCTGCTGTGTGGCAGTGTGTTGGCGTCCAGGTGGACGTCGGGATACCACCAGGGAACATTCTTTAGTTTTTATTATGTTTACCCGAGGTCCGAGGGATTACAAGGGTGGCTGCAGAGAGAACATTGGTGTTGAGGATTCTTAACAACTTGTCTGTAGATGAACCAGGAGGAACACCAGGAAGAGACGTAGTGTATAAAGTGGCTATAGTCAGAGTCTATGTTGACATTGAGATACACGAGAAGGGCGAGAAGCAACACTGGTCTTCAAGACAGAGGATAACGAATAAGGCACATGTGGAACACTCTGGTGTCTTTCTGAAACGTTTCTCCAACACAGTATTCCCCTTCAGTCAAATACAGAAGTGAACACCAAAATGTTTCCGCATATATCTTATTAAAATAAACACCTCGGTATTGCAAACCATTACTACAGAGGTTAGGTTAGGCAAGATTCTTCAGGAAACAGGACAATTGTTTCATGACACGAGTTTTAGTCATATGATGACCCACCACTAAATCTTTTGGTCATTTGACCGAAGCCTTCCACTGGCTAACCAGTCCAATCACTTTAAAAAAAATGTTAAAGAAATCATCATTTGATGTTTGGTTACACAAGAGGTGGAGAGAGAGAGAGAGAGAGAGAGAGAGAGAGAGAGAGAGAGAGAGAGAGAGAGAGAGAGGAGAGAGAGAGGAGAGAGAGAGAGAGAGAGTACAGACTAGCTGGTCTCTGTGAGAGTGACAATGCCACCCTCCTCCAGACCAACTCATTAACTTCATAAATATCTGACAGAAATCTTTTTCAAACGAGTGCTAATTACAGCCATTTTCCTTGGTGAGGGATTTTTTTTTATTTAATTATCACTGATTTTTTCCCCTCTCCATTTGTTGCTAATTTGCTCGTTTTTTTCCTCTTTCTTTTCCATCCATCATTCCTCTTTCCTCTGTTTTCCTCCGTTTTCTCGTATCTATTTATCTCTCTCGTTCACTTTTATTTCTGTATCGCTTATCTGTATCATCATCCATACATATACCTTGTTATTTTACGAGAGAGAGAGAGACAGAGAGAGAGAGAGAGAGAGAGAGAGAGAGAGAGGAGAGAGTGGAGAGGAGAGAGGAGAGAGAGAGAGAGAGAGGAAGAGAGGAGAGAGAGAGAGAGAAGAGAGAGAGAGAGAGAGAGAGAGAGAGAGAGAGAGAGAGAGAGAGAGAGAGAGAGATGAGAAGAGAGAGAGAGAGAGAGAGATGAGAGAGAGAGAAGAGAGAGAGAGAGGAGAGAGAGAGAGAGAGAGAGAGAAGAGAGAGAGAGAGAGAGTTGAGAGAGATGACAGAGAGAGAGAGACGAGAGAGAGAGAGAGAGACAGAGAGAGAGAGAGAGAGAGAGAGAGAGAGAGAGAGAGAGAGAGAGAGAGAGAGAGAGAGAGAGAGAGAGAGAGAGAGAGAGAGAGAGAGAGAGTTCGCCTATTTCCTATTTGTAATTATCTATTTATGGTTGCAGGGGTCGATTCACAGCTCCTGGTCCCACCTTTTCGCTGGAAGTAGCTAGGTTTACTCTCTCATTGCTCCATGAGCTTTATCGTATCTCTTCTTAAAGCTATGTAACTCATCTGAGTTTTCAACTTCCAGTTGTGCCGTCTTGTTGCTGTGTTCCATTTCTGAAACATTCTGTCCTTATCCACCTTGTCAATTCCTCTCAGTATTTTGTATGTCGTTATCATGTCTTCCCTATCACTCCTGTCCTCCAGTGTTGTCATTTCGACTTCCTTTAACTTCTCCTCGTAGGACATATCCCTTAGCCCCGGCATTAGTCTTGTTGCAAACCCTCGTTTGCACTTTCTCTTGACGTGCTTGCATACTCCAATATGGGCCTGACGTACACGGTGCACAGTCTTGAACTATTCCTTTCAATTCTTAGGTTTGCCAGGCGCCCATATGTTGAAGCAGTTATTTGGTTGATGTGCGCTTCAGGAGATGTGCTCGGTATACTCACTCCAAGATCTTTTTTCTTGAGTGATTTTTGCAGTCTTTGGCCTCATAGCCTGTACTCTGTCCGAGAACTTCTTTAACCTTCCCCAGTCTTCATGACTTTGCACTTGGTAAGGTTAAACTCCAGGAACCAGTTGTTATACCAGGCTTGCAGACTGTCCAGATCCCTTTGTTGCCCTAATTGATCCTCATCCACTTGGATTCTCCGCATTAGCTTCACGTTGTCCGCAAACAGGGGCACCTCTGAACCTATCCCTTCCGTCATGTCATTCACATTTGCCAGAGACAGCACCATCCTAGCACTGACTCTTGTGAAACCCCGCTCGTCACAGGCGCCCACTCTGACATCTCGATACGTACCATCACTCGTTGTTTCCTTCCTGTCAGGTATTCTCTGTTCCATTGCCTTTTCTGTCATTCCTGCCTCCTCCTCTAGTTTGCATTAATCTCTTGTGCGGAAATGTGTCAAAAGCCTTGAAGTTCAAGAAAATGCTGTCTACCCACCCCTCTATTTCCTGTTCTGACTTTTGTCACCTTGTCATAAAACTCCAGTAGGTTTGTGACACAGGATTTTCCCTCCCTGAAACCCTGCTGGTTAACGTATTAAGCTTATTCTTTTCTAGGTGAAGGTGTGTGTACTCACTTAATTGTACTCACCTATTTGTGGTTGCAGGGGTCGATTCATAGCTCCTGGCCCCGCCTCTTCACTTGTCGCTACTAGGTCACTCTCTGCTCCGTAAGGTTCATCATACCTCTTCTTAAAGCTATGTATGGTTCCTGCCTTCACTACATCACTCTCCAGACTATTCCACTTCCTGACAACTCTTTGACTGAAAAAATACTTCCAGCATCCTTATAACTCATCTGAGTCTTCAGCTTCCAATTGGGACCCTTTGTTGCTGTGTCCCATCTCTGGAACATCCTGTCTCTGTCCACCTTGTCGATTCCTCTCAGCATTTTATATGTCGTTGTCATGTCCCCCGTATCCCTCCTGTCATTCAGAGTCGTCAGGTCGATTTCCCTTAACCTCTCCTGGAAGGACATACCCCTTAGCTCCGGGACTACTCTCGTTGCAAACCTTTGCACTTTCTCTAATTTCCTGACGCGCTTGGCCAGGTGTGGATTCCAAACTGGTGCTGCATACTCCAATATGGGCCTGACATACACTGTGTACAGGGTCCTGAACAATTCCTTACTGAGATGTCGGAATACTATTCTTAGGTTTGCTAGGTGACCATATGCTGCAGCAGTTATTTAGATGATGTGCGCCTCAGGAGATGTGCTCGGTATTATACTCACTCCAAGATCCTTTTCCTTGAGTGAGGTTTCTAGTCTTTGGCCCAATAGATTGTACTCTGTCTGCAGTCTTCTTTGCCCTTCCCCGATCATTATGACTTTGAACTCCAGGAGCCAGTTGCTGGACCAGGCCTGCAGCCTGTCCAGATCCCTTTGCAGCCCTGCCTGGTTGTCCTCTGACTGAATTCTCCTCATTAGCTTCACATTGTGTGCAAACAGGGAAACTTCTGAGTCTATCCCTTCCGTTGTGTAACTCACACATACCAGAAACAGCACCGGTCCTAGGACTGACCCCTGTGGAACCCCGCTCGTCACAGGCGCTCACTCTGACACCTCGTCACGTACCATGTCTAGATGATCTGTTTGTGACTTGAAAAAACCTACTGTGTGGGCGAAACGTAGTCAATAAAGGATCACATTATACTGCATATGTGTTTATATTTCCATTGTGTCGGTATTTTATACCATTTATTTCCATGATGTCTCCCCGTCGGATATTCCCTGATCTACTGCAGTGCCTTCCCTGTTATACCTGCCTGGTCCTCCAGCTTTTGCACTAATCTCTTATGTGGAACTGTGTTATAAGCCTTCTTACAGTCCAAGAAAACGCACTCCACCCACCCCTCACTCTCTTGCCTTACTGCCGTCACCTTGTCATAAAACTCCAATAGGTTTGTGACACAGGATTTCCTGTCGCTGAAATCGTGCTGGTTGTCGTTGAAAAGCTCATTACTATCTAGGTGTTCCACCACTCTTCTGAGAATCTTCTCTATGACTTTGCATACTATACATGTCATGTACTCACCTAGTTGTACTCACCTAGTTGAGGTTGCGGGGGTCGAGTCCGAGCTCCTGGCCCCGCCTCTTCACTGATCGCTACTAGGTCACTCTCCCTGAACCGTGAGCTTTATCATACCTCTGCTTAAAGCTATGTATGGATCCTGCCTCCACTACATCGCTTCCCAAACTATTCCACTTGCTGACTACTCTGTGGCTGAAGAAATACTTCCTAACATCCCTGTGATTCATCTGTGTCTTCAACTTCCAACTGTGTCCCCTTGTTACTGTGTCCAATCTCTGGAATATCCTGTCTTTGTCCACCTTGTCAATTCCTCTCAGTATTTTGTATGTCGTTATCATGTCCCCCCTATCTCTCCTGTCCTCCAGTGTCGTCAGGTTGATTTCCCTTAACCTCTCCTCGTAGGACATACCTCTTAGCTCTGGGACTAGTCTTGTTGCAAACCTTTGCACTTTCTCTAGTTTCTTTACGTGCTTGGCTAGGTGTGGGTTCCAAACTGGTGCCGCATACTCCAATATGGGCCTAACGTACACGGTGTACAGGGTCCTGAACGATTCCTTATTAAGATGTCGGAACGCTGTTCTGAGGTTTGCTAGGCGCCCATATGCTGCAGCAGTTATTTGGTTGATGTGCGCTTCAGGAGATGTGCCTGGTGTTATACTCACCCCAAGATCTTTTTCCTTGAGTGAGGTTTGTAGTCTCTGGCCCCCTAGACTGTACTCCGTCTGCGGTCTTCTTTGCCCTTCCCCAATCTTCATGACTTTGCACTTGGTGGGATTGAACTCCAGGAGCCAATTGCTGGACCAGGTCTGCAGCCTGTCCAGATCCATTTGTAGTTCTGCCTCGTCTTCGATCGAGTGAATTCTTCTCATCAACTTCACGTCATCTGCAAACAGGGACACCTCAAAGTCTATTCGTTCCGTCATGTCATTCACAAATACCAGAAACAGCACTGGTCCTAGGACTGACCCCTGTGGGACCCCGCTGGTCACAGGTGCCCACTCTGACACCTCGCCACGTACCATGACTCGCTGCTGTCTTCCTGACAAGTATTCCCTGATCCATTGTAGTGCCTTCCCTGTTATCCCTGCTTGGTCCTCCAGTTTTTGCACCAATCTCTTGTGTGGAACTGTGTCAAACGCCTTCTTGCAGTCCAAGAATATGCAATCCACCCACCCCTCTCTCTCATTGTCTTAACTGCTGTCACCATGTCATAGAACTCCAGTAGGTTTGTGACACAGGATTTCCCGTCCTGAAACAGGTTGGCTGCTGTTGATGAGATCATTCCTTTCTAGGTGTTCCACCACTCTTCTCCTGATAATCTTCTCCATGATTTTGCATACTATACATGTCAGTGACATTGGTCTGTAGTTTAATGCTTCATGTCTGTCTCCTTTTTTAAAGATTGGGACTACATTTGCTGATTCCATGTCTCAGGCAATCTCCCTGTTTCGATAGATGTATTGAATATTGTTGTTAGGGGTACACATAACGCCTCTGCTCCCTCTCTCAATACCCATGGGGAGATGTTATCTGGGCCCATTGCCTTTGAGGTATCTAGCTCACTTAGAAGCCTCTTCACTTCTTCCTCGGTTGTGTGCACTGTGTCCAGCACATGGTGGTGTGCCCCACCTCTCCGTCTTTCTGGAGCCCCTTCTGTCTCCTCTGTGAACACTTCTTTGAATCTCTTGTTGAGTTCCTCACATACTTCACGGTCATTTCTTGTTGTTTCTCCTCCTTCCTTCCTTAGCCTGATTACCTGGTCCTTGACTGTTGTTTTCCTCCTGATGTGGCTGTACAAAAGTTTCGGGTCAGATTTGGCTTTCGCTGCTATGTCATTTTCATATTGTCTTTGGGCCTCCCTTCTTATCTGTGCATATTCGTTTCTGGCTCTACGACTGCTCTCCTTATTCACCTGGGTCCTTTGCCTTCTATATTTCTTCCATCCCTAGCACACTGGTTTTTGCCTCCCTGCACCTTTGGGTAAACCATGGGATCATCCTGGCTTTTTCATTATTCCTGTTACCCTTGGGTACAAACCTCTCCTCAGCCTCATTGCATTTTGTTGCTACATATTCCATCATCTCATTAACTGGCTTCCCTGCCAGTTCTCTGTCCCACTGAACCCCGTTCTGGAAGTTCCTCATTCCTGTGTAGTCCCCTTTCGGGTAGTTTGGCTTCATTCGTCCTGGTCTTCCAGCTTCTCCCTCCACTTGTAGCTCTACTGTGTATTCGAAGCTTAAAACCACATGGTCACTGGCCCCAAGGGGTCTTTCATATGTGATGTCCTCGATATCTGCACTACTCAAGGTGAATACTAAGTCCAGCCTTGCTGGTTCATCCTCTCCTCTCTCTCTTGTAGTGTCCCTTACGTGTTGGTACATGAAGTTTTCCAGTACCACCTCCATCATCTTAGCCCTCCATGTATCTTGGCCCCCATGCGGGTCTAAGTTCTCCCAATCGATCTCCTTGTGGTTAAAGTCACCCATGATCAGGAGCTTTGCCCTGCATGCATGAGCTCCTCTGGCCACTCTAGCCAGTGTGTCAACCATCGCTCTATTGCTCTCGTCGTACTCTTGCCTTGGCCTCCTGCTGTTCTGTGGTGGGTTATACATCACTGCTATTACCACCTTGGGACCTCCAGAGTGAAGCATTCCCGCTATGTAATCACTTCTCCGCTGTCTCCTCTCTCCAGCTCATCAAAATTCCAGCGATTTTTGATCAGCAGTGCCACTCCTCCACCCCCCTGTTCCCTCTGTCTTTCCTCAGGATTTGGTATCCCGTTGGAAAGATGGCATCTGTTATCATACCTGTAAGCTTGGTTTCTGTGAGAGCTATGATGTCCGGTGATGCCTCTTTGACTCTTTCATGCCACTCCTCCCAATTATTTGTTATTCCATCAGCGTTTGTGTACCATACCTTCAGTTTCCTTTCCAACACTGTGGTTTGGGGGGCCTGTGAGGGTGGGAGACCTGGTAGCATACTGTGGGATTCTATAGCTCGGTGTTGGGTGGAGTGTGTGTGTGTGTGTGTGTACTTACCTAATTGTGGTTGCAGGGGTCGAGACTCAGCTCCTGGCCCCGCCTCTTCACCGACCGCTACTAGGTCCTCTCTCCCCCTGCTCCATGAGCTTTATCATACCTCGTCTTAAAACTAAGTATAGTTCCTGCCTCCACTACATCGCTTGCCAGACTATTCCACTTCCTAACTATTCTATGACTGAAGAAATACTTACTAATATCCCTTTGACTCATCTGAGTCTTCAGCTTCCAATTGTGACCCCTTGTTTTTGTGTCCCATCTCTGGAACATCCTGTCTCTGTCCACCTTGTCTATTCCATGCAGTATTTTGTATGTCGTTATCATGTCTCCCCAGACCCTCCTGTCCTCCAGTGTTGTCAGACCGATTTCCCTTAACCTTTCTTCATAGAGACATACATCACAGCACCGTATCATCCTTTGCGGATGATACTAGGATCTGCATGAAGCTGTCATCTGCTGAGGACGCGGTTAACCTCCAAGAAGATATAAACAAAGTTTTCCATGGGCAACGGTAAACAATATGATGTTCAATGAGGACAAATTCCAACTACTCCCTTATGGAAAACTGGAGGAGATAATAACTTTGAAAAGAGTATACTACTGACTCCGGCCATACAATAGAGCGGAAAAAATAATGTAAGGGGCCTGGGAGTAGTAATGTCTGAGGATCTCACTTTCAAGGATCACAACAGTGCCACGATCGCACGTGCAAAGAAAATGATAGGATGGATAATGAGAACTTCCAAACGAGAGATGCCAAGCCCATGATGATCCTTTTCAAATCACTTGTTCTCTCTAGGCTAGAATACTGCTATAAAATTAACATCTCCATTCAAAGCAGGTGAAAACGCAGATCTAGAGAGTGTACAGAGATCCTTTACTGCACGTAAAAAGTTCTGTCAAGCACCTTAACTACTGGGAACGCTTGGAAGCACTTGGACTTGTACTCGTTGGATCGCAGGACGGGAGAGGAGAGTATATCATAATCTACACTTGGAAAATCTTGGAAGGAATGGTCCCAAATTCTGCACACGAAATCACTCCCTACGAAAGTAAAAGACTGGGCAGGCGATGTCAAATGCCGCCCAATAAAAAGTAGGGGCGCCATTGGTACAATAAGGGAAACACCCATAAGTGTACGGGGCCCAAAAACTGTAACTGCCTCCCATCAATGCATTAGGGGAATTGCAATAAAACCACTGGCTGCCTTCAAGAGAGAGCTGGACAAGATACCTAAAGTCAGTGCGGATCAGCCGGGCTATGGTCGTACGTTGGACTGCGTGCGGCCGCAGTAACAGCCTAGTTGATCAGGCCCCTGATCCTTCGGGAGGCCTGGTTATGGGGACCGTGCGCGGGGGGCGTTGACCCGGAATAACCTCAGGTATCCTCCAGGACATTCCCCTTAGTTCTGGGAACTAGCCCTTGTTGCAAACCTTTGCACTTTCTTAATTTTCCTTGACGAGTTGGCCGCTGTGGGTTTCCAAATGGTAATGCGTTGTGTGCGTGTTGTGTGTGTGTAGTGTGTGTGTACTCACTCACCTATTTGTGGTTGCAGGGGTCGGTCATAGCTCCTGGCCCCGCTCTTCACTGATTGCTACTAGGTCCTCTTCTCTCCCTGCTCCATGGCTTTATCTTACCTCGCTTAAAATATGTATGGTTCCCGCCTCCTCTACTGCACTTTCTAGACTATTCCACGACTTGACTACTCTATGAACTGAAAGAAATATTCCTAACATCCCTTGATTCATCTGAGTCTTCAACTTCCACTGTGACCTTTGTGTATGTGTCCCATTCTGAACATCATGTCTTTGTCCAACGTGTCTATTCTGTGCTGTTTTTTTATGTCGTTTGCTTATCATGTCTCCATGAACCCTCCTGGCCTCCAGTGTCGTCAGGCAGATTCCCTCAACCTTTCTGCGTACGACATCCCGTAGCTCTGGACTTAGTCTGTTGCAAACCTTTGCAACTTTCTCTAATTTCTTGACGTGCTTGACTAGGTGTGGATTCCAAACTGGTGCTTGCATACTCCTGTATGGGCCTGACGTTAAATGGTATACAGTGTGTTGAACGAACTCCTTATTGGGAGGTATCGGAACGCTTTCCGTAGGTTTGCCAGGCGCCCGTATGCTGCAAGCAGTTATCTGATTTATGTGCGCCTCAGGAGATATGCTCGGTGTTTTACTCTCCCCCAGATCTTTTCCTTGTGTGAGGTTTGCAGTCTTTCTGGCCCATCTAAAATATATTGTGTTGCGGTCTTCTTTGCCCTTCCCCAATCTTCATGACTTTGATTTGGCAGGGGTTTAAATCAAGAGCCGTTTTTTGGACCAGGCTTGTAAGCCTTGTCCTGGTCTCTTTGTAGTCTGCTGATCCTCATCCGATTTGATTCTTTCAATTAACTCACATCAATAGCAAACAAGGGGAACTTCTGAGTCTATCCCTTCCGTTATGTCGTTCACATACTACAAAGAACAGCAAGGTCCTAGGGACTGACCCCTGTGGACCCCGATTGTCACAAGCGCCCACTCTGACACCTCGTCACGTACCATGACTCGTTAGTGCTCCTGTCAGGTATTCTCTGATCCCATTGCAGTGGGCACTTTCCTGTTATGTGTTGTATGATCTTCTAGCTTTTTCAGTGACCTATTGTGAGGTACTGTGTTCGAAGGCTTTTTGCAGTCAAAAAAAAAATGCAGTCGATCCACCCCTCTCTATCTTGTCGTACTTCTGTCACCTCTGTCATAAAACTCTAGTAGAGTTTGTGACACAGGATTTTCCTCCATTCCCTGAAACCGTGCTGGTGTCAATTATTCACTTGTTCTTTCCAGGTGCTCACCACTCTCCTGTGATCTTCTCCATGACCTTGCTACTATACACGTTAGTTGGATACAGGTCTGTAGTTTTTAGTGCCTATATCTGTCTCCTTTTTAAAAATTGGGATACATTTGCCATCTTCCATACATCAGGGATGTTGCCCAGTTTCAATTGATGTGTGAAGATCTTGTTAATGGCAAAACACAATATCTCTGCTCCCTCTTTAAGGACCACGGAGAGATGTTGTTGGTCCACCGCCTTTGAGGTGTCAAGTTCGGCATAGCAGCTTCTTCACTTCCTCTTGGTTATATGTACCTCATCCAGGCACTTGCTGGTGTACCCCCGTTCTGATTTCTGGAGTCCTACATGGTTTTTCTCCACTGTAAATACTTATTTTAAATCTCGTGTTGAGCTCCTGACATACCTCTCGGTCGTTTCTTGTGAATTCCACTCACCCATCTCAGTCTGATTCCTGGTCCTTGACTGTTGTTTTCCTCTGAGTGGCTGTACAACGCTTCGGGTCAGGTCTTGATTTCGATGCTATGTATATTTTCTTATTGTCGCTGAGCCTCCCCTTCTTATCTGTGCATATTCATTTCTGGCTCTTCGGCTAATCTCTTTATTTTTCCTGAGTTTCTCTGTCTTCTGTACCTTTTTCCATTCTTCTAGTAACCTAGTTTTTGCCTCCCTACACCTTTGGGTTGACCAAGGATGTTCTTTTCTTCCCATTATTCTGGTTTCCCTTGGAACAACCCTCTCCTCTGCCTCCTTTGCATTTTGTTGCCACATAGTCCATCATTTCTTGTACTGGTTTTCTGTCAGTTCCCTCTCCACTGAATGTTCTTGAAGGAAGTTCTCTGGCCTGAGATAGTTCCCCCTTTTGTAGTTTGGTTTTTCCCACCCTATACCTGCTACTCTCTCCACTTGGAGCTCAAACTATGTATCGTCACAAGCACAGATACCACATGATACTAGCTCCCAGGGGCCTTTCTTACAAGATATCCTCGATGTCAGAACTACTCCAAGGTGAATACAAGGTTCCCCCCCAAAGGGTTTTTTTTTCTTAGATGGTTCATTTTCTCCTCTTCTCTGGTAGGTGTCTCTAACATGTTGATGCATGAGGTTTTCCAGTTCTACATCCATCATCTTGGCTACTCCATGTTGCCGGATCCCCCATAGGGCTCCAGGTTTTCCAGTCAAACTCCTTGTGATTGAAATCCACCCATAACTAGAAACTTTGCTCCCCCCACATGAGCTATCCTGGCCACCTCGGATTAGTGTGTTCGACCATGGCTCTGTTGCTCTCATGTATTCTTTCTTGTCTCCTGCAGTTCTGTGGTGCGGTGTACATTAATGCAATATCACCTTCTGTCCTCGACTGGGATTGTTCCTACTGTAGGTCCCTTTCCCGTGCCATCCATTCCTTCCATTTTCTCAAAACCCACTGACTTTTAATGAGCAGTGCACTCCTCTCCCTCTATCCTCTGTCTTTCCTGAGGATTTGATTATCCGGGTGGAAAAAGTTTGAATCTGTTATTTTTCTGGTAGTTTGTTTCTGTGAGTGCTATTATGTTGGGGATGTCTCTTGATTCTTTCAGCCACTCCTCATACTTATTTGTTATTCCTCTGATTTGTATACCCATACCTTCTACTTCTTTTCTAAGACTGTGGTCTTGAGGTGTATTGGGGTTTGGGGGGAAGTGGGAGGCCTGATAAGGAACTATGGTGGTGTCTGTGGGGGTGGAGTTTTGTAATTGTAGTGTGGTGGGGGCATTGGATATGAACATGGGAAGTGTTTTCGGTTTTTTAGAGTTGTTTGGCCTGTCACCTGGGGTTGACCTGGTTGGGAGGCTTCTATAGGAAGCTTGTGGAGGGAGGGTTGTAATATGATCTTCTTCCTGTGTCTGGGATCTCCTGTCTGTCTTCTCCATCCCCTCTCTTTCCTCCTTTCGCCTTTGTATCCATCTCTCTCAGTTTCCGCCTTTGTCTTGTGTTCTGTCTGCGGTCGAGATACACCATCCTGTATTCGGCAATGTCCCTTAATCGTGCTTTCTCCACAGTATCCTGTTCCGGAGTCGATTCTGCCTTGAGGTCACTTTCACTGGCCGGGTTCTTGTTTTTACAAACCCCCCTATTCTCCGAAAATTTTACAGCTGGGTCATGCGTATTCTCCGATTACTTCATGATGTTTCAATGCCTTTTTTTTTCCCCTTGTTTTCTTGCTTCATATGTTTCCCCTTAAACTTCCTGTAGCATATACAAAGACAGGAAAACTAACACTGTCATTCTCCCACTGCATATCCCTGGTATCCCCTCATTTACAATTTGATTTCCTCCATTGGCAGCTTCCTTTCTTCAGTTTCATAGCTACTGTTCTTGGGCTCAGTGGCCTGTCATTTCCCGTCTCGGCTTTCCTGGGGGCTTGTTGTGTCTATTAGGGCCTCCACATATAGCTTTAGCTCTTTCATTTACTACAGTCTCGACTGATAGAGCTTCTACATGCAGTTTTGCTCCTTTGTCCCTACAGTCCCATTATTGGTTGACTGAGGGTGGTAGCGGTCTTGTTGTCAATCAAAATGTTCTTTGTTCTTTAGGATGTTTCGATTTTCCCAGTTCCTCTTTCTAAGCTCTGTATCTGGCCTCTGCTGCTTTGAGTTTTCACTACCTCCCACTCCTGCTTTCCATGTTTCTTTCCTACTGCTTCCATTCTCATGCTAAGTTCTTTAGTTTCTTTTCCATTCTTGTTCCCTTTTTGTGAGCTACTACTGCCCAATCTTCTTTGCAGTTCCCTCCTCCTGTTCTCTTGGGTTTTCTTGTTGCTCTCTGGCAACCCATATTTTTTTTATCCTGCATTGCCTCAGAGTGGAACCTTATGTAATTTGTATGTTAGGTTAGTATTGTATATGTCAGAGTGTGGGGGGAGGTAGAGGTGAAACTTTGTGGGGCTATATGGGAGAGTAGTGGGGCTGGGGGAGTGGAAGGGAGTGATCAGTGGGATAAGTGGGTGAGTCGGGAGAGTGGAGAGCGACGAGAGGTGGGGAGGGGGAAAGGGTGAAAGAGGGAGGGGTTGGATCAGGTGAAAGGAGTGAGATGTCGGTGGGGGAGGGGGGGAGTGTAATGTGTGAGTCTCGGCTAATATGTGTGTGTGTGTGTGTGTGGTGTGTGTGTGTGGGTTTTTTGGGTGTGTGCGTGTGTGTGTGTGGTGTGAATTGTGTTGTGTGTTGTGTGTGTGTTGCGTGTGTGTGCTGTGGGGTGTGGGTGTGGGGGGTTTGTGGGGGGTGTGAGTGAGTTGTGTGGGTGAGTGTGTGAGTTGGGTGTAGTGGGTGGTGTGTGTGGGTGGGTGTATGCTGGGTGGTGTGTGGGTGGGTGTGTGTTGGGATGTGTGGGTGTGTGTGGGTTTTGGGTCGTGTGGGTGTGTGGGGTGTAGTGGGTGTGTGTGGGTGTGTGGGGTGTGTGTGTGTGGGTGTTTGTGGGGTGTGTGGAGTAGTGTGTGGGGGTTGTGGGTGGGGGTGTGGGTAGGTGCCAATGTGGGTGGGATTGTGTGTGGGTGTGGGTGGGATGTTAAGTGGGTGTGTGTGGGGTGGGTGTGGGTGGGATGTGGGTTGGGTTGTGTGTTGGTGTGGTGGTGGGTGTTGTGTGGGGGGGGTGGGGTGGTGTGTGAGGGTGTGTGTGGCGTGTGGTGGGTGTGTGTGGGTGTGTGGGGTGTGCTTGTGGGTGTGTCATTCATAAGTGGGTGAGTGGGTGTGTGGGAGTGTGGGTGTGTGTGTGTCGTGGTGGGGGTGTGTGTGGGTGCGCACCACACTAGGCTACCCTACTCTTTTGATGATTATTAAAAAAAAAAAAATTCACAATCAATTCCTTATTAATATGCAATAATTAAGATACTAGATTAAAATCTTCATCCCGAGTACAAAACAAATTCTGGCCACAAAATAGAGCGCAACAACAACGTCAAAGACCTGGGAGTGATTATGTCGGGGATCTCACTTCAAGGACCATAACATTGTATCATCTAGCATCTGCTAGAAAAATGAAAGGATGGTTAATGAGAACCTTCAATACTATGGGAGGCGAGCCATGATGTCACTCTTCAGGTCTCTTGTTCTATTAGCTTGAATATTGCTGCACTCTACAGCACCTTTCAAGACAGGTGAAATTGCCGACTAGAATATGTACAGAGACTCTTTCACGGCACGCATTTACGGAGATAAAAAAACCTCAATTACGGGGAGCGCTTGAGGTTTCTAAACCTGTATTCCCTGGATACGCAGGCGGGAGAGATACATGATCGAGTATTCCTGGAAATCCTAGAGGGACTGTGTACGAATTGCACACGAAAATCACTTCACTACGAAAGCAAAAGACTTGGCAGAACGTGCACCATCCCCCCAATGAAAAGCAGGGGTGTCACTAGGCACGTTCAGGCCATTCAATAAGTGTCAGGGGCCGAGAAAATGTTCAATGCCTCCCAGCACACATTAGGGGATTACAACAGACCCCTTGGCAGTCTTCAAGCTGGCACTGGTCAAGCACCTAAAGTCAGTTCCTGGATCAGCAGGGCTGTGGCTCGTTCGTTGGTTTGCGTGCAGCCAGCAGCAACAGCCCTGGTTGATTCAGGCGTGATCCAACCAGGGTTGGCCTGGCACAGACCAGCGCGGGGCGTTGACCCGAAATCTCTCCAGGTAAACTCCAGGTAATATTATATTAATGCGTACACTTGTGTTCTGTGTGTTTTCTAGCTTGTCGTTCTTTGAAAAAAGAGGGGGGGGGGGTTACGTTAACACTATTTGTTTTGTTGTTGTTTCACGGTACTCTCCGGCCCAGATCTCCGCACACCTAACGCTACTTTACTTTTTGATAGATTATAGGATTTATTTTTTCTCATCAAATTCCTTATTAATATTATACTGTTTATATAACAATAATTACGGGTGAACACGTAGTGTTTGTATCGTGCGTAATTGGTTTACTAGCTTGTCCCGCAAGAAAAACGGGGGGGGGTGTTCACTAGGACTACACAAACTCTTCTGGAGTTTACCTGGCGGCGATATTTAGATATTTTTACTAACCACTATCTATCTCCTGAGTACTGTAATAGGGAGAGAGAGATGGTATGCATACAACCAAAGCAGAGCGAGACTGAGACTTTAGACCACTACCAAAAGTAACCACCAAATTTGGCAAGTGATGTGTATGCACATCAATGGAGGTCCTGCTGGGTCGGCTGTTTCAACTCTTCAATTTGTAAACTCCTTCGGAACTTTATATGCATTCAAGTTTTTATTTTCTTTTTCTTTTAAGATTAGTTTTCCCTCTTTTTTCTTTAGTACCAGTTTTATCGGTCATAACACATCTGATGATTGTTAGCTACCTTCACAACACCAACTGCTGGGGATGACTAATTTTTCTTACTTTCAGTATTTACCTGAATCATCTTTTATGACTTATCACTAACTGCTGTTATAACAACTAACATAGTAATTGTTAATATTCAGATCACACAGCTTAACCCAATTAACTGTTTGGATATTTTGTGTCAACACTGCGGCCAGTAGCCTGATCAGATGATGCTACCCTCCCTCACTAAATTTCATTCAAATTTAAATTGTAAAATTCTTGGATCCTATCACATTATACCACTCTTGAAAGCTATTACACTATTGTTGGTATGTTCACTGGATTCACTCACGTACGATGACAGCTAATAATATCTTAGGAAGCCCTAAAACGCTAAATTGGGAGCACTATTTAGCGATACTGCTTCACGTGTGTGTGTTGTGTGTGTGTGTGTTGTGTGTGTGTGTGTGGTGTGTACTCACCTAGTTGTTCTTACCTAGTTGAGATTGGGGGGTCGTGTCGAGCTCCTGGCCCGCTCCTTCACTGATCGCTACTAGGTCACTCTTCTGAGCCGGAGCTTTATCTACCTCTGCTTAAAGCTATGTGTATGGATCTGCTCCACTACATCGCTTCCCAAACTATTCCATACTTCTGACTAATCCGTAGGCTGAGAAATATTCCTATCATCCCTGTGATTCATCTGTGTCTTCAGCTTCCAACTGTGTCCCCTTGTTACTGTGTCCAATCTCTGGAAACATCCTGTGTTCGTCCACCTTGTCAATTCCTCTTCACGTATTTTGTATGTCGTTATCATGTCCCCCCTATCTCCCCTGTCCTCAGTGTCGTCAGGCTTGATTTCCCTTAACCTCTCCTCGTAGGACATACCTCTTAGCTCTGGGGGGACTATGTCTGTTGCAAAACCTTTGCACTTTCTCTGTTTCTTCACGTGCTTGGCTAGGTGTGGGTTCCAAACTGGTGCCGCTGTGTGTGGTGCTGTGTGATGTGTGTGATGGGTGTGTGTTGTGTGTGTGCTGTGTATGGTGTGTGTGGTGTGTGTGTACTAACCTAGTTGTATGTGTCGTGTGTGTGTGTGTGTGTGTGTGTGGTGTGTGTGTGTGTGTGTGTGTGTGTGTGTGTGTGCGATGTGTGTGTGTGTGCGTGTGTGTGTGTGTGTGTTTGTACTCACCTAATTGTTTACTCAACCTTAATTGTGGTTGCGGGGGTCGATACTCATCTCTGGCCCCTCCCGTCACGGATAGATACTAGGTCCTTCCCTCTCGCTTTCCTGAGCTTTGTCTGACCTTTCTTAAAAATCTGTATGGTTCTGCCATCAGTACTTCACTAGTAGGCTATTCCACTTCCTGAAGACTCTGTGGACTGAAGAAATACTTCATCAGTCCCTGTGACTCGTAGAGTCTCGCTTCCAGTTGTGACACCTTGTTTTGTGTCCCTCTCTGGAACATTCCCTATCTTGTCTACTTAGTCTTATTTCCCCGCAGTTCTTGTATGTCGTTAACATGTTTTCCCTGCCTTCTGTCCTCCTGTGTCGTCAGTCCCGTATTTACCTCAACCTTCCTCGTTCTACATTCCTTGAGCATCTGGGACTGGCCTTGTTGCAAACCTTTGATACTTTCTCTAACTTCTCTGACCGTGCTTGAACAGGTGTGGGTCTCCAGACTGGTGCTGCCATTACTCAGTATGGCTAACATACACAGTGTACAGTGTCTTGAACGAATTCCTTATTAAGGTTTTCGGAACGCCATTCTCAGGTTTTGCAGTTGTCTGTGTGTGTGTGAGAGAGATGTAGTGAGAGTGGATGAGAGAGTGAGTGACGAGAGAGAGAGAGAGGATGACGAGATGAGAGAGAGAGAGAGAGAGAGAGAGAGAGTGCTTGCTTGCTTTTGATTTATGTTATGAAGGGAGCTTATTAGAGACACACAGACTTGGTTATTTAATCACAGCTACACTTCAAGGTATGACTACTGTTTTTGTAACAATTAAAGTCGTCTTAAGTATTATGTAATACTTAATACTACTATTACTACCAATAATATGATTATAATTATTATATTATCATCATGGGGAGCTCTCGACTAGAACGGCTTATACAGCGCCTGTGTGGAGGGGGGGGGGAGGGATGTGGAAGGTACTCAGACTTATCTCAGGAAGCGAGAGCACAGACCCAATTCCCTAGATCAAGAGCCCCTCACCAGCATCAAGGAACCTCCCTTGAGGGGCTATACAATACTTAATAAGGCTACCCGGTTTTCTTTAAGAGTCCAATAGGAAAGTTTATGTACAGTTCTCTCTGTTCTGTTGTGTGTCAGAATACTTGGTAGTTACCATTGATGTTTTATGCAATCGTATTTGTGTTGTGGACTGTTAATGTACCTTTTTCATGAGACAGGTGAGCTTCCTTGCCTCTTCTTCCTCTTCCTCTCTCTCTCTCTCTCTCTCTCTCTCTCTCTCTCTCTCTCTCTCTCTCTCTCTCTCTCTCTCTCTCTCTCTCTCTTTAAACAGAGTTTGACAAGGTTAGGTTAAGGATCCCTAGCTTTATTGACAAGCTATTTACAGGTTAAGGATTCCTAACTTTATTGACAAGCTAAGAGCTGTTACCTACATCAGCTCATTTGAAAGCATTTTTATTGTTATGAAACATACAAGTAGGGAACAGGATGAAGTTGGAGCCATCTGTGGGCCAGAATTGTCATCTGATCAACTGACTTTATCTCGTTGACATCATAATGCTGCACGAATATGTTTCATACTCGAGTCATCCTGGGGATAAATGATCTCAGATGAAGTGATGTTCTGGAGAAGGGTACAGCCAGAGTGAAGTTGCTGCTTTCTGCCCGTCTTGTGATACAGAAGCTTGCCTCACGCTGTCCTCGAAGTGGATCCAAGTGTGGTATTTTGACAATATTGGCCTTGTACAGAACAGTAAGGCCACCCACATCCCTCCTGTGTTGATGGCTCTGCTGAAATGACATATCTATCCAGGATTGGTCCAGGCGAGAGATGAGACGTCTTGCTCTGTTCTCTACTCTGTCAAGCAGTCGCAGATGAGAGGGGAGGGGGGAAGGCAAACCAAGAAAGTGGAGCATACTCAAGGTGTGAGCGTACTTGTGCCTCTTACAGAATCTTGCAATCCCTACTGTCAAGCAGATGCGAGATACGGCGAAGGGCTGTAAGCTTCCTGGCTGTCTTGTTTACAAGATTTACAACATGGTTCTTCATGGTCAGTTTGGAGTCAAATTTCACCCCAAGGATATCAACTTCTTCCCCAGGTGAAAACACCCTCCCATTCATCCTTACTACTGCACCGGCATTACCATCATGGTGCCTAAAGACCATCATCATTGCATTTTCTCAGGTGCAAATGTTACTTGCCATCTATTTTCCCAAGTTGATATAGCTCTTAGCTGGTGATTGATGTAGCTTAGAGCAGCTGGCATTTCTTCTCTTGGATAAGTGAATGTCATGGGATTCTGGGATGAGATGAAGAAGGTCATTGAAGTAGACATTCCATAACAATGGTCGCAGCACGCTTCCTTGTGGAACACTTGCCCTAATAGAATGTCTTGCTGATTCCGTTCCATTGAGAACTACCCTTAGAGATCTACCATGAAGGTAATCACCGAGGACACATAGCATAGAGCCTGCAATTCCCAGTGCTTGAAGTTTTGCTAAGAGGCCTTGGTGCCACTCGGTCTAAAGCACCAGCAATGTCCAGTGCTACCACACAGCTGACTTTGGATTCATCCAGTGGCTGGTGCCACTTAGTGGAGAGGTTTAACAACAGATCAGCAGCAGAGTAACCTTTCCTGAAGCCATATTGACAGTCTCAAAGTAGTGAGTGGTAGCCATTTGTCTTGAAATTATTGTCTCAGGGATCTTACCAGTGATTGACAGGAGTGACCCTGGTCTGTAGTTGCTGATTTCTGCTCTGTTCTTCTTTTTGTGAACAGGGACTACATTTGCCTCTTTCCACAGAGAGGGCCATTTACACTGTACTAGGCAGTGCTGAAAGATGCGAGTTAGAGGTGTTGCTAGCTGGTCTGCACATCTCAGCAATCTTGGGCTCAACTTGTCTGGGCTCACAGCCTTTTCTTGGTCAAGCGATTTATGAAGGAAATGCGCCTCCTCCTGCCTTATTGTCACCATTGGCAGTTTTGACACAGTTCTTGAGGCTAGCCAATGAGGCTGATCCAGCAAGGGACCCTTGCTGGATCAGGAACTTGCATTTTGGTAGCAAAGTGTTCGGCAAAGAGGTCCGCCTTCTCTTGGCTACTAGTAGAGGTGGTTCCATCCTGTCGATTTAGAGGTGGAATGAGTTCATCAGGCAGATAACTTTGTCTGTCCTTGACCCGGGACCACCAGGTTTTGGAGCCTACCCTACCTGATGCTAGCTTTCTTTTTGTGTCCACCTCCCATTTAGCAATGGCCCCCTTTTGAACGTCACCCATATGCCTACAGGCTTGCCTGTGCAAGTTCCTGTTGTAGGTGGTAGGATGTCTCTTATTCCTTCGCCATGCTTTGTACTTAGCAGTAGCAGCCTCTCTACAACGAAAGCCAAACCAAGGCTGATCCGTAGGCTTCGTCACATATTGCCGGTGAGGAATGTGTTCTTGTTGTAGATTAAGGATGTGTCCAATGAAGGCTTTCACTTCGTTGTCAACATCCCCTTGGAGAAGAGCATTCCAATCGGTGGTGGCGAGTTCAGAGCAAAGGGCTGGCCAATTACCTCTTTCCCATAGCCAGGTTATGCGTGTGGACTCCTCACCTCATTCTGTTGGGATCATATATTTATCCAACCTAAATTTGAAGCTACCTAAAGTCCTAGCCTCAATAACCCAACTAGGTAGACTGTTCCACTCATCAACTATATTTCCAAACCAATACTTTCTTATGTCCTTTCTAAATCTAAACTTATCTAATTTAAATCCATTACTGCGGGTTCTCTCTTGGAGATATATCCTCAAGACCTTATTAATATCCCCTTTATTAATACCTATCTTCCACTTATACACTTCGATCATGTCTCCCCTCATTCTTCGTCTAACAAGTGAATGTATTTTAAGAGTCTTCAATCTTTCTTCATAAGGAAGATTTCTAATGCTATGTATTAATTTGGTCATTCTACGCTGAATGTTTTCTAACGAATTTATGTCCATTCTGTAATATGGAGACCAGAACTGAGCTGTATAATCTAGGCGAGGCCTTACTAATGATGTATAAAGCTGCAGGATAACCTCTGGACTTCTGTTGCTTACACTTCTTAATATAAATCCCAATAATCTATTTGCCCTATTATGTACGCTTAGGCATTGCTGCCTTGGTTTAAGGTTGCTGCTCACCATAACCCCCAAGTCCTTTTCACAATCTGTATGGCTAAGTTCTACAATATTTAACTTATAAGTGCTAGGGTTATGGACACTCCCGAGCTTCAGAACCTTGCATTTATACAAGAATGGTATACAATACCGACAAGATGAAATTGAGACACATGTGCAACATCTGGGTATCTTTATTGTAGACGTTTCGCCATCCAGTGGCTTTATCAATACAAATTCCAGGACATAACTTGAAGACAGGAGAACTATGTACAGAAGATGAGGTAATCAGTCCCTCAACCTAGCAGTAGGTGCGAAGAGCACCGTAGTCGTGGAGGTGCTCTTCGCACCTATTGTTAGGTTGAGGGACTGATTACCTCATCTTCTGTACATAGTTCTCCTGTCTTCAAGTTATGTCCTGGAATTTGTATTGATAAAGCTACTGGATGGCGAAACGTCTACAATAAAGATACCCAGATGTTGCACATGTGTCTCAATTTCACCTTTCATATATCTACATTGAACTGCATCTGCCACTTTGCTGACCAGGTACTGAGTTTGTCTAAATCCTCCTGAAGTTCCCTGATATCTACGTTTGAATCAATTATCCTACCTATCTTTGTATCATCGGCGAATTTGCTCGTTTCACTAGTAATTCCCTCATCAAGATCATTGATATACATTATAAACAACAACGGGCCCAAGACTGATCCCTGTGGAACGCCACTTGTCACAGATCCCCACTCGGATTTAACCCCATTTATGGACACTCTCTGCTTCCTGTCTGTGAGTCATGACTCGATCCACTAGAGCACTTTTCCCCCAATGCCATGAGCTGCCACTTTCTTTAACAGTCTTTGGTGCGGAACTCTATCAAAAGCCTTACTAAAATCTAAGTAGTTAGGTAAGACACATATGCAACAGTTAGGGATCTTTATTTCGAAACGTTTCGCCTACACAGTAGGCTTCTTCAGTCGAGTACAGAAAAGTTGATAGAAGCAGAAGAGACTTGAAGACGATGTAATCAGTCCATCACCCTTAAAGTTTTGAGGTGGTCAGTCCCTCAGTCTGGAGAAGAGCATTGTTCCGTAGTCTGAAACACTATTGTTTCAGGCACGTTACTACGTTAACGTGCCTTGTGGCCTTAACAATTTCCTCCCATAGTAGTCTCCCTTGGTCCCTATCTAAATCTGGGGGACGGTATATCAAGCCTAAAATCAATTTCTCACACTCCTCTGAAAATTCTATCCAGACAGACTGTATGTGTTATTTCAGACTTTATACCTGCTTTTATGCAACAATTTAAATGATCTCGGACATAGAGTGCCACCCCAACCTCCTTACCGATACGTCTATCTACTTGAAACAATTTTAAACCCTGAATGTGACATTCAGCAGGCATGTCCCGATTTTTCATATTAAACCACGTCTCAGTTGTGGCAAAAACCTCAGTGTTACCCTCACTTGCAAATAATCTCAATTCGTCCATCTTATTTCTCACACTATGTGTATTAGTATAAAATATCTTTAGAAAACCTCCCTTCTCTTTTCTCTTCCTGCTGATTTCTGTTCCTCCACTATATCTGTTACTGTCCTTGTCACCTAGTGCCACTGGCTTTCCAGTATTCACAGATAACTCTACCTCATTCTGCCTATAACTGGTTTCCTTAAAACTCACATTATCGCTACACTGAGAATTCATTGATTTTCCACAAAAACCCATACCACTATCTGTTTCTAGTTTAAAGACCTAACAGCCCCCTCCACTGCGTTGGCCAGTGCTCCCACCCCAAACCTAGATAAGTGAACCCCATTCTTGGCATACATGTCATTTCTACCTTAGAAGAGGTCCCAGTTGTCTATGAATGTTACTGAATTTTCCTTACAGTGTTCGTCCAGCCAGCAGTTGACACCAGTTGCCCTGGACAACCATGCATTACCAACTCCTTTCCTGGGCAAAATGCCACGTATCACAGGGTTTCCACCCTTCTTCCTAATTATCTCTATTGCTGTACTATACCCGCTAATCAGGTCTTCACTCCTACATCTGCCAACATCGTTGCTTCCCGCATTGAGGCAGATAATAGAATTGCTCCCATTACCTTTCATGATATCGTCTAGACAGCTAACAATATCCCCCATCCCAGCCCCAGGAAAATATACCCTCTGCCTCCTCTTCCTGTCCTTAAGACAAAAAGCCCTATCCATAAACTTAACCTGACTGTCCCCAATGTTCTTACCTTCACTGGCAGAGTTCGTTGTGACGTTCTCAATGGTCTTCGTTGGGGTTTCAAGGGATGTCGACTCACTCTCGTCTGCCAATGCTTCCTTGGTGCTCATTGTGACATTCCCAGCAGACAACCCACATTCGTCAGGTAGCACTGAAAATGGGTTGGAAGTTTTCTCAGTAGTCTTCAGGTTCTTTGTTGTTTCTGCCACTCCAACAGTCTTCTTGATCTTCAGCTCCATTCCATGTTGCTCGGCCACTGACCAGGTTCCCCTCTTGATCTGAGGACTTACAACAGGATGACTACTACGAATCCTCTTGTTTTCCTCAGTCAATCGCCGTATCTCGAGCTTGGCCACCCTCAATTCCTCTTTAAGCTGCTGGTAAAGTTTCTCAATGGAGGGCATCTTGGTTCAGTCCACAGAGAGTACACTAGATACGTCTTCAGTGAGCTATGTACAGGTCATCACTGAGCTATGTACAGGTCACCTATGACCCCACCTCTAGAAAGCGAGGGAGAGTCCGTCTTCCCTAATATTTCTAGTGACACCAGACTGCCCTCTGTTGCACCAGTGGTGGGGGAGCTGGCCACCCCTGCTAGCACACATTCAGCCAATGATTTACCACTAATCAAACCTGTGACTACGCCTAAATATGTGGACTGACGAGTCTGTCACTCTTCCCAACACCCATCTGTTTTCAGGGTGAGAACTTCAGCTACGTTAAACCTTACAGATACCTAGGTGTAGACATACCCTTCATTAAATCCACCATACCATAACAAAATAAGAAATTCAGAGATATGCTAAATGCTCTCATAGCTGTTGCTGGCTACAGCTCCAACTATGGTGCTCGTGTGAGAATAGCGAGAATGGTGTACATCTATATTAGATTCTTTATTGATTATGCTGTGAAAATGTTAATAGCACAGAGGGAAAATTTTCTCTGACCCTTGGAGATAATGTAATGTGGAGCCCTCAAAATTATTCTTAGCTGTACTAAATCTACCAAAGTTCTTAATATGAGGAAGGAGCTTGGTGTCTCTAGTATTAGTGATAGGATAATTAAGATTAACACTGTATTTGGAAATGAACCAGACACTGTCATAACAAATCTAACTAAATGTCAGGCAGTAAATACACACAGATCTAAATGGGTTGTGAAAACATACAGTTGCATTATGTCTTATAACTTGCACGTACCTTGTCATTGTAGACAAGAGCATTTCACAACTTCATGGAAGATGTGTTCATTTTTATATCAATTATGTGGGGAATTAAGGCAGTGTGTCTGTGGTCACGGCTGAGTTGGGTTAGTGGTCCCTTGTTTCAGTCGTGAATCCAGCCTGAAGTCTGCTGCTCGTCTTAAGGGAGTACTTCAATCACTGGGGTACTGACCTTTATTCCTCACAGTAGGCAGTGTGATTTGTGACGGGCAGCTGTTATGGTAATCTCTGGTCATGGGGTGCTACCTCTACACATGTGTACACTTGCAGGCATTCACAATATTCACATGGTAGTGTTATAAATGACTTAAAAAACCGACAAGTTGGCGAAACGTTTCCTCAGTAAAGATTCCTATATGTTGCATAAGTGTCTCAATCTTCAACTTGTCGCTTTTTAAAATCATTTATCACATGTCAAACTGCAGCATCATGGGATCTTGATACAAAGAATTCTTCAACACTTGTCCAACCTTCGGACGAAAACCTACTTAGTCTAGTGGATGGTACCACTGTGACCCCGCCTCCTGCTTCGCCTCACCTGACTACAGAATATAAACCACGTCTACGGCCCTATGCTGTACATTCTATGTGAAGGCTTACTCAGCCCTGTAACAACTTCAGACAGTATTACCAAGGCTGACTCCTCCTCAGGAAAATTAATGAATAAAAAAAGAAATAATAATTCACAAAGATAAACACTTTATTATTTATTAATGCAAAGATAAAACATTGAAACATGAAGGTGTATCCTACTTGAAAGAAAAATGAAAAATGAAATGAAAAAATGACATTTGAATTCAACGCTAATACGTACAGTTATACTGGGGTGTCTGGTTGAGGTTGACACCGTCTTGTAGAAATTGTAGCCGTTGCTGATGATGTGGGGGGGGGGGTCACAGGTGTTGGTGACAACCCAACGACTAGTTCTTCACAGCTCCTCATTAACAATGGTGTTGAGGGTGGCAAGATTAGGGTGAGAGATGACATAAGTCATGTCGTCAGCAAAGAGAATGGGGTTCAGGTGTCGAGATACGTTTGGAAGATCATTGATGTATATGAAGAAGAGCAGGGGACCAAGGACACTTCCCTGCGGAACTCCAGTATCAAGTGGCTGTGTTGTTGATGCTGTGTCTTTAATGGTGACATACTGATACCTATTAGTAAGGTAAGATTTGAAATAAGCAAGCGCATGGCCTCTTATACCATAATGGTCAAGTTTGTGGAGTAGGATGCCGTGGTCTACTGTGTCAAAAGCTTTTCTTAGGTCAATAAAATTCCTAGTGGATATTCCTTATTTTCCCCAAAGCTGTGTAAAGCAGATCTAGCATTTTTATGATTGCATCGTTAGTGCTTTTATTTTTCCTGAATCCAAATTGGCAGGGTTGAGTATGTTTTGTGACGTTATAAATGAATACAGTCTCCTGTGCACGAGTTTCTCAAAGATTTGGATAGCAATGGTAAGTTTGATATTGGCCTATAGTTGTTTAAATCTGTAGGGTCACCACCTTTATGTATTGGTGTAACCCTTGCCGTCTTGAGTAATTTCGGGAAGGTGCTAGTTTCTAGTGACTTGTTAAAAGTAATGAGATAATATGCGAGAGGACATGGGCCACTCTCTTGCACAATAATGGTGGGACATGAGACAGATTCCCTGATTTTATTTTTAAGTGACTTTAAATCTCGGTGACTTCGGGGGCCAGTTGGACAAGATAGAAGGAATTTGGGAAATTCCCCAGGTAGCCCCTGGCATGGGATTGGTACAGGGGTTTTTTGCGAGATTCAAACCTAGGGTTGAGAAAAAGTCGTTTACTTGTAGCTATGTCAGGGGGTTGCAGTGGTGTTTCATTGGGTTTAGTTAGGCAATATTTTTGTTTTTTTTCAGTTTTTGGGCCAAATCTGGAGAGTGTTTTCCAGGTCTTTTTTATACCCCCTTTTGTGTCTGTGAATTACGGGAGTAGTATGTTTTTTGGGCTTTCTTTTTACTTTGGTGAAACGAGAAATAGGTTTAAAAAATATTTTTGTGTAAAAACCCCCTTTTATTTGCTTTTCAATTGGTGTTTATTATCAAGGGTTTCAGAATGGTTGGTTGCCATGGGCAACCAGCCGTTTGTTTGTGATCTTTTTCGTTTTTATAGGACAAGTTTGTTGTTAGTCAAAGTTTTGTTAAAAAAAATGTCTGCCCCATCTCAATACCTTTTGGCCTGGAGAATTCTGTACCCCGTCAACGTTCTGGGTCACTGTAATTTCCCTTATTGAGGCATCTCATGGAGTCTAAAGAGACTTGTTGTATTAATGGGGGTTTACAATGTTGTCAAGAGGAAGGTAGGTAGGGTCTGTAGTGCTATCTGTGATTTCCCTGATTTAAGGGGGCTATATATTTGGTCCATTGTGGTCTAATAGTTGCACTTGTTTCAGTGAGCCTGGTTGGTTTATTTAAATTGTTGGTATGAGAAGTGTGTTGTCCATTTTGTTGATGAAATCATTACAGGTGATCATCTGAAACCAAAGGTTGATGTTGAAGTCTCCACTAAGAAAGGTGGTGCTTATTCATTTGCTGTTTGTTATTAGTGCCTTTAATTTCTCACTGAATTTTGGGATGTTTGTGTGGGGTACCCGGTAAAGGGCACCGATTTTTAAAAGGGCGTTTTAAAGGGGTTTTTTTACAGTAAAATTAGCAAAAATGTATTCTCCATATTCATCACTAAAGCAATTGGTGCTAAACAAGAAAATTGGTTAGAGTAATAATTCAATCCCACCTCTAACTTGGTATGGTCTGCATTTGGGGATTGCGTGTACCGGTAGAGGGAGAATTATTGGCCTTTTACCCAGGTCTCATAAGAATAATGCAGGAAAAGGGGTGTCTTTAGTGATTAAAAGGAGTCCCAGGAATAATCATAGTGTTTCTTAAGGCCGATTTTGTTTAAGTACTGATAATTTTTTGCTTTGTTTGGGAAGGGCGGGTTTGTGATGCTGTGTGTAAAGGCATTACTTTCCAATAGGTTTTGTTTTGTGTCAGATTAGTAGGTTTAGATCAGGGTCAACGTGATCAATCTCTTTAGGTTTAAATTTTGGGGTTTATTTTATATCCTGAGTTGTGTGTTAGTTTTAGTACGATATCTGTAGGGGTGGGAAGTTTGGAAAAGTATATACTATAGCTTTTTGGTCATGTAGGTATAGTCACAAACACATAAGAAGTTGGTTTGTCAGTTTGTCGGGAATGAGCTAAAGTAAAACTGGGTATAAACTAATAATATAAAAATACAAATTTAAAAAATAGCACAAAAACTCCACTTGTAATTGCACTAAGGTCAATGTAATGATTTTGGGTATAGTCTATGTTTTGAGCAGAATGAGCTAAGTAAACTGGGTTTTAATCTAATAATATAAAAATAAAAATTTAAAAAAATGCCCCAGGCTCTCATAGTAATTCAATGGTCTAAATAAGGATTTTGGGACTGACTAGTATTGACTAAAAAACGAGCTATAGTACAAGAGTTTAATCTAATAATATAAAAAAGGCACAAGATCTCACTTGTAATTGCACAAAGGTTTTATAAAAGTTTTTTACAAAAATTTAAGTATAATAATTTAAAGACAAGGAAAAATAAAAGTTAAGGTAGAAAAAAAAAAAGAATAAAAAAATAGAAAAAAAAATATGGGGTAGTTGGTATATTTAGCAAAAGATGTTTAAAGGGGGCTTAACAATAATATAATTGAAATTACACAAGCACACACAATAAGTCATAAGATATGAAAACAATCTTTGGTAGGAATTATAATAAAATTATTTAAAAAAAAACAAATTGAAATGGTACTTGCAATTGCACAGAGTCGGTATAGGTTTTTGACAAATCAAGAGTATAACTAGATTTAAAATTTACCAAAAAAAAATTCACAATTAAAGTACCAAAAATAATATAAAAAATAAAAAATGGTAATGTCTTTGGGTTTTAATATGATAGAAGTGGGATACAGGAAAAACAGGTCACAGCACATACACGGTCCAAAGGATAATATAAAAGGGTTTGGGTTGAAAATACAAAATTGAAATTTTGGGACAAAATGTTATGGGAATATAAAATAAGTTTTAAAGTACAAAAGAAAATTGACTGGGAGTAAATAGGTGTTTAATAAAATTTTAGTAAGTAATAATGATTACAAAAAAAAGAAAAGTAATGTTTATTTATTCAATATTGACGGATTTTTATAAGGTTATAGACGTACAAGGAATTAAGAGTATCTAAAATAGTAAAAGTGGGATTAAACAGGGAAAGGTAAATTAAAAAGTAATGGTTATTAAAAGTTAAAAAATTTTTGAGTAAAATTTAAATTATAGTAAAAAAGGGAAATTATTAATTTTATAAGAATATCAAGATAGTATTTAAAAAAAAAATGAGGTATAATATGGACAAGAAAATACAATTCACTAATGTTTAAGAAACAATAGTAAAAAGAAAATTTAAAAAGGTGACTTTTTGCTTACTAGTAAAATCAGAAAATGAGTATTGATTATTTAATTCTAAAGGATTTTACAAGAAATTTGAACAATAATGGGAAATCATCTGTTTCTACCTCCAAAAACAGTATGAGACAATGCAGTTTCCTGTGCGGGAAATTTTTAAGGGGGTTTTTTAACTTCAAGGAAGAGGGGGGAAAACTTAGGTCCACGGGTGTGACAAAAGATCGCCCCCCGAAGGAAGAATGGCACCTCTAAAAGTTCCCCTATTTTAGAACAAGTAATTGGGGCTATACCCGCATTTTCCAAACCGGTGAACCATTTGTTTTCAAGTAACAACGATTGTAGGGAAAGTATTTTTATGACCCAGTAATCTGAAAGAATAGAGGACAACGAGATGCACGCACCCTCCAGTGTCACTAATATTCTGAACTTTTAACCATTAACTGTTTTTTGAGCAAAAGGGGGCCTGGTTTTACCGCAGCAAACTCTGCCAAATTTTTTTCTATTTCTTGGGAAAGGGCAATCTGGAGTTTATGTCCAATCCACCACACCGATGCATGTTGGGAAATAGTGGGACTTTTTCTATGTGGCTTTTAATCTTTTGGGTAAGGTAAAAAATTCCCTTTGGGACGACCCTTTTGGTCTTTATTTGGAATTTGGCCTCACTTACAAGTCAGCAGCCTCGCAAATTTCCCCGCTTTAATTAGGGTTTCTTCTCTAATGAAGTTGTACTGGTGAGGAAGAGCTGTCAGGGAATGGTCGCAAACCCTGAATCCCCTTTCTACTACTACTACCAAATAGTGAACATCGAAAGGTACCTCACTAGTATTGCCCTCACTCTGAGCCTTTATATACCCCTTTTGTATGATTGTTTGTAAGGCTTGATAAAACTCCTGAAGCGAAACTTGCCACAATAAAATGTCACATTAGTTGCCCTTGTGTCCTTTTACTTTACATTAATAATGATATTCTCATCACCACAGCGGACAAAGGAGGAGTGGTCATCTTCAACAGTACAGACTACGTTAGTAAGATGCAAGATTTATTAAACAACCCCAACACATACGCTTCCATCCCCGAACATACATGGAGGAAAGAAACAGATTCCTTTCTCACTAAGATCTGCAGAATACTCAGGAAATCCGAAGGCAAAAAACCCTTGCCCCCAAGTCAGCAAGGCTTTATGGTTTACCGAAGACCCACAAACCAAATGTGCCTATGAGACCTATTGCATCTGGAATCGGCAGCGCCCCACACAGCCTGGCAGGATTTTTGGCGAAATATTTATCTAAACTCCTGGTTACAATTAGTGAGGCTCACCTGAAGCATTCGGGTGATCTTAACCATGTCAGGGATCTCGACATGAGTGATAAGAAGCTTGCAAGTTTCGACGTGACTGCCTTGTTCACCAATGTCCCAGTTGATAAAGCCATTGATCTTCTTCACAGAGTAATTAACAATGATACAGAGTTACCTGTACCCCACCAAGATTTTGTGAGCCTTGTCGAACTTTGTGTTCATTATAACTGCTTTAGGTTTGAAGACAAGAAGTATAAACAACTCTTCAACTTGTCAGTTTTTTAAACCATTTATCATATCTGTCAGACACTGCAGTATCATGAGATCTTGATACAAAGAATTCTTTATCAAGAAAGGTATAAAATACCGACAATATGAAAGATTCTCCTCCACCACGATGCTGTGAACACTAACTCCAAGGCCGAGGGACTGATTACCTCATCTTTTGTATATAGTTCTACTGTCTTCCTATTATGTCCTAGAATCTGTATTGATAAAGCCACTGGATGGCGAAACGTCTACTACAATAAAGATATCCAGATGTTGCACATGTGTCTTAACTTTTAATTCTTTATCACTTATCCAACCTTCGGACGAAGACCTACTTAGACTAGTGGATGGTTCCACTATGACCCCGCCTCATCCTGCTTTGCCTCACCTGACTGTAGTATATAAGCCACGTCTACGGCCCTATGCTTTACATTCTACAAGATAGATGGACTGAGCACATTGACTCAAGGCTGAGGGACTGATTACCTCAAACTCCTCCTCTCCTTATACCTTCCTGCTTTATATTGGATTGATGAAGCCACAGTGGCGAAACGTTTCCTCAGTATAGATGCCCATATTGCTGCTTAAGTGTCTCGATCTTCAACTTGTCGGTTTTTTAAACCATTTATCACATGTACAGAGCTGTAAAATAACTTTTGGACTTCTGTTACTTACACTTCATGAGATAATCCTAGTAATCTGTTAGCCTTGTTGCACACACTTAGGCACTGCTGTCTTAGCTTTAGATTTCTGCTATCATGACTCCCAAGTCCTAGTTTAAAGTCCTAACAACGCCCTCAACTGAGCTAGCAAGAAAACCCACACCTGCCCTGGATAAGTGAACCCCATCCCTGGCATACATGTCATTTCGGCCATAGAAGTGGTCCCAGTTGTCAGTGAGTGGTACTGCATTATCCTTACAGTGTTTGTCCAACCAACAATTAATACCAATTGCTCTGGACAACCATTTCATATCAAAACCCTATCTTGGCAAAATGCCACATATAACAGGGCGCCCCCCCCCCTTCTTCCAAATTATGTCTAGTGCTGTCCTGAACCTTTTAGCTAAATCCTCATTCTATGCTTGCCACTTCTAGATATAAATCCCAGTAATCTGTTTGCTTTATTATGTACGCTTAGGCGTTGCTGTCTTGGTTTAAGGTTGCTGCTCGCCATAACCCCCAGGTCATTTTCACAATCTTTATGGCTAAGTTCTTTAACTTATGTAAAGTAAAAGGACACAAGTGCAACTAATGTGACATTTATTGTGGCAACGTTTAGCTCTCCAGGAGCTTTATCAAGCCATTGGCTTGATAAAGCTCCTGGAGAGCGAAACGTTGCCACAATAAATGTCACATTAGTTGCACTTGTGTCCTTTTACTTTACATATTGTCGGTAATTCTACCAACTTTATTACATTCTTTAACTTATAAATACTAGGGTTATGGACACTCCAGAGCTTCAGAACCTTGCATTTATCTACATTGAACTGCATCTACCACTTTTCTGACCAGGAATAGAGCTTGTCTAAATCCTCCTGAAGTTCTGTGACATCTTCCTTTGAATCAATTATCCTACCTATCTTTGTGTCATTAGCGAATTTGCTCATATCACTAGTGATTCCCTCATCAAGGTCATTGATATATATTGTAAACAACAACGGGCCTAAGACTGATCCCTGTGGAACCCCACTTGTTACAGATCCCGACTCAGATTTAACCCCATTTAAGCATACTCTCTGCTTCCTATTGGTGAGCCATGACTCGATCCATGAGAGCACTTTTCCCCAATGCCATGAGCTGCCGCTTTCTTTAACAATCTCTTGTATGGTACTCTATCAAAAGCCTTACTAAAATCTAAATAAACAGTATCGAATTCTTCATCATGATCAACAGCCTCAAAGCTTTACTGAAGAAAGTTAATAAATTAGTTAGGCAGGAATGGCCCGTCGTGAATCCATGCTGAGTATTATTAATCAAATTATGCTTATCCAGATGGCTTCTTATAATATCAGCTACAATGACTTAAAATTTGCTACAACTGAGGTCAGCTTATTGGGCGGTAATTTGATGGTAATGATTTGTCCCTGTTTTTAAAAATAGGAATTACATTAGCCATCTTCACATATCAGACACTACACCTGTTTGAAGAGAAATATTAAAAATGTTAGTCACTGGTTTACAAAGTTCCATTTTACACTCTTTAAGAACCCTTGAAGAAAAATTCATCAGGGCCCGGGATATATTTTGCTTCAGTCGGGTTTTAATTAATGACATCATTGCTTGTGGTGATCCTGGTGTGTATGATTGTATTCACTGCACAAAGTTCGTGTGGGGGTAGTCTCCTGTCTTACTACCGAAATGTAACTGACTCACCCTCAGCCTAGCCTGCCCCGAGGGCCTCAACTGGCGGGCTGAGGGTGCCTACGGCTTAATTAGTTTATGGGACGTATAAAACTACAGTAAACTAACAACTATCTCTAACTTAGCTTAAATATATGTAGTAACAATGTAGTAATTGTAGTTGGTTTAGAAAGACACGTGATGTGTTTGAATTTGTTGGTGGGAGTAGTGCCTCTGATTTTTTTGATAAAGTTCAGAAGCTTTAGTGTTTTTAACACGCTGCCTGTCCGCTTGTTGTATTAGTCGTGACCAGTGATTGTTGTGGTCTTGGTCTAGGCTGTGTAAAATGTTGTTTCTAAGGTAAGTGAGATCTAATCGGATTTGATTTAAATCTATGTGTGTTGTAGAGGAAGCGGTTGTGGTAGCAGATAATAGTCTTCTTGTTCTGAGTGATGGTTTGAAGGAATAACGAGTGGTGTGAGTTTTTTTGGTATTGCGATGTTGGCTGCTTGTGTAATGGTGTCCTGGATGAGATCAAGTTTGAAGTATCGATGTCAGAGATATGTTTTGTTGTATGTAGTCATAGGTGGGAAATGCCCGCATGACGTTAATATTGTCTATGTGTTGTTTGAAAGCTATTTCAGTACGCAGTTCTTTGTAGGAGAATGAGTGGTTGGTTGGAATGAGGATAGGGTTGGAGGAGATGTGTAAGATGGATGGGACTGTGATCAGAAGCACTGTCATTGGGCCAGGTGTTTTTAAGATGTATGTTGAATAGAGATGCGCTGGCTCGGTTTGCAGAATGATGTCTGGTTCTGCCTTGTGCCAGTGTGTTGAAGAAGGTATTGAAGTCTGGGCCAGATGAATTAAGGAGTTTATGGTTTGTGAAGTTGAGTAATTGGTGACCAAGTTGGTTGTTACTGGTGTGATTGAAAGGCAGTGGTTTGGCATTCATGTCAGCTAGTAGGTAGGTGACGCGTGTGTTGGTGTAGTTGAAGACTAAGGAGAAAGATCGTGTATGGTTAGATTAGTGGTTTGGGCGAGCATAGGTGGTGAAAAAGATAAAGGGGCCAAGGTGGGTGTGTATTCTGAACGCGCAAGACAGTGTTGGGAATAAAAGGATTGGGAGAAATTTATGTTTTATGTTGGAATTGACAAGGATGGCACCCCTGTGGGGGGGGGGATGATAGGGGGACTGTAGTGCAGTAAACCATAAATGGGCGGAATAAATTGAGGGGCTTTGAGGCAGGTATGTTTAGCAAAACAATATCTGGCCTCTCGGCGTCAAGGAGCTCGGCCTGTAGGTGTCTAATTGTAAAGTAAGAACGTACGTTGAACTGAATCGCCTTAAACGTGATTTAATGGTTTCGTCTTAGCAAAGTTACTGTCGGGGGAGGAGTTTGGATTAAAGCCCGTGATAGTGGTGCCATCAGTGGATGTGTGTTTTGTAGGTGCTACGGACCCGTTTCCTGGAGGGGGAGGAAGAGATGGATCTGTTTTTATGTTCTTTGGTCTGTCCGTTAGAAGTTGGGGTAGTTTAGGTTTGAGTGGATTTTGTCTGGAGGAGGTGGAGTTGGACCTGATGAGGTTTTGGTTGTGGTGGAGTGGGCGAAGGTGGATGCAGAGGAAGTGGAAGTTTTGGTAAGCTGTGAGGAAGTGGAAGCTTTGGAAGGGGATGAAGTGGGTAAGGAAGTGGGGGAGGGGTGGTCGTAGCATAGCAGTAGGGGTGTTGGTGGGAGGTGTAGAAGTAGTGAAGAGAGGAGTGGAGGAGGAGAGCTGGTGGGAGTAGAAGTGGGGGGGTGGGAGAGAGGAAGGAGGGAGAGGTTGTAGGAGGCTTGGAAGAGAAGCAGGAAGGAGGGATAATTAAAGAGGGAAGATTGTTAGCAGACAAGATTAGGTTAAGGACATGTGAGTAGTCTGATTGGAAGCTTGTGAGATTACCATCGCAGAGTGGGCAGCAGTGGCAAGTTGACAGTTAGTTTTGTAGTCTAGTGTGGGTGTAGAAGAGAAGTGCTTGTAGTCTGTGTGTTGGTGTTTGATGTGTGTAGAGTAGAAGAGGTAGACCAAGTGCGTGGGAGGCCCAGGCATTGGGGGTAGGGGAGGGAGGTGTGGAGGGGAGGGAGGTAAGGAAGGGGAGGGACGAGCAGGGAAGGGGTTGGGTAGGGAGGGAGGTTGGTTTGCTCTGAGGAGGAGAGAATGTGCTTTCTAGAAGGGCAGGAATTTGCACTGCAGTGTGTGACCCGCCGCAGTTAGAACATTTAAGGGGGAGGTTGCAAGTATTCCAGAAGTGGCCAGTTGCTGAACATCTGGAGCAGACTTGTGTAGATGTGCATGTGTTTTTGTCGTGGCCGAATTTGTAGCATTTAAGACATTGTGTATTGGGTGGAAGTTCGGAGTGAAGAGAGCGTTTGGAGGAATGCGGATGGTCTTGGCAAAGATTCCTTGACTGAAGAGTGTAGAGGCGTCAGCAGGAGTAGAACAGCGTATTTTGAGAATGGTAGAGTTTTCTGTCTGTAAATATCGTCAACAGAGACTTTGTTCTTAGTACTGATATCTTTATTAAGTCTTCTTTGTCTGTGTCATAGGCTGTCAGGAGAGAGTAGTCTACGTGTTTAGCAATGACTGTGCTTTTGGCACGGTGCTCAGGAGTCCAAATAATGGTGAAGCCTGCGTTGAGAAGTTTTTGTTGGTATCGCTTGAGGTGTACGCTTCGTAGGAATGTTTGTCAAGAGGAGTTTGAAGCTCTGAGTTGGTTTTGAAGACTTTAAGTTGAGGTGCACCAGTGATCTGATATAATAAATTTTCCGGACAGATAGTGGCATCAGGATTAGAAAATTTGAGGTTTAGCGAGAGGAATTGGATTTAGTAGAAGCAGAGGCAGGTGTGGGAGGTTGGGGGAGAGTGGAAGGGGTGGTGGGAGGTGGAAGGCAACGAAGGCATCGTCCTAATTACGAAAAGATGTAATTGGAGGTGACAATTCGGCCAAAAAGTGAGAGTACTCAGTAGGCAAGTACGTGTAAGAGACTACACGTACTTGCCTGGCGCAGGACACTGAGGAGGTGAACTGTAGCTTGATGGAGCACTGTATATCCTGAGTGTTGGAGAGACTGGCTGTATGGCGTGCAGTCACAGCGAAGAGAGTAATTCAGGCAGCAGAGGCTTCCTGCCTTTCGGTCGGTCAACCACCGACGCACCAATCCTGATGGTGGAGAGGAAGACGAAGGTCCAGCAAGCACTACTCAAAGCACTACTCACACGGGTAATTTCGAGAGGAGGCGAGATCGTCGATGTGAGGTAAGCACACGTCACCACTCGAGCTAAGTCGCTAGATCGCTTCTCACTGCGAGTGTTCTCTGATCTGTGTTGTGAGGTAGCACTGTAAGGCTGAGCCTAGTAAAATTCTCTTCCATTTATAAGCAACATTCACTCAATACTTATCATACCTGAACAGTTACTTAAAAGCACCTATAACGAAGAAATAAAGATCTTATCCATGATTCGTTGCAAATGATAAACCACAATATGTTCAGTATAATTGTGATCCTTATTGATACACGTTTCGACACACCAGTGTCTTTCAGCAATCAACAGAACTGTGTTGAAGTGAAGATGGAGCCTTTACCCTCTAAGTGCAGGATTGAGATCATGGTTACTTGGATGCAGGTACCCTCTCAAACCCAGTTACTCAAGTAAGTACGAAGTTGATCAGTCTGACCATTGATACCCTGTGTTGCAGTGTCTGACTGAATCAACATTAAAAGGTATAAGGAATACCAGTCGAGATTGTTAGTAAACCATGAATGCAACCCCGTTAGAGTATCTTTTAGTGCTTCTAGAAACGTATTCGCCTAACCATAGGTTTGTGAGTACGGTTGATTGGCAGAAGGGGTATTTTAGGGTTAAATTTAAAAATTTTTTGGGGCGTCCCCCTTTTGGAGGGGTTTTTTTGTTTCTAAACAAAGAAGTTAATCAGGTGGGCCTTTTTTTCCAGGGGGGAAAATTGTTTGGGGGCAGGTTTCCAAAACCCTCTACCCAAAAAAAAA
>NC_069423.1:3332897-3354357 GCF_026875155.1 Cherax quadricarinatus | reverse complement strand
TTCCTAAAAGTTCTTTAACCTAACTTGTTCTACATACTTAGCTCTCCCCTACGATCAAGTCTATCACGCTCCTTTTTGTCTTCTCTCTCTCTTTCTTGATTTTCTGTTTCAATTCGATCTCTCCTTTTTCTCCTCTTTCGATTCTCTCTATCTCCTTTTTCTTCTCTCTTTCTGTTTCTGTCTTTCTTGGTGTTCTCTTTCTATTCTTTCTCTCTCCTTTCTCTCTCTCTTTCGATTCTCTCTCTCTCTCCTTTTCATTCTTTCCTGGATCTTAGCACTAATGAAACCTTCTAAAATTTTCCCCATTATTCCTAACGTACTCCCAGCGTTCATCCAAAACTGGTATTCCTCCATACTTGCAAGAATAACTTAAACTACCAGGGGAAAATGAAACGGGTATATCAGAGAAAACGGAGGGTTCAATTCCTGCTCCGCTCAAACTGTAAATAAATCGGAGGGTTCGATCCCTGCTTCGATTAAACAGTATGTATGAATGAAAATGGAGGGTTCTATGCCGGCTCCGACCAAACAGCACATAGAATGGGGTCCCTTGACCATCCAATCTTCTCACCAACAAATCAAGAGTGTCCTACAACAGTTCCCTTGATACAATAAATAGAGCTCAATGAAACAACTTGTCACTGGAAAATCTCGGGTCCCTAGCGTCTATTCCTCCAAATCGTTTCAAGCTCCAGAATAAAGGTGACGGAATTAACTAGTATATCCTGCCTTGACTTGACTTACAATAAATTGAGACTATAACAATCACCAAATCTTTTAAATACCTGTACTGTAGTCCTACCATAGAGAATGATTACTCATGGCTGGTGGTAACAGTCTGTGGTATGCTGCATTGAAGTTCCAATGGAAGATTCGAGATGGAGTTGAATCTTGATTCAGTCGAGTGATTCTGGCAAGGTCGCCACTTGTGAAGGCTTACTCAGCCCTGTAACAACTTCAGTCAGTATTACCAAGGCTGACTCCTCCTCAGGAAAATTAATGAATAGAAAAAGAAATAATAATTCACAAAGATAAACACTTTATTATTTATTAAAGCAAAGATAAAACACTGAAACATGAAGGTGTATCCTACTTGAAAGAAAAATGAAAAATGAAATGAAAAAATTACATTTGAATTCAACGCTAATATGTACAGTTATACTGGGGTGTCTGGTGGAGGTTGACACAGTCTTGTAGAAATTGTAGCCGTTACTGATGATGTGGGGGGGGGGGGGTTACACGTGTTGGTGACAACCCAACGACTAGTTCTTCACAGTCTATAGCCTTGAATAGTCAGTCCAGATGACAGGAACGCAGGATCTTTACCACTGCAAAGATGAGGGGTAGTTACCTGCTGTTGCCTACAATTAATCAGGTAGGTAGATCAAAAAGTGACATCTCAGGACTTTTTTTTTTTCAGTCCGTCTCCTTCAACACATTTCTTTGGTTGGCAGATGACCCGAGCTGTCATTCCAAGCTAGAAAGAGACAAAGGTTACCCACTGCTTAAGAAATCACTCTCCATGATAAGTACAATACTTAAAAGAAATGGTGATTATCTAAAAGCATAACATGGAACTCAAGACTGAAAGGACTAAGTCTATTATTGGTCAAAAGTGAAGCTTTCAACCAATATATCCACTAGAATAGGAGCAGAGGTTTTTTACTTACAGTTGTGCTGGGAGCTGAGTCAAGTGATTACTGTTTGGTCCGAGCCTCACACGTCACTTTTCGGGGTGGAGAAAAGGGGGGGGGGATAGCGGGAGCTAGACTGACCCTACCTTAACAAGCAGCCAACAATCAAACTATCGTCACCATATACTCGCTCGCTACTCCTATTTGTTGAACTTTTCCTTCACATTCTACAAGACTGATAGACTGAACACATGGACTCCAGTCTGAGGGACTGATTACCTCAAACTGCTCTCCTTACACCTTTCTGCTTTGTATTGGACTGATGAAGCCGCTGTGTGGCAAAACGTTTCCTCAGTAAAGATTCCCATATGTTGCATAAGTGTCTCAATCTTCACATGGTATTGTTGGGGGCGGGTGATGCCTGAGATATACCTGTTGAGTCTCACAACTGCCTGGTTCATAAGAACATAAGAAAGGAGGAACACTGCAATAGGCCTTTTGGCCCATACTAGGCAGATCCTTCACAATTCCAGCCCACTAACAGAATAAACGCTACCCAAGCAATAAGCTTTGATAATTCTGTGGAAAATGACACGTATGTACAGTTCAGGACATTTATTAAATGAAATGTTTCGCCACGAGTGACTTCTTCAGTCCTAATACAGGGAAAACTAAGAAAACGCGTATATAAGGTGGCACTCAAAAACATGGCCATTAATAATGATTGTAATAAAGTTGGTAGAATTACCGACAATATGTAAAGTAAAAGGACACAAGTGCAACTAATGTGACATTTTATTGTGGCAACGTTTCGCTCTCCAGGAGCTTTATCAAGCCATTACAAACAATACATGGACACAGTGGGTATATAAAGGCTCAGAGTGAGGTGCAATACTAGTGAGGTACCATTTCGATGTTCACTAGTGGTAGTAGTAGTAGTAGTACTTTTGTATTACTTTTGTCACTACTACTACTACTACTACCACTAGTGAACATCGAAATGGTACCTCACTAGTATTGCACCTCACTCTGAGCCTTTATATACCCACTGTGTCCATGTATTGTTTGTAATGGCTTGATAAAGCTCCTGGAGAGCGAAACGTTGCCACAATAAAATGTCACATTAGTTGCACTTGTGTCCTTTTACTTTACATTAATAATGATATTCTCATCACCACAGCGGACAAAGGAGGAGTGGTCATCTTCAACAGTACAGACTACGTTAGTAAGATGCAAGATTTATTAAACAACCCCAACACATACGCTTCCATCCCCGAACATACATGGAGGAAAGAAACAGATTCCTTTCTCACTAAGATCTGCAGAATACTCAGGAAATCAGAAGGCAAAAAACCCTTGCCCCCAAGTCAGCAAGGCTTTATGGTTTACCGAAGACCCACAAACCAAATGTGCCTATGAGACCTATTACATCTGGAATCGGCAGCGCCCCACACAGCCTGGCAGGATTTTTGGCGAAATATTTATCTAAACTCCTGGTTACAATTAGTGAGGCTCACCTGAAGCATTCGGGTGATCTTAACCATGTCAGGGATCTCGACATGAGTGATAAGAAGCTTGCAAGTTTCGACGTGACTGCCTTGTTCACCAATGTCCCAGTTGATAAAGCCATTGATCTTCTTCACAGAGTAATTAACAATGATACAGAGTTACCTGTACCCCACCAAGATTTTGTGAGCCTTGTCGAACTTTGTGTTCATTATACTGCTTTAGGTTTGAAGACAAGAAGTATAAACAACACTTCAACTTGTCAGTTTTTTAAACCATTTATCATATCTGTCAGACACTGCAGTATCATGAGATCTTGATACAAAGAATTCTTTATCAAGAAAGGTATAAAATACCGACAATATGAAAGATTCTCCTCCACCACGATGCTGTGAACACTAACTCCAAGGCCGAGGGACTGATTACCTCATCTTTTGTATATAGTTCTACTGTCTTCCTATTATGTCCTAGAATCTGTATTGATAAAGCCACTGGATGGCGAAACGTCTACTACAATAAAGATATCCAGATGTTGCACATGTGTCTTAACTTTTAATTCTTTATCACTTATCCAACCTTCGGACGAAGACCTACTTAGACTAGTGGATGGTTCCACTATGACCCCGCCTCATCCTGCTTTGCCTCACCTGACTGTAGTATATAAGCCACGTCTACGGCCCTATGCTTTACATTCTACAAGATAGATGGACTGAGCACATTGACTCAAGGCTGAGGGACTGATTACCTCAAACTCCTCCTCTCCTTATACCTTCCTGCTTTATATTGGATTGATGAAGCCACAGTGGCGAAACGTTTCCTCAGTATAGATGCCCATATGCTGCTTAAGTGTCTCGATCTTCAACTTGTCGGTTTTTTAAACCATTTATCACATGTACAGAGCTGTAAAATAACTTTTGGACTTCTGTTACTTACACTTCATGAGATAAATCCTAGTAATCTGTTAGCCTTGTTGCACACACTTAGGCACTGCTGTCTTAGCTTTAGATTTCTGCTTATCATGACTCCCAAGTCCTAGTTTAAAGTCCTAACAACGCCCTCAACTGAGCTAGCAAGAAAACCCACACCTGCCCTGGATAAGTGAACCCCATCCCTGGCATACATGTCATTTCGGCCATAGAAGTGGTCCCAGTTGTCAGTGAGTGGTACTGCATTATCCTTGCAGTGTTTGTCCAACCAACAATTAATACCAATTGCTCTGGACAACCATTCATATCCAAAACCCTATCTTGGCAAAATGCCACATATAACAGGGCGCCCCCCCCCCTTCTTCCAAATTATGTCTAGTGCTGTCCTGAACCTTTTAGCTAAATCCTCACTTCTATGCTTGCCACTTCTAGATATAAATCCCAGTAATCTGTTTGCTTTATTATGTACGCTTAGGCGTTGCTGTCTTGGTTTAAGGTTGCTGCTCGCTATAACCCCCAGGTCATTTTCACAATCTGTATGGCTAAGTTCTTTAACTTATGTAAAGTAAAAGGACACAAGTGCAACTAATGTGACATTTATTGTGGCAACGTTTAGCTCTCCAGGAGCTTTATCAAGCCATTGGCTTGATAAAGCTCCTGGAGAGCGAAACGTTGCCACAATAAATTTCACATTAGTTGCACTTGTGTCCTTTTACTTTACATATTGTCGTAATTCTACCAACTTTATTACATTTTTTTAACTTATAAATACTAGGGTTATGGACACTCCAGAGCTTCAGAACCTTGCATTTATCTACATTGAACTGCATCTACCACTTTTCTGACCAGGAATAGAGCTTGTCTAAATCCTCCTGAAGTTCTGTGACATCTTCCTTTGAATCAATTATCCTACCTATCTTTGTGTCATTAGCGAATTTGCTCATATCACTAGTGATTCCCTCATCAAGGTCATTGATATATATTGTAAACAACAACGGGCCTAAGACTGATCCCTGTGGAACCCCACTTGTTACAGATCCCGACTCAGATTTAACCCCATTTAAGCATACTCTCTGCTTCCTATTGGTGAGCCATGACTCGATCCATGAGAGCACTTTTCCCCAATGCCATGAGCTGCCGCTTTCTTTAACAATCTCTTGTATGGTACTCTATCAAAAGCCTTACTAAAATCTAAATAAACAGTATCGAATTCTTCATCATGATCAACAGCCTCAAAAGCTTTACTGAAGAAAGTTAATAAATTAGTTAGGCAGGAATGGCCCGTCGTGAATCCGTGCTGAGTATCATTAATCAAATTATGCTTATCCAGATGGCTTCTTATAATATCAGCTACAAATGACTTAAAATTTGCCTACAACTGAGGTCAGGCTTATTGGGCAGTAATTTGATGGTAATGATTTGTCCCCTGTTTTAAAAATAGGAATTACATTAGCCATCTTCCACATATCAGACACTACACCTGTTTGAAGAGAAATATTAAAAATGTTAGTCACTGGTTTACAAAGTTCCATTTTACACTCCTTAAGAACCCTTGAAGAAAAAATCATCAGGGCCCGGGGATATATTTTGCTTCAGTCGGTTTAATTAATGACATCATTGCTTGTGGTGATCCTGGTGTGTATGACTGTATTCACTGCACAAAGTTCGTGTGGGGGTAGTCTGTCTTACTACCGAAATGTAACTGACTCACCCTCAGCCTAGCCTGCCCCGAGGGTACTCAAACTGGCGGGCTGAGGGTGCCTACGGCTTAATTAGTTTATGGGACGTATAAAACTACAGTAAGCTAACAACTATCTCTAACTTAGCTTAAATATATGTAGTAACAATGTAGTAATTGTAGTGTACAATTATCCTAGGAGTTGTGAGGTTACTTCATTACTATCATTAGTAAGGCCTCACCTAGATTATGCAGCTCAGTTCTGGTCTCCATATTACAGAATGGACATAAATTCGTTAGAAAACATTCAGCGTAGGATGACTAAATTAATACACAGCATTAGAAATCTTCCTTATGAAGAAAGATTGAAGACTCTTAAGTTACATTCACTTGTTAGACGAAGAATGAGGGGAGACCTGATCGAAGTGTATAAGTGGAAGATAGGTATTAATAAAGGGGATATTAATAAGGTCTTGAGGATATCTCTCCAAGAGAGAACCCGCAGTAATGGATTTAAATTAGATAAGTTTAGATTTAGAAAGGACACAGGAAAGTATTGGTTTGGAAATAGGGTAGTTGATGAGTGGAACAGTCTACCTAGATGGGTTATTGAGGTTAGGACATTGGGTTGGATAAATATATGAGTTAGAGGGGTTGGATTTGAGTGGGACTTGCAAATGAGTGGATAGAGTTATCAGAGCTTATTTCTTGGGTAGCATTGAGGATTGGGTTGGGAAAATGTTTCGTTAGTGGGATGAATTGTGAAGGACCTGCCGAGCATGGGCCAACAGGCCTGCTGCAGTGATCCTCCTTTCTTATGTTTTTATGTTCTTATGTTAATTAAGAATGCAGAAATGTCTCCTCTCTAGGCATCATCACTCCCTTCCCTACATTCTCCCACCTGGGGGGTGGGCATAACCGTTCTGGAAAATACCGATATTTTCCACACTCGGGGGATGGGGGGGGGGGGGTTGGCATTGTGAAACTAGGTCATGGGCTACCGCACCCTGCGGCATCCCTGAGCTATCGAAGGTTCCGTCGGGGTCGCTGGGTTTCAATGGGCAGTCCAGGGTAGGTGGCCCTGGACAGTTCGTGGGGGCCACGCAGTGGTGACGTTTCCCCATCGTGTACAGTGGGGATGGGCAACGTCAAAGGTGCCGGCCTGCTTCCCTTGTCTGAATGAATGGGTCTCTGTGTCAGGGTTATGCAAAGGACGGCTGCGGGCATGCCGACGTGGCAGACAACACTTTAACAGGTTATTGACACTCTGTGAGCCCTGTGATACCCAGTAGGACTGACGCATATAACGTAGAGTATCTTGTACTGTTCCGTGTGACACTCTCCTGTGGGTATCAGTCTGGTTTAAATCTGGTCTCCTGGCTGACTAACTCCCACTCTTCAGGAAATCAAAGTCAGCTAAGAAGTGCTCTCGTGCACTCGTCTCACCCAATACCTCATGGGTTCTGCCTTAGATTCACCCTTCAATTCACAGAGACCTACATAGAGGATCATTATGACAACGAAATATGGATCCCAGGTTATAACCTATTCCGATGCGACAGGCTAAACAGGCAACAAGGGGAGGTTTCTTGTATGTCACAGAGTCGTTCATTTGCACAGATCTACTGAACACCTCAAGTGATGTAGTTGAAGTTTTGGCAGTAAAGATTGAAAACCAAAACCTTGTCATTGTGGTAGTATACAAACCTCCAGATGCAACTTCCCAGCAATTCCAGGAGCAGCTTGAGAAAATTGACCACTGTCTGGAAAATCTCCCAACTCCTGCCCCAAACATCTTACTACTAGGAGATTTCAACAATGTTCTAGCAGAGATCACCCCGGGAGGCAGCTCAGCTGAAAATTCAAACACACACGAACTATTAAATCTCTGCACCAAATTCAATTTAAGTCAGCAACTAGTAGAGCCTACAAGACTAGAAAATACGCTGGACCTCATCTTCACTAACAATGATGATCTGATACGTAATATAACTGTATCAAAGACAATACACTCAGATAACAACATGATAGAGGTACAGACATGTATGCACAGGTCTCCGGACCAGCAAAATGTGAGCAGTCATGAAGGTCTCTTCACGAAATTCAATTTCAACAACAAAATCATACAGTGGAATCAAGTAAACCATGTCCTAAATGAAACAAGCTGAAAAAATGAATTCTGTGGTTCTTGAGATCTGCTCAAGACACATTCCATTAAGAAAAAGAAGGAGATGTCAACTAGAAAGAGAGAGACGTTCCATATACAAACGAAGGTGAAGTGTCACAGAGCTGCTGAGTGGGGCCAATATATCTGAAATACGAAGGGATGCACTAGTCAATGAAATTGCAAATATCGAACTTAAGCTGAAGGAATCTTACAGGAGACAAGAATCACAGGAAGAACTAAAAGCCGCAAAGGAAATTAGAAAAACAAAAACAAAATACTTCTTCTCTTATGCCAAATCTAAGGGAAAAACAGCATCCAGTATTGGGCCCCTTCTTAGGCGGGATGGGACATACACAGATGATAGCCAAGAAATGAGTGAGATACTAAAACTCCAATATGACTCAGTGTTTAGCACGCCACTGCCCAGACTAAGGATCGACAATCCAAATGAATTCTTTATGAACGAAACCCAAAATTTCATCCTACCAAAAATCTCAGATATTATTCTAACTCCACAAGACTTTGAAGAGGCAGTTAATGACATGCCCATGCACTCTGCCCCAGGCCCAGACTCATGGAACTCCGTGTTCATCATGAATGCAAGAAGCCCATTTCGCATGCTTTCAGCATTTTATGGAGAGGGATGGACACAGGGGTAATCCCACACACACTAATAACAACAGACAGCCCCACTCCACGAAAGTGGCAGTAGAGCAATTGCAAAGTACTACAGACCGATAGCAATAACATCCCATATCATAAACATCTTTGAGAGGGTTCTAAGAAGCAAGATCGCCAACCACCTAGATACCCATCAGTTACACAACCCAGGGCAACATGGGTTTAGAGCAGGTCGCTCCTGCCTGTCCCAGCTACTGGACCACTATGACAAGGTCCTGGATGCTGTAGAGGATAAACAAAATACAGATGTAGTATACACAGACTTTGAAGAAGCTTTCGACAAGTGTGACCATGGTGTAATAGCACACAAAATACGTGATAAAGGAATAACGAGAAAAGTTGGTAGATGGACCTACAACTTCCTGACAAATAGAACACAAAGAGTAATAGTAAACAGAGTAAAGTCTCAGGCAGCCACGGTAACAAGCTCTGTTCCACAAGGCACAGTACTCGCTCCCAGTCTATTCCTCATCCTCATTGGTGACATAGACAGAGATGTAAGCCATAGCTCTGTGTCTTCCTTTGTGGATGACACCCGGATCACCATGGCAGTGTCCTCCATCGAAGACACCGTGAGACTCCAAGCGGACATCAACCAAATCTTCGAATGGGCCACTCAAAACAATATGAAGTTCAACGAGGAGAAATTTCAGTTACTCAGATATGGGAAACTTGAAGAAATTAAAAAATATGTCAGGGTATACATCAAATTCTAACCATACAATAGAGCGGAAAAGTAATGTGAAGGACCTGGGAGTGATAATGTCAGAGGATCTCGCCTTCAAAGACCACAACAATGTATCTACCTCATCTAATAGGAAAATGATAGGATGGATAACGAGAACCTTCAAAACTAGGGATGCCATGCCCATGATGATTCTCTTCAAATCGCTTGTGCTCTCTAGGCTGGAATACTGCTGTACACTAACGGCCCCCTTCAGGCTGGCGACATTGCAGACCTGGAAAGTGTACAAAGAACATTCATGGCATAAAGTACGATAAGGCACCTAAACTACTGGGAATGGTTGAAGGTCCTTGATCTGTATTCCCTCGAACGTAGGCGAGAGAGATATTTGATAATATACACTTGGAAGGTCCTGGAGGGATTGGCACCAAACCTGGACACGAAAATCACTCCCTATGAAAGCAAAAGACTCTGCAGGAAATGCAACATTCCCCCGATGAAAAACAGGGGCGCCATGGGTACACTGAGAGACAAAACAGTAAGTGCCCGGGGTCCAAGACTGTTCAGTTGCCTCCCAACATACATAAGGGGGATTACTAATAGACCCCTGGCTGTCTTCAAGAAGGCACTGGACAGGCGGCACCTAAAGTCAGTACCTGACCAACTGGGCTGTGATTCGTATGTCAGCTTGCGTGCGGCCAGCAGTAACAGCCTGGCTGATCAGACCCTGATCCACCATGAGGCCTGGTCTCAGACCGGGCCGTGGGGGTGTTGACCCCCGAAACCCTCTCTAGGTAAACTCCAGGTACCCTTGCAGGGATGTGTAGGCTTGAAGGCTGGCTGCCAGGAGCCTGTCTTGTGTGGGGTACATGGACCCATCAGTGTTTAACTTGGGCTCGATAGCAGCGTTCATGCAGGCTGCATCTACTGGCATGAGGTGAGGGGGTCTTGTGATAAGCCCCCAGGCTGTAGCCCAACCGTGGACTGGCCAGACGATCGCGGGGAAATGTCCTGTTGGGACACTTGTCACAGTGTCACTTCCCTCTCGGTCACTTTCCCCGACCTGGGGCGTTGGTCCGAATGTCTTATGGCTGTCAACCGAGCCAATGAAAGTAGGAGGCTCGCTTTTTAATTTGAGGCAGAGGACTAGGCTCGGTTAAGGCGTGTGGGCTGGAGGGTGGAGGAGCCCCACCCACTGGTTGACAGTTGCCATCTGTGACCTGCCGTTTGGAGGCGTGCGCTGTCGTGAACTCATCACAAGTAGGCAATTGTATTTCAGGTAATCTTGGTAGCATCTGTGGCTGAGGGATATAGCTTGATGGCTTCTGTGGAAGTGTGCTGGAGGCCATCAGTCCCGTGCTATTCCTTTGACCGAGTACCCTTCTGTAGCGATAGGTAACCTCTAATACGTATTCTTCCCTTTCAGCATGTCTATCCTAAACATCAACCAGTTCAGCACCGTCTCCTGAACCCATCAATAAGGGGTTCAAGTTCTTGAAATGCGAGGATGTAGGCTTGTTGCCTCTCCTCCAAAAGTCTTACATTAGCCTCCAGTGTGAGGTAACCCACTGGATCAACCTGGATCAGTGTCTCACAGGCATTAATAAACCTGGTAACGAAAAATTGTTTACGGGGAAGGTTCTGTCGACGGATGGCTAGTGTGGCCATGTTGCCTGCTGTACTCGTGTCTAGGAAGTGACAGTTGGCAGGTTTGTGACACTGCATAATAAATGTGAGTTAACAGGCCAAGACAAGGCGTTTGACTGCCTGCCAGTCTGGCCAATAGCAGTGTTGACTGCACTGCCGTAGTGACATTCCTAACAGGTGTGTCCCAGTGTGTACTCTCTGGGTCACGTATCAAACTCTGGTTTAAACTACCAAGACCCTGTGGGTATTGCGTGTGTGTGCCGGGGGTCCGGGTTTGTTGTGATGTCACAAGATGGCGTTCGGTGCCCAGTGTTGTGGGTACGGCGCTAGGCGGCACTGTGGTTTGCCGAGGGTTTGTCCCCTTGGTTCAAATTGCTACCATACTGGAATTACATACAATGGTCTTGGCGCCAGTTTAGTCGACTGTATGTCTGCTACTGACAACCTAATGTAGGATACGTAATTCCCACGGTACAAGGTGCTCAGTTGAGCATCTATATGTGTGTATAGTGGTAAATAGCGAAGGACCAATCGCCACATGGTGATGTTACAGTAGGCATGGGTGCTGACTAAGCCTACTGGGGTTGTGGGAGCCTAGCGAGGTGGCTACTGGTTCTGTGGAACATAGCTATGCTACTCCCGATTTCGAGGGACCAAAGCTACGTTTGGTTTGTAGAACCTAAGCTGTGGGTAATTAAGGTAGTGTGTCTGGGGTCACGGCTGAGTTGGGTTAGTGGTCTCTTGCTTCATTCATTAATCCATCCTGAAGGCTGCTGCTCCACTTAAGGGAGTACTTCAGTCAATGGGGTACTGACCTTAATTATGTGTGACAGCAGCTGTTATGGTAATCTCTGGTCATAGGGTGCCACCTCTACACATGTGTACACCTGAATGTATTCAAAATACTCGCCTGGTAGTGTTGGGGGCGGGTGATACCTGAGAAATACCTGTTGAGTCTCACAACTGCCTGGTTCAGCTAATGAGACTGTTGCTTGCGGTGATCCTGGTGTGTATGATCGTATTCACCGTGCAAGTAAAGTTCATGTATGGGCACTTGCCCATCTCATTACTGGAATGTGACTGACTCAAACTGGCGGGCCGAGGGTGCCTACAGTTTTATTGATGTATGGGACGTATAATACTACAATAAGCTAACAACTATTTCCAACTTAGCTTAAATATGTGTAGTAGTAATGTGGTAATTTTAGAGTATAATTATCCTAGGAGTTACGAGGCCACTTCTTAGTAATAAAGTATACAGGACTGACACTTCTCTATGCGTCTTCCCCCCCTTCCCTATATTCCCCCACCTGGAGGAGTGGGCATAACCGATATTTTCCACAACTTATCGGCAAGTCCCTCCCAAGAAACTCATCACTAGTAATCCCTTCCTTAAATCACTCTGCAAAGGCAATTGCTTATCTGTTAATAATAATTTATCACAAGTTTTAAACACAATTTATAAACTCTTGTTGTCACCTCCCTAGTTAAGAACGATAGAAACTATTTTGAGTCAAGCATAAGAATTAACAACTGGGATATTCGTCTCTCAGCCCTTGAGTAGAGAGGACGTGTGCTGCTGCTACCCCCTGGTGTTGACTGGGTGCAGTAATATTTTCACAACATGGCGCAGGCTTGTCGCCAGAGAGTTAATACAGTCTGTATTGAATTAACCAGTGGAGCTATCACGGGGCCGTCTATGGAGCTACTTCTACCAGCAATAATTAGAGACACCTATGGCGTAGCTACTGAAGAGATTTGTGGACTTGCCTTGAATGGCACGAAGAGGATATTTCTTAAATTCAATTCGACGAGTATGTATGAGACAGTAATTAACAAGTTTCAGGAAGTGGCCATACATGTGAATCATGCTGTCACGGTGAGGATGCATGATGTATCAAGTTACTTCACTTGGGTGAAGATCAGGAATGTGCTATTTGAGGCGGATGCATCTGACATAAGGTTTGCCATGAGTAAATATGGGACGGTACACACGGTTACTGCCGGAAGATGGTCAGCTGGTACGTATATGGGGATACCTGAGGGTACGTACTCTGCAAAGATGACGATACGACATCCTATACCGTCGTATGTGGTGATGGAAGAATTCAGAACTCAGGTATTTGTGACATATGCAGGGCAACGACGCACTTGTCGTTTGTGTGGGTCGTATGAACACCTGGCAGCGCAATGTGGTAGAGGACGTGGAGACAACGACCTGCAACAACGAAGAAACGTAGAGGTGAGGAGAGTGGAGCAAGAACAGCCTTTTTCGACACTGACTCCTCAGAGTGCGTCATGGAGTGAGGAGGCTGAGAAGGCAGAGAAGATGGCAGGTGCTATGAGTGGGGGGGACTCCCCTTCCTTGGACGTGGTTCAGGCATTGGAGGAGATCATCGCGGAAGTGAATGATAGCAAGGAGGAAGCATCGACGACGCTTGTGGATATTTCGGGCACGGGGCCGTATCAGGAAGAAGGCACGATCCTGATCTTGGGACTATTATGGAGGACGGAGGGGCGAAGGTAGTTCGTCCTAAGTGTGTTGAACAAGGCTGTCATGTCGGTGAATACGGTGGAGGTTGAGGTTCATCGTGGTGATGAGCTTGATGACGAGATGCAGGTCGACGGTACGACGCGAAAGCGCGCAGCAGTGCTTTATGATTCAGATGAAGTGCTTACGCCCGCACAACGTTCAGGGAAGAAAACATGGGCGGATGTCACGCAGAGGGGTTCAAAAGACACTCAGGGACAGGGATCGAGTAAGAGTGCACAAAAAGGGGGGGGGGGGGGAGGGATAAGAGTGCAATGAGGCGATCAGGTGACAAAAAGGTTGTGTCAAGAGGGAAACCACCTTTGTCGGTTTTAAGTGCTTGACATTGAACATCAATGGTTTGAGGTCGCAGAGAAAGTGTGAGTGGTTTAGGGAGTTTTTTGGGAGCGTCATGGTGTTGACGTTGTGTTCTTGCAGGAGCATAATTATAGACATGGTTATGAGTTGAAGGTGGAGGGATATAAGGTGTATGTTGAACATGCGGTCAGATTGAAAGGCGGTGTGGGCTATATTGGTAAAGGGAACTAGCCCGTTGGTTGTCAGGCATTGTGAAGGGGGAGGAGGGGAGGGTGATACGTGTGGATGGATTATGGGGTCAGGTACAGATGACGTTGGTGTGTGTGTATGGACCGGCAGAGGAGACGTACGCGTAAGAATAAATTTGTGAGGGACGTGTTGGTTTACTACTTGCGTGGATTGCCAGGGGTAGCCGTGATAGGAGGTGATTGAACTGTGTGATAAGGCGTAAGGATGTGGAACCGAGGGGGGCGGGGCATTGTATGGGATATTGGGAGAAATTGTTATCAGGGGTGGGTTTAATCGATATCTGTCGGGGGGGGGAGGTAGAGCATACATTTATTAGGCATGGGTATGCTGCTAGGCTCGATCGTTTGTACGTCCCCAGAAGGGTAGTAATACATAGGGTGAGGGTGTTGGATGTGGTATTTTCTGATCATAGGGGTGGTTATGGTGGATTTGGGTTGGGAGGGGTTGCCACGAAGGGGTAGGGGGTATTGGAAGTTAAATGTAAAGTTGCTGCATGAAGAAGAATATAGACAGTCATTTAAACAGTTTTGGGTGGGGTTGGAGGCAGAAGCGCCTGGGAATGGTGATCTGGTTAGATGGTGGGACTCGGTGGCGAAATCAGGTATTAAGGATTTTTATGTACGTAATGGGAGGGAATATAATAGGTTAAAGTATGGGTTTCAATCTTATCTTGAGGGGCAGTTGAGGGCTTGCTACGAACGTGGGAGGGTTAGTTACCCGGTGGGAGATATTGAGGGATTAAAGGAGAGCATTAGGGATTTGCAAAATGAAAGATTTGATGGTGCACGCGTTTTGGCGGGGTTGGAGGTGTTATGGGGTGATAGGCCATCGGCGTGTGTATTGAGAGGACAGCGTAAGAGGAGAGTGGTGACGGAGATGATGGGATTAACTGTTCATGTGGGGATGGGAGGGTATAGGGAAGGGCAGGTATTGATGTCGACTGAAGGTATGAGTGGATATCTTGATGTATGGTTTAGGTCATATGCACAACATGTGGGTATACGAGATGATGCTTTAAGGGAAATGGGTGGTTATGTGCAATGCGAGCTTGATGGTAGAGATAGGGAGACTTTGGAAGGACAGATTACGGAAGGGGAAATTTGGCAAGCTATAGCAGGTGCAAGTTTAGGTAAGGCACCAGGTGTAGACGGGTTGCCTAATGATTTTTATGTTAAGAATTGGGAGTATTGAGGAGATTTTTAGTCAGATTGTTCAATGTAATGAAGGAAGATGGAGCAATGGGTGAGCAGCAAAGGACTGCTGTTGTTGTATTAGTGCCGAAGGGTGGACAGACCACGGTAGAAGATTACCGTGCAAATATCGCTTATGTGCGGTGATTATAAGTTATTTGCAAGGGTATTAGGGAACAGAATCAAACAGGTTTTAGGTAAAGTAATTGATAGAGGACAATATGGCATACCGGGTAGATCAATGTATGAAGGGCATGGAGTTATTAGGAGTTTTATAGAGCATAGGGGGGAGGGGGAGGGGTGTTTTGGCTCTGGATTGGAGAGCTGCTTATGATAGCGTAGAAAGGGATGCATTATGGAGTTTTATGCGTTGGTTGGGTTTCGGGAGGGAAATTGTTTCTTGGGCAAAAACTTTGTATCTGGGTGCAGTTATGAGAATTCAGGTTAATGGACGACTAGGTGATAGCATACAGATGGGAAGGGGTTTGCGACAGGGATGCCCTCTGTCGCAAATTTTGTTTGCATGTCTTCAGGAACCCTTTTATAGGGCAGTTAGGTGGAGTATGGCGAGAGCGAGGGTGGGTTTTGCACGAGAAAGGGGAAGCGGGTATAGTGGGTTACGTGGATGATACGACTGTCTTGGTGAGGGATGTGAGGGATTTACATAAGGTAGGAAGGGTGATAGACGTTTTTGGTGAGGCTACGGGGATGAAATTAATGTAGTAAAGTCCAAGTATTTTGGATCTAGGGGATAGTGTACATAATGGTGAGACTGTTGAGGGTGGGTGGCGTGGTTAGATCAGTTGTTGATATGTGGGATAGTGTACATGCGGAATGATAGGGATGCACAAGAGGCAAATTCGAGGCGCACCGTGGATGGAGTTTAGAAAAGATTGGGAGTTTGAGGGCAGAGCAATTAACGTTGCATCAAAGGGTTATAGTCACGAATGTCCTGTTGTATAGCAAGTTATGGCACGTGGTGGCAATATATCCGTTACGACGGTGTGAGGTGCAACGGTTGCAACTGCGGGTATTCAGATTTATATGGGGATCGGGTTGTGACTGGCTAAGTAGAGGGGTGGTGTCGCTTCCCGTTAGCCAGGGGGGGCTGGGGCTTATACCTCTTGAGAAACGTATGTTGAGTGTGTTTCTGAAAAGGGGGTTTGTGAGGGAGGGGGTGAGCGGGGGGGGGCCTTGAAAGACTGCGCATGGATATGCAACGGTGGTGGAGGGGTAGGGATTTAATGTTTGGGGAGGCTATGTTGCGAGTTTTACTGAAGGTAAGGGATCCGACACAGCTTAAATTGAAGGTTCTTGAGAGGGTGGGGGGTGGGCCTGTGGTGGCGGCAGTTGAGGGGGCATACCCTATGTATGCATGGGGTTCTGTATGGAAATGTCTTCAACAACTACGTGTAAAACCAAGTGTCAGGGAGGTTATGTTTAGGTTTTTACATGGGATCTTGCCGTCTGGGGTTGTGTTATTTAATAGGAGATTAAGGGAGAGTGGGGAGTGCAAAGCGTGCGGATGTCCGGAAACCATATTTCACGCTGTGTACTTTTGTACTTGTTTAGAAGATGTGAGGGTCTGGCTAGGTAGAGTAGTTAGGTTAGTGGGTGGGGAAGGGTTACAGGTGTTGCGGGTGTTAAGTTTAGATATAGATGGGTGGAGTCAGCAGGTGGTGAATGCGGTTGCGTATGTGGTCACTGATTTTATTTATATATCTTGGGCAATGAGGGAGGTGGGAGTCGAGGAAAGGATAAGAGTGTTAGGGGCCACGATGTATAGAACAAAGTGCCGCAATAGGGATCTTTATGGGGAAGATGGGAGACAGCATTTACTGAAGGTTATCGTAGATTCAGGTTGAAGGATTTAAGAGATTTAAGTGTAAAGTAAGGGGTTGCGGCGGGCTAGTTTTCTTGAGTATGGAAATGTGTATAGATGTTAGCGTGTGTGGCATGTTTGGTAATATAATAAATAAGCTTCTTTTGTGATGTGAGTTTGGTCTGGGTAGTTGTGTAAGATATGTTTTTCACATTGTTTTTCAGAAGGTATTGAATATAATATGTAAGTAGTGTTGTTGCACTACATTGTGTGTAAGTGTGAGAGTGTACATCTCACAGTATTTGTGTGTTTGAAGGTTTGAGGTGACACAAGGCATGATCTAAGTATGTTTGGTTTTTCTTTTTGTCCTCAAATGTGTTATACAAAGATAATTCTGTGGTGTATGTGATGTGTAGGTTTATAGGTATTCAACATGCCTGTTGTATGTTCCCTTTTCGATACTTTGTTTTAATTGTCATTTCAATGTACTTTGTATAGTATTATACAATGGTATTGTTCTTTGCCATATGAAGTGGTTTTTTTTTAGGTTATGTTATGTTCTAGGTTTTTGCATGTTAAGATGTACTTATAGACTGTCAGCACCCTGATATTGGTTTTTCATGGCAATGTTCTTGACGTAAGTTTTGGCTGTATGGTACACAGATATATCTAGCCAGTTTATAGACGCATTCCTTTTGTGTCTGAGATTTTTGTATACGGGTTTATTGTAACTGTAATGAGTCAGTTTTGAGATCTAAGCTGTTTTCTTTGTATGTTTATTTGTATTTTGGTATATGTAAAGCTGTAATGTTAGGGATAAGTATGTAGATGTTCTAGCAGGATTATGATGTTAGGTTTTGGTTTATTGATTAATGAGAAGGCTGGAAGTAATTGTTACATTTTCTTGTATATATTATTTTCAACTGTAATGAGTCTTTGTCATATGTCATGTTATGTAAAATTTATATGTAAGTTAGGTTTTGAGTCATTGAATGTTTATATATGTCAGTTCATGTTACTGTGTTTATTTGTAGCTATGTTCTTGCCGTAAGTTATTGTTGTATGTTATACAGCTATATCTTGCAAGTATATAGGTGCAATCCATTTGTGTTAGTTTATTTTGTGTTGGGTTTCTTATGTCAATGGCCGAACCTTCAGGATTGAGATCCATACTGTTTCCTTTTATTTTTATTTTTATGTATACTGTATTGGTTTTAAATAAAATATAAAAAAAAATCCCTTCCTTAAATCACTTGCAAAGGCAATTGCTTATCTGTTAATAATAATTTATCACAAGTTTTAAACACAATTTATAAACTCTTGTTGTCACCTCCATAGTTAAGAACGATAGAAACTATTTTGAGTCAAGCATAAGAATTAACAACTGGGCGTCTACACTGCAAACTGAATTGTTTACCATGCTAATGGCGCTAAAGTTAATTTATGACACTGATTATTACTGATTCTATGTCAACACTGAAGGTTCTTGACTCACATAATGGCTAACAAAATATTAATTGGAAAAGTCAGAGAGCGATACTTAAAAATCTGGGGAAAGGGAATTAATATACAATTGTTATGGATTCCACCACACATTGGTTTGCTCCTTCATGATAGAGTTTATAAATTAACCAAATTATTATTATAATAAAAAAGAAGTGCTAAACCCACTAGGGTCATACAGAACTGCAGGTCAGGGAGTGTGGCTACAGCAGAAAATATCCAGGAGTAGAGATGATAACACAGGTAGAGATAGAAGGGCTGTGAGGAGTGTGAAAGGAAGTATTATCAAAGTTTGTGTAATAAATCGGTTGCTGTCAAAGAGTCAAAGAGGGAGTCTGTATCAAAGGTGGGGCCGTCAGCGAGGAGGGAAGATAAATTAAGGGTGTTAGAGTGGTGATGACGTCAGAGGAAGAATTCTGCATGCTCGTTGAAAGACAGGACAGTCCAATGGAATATGGCAAACTGAAACTGGAACCTGACAATTCTCACAGAGTGGAACAAGGCGCCTCTCCACGAGATACCCATAAGTAAGACGGTGTCCGATGCGAAGACGGGAGAAGGTAGTCTTCCATCCTCAGCATCGATAACAAGGTCAGAAACCTCAACTTGGTTTACTGTAATTTGTTATGAGTTATATCAGACCAATGTTGTTGCCAGTGGTTACGAAGGTGGTTAGAGATTACAGCAAAATAGTCTGAGAATGGAATGTTTCTATATGAACTGGGAGGTCATGTACCGCTCACCGGCTCATTGCCCTGAACATCAACATGACCAGGGACCCAGCAGAAAATGAGTTATTTTTTTTAGAAATGCTGCACAACCAAAGTTCTATATGAAGAACTAGGCACTAGGGGATGAGGTGAATCAAATTTTTTAATAGCAATAAGTAACTGCAATGAGAAATGTATACAGTTCAGCTGTAAAAATACTAGCATTATGCTGTCTGGGAACACTGCTGCAAACCTGTCTGAGGATTTAGTAACTATCAGTGTATGCTGCAACGGCATGAGATTGAGATCGGATGAGGTAAAAAAAAGAGCAAGAAGCGACTGTAGGTATTTGGGCTTTCACTTCCCCCAAGGGGGAAGTAGAAAGTTAGATGCTAGATGAACATATAAAGAGGGCAACTGAAGAGAAGACAAGAGCAAGTGAAGACGAAGAGAAAAGGGAACGAGTAAACAGGGACAGTGAACAAATGATGAACCTCTACTAACGTTCGTTGCTATCCTGTATGTAGAAGGATCGTGAAGGTCATGAGAGCAGACAAAATAACAGAGGCAGCGAGCATCAAGAGAATCACTGACCGCGGGTTCAAACTCCACTCGTGGTATGGTTTGTTTGCAATCGTGTCATTACGATTTCGTGGGTCAAGTACCTAAGCAGAGTAAGAGGTTAATAGTAGAGCGGCTCTTATGAAAGCCATATTGACTAAGGGAGAGACTTTTGCGTGTTTCTAAATACCACATCAAACGTCTATTTACCAGATGTTTCATAACCTTGCAAACTGCACTGGTAAGAGCAATGGGACGATAGTGAGAGGTATCATGTCTCGAAGTACCTGGTTTACGAAGAGGCAGAGCAATGGGAGTTTTCCACAGCTGGGGAAGAACTCCTTGCGACCAAATAAGATTAAAGAGACGTAAGAGGACTGCAAGAGCTGACGAATGTAAATGTTGAACCATGCGAATATGAATGCAATCAGGCCCAGCTGCCGATGATTGGTAAGTGGAAAGTGATGACTCTAGTTCTAGAAGAGTAAAAGGCACATTATAAGGCTCTTCGCTGCTAGAAGAAAAGCCTAAGGGCAATAGCTCTCTGGCAGACTTGGAGGAAAGAAACAAGGGGCAGAGATGGAACCCCTTTAGAGATAGAGAGAAGATGAATTATGATTTCTTTGGCAGCTTCAAGAAGGTTTGCAACACTGACGCTCGCAACCCGAACAACGGGAGCCGGTTCTGGAGAGTACTTACCACTCAGTTTCTGTACTTTCTTTCAAACTGCACTCATAGAGGAAGTCGAAATAGCAGTAAAAACATAATTCTGCCAACAAGTGCATTTAGCTTCACGGATGACACATCGGACAACCGCTCTTGCCCACTTAAAATCAAGGAGTCACTTTGTGATCTTATTGTAACGATACTGGCCCCGTGCAGCATGACTTAGATGTACTGCATGAGCACAAGCAGGAGACCACCAAGGCACGCATTTCTCAGAGTGCGTGCCCGAGGTTTAGGGGATTAAAACTGAGGTTAAAAATAGGTGCAACGGCTCATCAGTGGAAGACGAAGAAGGTTCCTCACTAAAAACAGTTCGATGCAGGTATAAGTCCCAATTTTCTCGTTCAAATTGCCAATGTGGGCTTCGAGGAGGGCGAGAATACGAATGGAAAGTAAGGAGGATAGGAAAGCGATCTCTATCATGTAAATCTGGGAGCATAGATCAGGTAAAGTCAAGTGCAGTTGATGAGGAGCAAACTGAGAGCTCAATGCAAGAGTTAGAGATTGAGTGTAGGGTTAAAATGGGTGGGAGTACCCATCACAGTACCTGGTCACAGACCGGGCCGTGGGGGCGTTGACCCCCGGAACTCTCTCCAGGTATTTAAAACATAGAGAGGAAGAAAAGTGAGAAGAGCCTCTAACAATCGCCAATGGAATCACAGTGAGACCCCTAATAGGAAATGATGAGCATTAAAATCACCTAATAACAGAAGAGGTAGCGGTAAGGAAGAAACCAGAAATATCACATCTGGGATAGACAATGCTCGAGAAGGAGAGAGATACATAGAACAGACTGTATACCATTGTTCAAGTAGATGCTGGCTGCAGTGTAGTGCAGCGAAATATGAGCAAAGATCTGATGGTATGGTACCGGTGTATACAAGAAGTGCACTTTCATTAAAAGTTCCATCGGGATAAGGATCCGAA
>NC_069423.1:3307897-3327897 GCF_026875155.1 Cherax quadricarinatus | reverse complement strand
AGCAGCTGTCAGCAACAGCATGCAGCAGCAACAGCAGCAGCAGCAGCAAGCAGCAGCAGCAGTAACAGCAGCCAGCAACAGTAGTATACTCAGCAGCGAGTAGAGCAGACAGCAGCCAGTAGTGTATCAGCAGCAGAGCAGACAAGCAGCAGCACAGCAGCGATAGCAGCCAGCAGAGTAGAAGTAGCTATTAGCAGCAGTAGTATTAGCAGCAGCAGCAGCAGCAGTATCATTATAGCAGCAATAGTAGCAGCAGAAACGCAGGTAGTAGTAAGTAGCAGCAGTAGACATAGTATCATCAGCAGCAGCAGTAGTCAGCAGCACGCAGATAATATCAGCAGCAGCAGTAGTAGCAAGCAGCCATCACAGCAGCAGCAGTAGTAATCAGACAGCAGCAGCAGTAGTATCATCATCAGTAGCAGTCACAGCAGCAGCAGCAGTAGTATCAGTAGCACAGCAGTAGTATCAGCAGCAGTAGCACTAGCAGCGCAGCTAGTATCAGTGCAGCAGCAGCAGACCTAGCAGCCAAGCAGTATAGTATCATACCAGCAGCCAGTAGTATCATCCAGCAGCAGTAGTATCAGTAGCAGCCAGCTAGTATCACAGCAGCAGCAGACTAGCAGCAGCAGTAGCGTCAGATCAGTAGCAGCAGTAGTATCAGCAGCAGCAGACCTAGCAGCAGCAGTAGTATCAGTAGCAGCAGTAGTATCAGCAGCAGCAGACCTAGCAGCAGCAGTAGTATCAGTAGCAGCAGTAGTATCAGCAGCAGCAGACCTAGCAGCAGCAGTAGTATCAGTAGCAGCAGTAGTATCATCAGCAGCAGGACATAGCAGCAGCCAGCTAGTATCATGTAGCAGCAGCAAGCAGAACTAGCAGCAGCAGTAGTATCAGAGCAGCAGCTAGTATCATCAACAGCAGACATAGCAGCGCAGCCAGTAGTTATCAGTGAGCAGCAGCAGCAGGACCTAGCAGCAGCAGTAGTATCAGACAGCAGCAATAGTAGTATCAGCAGCAGCAGTAGTCAGAAATCAGCAGCAGTAGTATCTCAGCAGCAGCAAGAGACCTAGCAGCAGCAGTAGTATCATGCACAGTAGTATCAGCAGCAGCAGACACTAGCAGCAGCAGTAGTAATCAGTAGCAGCAGCAGCAGATCCTAGCTACAGCAAGCAAGATAGTCATCATGCAAGCAGGGCAGTAGTATCAGCAGCAGCAGACCAGCCAGCAGCAGCAGTAGTATCATCTCAGCACGCAGTAGATCAGCAGCAGCAGCAGTAGTATCATCATTATCATCAGCAGCAGTAGCAGCAGCAACAGCAGTAGTATCATCAGCAGCAGTAGCAGCAGCAACAGCAGCAGCAGTAGTATCATCATCATCAGCAGCAGCAGTGCAGCAGTAACAGCAGCAACAGCACAACTATTAAAACAAACAAAGAGGTATACATAAACGAGTGTCTGACCAAAAAACAGCAGAATCTCCAATATAGTCTGAAAACTTAAGCGGAAGAATACTGACAAGATCCACCAATGCTTCAGAAGGTTCGGCAAAATTCTAGTGAAGAAAACAAATGCAAGCCAACTGTATTCTATCACAAATGAGAATGAACTATCACGATTCCATCGGGACACTAATCTTACAGAGACTGATTAAATAATGTCCAAACCAAAAGCCTACGTTGTAGTGTATTGTTTTGCTCCATTACTGTACAAACTTCGCGGTTCAATCTCTTAATAATCAAAATCAACTAACTCAGTATATGTGATATTACTGGTGAGAATTAGCCACCTTATGTTATGTATTTTTCTTAAATTACTATTCCTTGCTTAAATTTTGTCTAATAAATATTATCTGCCCATTTTGCAACCCTTTTTTTAATGCCATTAATTACCATTACTTGCTAAAAAATTTAATACCATATTTACTATCAGTCCATTCTACGTTTGTACATTTTTTACACATTATTAATTACCAGTAATTATCACAAACTTTTTTAATACCACATTTATTATCAATTAATTATCATACAATTAATCACTTTTAAATACTTTATATTGCCTTTATAAACTCTAATATTTCTACCAATGCAATATTAAATACTAAAATTTCTTCAGAAAAATTTATAACTTGTAACAGAAATTATTTCTTTTTTAATATTTTTTTAAACTAATATTATTTAATTTTTTTTCACCCCCATATTTATTATCAGTTTATTTTACTTTTGTACAATTGATCACTATATTCTCTCTCTTTATTTCTATTGTTTTATTTTTAATTTAGCATTACTTGTTCACTATTATAAACTATTATTATAAAAGTAATAACTTGTGTAATATTATATTGTCAAACTTGTGCCATAATAAGAGTAAATATAATCCTTGTATTTTATTACGTATTTTAATATAGTATTATAAACTTTTTATTCTCTTATTTTTCTTTTATAACTACCATTACCTGCGAACTTTTAATTTAATTATTACTTCCAGTACTAAGTAATTTTACTGTGTTCAGTAAACTTCTATTCTAAATCTACAACTTTTGTCAAACTCGAAAATAATAATAACAGTTCAATATAAAATCATCAGAGCTGAACCATATTAAGAGTAAACTGTATCTCTGTATTTTTTTTTAAACTACTTGTAGCAATCCATTAGCTAGTAAGGTAAATTAGTTTAATATAATAATTATTAAGTTTAACATAATACTTTATTCAAAAGTCTATTTGTAGAGTCACTCACAATCTTATGATTACAAACATTGATCCTAATATCAACCTTTTATTAAATGACTTACACGAATTGAATAGCAACTGTAATTATTTTACAACAGACCAAGCAAAGACATTACTCGGAGCCAACAATAACATAACTATCGTTAATTACAATGTCAGATCTTTGAGCAAACATTATGATGACCTCACAGCATTACTCAATGCATACCAGTACGTCAATCATCACTCTCACAGAAACCTAGTTAAAGCCTGGTACTACAGATGTCTATGCCATCCTGGTTACACAGCCATACACAACTGAAGGACAGAAAAGAAAGGGGGTGGCACAGCTATATACTACTCAGATCAACTTGAATGTATCAATAATTCTTGCACAATGAATGAACATGTAGAATATATTATAGCTAAATTTAAATCAAAAGACCTGTAAAACACCCTGACAGTGATAAACATCTACAGAGTACCACACTCAAACATTAACTATTTTAGTGAAAAATTAGGAAACATGATAACTGCAGCAGCAGCAGCAGTAGGAGCAGCAGAAGAAGAAGCAGCAGCAGCAGCAGCAGCAGCAGCAGAGCAGCAGCAGAAGAAAAGAAGGGGGGCCCCCCGTGGCAGGGGGAACACACCCCGGGGGGAAACACATTTGGGGGGGGGAAGAAGGCAGCAGCAGCGCAGCAGCAGCAGCAGCGTAGCAGAAGCATAAAAGCAGCGCAGAACTGCGCGCAGCGTAGTAGCAGCAAAGAACTGCAGCAGCAGCAACAACAATAAAGCGTAGCAGCAGGAACTAGCAGTAGCAGCACCATCAGAACAGCACAGCAGCAGCAGCAGCAGCCAGCAGCAAAAAACTGCAGCAGCAGAATGCAGCAGCAGAATAGCAGCAGCAGCAGCAACAACGAACTAGCAGCAGGGAGAATAGAAGCAGCAGCAGTAACAGCAGCAGCAGTAGCGCAGCAGAAACTGCAGCACAGCAGCAGCGAAACGGGCGCAGCAGCAGCGCAGCGCAGGTGCAGAAGCAAAATAGCGCAGCAGCACAGCAGTAAGAACGAGCAGCAGCAGCAGCAGCAGCAGCAGCAGCAGCAGTAGCAGAAGCAGTAGAAGCAGCAGCAGAACTAGCAGCTGCTGCAGCAGTAGCAGCAGCAGAACTAGCAGCAGCAGCAACAACAATAACAGCAGTAGCAGCAGCAGAACTAGCAGTAGCAGCAGCAGCAGAACTAGCAGCAGCAGCAGCAGCAGCAGCAGCAGAACTAGCAGCAGCAGAACTAGCAGAGAGCGAGCAGCAAACCTGAGCAGCTGAAAAACTTACAGTCAGCAGCAAACATACTATTAGAAAATCTAGCGCAGCATGAGAAACTAGCACAGCAGCAGCTACGAGCAGAAAAGCAGCAGCAGCAGCAGCAGCAGCAGAAGCAGCAGCAGCAGCTAGCAGCAGCAGACAAGAACAGCACAGCGGTCAGCAGTAGCAGCAGCAACAACAGCAGCAGAAGCAGTCACAGCGACTAGCAGCAGCAGCAGATGACAGCACAGAGCAGCTGCAGCAGTAGCAGAAGCAGTAGAAGCAGCAGCAGAACTAGCAGCTGCAGCAGCAGTAGCAGCAGCAGAATAGCAGCACAGCAGCAACAATAGCAGCTAGCAGCAGCAGCCAGAGTAGTAGCAGCAGCAGAACTAGCAGACAGTAGAAGCAGCAGCAGCAGTAGCAGCAGCAGAACTAGCACGCAGCAGCAGTAGCAGCAGCAGAACTAGCAGCAGCAGCAACAACAAACAGTCAGTAGCAGCAGCAGAACTAGCAGCAGCAGCAGTACAGCAGCAGAACAGCAGCAGCAGCAGCAGAACTAGCAGCAGCAGCAGCAGCAGAACTAGAGCAGCAGCAGCAGCAGCAGAACTAGCACAGCAGATCAGCAGCAGAGAACTAGCAGCAGCAGCAGAACATCAGCAGAGCAGCAGCAACAACAGCAGAGCAGCAGCAGCAAAAGAACTAGCAGCAGCAGCAGCAGCAGTAGCAGCAGCAGAACTAGAAGCAGCAGCAGCAGCAGCAGAACTAGCAGCAGCAGCAGAAGTAAGACAGCAGCAGCAGCAGCACAGTAGCGAAGCAGCAGCAGCCAGCAGAACTAGCAGCAGCAGCAGCAGCAGCAGAGCAGCAGCAGAATAGCAGCAGCAGCAGCAGACAAGCAGCAGTCAGCAGCAGCAGAACTAGCAGCAGCAGCAGCAGCAGCAGCAGCAGCAGCAGCAGCAGAACTAGCAGCAGCAGCAGCAGCAGCAGCAGCAGCAGAACTAGCAGCAGCAGCAGCAGCAGCAAGCAAGCAGCAGAACTAGCAGCAGCAGAGACTAGCGCAGCAGAACTGCAGCAGCAGTGCAGCGCAGCAGCAGCAGCAGCAGCAGCAGCAGAGAATAGCAGTCAGCAGCAGCAGCAGCAGCAGAAGCGAACTAGAGCAGCAGCAGCAGAACAGCAGAACTAGCAGCAGCAGCAGCAGCAGCAAGCAGCAGCAGCAGCAGCAGCAGCAGCAGCAGAACTAGCAGCAGCAGCAGCAGCAGCAGCAGCAGCAGCAGCAGCACTAGCAGCAGCAGCAGCAGCAGCAGCAGAACTAGCAGCAGCAGTCAGCAGCAGCAGACAGCAGCAGCAGCAAGTACGCAGCAGCTAGCAGCAGAGAACTAGCAGCAGAACAGCAGCAGCAGCAGCAGCTAGCAAGCAGCAGCAGCAGCAGAATAGCAGAGCAGCAGCAGCAGAGCAGCAGCAGCAGCAGCAGAAGTAGCAGCAGCAGCAGCAGCAGCCAGAACTAGCAGCAGCAGCAGAAGTAGCACAGCAGCAGCAGCAGAACTAGCAGCGCAGCAGCAGAAAACTAGCCAGCAGCAGCAGCAGCAGCAGCAGTAGCAGTAGCAGCAGCAACAGCAGCAGCAGAAGCAGTAACAGCAGAACTAGCAGCAGCAGCAGCAACAGCAGAACTAGCAGCAGCAGCAGCAGCAGCAGCAGCAGCAGCAGCAGCAGCAGCAGCAGCAGCAGCAGCAGCAGTACAGCAGAACTAGCAGCAGCAGCAGCAGCAGCAGAACTAGCAGCAGCAGAGCAGCAGCAGAATAGCAGCAGCAGCAGCAGCAGCAGCAGAACTAGCAGCAGCAGCAGCAGCAGCAGCAGCAGCAGTAATATTTCTCTCTACATCTCCCCTCCCCCCCGGCCACCTCTTTTTATTAACCACTTTCCTATTATGATGCTCCTCTCTCTGACAGCTTTCCACTACCTCTCCATCCCACCCTTCCACTGACCCTCCCTCCATCCCTCCCTCCATCCCTCCCTCCATCCCTCCCTCCATCCCTCCCTCCATCCCTCCCTCCAGCAACACACACAATCCCGGATACAGAAACAACGTTCACACTGATAAATTAGACACATGTGCAACTCTTGGGTATCTTTATTGAGGAAACGTTTCGCCACTGTGTGGCGAAACGTTTCCTCAATAAAGATGCCCAAGAGTTGCACATGTGTCTAATTTATCAACATGTCGGTTCTCTGAACCATTCATCTACAAAACGTTCACACTCCCGGTAATTATAATGACAGAGATGATGATGATGTGAAACCCATCATGAGAGACGAATTTTAATGCGACTCCGACTCACCAGCACAGTGAGTTGAGGTCACAGTGGTTCTTGAAGTGAATCAAACTCTCAGGCTTTAAAAACAAATACAGTAAATACTGACACATTCGAAAGTTTCTAATATAAACCTACTGCACGTTTACCCGCGAAAAACGTCATATTTTCAGTTGTTGGTGAAACTGGCACTCATTAATCCCTCTACCCACGTTCAGAAGATTAAACCGAGCGCTATTTTTCACTGTGGTAATTTATTCGAATCAATGGCAGTGGTGGAGATAACACAGGTGCTTTGTGGAGGGGGACGGTAACCCAGCGACAGGTGGTAGATAACACAGGTGCTTTGTGGAGGGGGACGGTAACCCAGCGACAGGTGGTAGATAACACAGGTGCTTTGTGGAGGGGGACGGTAACCCAGCGACAGGTGGCAGATAACACAGGTGCTTTGTGGAGGGAGACGGTAACCCAGCGACGGGTGGCAGATAACACAGGTGCTTTGTGGATGGGGACGGTAACCCAGCGACGGGTGGAAGGATAACACAGGTGCTTTGTGGAGGGGGACGGTAACCCAGCGACGGGTGGCAGAACATAAAAAGGAGGAACACTGCATAGGCCTGTTGACCCATACTAGGCAAGTGCTTCACAAATCCAACCACTAACAGAACAAATGCTTGAGGATGAATGGTTCAGAGAACCGACACGTTGATAAATTAGACACATGTGCAACTCTTGGGTATCTTTATTGAGGAAACGCTTTGCCACACAGTGGCTTCATCAGTCCTTACAAAGGAGAGTCGTGAAGAACAGAAGGAGAATGAGATAATCAGTCCCTCAACCTTGAGTCGATGTGGTCAGTCCATCAATCTTGAACATAATACAGCATATGTGTGGAGAAGTAGCTTGTATACCGTAGGCAGACGTAGGTGGTGTCACATTTGTTCAGTGTGGAAGTAGGTCGTGCCCAATGGTTAGGCAAGCGAAGAATTCCCAAGTACAGTGGACCCTCGGTTATCGGCCGTAATCCGTTCCTGAAGGTCGGCCAATAACCGAAATAGCCGATAACTGAATTAATATTTCCAACACAGGTGCTTTGTGGAGGGGGACGGTAACCCAGCGACGGGTGGTAGACAACAGGTGCTTTGTGGAGGGGGACGATAACCCAGCGACGGGTGGTAGATAACACAGGCGCTTGTGGAGGGGGACTGTAACCCAGCGACGGGTGGTAGATAACACAGACGTTTATGGAGGGGGACTGTAACCCAGCGGCGGGTTGCTGATAACAGAGGCGCTTGTGGAGGGGGACTGTAACCCAGTGACGGGTGGTAGATAACACAGACCAGACGCTTGTGGAGGGGGACTGTAACCCAGCGACGGGTGGTAGATAACATAGGCGCTTGGGGAGGGGGACTGTAACCCAGCGACAGGTGGTAGATAACACAGGCCCTTGAGGAGGGGGACTGTAACTCAGCGACGGGTGGTAGATGACAACAGCACTTGTGGAGGGGGACTGTAACCCAGCGACTTGTGGTAGATAACACAGGCGCTTAGGGAGGGGAACTGTAACCCAGCGACGGGTGGTAGATAACATAGGCGCTTGGGGAGGGGGACTGTAACCCAGCGACAGGTGGTAGATAACACAGGCCCTTGAGGAGGGGGACTGTAACTCAGCGACGGGTGGTAGATGACACAGGCGCTTGTGGAGGGGGACTGTAACCCAGCGACTTGTGGTAGATAACACAGGCGCTTAGGGAGGGGAACTGTAACCCAGCGACGGGTGGTAGATGACACAGGCGCTTGTGGAGGGGGACTGTAATCCACCGACAGGTGGTAGATAACACAGGTGCTTTGTGTAGGGGGACGGTAACCCAGCGACGGGTGGTAGACAACAGGTGCTTTGTGGAGGGGGACGATAACCCAGCGACGGGTGGTAGATAACACAGGCGCTTGTGGAGGGGGACTGTAACCCAGTGACGGGTGGTAGATAACACAGACGTTTATGGAGGGGGACTGTAACCCAGCGGCGGGTTGCTGATAACAGAGGCGCTTGTGGAGGGGGACTGTAACCCAGTGACGGGTGGTAGATAACACAGACCAGACGCTTGTGGAGGGGGGACTGTAACCCAGCGACGGGTGGTAGATAACATAGGCGCTTGGGGAGGGGGACTGTAACCCAGCGACAGGTGGTAGATAACACAGGCCCTTGAGGAGGGGGACTGTAACTCAGCGACGGGTGGTAGATGACACAGGCGCTTGTGGAGGGGGACTGTAACCCAGCGACTTGTGGTAGATAACACAGGCGCTTAGGGAGGGGAACTGTAACCCAGCGACGGGTGGTAGATGACACAGGCGCTTGTGGAGGGGGACTAGCTCAGCGACGGGTGGTAGATAACACAGGCGCTTGTTCAGGGGGACTGTAACCCGGTGACGGGTGGTAGATAGCATAGGCGCTTGTTTAGGGGGACTGTAACCCGGTTGCGGGTGGTAGATAACACAGGCGCTTGTGGAGGGGGACTGTAACCCATCGACGGGTGGTAGATAACACAGGCGCTTGTTTAGGGGGACTGTAACCCATCGACGGGTGGTAGATAACACAGGCGCTTGTTTAGGGGGACTGTAACCCAGCGACGGGTTGCTGATAACACAGGTGATTGTGGAGGGAGACTGTAACCCAGCAACGGGTGGCAGATAACACAGACGCTTGTGGAGGGGGACTGTAACCCACCGACAGGTGGTAGAAAACACAGGCGCTTGTGGAGGGAGACTGTTACCCAGCGACGGGTTGCTGATGACACAGGCGCTTGTGGAGGGAGACTGTTACCCAGCGACGGGTTGCTGATGACACAGGCGCTTGTGAAGGGAGACTGTTACCCAGCGACGGATTGCTGATAACACAGGCGCTTGTGAAGGGAGACTGTTACCCAGCGACGGGTTGCTGATAACACAGGCGCTTGTGAAGGGAGACTGTTACCCAGCGACGGGTTGCTGATAACACAGGCGCTTGTGAAGGGAGACTGTTACCCAGCGACGGATTGCTGATAACACAGGCGCTTGTGAAGGGAGACTGTTACCCAGCGACGGGTTGCTGATAACACAGACACTTGTGGAGGGAGACTGTTACCCAGCGACGGGTTGCTGATGACACAGACACTTGTGGAGGAGACTGTATACCCAGCGACGGGTTGCTGATAACACAAGACACTTGTGGAGGGAGACTGTTACCCAGTGACGGGTTGCTGATAACACAGACACTTGTGGAGGGAGACTGTTACCCAGTGACGGGTTGCTGATAACAGAACACTTGTGGAGGGAGACTGTTACTCAGCGACGGTTGCTGATAACACAGACACTTGTGGAGGGAGACTGTTACCCAGCGACGGGTTGCTGATAACACAGACACTTGTGGAGGGAGACTGTTACCCAGTGACGGGTTGCTGATAACACAGACACTTGTGGAGGGAGACTGTTACCCAGTGACGGGTTGCTGATAACACAGACACTTGTGGAGGGAGACTGTTACCCAGTGACGGGTTGCTGATAACACAGACACTTGTGGAGGGAGACTGTTACCCAGTGACGGGTTGCTGATAACACAGACACTTGTGGAGGAGACTGTTACCCAGTGACGGGTTGCTGAAACACAGACACTTGTAGAGGGAGACTGTTACTCAGCGACGGGTTGCTGATAACACAGACACTTGTGGAGGGAGACTGTTACCCAGTGACGGGTTGCTGATAACACAGACACTTGTGGAGGGAGACTGTTACTCAGCGACGGGTTGCTGATGACACAGACACTTGTGGAGGGAGACTGTTACCCAGCGACGGGTTGCTGATAACACAGACACTTGTGGAGGGAGACTGTTACCCAGTGACGGGTTGCTGATAACACAGACACTTGTGGAGGGAGACTGTTACCCAGCGACGGGTTGCTGATAACACAGACACTTGTGGAGGGAGACTGTTACCCAGCGACGGGTTGCTGATAACACAGACACTTGTGGAGGGAGACTGTTACCCAGCGACGGGCTGCTGATAACACAGACACTTGTGGAGGGAGACTGTTACCCAGCGACGGGTTGCTGATAACACAGACACTTGTGGAGGGAGACTTACCCAGCGACATGTGGCTGATAGTTCGCTCGGCTAGAGTTAATATTTCCACTCACCTTAAAAAAATCAGTGTGCTTTATAAATGACATTTGCATATGGCTAATACAGATGCAGACAAGCGCACGTGCGCACGCACACGCACACACACGCGCGCGCACACCCACACGCACGTGCACACGCACACAAGAACACAAATACAAAATATATTTGAAAACTCCTCGTGTCTAGTCCTCTTGCTTCAGCTCTCTGGAAACTCCCTCCTCCTCCAGCGTTCATGAATAAGTCCTTCCCCCTCCCACTGACGCAAGGTTAAGAAAAATATAAATATACATCTCCTCTTTCTCTTCCACTTGTATTGTTTTCAAGAGACAGACTTCTTTTGTCTGAGTGAGGAGTCCTTCTCCTCCTGCTTCCTCACAACCCACAAATATCTTCATTGTTGCAGTTGAAGGTGACGTTCATCCACCCTTCACCTCCATGGGGGGGATGGGGTAAATCAACGTTATTTCCTGCGTTTGGAATATTATTATTTCGTTTGAGATATCATTGGCAGTTTATACTGACAAGTATGTTTACACAAAATGAAATTTATGTCAGTTTGTTGAGATGTTTCGCCCACCAAAGACTTTATTATCAGAAAACTTATATGGATTCTAGTGGACGAAACAAATTCTCAGTAAAATACCATAAACTCAATGTTCTGTTTTATTGACATCTTCGGTGGGGATGTTGGTTTAGTTTACTCCGTTAATTGTGATCATCTTTCTCGCAGATGTATGTGAAAAATAACTGCACGGATCATTAAACTTCACTTGTATACTTCACTTGTATACTTCACTTGTATACTTCACTTGTATACTTGTATACTTCACTTGTATACTTCACTTGTATACTTGTATACTTCACTTGTATACTTCACTTGTATACTTCACTTGTATACTTGTATACTTCACTTGTATACTTGTATACTTCACTTGTATACTTCACTTGTATACTTGTATACTTCACTTGTATACTTCACTTGTATACTTCACTTGTATACTTCACTTGTATACTTGTATACTTCACTTGTATACTTCACTTGTATACTTCACTTGTATACTTCACTTGTATACTTCACTTGTATACTTGTATACTTCACTTGTATACTTCACTTGTATACTTGTATACTTCACTTGTATACTTCACTTGTATACTTCACTTGTATACTTGTATACTTCACTTGTATACTTGTATACTTCACTTGTATACTTCACTTGTATACTTGTATACTTCACTTGTATACTTCACTTGTATACTTCACTTGTATACTTCACTTGTATACTTGTATACTTCACTTGTATACTTCACTTGTATACTTCACTTGTATACGTCACTTGTATACTTCACTTGTATACTTCACTTGTATACATCACTTGTATACTTCACTTGTATACTTCACTTGTATACTTCACTTGTATACTTCACTTGTATACGTCACTTGTATACTTCACTTGTATACTTCACTTGTATACTTCACTTGTATACTTCACTTGTATACTTCACTTGTATACTTCACTTGTATACTTGTATACTTCACTTGTATACTTGTATACTTCACTTGTATACTTGTATACTTCACTTGTATACTTCACTTGTATACTTCACTTGTATACTTCACTTGTATACGTCACTTGTATACTTCACTTGTATACTTCACTTGTATACGTCACTTGTATACTTCACTTGTATACTTCACTTGTATACTTCACTTGTATACTTGTATACTTCACTTGTATACTTCACTTATATACTTCACTTGTATACTTCACTTGTATACTTCACTTGTATACTTGTATACTTCGCTTGTATACTTGTATACTTCACTTGTATACTTGTATACTTCACTTGTATACTTCACTTGTATACTTCACTTGTATACTTCACTTGTATACTTCACTTGTATACGTCACTTGTATACCTCACTTGTATACGTCACTTGTATACTTCACTTGTATACTTCACTTGTATACGTCACTTGTATACTTCACTTGTATACTTCACTTGTATACTTCACTTGTATACGTCACTTGTATACTTCACTTGTATACTTCACTTGTATACTTGTATACTTCACTTGTATACTTGTATACTTCACTTGTATACTTGTATACTTCACTTGTATACTTCACTTGTATACTTCACTTGTATACTTCACTTGTATACTTCACTTGTATACTTCACTTGTATACGTCACTTGTATACTTCACTTGTATACTTCACTTGTATACTTCACTTGTATACTTCACTTGTATACTTCACTTGTATACTTCACTTGTATACTTCACTTGTATACGTCACTTGTATACTTCACTTGTATACTTCACTTGTATACTTGTATACTTCACTTGTATACTTCACTTGTATACTTCACTTGTATACTTCACTTGTATACTTCACTTGTATACTTGTATACTTCACTTGTATACTTCACTTGTATACTTCACTTGTATACGTCACTTGTATACTTCACTTGTATACTTCACTTGTATACTTCACTTGTATACTTCACTTGTATACTTCACTTGTTTATCTTCACTTGTATACTTCACTTGTATACTTCACTTGTATACTTGTATACTTCACTTGTATACTTCACTTGTATACTTCACTTGTATACGTCACTTGTATACTTCACTTGTATACTTCACATTGTATACTTCACTTGTATTACTTCACTTGTATACTTGTATACTTCACTTGTATACTTCACTTGTATACTTCACTTGTATACTTCACTTGTATACTTCACTTGTATACTTCACTTGTATACTTCACTTGTATACGTCACTTGTATACTTCACTTGTATACTTCACTTGTATACTTGTATACTTCACTTGTATACTTCACTTGTATACTTCACTTGTATACGTCACTTGTATACTTCACTTGTATACTTCACTTGTATACTTCACTTGTATACTTCACTTGTATACTTCACTTGTATACTTGTATACTTCACTTGTATACGTCACTTGTATACTTCACTTGTATACTTCACTTGTATACGTCACTTGTATACTTCACTTGTATACTTCACCTGTATACGTCACTTGTATACTTCACTTGTATACTTCACTTGTATACTTCACTTGTATACTTCACTTGTATACTTCACTTGTATACTTGTATACTTCACTTGTATACTTCACTTGTATACTTCACTTGTATACGTCACTTGTATACTTCACTTGTATACTTGTATACTTCACTTGTATACGTCACTTGTATACTTCACTTGTATACTTGTATACTTCACTTGTATACGTCACTTGTATACTTCACTTGTATACGTCACTTGTATACTTCACTTGTATACTTCACTTATATACTTCACTTGTATACTTCACTTGTATACTTCACTTGCATACTTCACTTATATACTTCACTTGTATACTTCACTTGTATGGTTTAGAAAGACACGTAAGCAAACACTATAACATATTTATTAGAAAACGTTTCGGTCCTGGGACCTTGAAGTGATCAAGGTCCCAGGACCGAAACGTTTTCTAATAAATATGTTATAGTGTTTGCTTAAAGTGTCTTTTTAACCCAAATTTTGTCGGTTTTTTTTCCCCAAGGTTTATATTTCCTTTTATATACTTCATTGTTACTTCCCTAACTTACAGCAATTTAAACCCTTTTCCCCCCCCAAACTAAAAATTTTTCCAGTGGATGTATGAATATTCTCGAGTTTTTTTGGAAATTTTTTTCCCTTGCCCCCCTGAATTTTTCCACATTGTTTGTGTTTGTTGTGACCCCGGTTTGGGGTTTTCGTCTTTAATCTGTGTTTTCCCACTATCCTGATGCGCAAAATTTTGGGAAAATTTTTTGTTTATGAAAAGAAAGGGTTAGGTTACTTACGTTCTGGTATAAAAATTTTGGGTTTTTTTTAATTTCTAAAAATTTTTTAAATGGGTGGAGGGGTTTAAGCCCAGCGGAAGGTTTTCGGTAAGGTGACAAAAAGGCCCAAAATTTCGGGTAAAATAAATATGGGAGACCGCGTCAGGAAAAATTTCCTTTTTTTCCTGCAATCATTCCCCCCGATTGGGGGTTTTTTGTGTTCAAGGTTTTGCCGGCTTAAACGGGGCCCTAAACAAGCCCTTTCGCAAAACCCGGGTGTACCAGACGTCAAGAATAACTCTTTATCTAAATAAAGCTTATATTTACACGAAGTGTGTGTGTTTTTTGTATGCGTGTGGTTTTTTGGGGTGTGTATGTGTGTGTTTTATGCGTGTGTGTATGTGGGTGTGTGGTGGCGTGGTGTACTCACCTAGTTGTCTCACCTAGTTGGGGTTGAAAGGGGTCGAGCCCAAGCCCCGGCCCCCGCCTCTTCACTGGTCGCTTCTGGGGTCACTCCCCCTTTAAACCCGTGAGCTTTATCTTTACCTCTGATTAAAAAATATGTATGGATCCTGCCCCCACTACATTTTCTTCCCCAAAAATATTTTCCCCCTCCTGACCTTTCTCTGTGGCTGAAGAAAAACTTCCTTAAAAAAAATTCCCCCGTGATTTTGCTGTGTCTTCAACTTTTCCCAAATGTGTCCCCTTGTTGCTGTGGCCCCGTCTCTGGGAACTTCTGTCTTTGTTTCCCCCTTGTCAATTCCTTCAGTATTTTGGGATGTTTTTTATTTATGTCCCCCCCATCTCTTCTGTCCCCAGTGTCGTCGGTTGAAATTTTCCCCTTTCCCCTCCTCGTTGGGGCATACCCCCCTTTGCTTTTGGGAATTGTCTTGGGGTTTCAAACCTTTGCACTTTCTTTGTTTTTTTTACCCTTCTTGGCTAGGGTGTGGGTTTCCAAATGGTTTCCCCCTTTCTCCAATTGGGCCTAAAGTAACGGTGTACAGAGTCCTGGGAAAGTTTTTTATTTTTGTGTTGGAATGCTGTTCTGAGGTTTGCTAGGCGCCCATATGCTGCAGCAGTAAATTTTGGGTTTATGTTCGCTTCCCGGAGATGGGCCCCCGGGGTTATTTCTCACCCAAGTTTTTTTTTTTTTTGAGTGAGGTTTGTTGTCCCCTGGCCCCCCGGAAATGTATTTCCCTTTACGGTCTTCTTTCCCTTCCCAAATCTGCCCCCTGTTTGCAAATCGGGGGGGTTGAACTCCAGGGGGCCCAATTTCTGGGCCAGGTTGCAGCCTGTCCAGATCCATTTTTTTAGTTCTGCCCCGGTCTTCGACTGAATGAAAATTTTTCTCATCAACTTCACGTCATTTGCAAACAGGGGGCACTTCGGAGTCTATTTCCCTTCCCTTTATGTTTGTTTACAAATTTCCAGAAAAAGCACTGGTCCTAGGGCCCGAAACCCCGTGGGGAAACCCCCTGGTCAAGGTGCCCCTTTTACACCCCGCCCGTACCATGGCTCGCTTGCTGTCTTCCCCGGGCAAGTATTCCCCCGTTTCCCTTGTAGTGCCTTTCCCCCCGTTTTCCTTTCTTTGGTCCTTTAGTTTTTGAAAAAATCTCTTGTGTGGAACTGTTTTCAAACGCCTTCTTGCGGCCAAGAAAAATTTCAAACCACCCCCCCCTCTCTCTTTGTCTTACTGCTGTCACCATGTCGTAGAAATCCCGGATGTTTGTGACACAGGATTTCCCCTCCCTGAAACCAGTTGACTGTGGGTTTATAGATCATTCCCTTTTTAGGTGTTCCCCCCACTCTTCTCCTGATAATCTTTCCATGGTTTTTTTTATTAACATGTCCCGTGACAAATGGTTTTTTAGTTTTAAATGTTCATGTCTGTCTCCTTTTTTTAAAAATTGGGGAAAACATTTGCTGTGTTCCCTGCCCCAGGCAAACTCCCTGTTTTTGAAGAGTATTGAATATTGTTGTTAGGGGTACACATAGCAATCTGCCCCTCTCTCAGGTCCTTTTCAATTCACCCCACTAACAAACACTTGACCAACCCAATTCCCAATGCTACCCAAGAAATAAGCTCTGATGTGCAAGTCCCACTCAAATCCAACCCCTCCCACTCATGTACTTATCCAACCTAAATTTGATAAATTAGACACATGTGCAACTCTTGGGAATCTTTATTGAGGAAACGTTTCGCCACACAGTGGTTTCATCAGTCCATACGTAGGAGAAACTTGAAGAACAGGAGGAGAATGAGGTAATCAGTCCCTCAACCTTGAGTCGATGTGGTCAGTCCATCAATCTTGAATAGATTGATGGACTGAACACATCGACTCAAGGTTGAGGGACTGATTACCTCATTCTCCTGCTGTTCTTCAAGTTTCTCCTACGTATGGACTGTTAGGTAAGACACATATGCAACAGTTAGGTATCTTTATTTCGAAACGTTTCGCCTACACAGTAGGCTTCTTCAGTCGAGTACAGAAAAGTTGATAGAAGCAGAAGATACTTGAAGACGATGTAATCAGTCCATCACCCTTAAAGTTTTGAGGTGGTCAGTCCCTCAGTCTGGAGAAGAGCATTGTTCCGTTGTCTTACCTAACAATCTGTCGGTATTTTATACCATTTTAATGTACGTATGGACTGATGAAGCCACTGTGTGGCGAAACGTTTCCTCAATAAAGATTCCCAAGAGTTGCACATGTGTCTAATTTATCAACATGTCGGTTCTCTGAACCATTCATCTACCAACCTAAATTTGAAACTACCCAAAGTCCTAGCCTCAATAACCCAACTAGGTAGACTGTTCCACTCATCAACTACCCTATTTCCAAACCAATACTTTCCTATGTCCTTTCTAAATCTAAACTTATCTAATTTAAATCCATTACTGCGGGTTCTCTCTTGGAGAGATATCCTCAAGACCTTGTTAATATCCCCTTTATTAATACCTATCTTCCACTTATACACTTCGATCAGGTCTCCCCTCATTCTTCGTCTAACAAGTGAATGTAACTTAAGAGTCTTCAATCTTTCTTCATAAGGAAGATTTCTAATGCTATGTATTAATTTAGTCATTCTACGCTGAATGTTTTCTAACGAATTTATGTCCATTCTGTAATATGGAGACCAGAATTGAGCTGCATAATCTAGGTGAGGCCTTACTAATGATGTATAAAGCTGCAGTATGACCTCTGGACTTCTGTTGCTTACACTTCTTGATATAAATCCCAGTAATCTATTTGCCTTATTACGTACGCTTAGGCATTGCTGTCTTGGTTTAAGGTTGCTGCTTACCATAACCCCCAAGTCCTTTTCGCAATCTGTATGGCTAAGTTCTACATTATTTAACTTATAAGTGCTAGGGTTATGGACACTCCCGAGCTTCAGAACCTTGCATTTATCTACATTGAACTGCATCTGCCACTTTTCTGACCAAGAGTAGAGTTTGTCTAAATCCTCCTGAAGTTCCCTAACATCTACGTTTGAATCAATTATCCTACCTATCTTTGTGTCATCGGCGAATTTCCTCATATCACTAGTAATTCCTTCATCATGATCATTGATATATATTATAAACAACAATGGGCCCAAGACTGATCCCTCTGGAACGCCACTTGTTACTGATCCCCACTCGGATTTAACCCCATTTATGGACACTCTCTGCTTCCTGTCTGTGAGCCATGATTCGATTACAAGGTAATTGAAGTAAGACATGAAAGGGAGATGTGGGTTGATTGCATCTTCTTGGACTGCAAGAAGGACTTCGTCACAGTTCCTCAGAAGAGATTAGTGCAGAAGCTAGAGGATCAAGCACGTATAACGGGAAGGGCACTGCAATGGATCAGAGAACACCTGACAGGGAGGCAACAGTGAGTCATGGTATATGATGAGGTATCACGGTGGGCACCTGTGACGAGCGGGGTCCCACAGGGGTCAGTCATAGGACCAGTGCTATTCTTGGTGTAAGTGAATTGACATGACGGAAGGGATAGACTCAGAAGTGTCCTTATTTGCAGATGAAGTTAATGAGGAGAATTAAATCAGATGAGGACGAAACAGGTCTGCAAAGGGACCTAGACAGGCTGGACGGGTGGTCCAGCAACTGGCTTGTAGAATTTAACCCTGCCAAATGCAAAGTCATGAAGATCGGGGAAGGGCAAAGAAGACCACAGACAGAGTATAGGCTAAGCGGCCAAAGACTGCAAACCTTACTGAACGAGAAAGATCTGGGGATGAGTATAACACCGAGCACGTCGCCGGAAGCCCACATTAGACAAATAACTGCTGCGTTATACGGGGCCCTGGCAAACCTGAGAATAGCGTTCCGATACCTTAGTAAGGAATTGTTCAAGACTCTATACACTGTGTACGTCAGGCCCATACTGGAGTATATAGCACCAGTTTGGAATCCACACCTGGTCAAGCACGTCAAGAAATTAGAGAAAGTGCAAAGGTTTGCAATAAGGCTAGTTCCGGAGCTAAGGGAAATGTCCTTCGAAGGAAGGTAAAGGGAAATCGGCCTGACGACACTGGAGGACAGGAGGGTTAGGGATGACATGATAACGACATACGAAATACTGCGTGGAATAGATAAGGTGGACAGAGACAGGATGTTCCAGAGATGGGACACAGAAACAATGGGTTACAATTGGAAGTTGAAGACTCAGATGAGCCAAAGGGATGTTAGGAAGTATTTCTTCAGCCACAAAGTTGTTAGGAAGTGGAATAGTCTGGCAAGTGATGTAGTGGAGGCAGGAACCATACATAGTTTTAAAACGAGGTATTATAAAGCTCATGGAGCAGGGAGAGGAAGGACCCAGTAGCGGTCAGTGAAGAGGCGGGGCCAGGAGCTGAGTCTCGACCCCTACAACCATTATTAGGTGAATACTATTAGGTAAGTACCGTCCTCTCCACCCTCAGTTTGAAACTTCTCTCTTAGAAATACATGTACTGATATTTTTGTTTTAAGTTAGTAAATATGGCACGTAGACTGCATCTATGTTAACAACGATGTTTCGCTCAGGGGCGAAGGCTAGGAAAAAACATGACTTGTTGCCAGTGTTTTGAGGCATCTGTGACATCAACTCTCAAGTAACTTGACTTTGGGCAAAACGTTTCAGGTTACCTAAGATTACTTCAATCTTAAATAATTTTGAGGTTTCTTTAGCTTACTTTAGGCTATTTTAAGTTACTTTAGATTATTTTAAGTTACGTTACTTTAGGCTATTTTAGAATATTTTAAGTTACTCTAGGTTATTCTGGGTTATTTTAAGTTACTTTAGGTTATTCTTGGTTATTTTAAGTTACTTTAGGTTCCTTCAGGCTATTTTAAGTTACTTTAGGTTCCTTCATGTTATTTTAAGTTACTTTAGGTTCCGTCAGGTTATTTTAAGTTACTATAGGTTCTTTTAGGTTAATTTTAGGTTACTATCTCTATATTTGTCATAGATTACTGCACTTTAGTATGCATGTATTTTTGGATCAAATCAAATAAATCAAATAAATATATACGTTATTTTTATTATTCATTAACACATCGGCCATTTCCTACCGAGGTAACGTGATCTGAAAAAGGAGAAAGAATTGCATCATCATTCACTCCATCACTGTCTTGGCAGATTCTCACCTACACAACAGCTATAAAACTGAAACACATCGACACTTCTCCTACAGAGTGCAGGCACTGT
>NC_069423.1:3262897-3302897 GCF_026875155.1 Cherax quadricarinatus | reverse complement strand
TAGCGCACGCTGGACGCCAAGGTATTGGTCCAGTGTGGTGAGAATGGTATAGCACTGCATACCTTGTTCCAAGGTTCGTAGGTTCGAGTCTCTTTCGGCCAGAGATCAGTATTTATATATATATATATATATATATATATATATATATATATATATATATATATATATATATATATATATATATATATTCGTGCCGAATAGGTAAAACTGGTAAGTTATCAAGAACTCACTTAAAATTAATAAATTTAAATTTAAATTTAAATTTAATCAATAATAACACTGCTAGTCGCAGTGTTGTTATTGATTAAATACCACTTGTGCTTGGTTACAGCACACCTACACATACTACCACTACTACTACTACTACTACTACTACTACCACTACTACTACTACTACTACTACTACTACTACTACTACTACTACACCTACACCTACTACTGCATCTGTGCCGCCACACTGGCAGACACCTACTTGCCACACTCCGAAGCTGAAATGGGTGGAAGAGAATTCAGAATATAGGGGTGGTAGGAGAAGACAATATTCAAACAGCTCTCGGGAGAACATTGAGTTTTCTCTGAAGTAAGTTTATTCTTTTCTCTGTAGATGAGGGTCCCCAGCACAGTTCCAGAGGTGGTATCTCTCTTTCCCTCTCTGTATATATATATATATATATATATATATATATATATATATATATATATATATATATATATATATATATATATATATATATATATATATATATATATATATATATGTTGTGTGTGTGTGTGTATGTGTGAGTGTGTGTTTGTACTCACCTAGTTGTACTCACCTACTTGTTGTTGCAGGGGTCGATTCACAGCTCCTGGCTCCGCCTCTTCACCTGGCCGCTACCCGGTCACATTCCCGCTCCATGTGCTTTATAATACCTCTTCTTAAAGCTAGGTATGGATCCTGCCTCCATTACATCACTACCCAAACTATTTCACTTCTTGAGTACTCTGTGACTGAAGAAATACTTCTTAACATCCCTGTGGTTCATCTGAGTCTTCAGTTTCCAACTGTGTCCCCTTGTTGCTGTGTCCCATCTCTGGAACATCCTGTCTCTGTCCACCTTATCTATACTTCTCAGTATTTTATATGTCGTTATCATATCCCCCGTAGCTCTCCTGTCTTCCAGTGTCGTCAGGTCGATTTCCCTTAACCTCTCCTCGTATGACATGCCCCTTAGCTCCGGGACTAGTCTTGTTGCAAACCTTTGCACTTTCTCTAGTTTCCTTGCATGCTTGGCTAGGTGAGGGTTCCAAACTGGCTCTGCATATTCCAATATGAGCCTAACGTACACAGCGTACAGGGTCCAGAATGACTCCTTATTTAGATGTCGGAATGCTGTTCTTAGGTTTGCTAGGCGCCCGTATGCTGCAGCAGTTATATTTGGTTGATGTGCGCCTCAGGAAATGTGTCCGGTGTTATACTCACACCAAGATCCTTTTCCTTGAGTGAGGATTGCAGGCTCTGGCCCCCTAGACTGTACTTCGTCTGTGGTCTTCTTTGCCCTTCCCCAATTTTCATGACTTTGCACTTGGTGGGGTTGAACTTCAGGAGCCAGTTTCTGGACCAGGCCTGCAGTCTGTCCAGATCCCTCTGTAGTTCTGCCTGGTCTTCGTCCGATTGAATTCTTCTCATCAACTTCACATTATCTGCAAACAGGGACACTTCGGAGTCTATTCCTTCCGTCATGTCGTTCACAAATACCAGAAACAGCACCGGTCCTAGGACTGATCCCTGTGGCACCCCGCTCGTTACCGGCGCTCACTTTGACACCTCGCCACGTACTATGACTCGCTGTGTGTGTATTTGTGTGTACTCACCTATATGCACTCATCTATATGTGGTTGCAGTGGTCGAGTCATAGGTCCTAGCCCCGCCTCTTCACTGGTCGATACTAATTCACTCTCTCCCTGCTCCATGGTATTTGTCATACCTCTTCTTAAAGCTATTTATGGAACTTGCTTCCACTACTTCACTCTCCAGATTTTTCCAGTTCCTGACAACTCTAAGACTAAAGAAATACTCCCTAATATCCCTAGGACTCATCTGGGTTTTCAGTTTCCAATTGTGTCCCCTTGTTTCTGTATCCCATCTCTGAAACATTCGATCCTTGTCCACCTTGTCAATGCCTCTTAGTATTTTATACATTGTTATCATGTCCCCTCTATCCCTCCTATCCTCTAGTGTCATCAGGTTGAGTTTCCTTAACCTCTCCTCATAAGACATACCCCTCAGTTCCGGGACTAATCGTGTTGCAAAATCTTTGCACTTTCTCCAATTTCGTGACGTGTTCGACTAAGTGAGGGTTCCATACTGGCGCTGCATATTCCAGTATAGGCCTTACGTACTCTGTGTACAATGTCGTGAATGACTCCTTACTCAGATGTCTAAACGCCAATCTCAGGTTTGCCAGTCTCCCATATGCTGCAGCAGTTATTTGATTGATGTGTGCCTCAGGGGACATGTTCGTTATAATGCTTACCCCAAGATCCTTTTCTTTAACTGACATTTGCAGCTGTTGGTTTCCTAACCTGTACTCCGTCTGCGGTCTTCTGTGTCCTTCCCCAATCTTCAAGACCTTACACTTACTGGGGTTAAACTCCAGGAGCCATTTGTCGGACCATACTTGTAGTTTGTCCAGATCCCCTTGTAATCTTAACTGATCCTCGCCCACTTCTATTCTCCTCATCAGTTTCACATCATCAGCGAACAGTGACACTTCTGAATCTATTCCTTCCACCATGCCATTCACGTATACAAGAAACAGCACCGGGCCTAGGACTGAACCTTGTGGAACCCCACTCGACACATTCGCCCACTCCGACACTTCAACACGTACGAACACACGTTGTTTCCTTCCTGTCACGTATTCCCTGATCCATTGCAGTACTTTCCCCGTTATTCCTGCCTGCTCCTCTAATTTTTGCACCAGTCTCTTGTGTGGTACTGTGTCAAAAGCCTTCTTGAGATGCAATCTACCCATCCCTCTCTCTCCTGTCTTACTTCTGTTATATTATCGTAGAACTCAAGTAAATTTGTGACACAGGATTTCCCATCTCAGAAGCCATCCTGACTGTCATGTATGAGCCCAATCTTTTCAATGTGTTCTACTACTTTTTTCCTGATAATCTTTTCCATGACTTTACATACTATACAAGTCAGTGACACTGGTCTGTAGTTTAATGCTGCCAGTCTGTCCCCTTTCTTAAAAATTGGAACTACATGTGCTGTCTTCCACGCCTCAGGCAACTGCCCTGTTTCGATAGAAATACTGAAGATTGCCGCTAGCGGCACACACAGTTCCTCTGCTCCCTGTCTCAGTATCCATGGAGATATGTTATCTGGGGCCACCGCCTTTGAGGTATCTAGTTGGTCTAGCAGTTTCTTCACCTCTACCTTGGTTATGTGTATTGTGTCCAGTGCCTGCTGGTGCACCCTACCTCCACAGTTTGCTGGAAGCATTTCTGACTCTATTGTGAATACTTCTCTAAATCTTTTGTTTAGTTCATCACATACTTCTTGGTCACTCTTCGTGAGCTCCCTCCTTCTTTCCTCAGCCTGATTACCTGGTCCTTGAACTGTTGTTTTTCTCCTAATGTGACTGTATAACAACTTTGGTTCAGATTTGGCTTTTGATGCTATGTCGTTCTCGTATTGCCTCTGGGCCTCTCTCCTTATCCTTGCATATTCATTTCTGGTTCTTCTGCTCAGCTCCTTGTTTTCTTGAGTCATTAGCCTTCTATACCTTTTCCATGCTCTAGCACACTTGGCTTTGGCCTCTTTACACCTCCAATTAAACCATGGGCTCACTCTGGTGTGTGTGTGTGTGTGTGTGTGTACTCATTTGTACTCACCTATTTGTGGTTGCAGGGGTCGAGACTCGGCTCCTGGCCCCGCCTCTTCACTGATACTGTGTGTGTGTGTCACATGTAGATTTATCATGGAGTGTTTTGTACCATCAAAATTTGTACAAATAAATTAAAGGTCAAAGGTTAACATGAAAGAGAGGATAGAACTGAGGTGAAGCTGGAGCAGTCAAGGCAATTATAGTGGCATAATGACAGAGCCAGGAGGAGGAGGAAGAGGAGGAGGAGGAGGAGAAGGAGGAGGAGGAGGAGGAGGAGGAGGAGGAGGAGGAGAAGGAGAAGGAGAAGGAGGAGAAGGAGAAGGAGAAGGAGGAGGAGGAGGAGGAGAAAAAGTAGGGGGAGCCGGAGGAGGAAGCAAAACAATTTTTTTAAAGTGGGGGATCTTGAAAGATTGTCAGACACTTGATAAAGTGAAGGTAAGAGACACTTGTAGTGTTAAAGTGAAGGTAAGAGACACTTGTAGTGTTAAAGTGAAGGTAAGAGACACTTGTAATGTTAAAGTGAAGGTAAGAGACACTTGTAGTGTTAAAGTGAAGGTAAGAAACACTTGTCGTGTTAAAGTGAGGAAGGTGATGAGAGACACGTGTACAGAGACTTTTATCTACTTACCAAAATTTCATAGGTGAGTAGTGTTCTGCTGCTTTATTGTATATAATAGTTACACATAATAAAGACTAGCTTTGTTTCTCGCTGTCATATTTCCTCACAATGGATGAGCTACACACATTACTGTAGGGTTAAAATCTGTCAGGCTGAGGGAAAAGGTGGGGGGTTGGGGAGAGGGGATTTATGTGTGTGGCGGGGAAAGGGAGGAACGGGAGATTATTTTTAAATGAACATCATTAGATACAATGATAAGTAATACACAGCACTTTAATACTTACAGCAGGTATTGATGTTTTCATAAACGAGGTAAGATATTCCAGCAGGCACTGGAGTTTCCATACATAAGACAGTACATTCCAATATTTATCGGAGTTTTCTTACATAGTAGGATACGACATTCCAGTATTTACCTCAGTCTTCTGACACATCTTTGCCTGGATGCGACACACAACAGCGGCCCCGCCAACCCCTCCCACACACACATTAGGTTCGAGTTGCAGAAACTAAAAAGCTGCTTCACACACTGTATTCTTGAGAGTAAGTGCGCAAATTTGCCGATGTTTTTTTGTGTATATTATGCGTGGAAACGTGTGTGCCTGCTCGCGAATACATCTCGAGTATACATCTGCATGTGTGTTTCATTTATTGATCTGCTGTATGTGACAATTCCTTCTGAAGTGAATTAGTGTTGACGTCAGTAGTCGACTGTCACAGTGCAGCACATGAACAGAAATCGTCCATTTAGCTCAAAATAGGGAATTGTTCCCTGCTGACTGTTGATCTAAATTCAGTCTCCTCGCCTTCACGCTGCCAGTGTTGACACACTCTAAACTGTGGCTCTAGTCTCTTGGGTATAGCCGACATACTGCCAGTGCTGACACACTCTAAACTGTTGCTCTAGCGTCCTGGGTATAGCTAACACACTGCCAGTGTTAACACACTCTAAACTGTTGTTCTAGTCTCCTGGGGCGCCACAAGTACTTTGAGAGGCAACACAATAAGCGTCCGGGGCCCAAGACTGTTGAACTGCCTCCCAGCATACATAAGGGGGATTACAAATAGACCCCTGGCTGTCTTCAAGAATGCGCTGGACAGGCATCTAAAGTTAGTACCTGACCAACCGGGCTGTGGTTCGTACGCCAGTTTGCGTGCGGCCGGCAGTAATAGCCTGGTTGATCAGACCCTGATCCACCATGAGGCCTGGTCTCAGACCGAGCCGCGGGGGCGTTGGCCCCCGAAACCCTCTCCAGGTGAACTCCAGGAAAGGCTGACACGCTGCCAGTGTTGACACACACTAAACTGTTGTTCTAGTCTCCTGGGTATGGCTGTCACACTGCCAGTGTTGACACACACTAAACTGTTGTTCTAGTCTCCTGGGTATGGAGGTCACACTGCCAGTGTTGACACACACTAAACTGTTGTTCTAGTCTCCTGGGTATGGTTGTCACACTGCCAGTGTTGACACACACTAAACTGTTGTTCTAGTCTCCTGGGTATGGCTGTCACACTGCCAGTGTTGACACACACTAAACTGTTGTTCTAGTCTCCTGGGTATGGCTGTCACACTGCCAGTGTTGACACACACTAAACTGTTGTTCTAGTCTCCTGGGTATGGCTGTCACACTGCCAGTGTTGACACACACTAAACTGTTGTTCTAGTCTCCTGGGTATGGCTGTCACACTGCCAGTGTTGACACACACTAAACTGTTGTTCTAGTCTCCTGGGTATGGCTGTCACACTGCCAGTGTTTGACACACCACTAAACTGTTGTTCTAGTCTCCTGGTATGGAGGTCACACTGCCAGTGTTGACACACACTAAACTGATGTTCTAGTCTCCTGTGTAGGTTGTCACACTGCCAGTGTTGACACACACTAAACTGTTGTTACTAGTTCTCCTGGGTATGGCTGTTCACATTGCCAGTGTTGACACACATAAAACTGTTGTTCTAGTCTCCGGTATGGCTGTCACACTGCCAGTGTTGACAACACTAAACGTTGTTCTAGTCTCTGGGTATGGAGGTCACCTGCCTGTTACACACACTAAACTGTTGTTCTAGTCTCCTGGGTATGGCTGTCACACTGTGCCAGTTTGACACACACTAAACTGTTGTTCTAGTCTCCTGGGTATGGCTGTCACACTGCCAGTGTTGACACACACTAAACTGTTGTTCTAGTCTCCTGGGTATGGCTGTCACACTGCCAGTGTTGACACACACTAACTGTTGTTCAGTCTCCTGGGTATGGCTGTCACACTGCAGTGTTGACACACTACATACTGTTGTTATTGTGTCTCCTGTGCATGGCTGTCACACTGCCAGTGTTGTGGAAGACGCTGTTACCTAACTGGTATGTTAAGTTTAAGACTATTTAGTACACGAGGGTCATTACAGCTGCATATCATCTCTGCATCAAAGCTACTTAGACACTCAAGGCAAAGATTAAAGTGCAGTCTGAATGTATGTAATCTAGCTACAGTTGTTTGATAATATGAGAAATCACGAAAGCGCTTAGAATTTCACTTTTTTTTTCACACGCGCGTGCGCGAGCGTGTGTACTTTTAATCAGGTTATATCATGTTGTGACATGTTTATACAAGTCTAACATTCAGATTGCGAATGTAGACAGTGTGAGAAGATGAATGAGTTGGTTGACCTTTAGTTTGCAGTGTCCCAATGCGTTCACCTGCCTCGCTCCGTTCACCTGCCTCGCTCCGTTCACCTGCCTCGCTCCGTTCACCTGCCTCGCTCCGTTCACCTGCCTCGCTCCGTTCACCTGCCTCCCTCCGTTCACCTGCCTCGCTCCGTTCACCTGCCTCGCTCCGTTCACCTGCCTCGCTCCGTTCACCTGCATTGCTCCGTTCATCTGCCTCCCTCCGTTCACCTGCATTGCTCCGTTCACCTGGCTCGCTCCGTTCACCTGCATTGCTCCGTTCACCTGCCTCCCTCCGTTCACCTGCCTCCCTCCGTTCACCTGCCTCGCTCCGTTCACCTGCCTCGCTCCGTTCACCTGCCTCGCTCCGTTCACCTGACTCGCTCCGTTCACCTGCCTCGCTACGTTCACCTGCCTCGCTCCGTTCACCTGCCTCGCTACGTTCACCTGCCTCGCTCCGTTCACCTGCCTCGCTCCGTTCACCTGCCTCGCTCCGTTCACCTGCCTCGCTCCGTTCACCTGCCTCGCTACGTTCACCTGCCTCGCTCCGTTCACCTGCCTCGCTCCGTTCACCTACCTCGCTACGTTCACCTGCCTCGCTCCGTTCACCTGCCTCGCTACGTTCACCTGCCTCGCTCCGTTCACCTGCCTCGCTCAGTTCACCTGCCTCCCTCCATTCACCTGCCTTGTTATGTTCATCTGCCTCGTTATGTTCGCCTGACTCGTTATGTTCAGCTGCCTCGTTATGTTCACCTGACTCATTTTGTTCAGCTGCCTCGTTATGTTCACCTGTCTCATTATATTCACCTGCCTCGTAATGTTCAGCTGCCTCGTTATGATCACCTGCCTCGTTATGTTCACCTGCCTCGTTATGTTCACCTGCTTCGTTATGTTCACCTGCCTCGTTATGTTCACCTGCGTCGTTATGTTCACCTGCCTTGTTATGTTCAGCTGCCTCGTTATGTTCACCTGCTTCGTTATGTTCAGCTGCCTCGTTATGTTCAGCTGCCTCGTTATGTTCACCTGCCTCGTTATGTTCACCTGCCTCGTTATGTTCACCTGCCTCGTTATGTTCACCTGCCTCGTTATGTTCACCTGCCTCGTTATGTTCACCTGCCTCGTTATGTTCACCTGCTTCGTTATGTTCACCTGCCTCGTTATGTTCACCTGCCTCGTTATGTTCAACTGACTCGTTATGTTCAGCTGCCTCGTTATGTTCACCTGCCTCGTTATGTTCAGCCTGCCTCGTTATGTTCACCTGCCTCGTTATGTTCACCTGCCTCGTTATGTTCAGCTGCCTCGTTATGTTCAGCTGCCTCGTTAAGTTCACCTGCCTCATTATGTTCACCTGCCTCGTTAAGTTCACCTGCCTCGTTATGTTCAGCTGCCTCGTTATGTTCACCTGCCTCGTTATGTTCACCTGCCTCGTTATGTTCAGCTGCCTCGTTATGTTCAGCTGGCCTCGTTATGTTCACTGCCTCGTTATGTTCAGCTGCCTCGTTATGTTCAGCTGCCTCGTTATGTTCAGCTGCCTCGTTATGTTCACCTGCCTCGTTATGTTCACCTGCCTCGTTATGTTCACCTGCCTCATTATGTTCACCTGCCTCGTTAAGTTCTCCCTCCTCGTTATGTTCAGCTGCCTCGTTATGTCACCTGCCTCGTTATGTTCACCTGCCTCGATATGTTCACCTGCCTCGTTATGTTCACCTGCCTCGTTATGTTCAGCTGCCTCGTTATGTTCACCTGCCTCGTTATGTTCAGCTGCCTCGTTATGTTCAGCTGCCTCGTTAAGTTCACCTGCCTCGTTATGTTCACCTGCCTCGTTATGTTCAGCTGCCTCGTTATGTTCACCTGCCTTGTTAAGTTCACCTGCCTCGTTATGTTCAGCTGCCTCGTTATGTTCAGCTGCCGCATTATGTTCACCTGCCTTGTTAAGTTCACCTGCCTCGTTATGTTCAGCTGCCTCGTTATGTTCAGCTGCCTCGTTATGTTCAGCTGCCTCGTTATGTTCAGCTGCCTCGTTATGTTCAGCTGCCTCGTTATGTTCACCTGCCTCGTTATGTTCACCTGCCTCGTTATGTTCAGCTGCCTCGTTATGTTCAGCTGCCTCGTTATGTTCAGCTGCCTCGTTATGTCACCTGCCTCGTTATGTTCAGCTGCCTCGTTATGTTCAGCTGTCCTCGTTATGTTCACCTGCCTCGTTATGTTTCACCTGCCTCGTTATGTTCACACTGCCTCGTTATGTTCAGCTGCCTCGTTATGTTCACCTGCCTCGTTATGTTCACCTGCCTCGTTATGTTCACCTGCCTCGTTATGTTCACCTGCCTCGTTATGTTCACCTGCCTCGTTATGTTCAGCTGCCTCGTTATGTTCACCTGCCTCGTTATGTTCACCTGCCTCGTTATGTTCAGCTGCCTCGTTATGTTCAGCTGCCTCGTTAATGTTCACCTGCCTCGTTATGTTCACCTGCCTCGTTATGTTCACCTGCCTCGTTATGTTCACCTGCCTCGTCATGTTCACACTGCCTCGTTATGTTCACCTGCCTCGTTATGTTCACCTGCCTCGTTATGTTCACCTGCCTCGTTTATGTTCACCTGCCTCGTTATGTTCAGCTGCCTCGTTATGTTCACCTGCCTCGTTATATTCAGCTGCCTCGTTATGTTCACCTGCCTCGTTATGTTCACCTGCCTCGTTATGTTCACCTGCCTCGTTATGTTCACCTGCCTCGTTATGTTCAGCTGCCTCGTTATGTTCACCTGCCTCGTTATGTTCACCTGCCTCGTTATGTTTCACCTGCCTCGTTATGTTCACCTGCCTCGTTTATGTTCACCTGCCTCGTTATGTTCACCTGCCTCGTTATGTTCACCTGCCTCGTTATGTTTCACCTGCCTCGTTATGTTAACCTGCCTCGTTATGTTCACCTGCCTCGTTATGTTCACCTGCCTCGTTATGTTCACCTGCCTCGTTATGTTCACCTGCCTCGTTATGTTCACCTGCCTCGTTATGTTCACCTGCCTCGTTATGTTCACCTGCCTCGTTATGTTCACCTGCCTCGTTATTGTCACCTGTGCCTCGTTATGTTCACCTGCCTCGTTATGTTCACCTGCTTCGTTATGTTCACCTGCTTCGTTATGTTCACACTGCCTCGTTATGTTCAGCTGCCTCGTTATGTTCAGCTGCCTCGTTATGTTCACCTGCCTCGTTATGTTCACCTGCTCGTTATGTTCACCTGCCTCGTTATGTTCAGCTGCCTCGTTATGTTCACCTGCCTCGTTATGTTCAGCTGCCTCGTTATGTTCACCTGCCTCGTTATGTTCACCTGCTCGTTATGTTCAGCTGCCTCGTTATGTTCACCTGCCTCGTTATGTTCAGCTGCCTCGTTATGTTCACCTGCCTCGTTATGTTCACCTGCCTCGTTATGTTCACCTGCCTCGTTATGTTCACCTGCCTCGTTTATGTTCACCTGCCTCGTTATGTTCACCTGCCTCGTTATGTTCACCTGCCTCGTTATGTCACCTGCCTCGTTATGTTCACCTGCCTCGTTATGTTAACCTGCGTCGTTATGTTCACCTGCCTCGTTATGTTCACCTGCCTCGTTATGTTCACCTGCCTCGTTAATGTTCACCTGCCTCGTTATGTTCACCTGCCTCGTTATGTTCAGCTGCCTCGTTATGTTCACCTGCCTCGTTATGTTCACACTGCCTCGTTATGTTCACCTGCCTCGTTATGTTCACCTGCCTCGTTATGTTCACCTGCCTCGTTATGTTCACCTGCCTCGTTATGTTCACCTGCCTCGTTATGTTCACCTGCCTCGTTATGTTCACCTGCTCGTTATGTTCACCTGCTTCGTATAGTTCACCTGCCTCGTTATGTTTCAGCTGCCTCGTTAAGTTCACCTGCCTCGTTATGTTCACCTGCCTCGTTATGTTCACCTGCCTCGTTATGTTCACCTGCCTCGTTATGTTCACCTGCCTCGTTATGTTCACCTGCCTCGTTATGTTCACCTGCCTCGTTATGTTCACCTGCCTCGTTATGTTCAGCTGCCTACGTTATGTTCACCTGCCTCGTTATGTTCACCTGCCTCGTTATGTTCAGCTGCCTCGTTTATGTTCACCTGCCTCGTTATGTTCACCTGCCTCGTTATGTTCACCTGCCTCGTTATGTTCACCTGCCTCGTTATGTTCACCTGCCTCGTTATGTTCACCTGCCTCGTTATGTTCACCTGCCTCGTTATGTTCACCTGTCTCGTTATGTTCACCTGCCTCGTTTAGTTCACCTGCCTCGTTATGTTCACCTGCCTCGTTATGTTCACCTGCCTCGTTATGTTCACCTGCCTCGTTATGTTCACCTGCCTCATTCAACATCCACTTGAAGAATCTATTGGAAACACTCCCGACTTAGGTGAAGGCTTTTGATCCAAGGAACTGAAACAATTCTTCTCTTTTATAAACCTAACCTAATTGTTTTTTCTTTTGCCTGAGGCGCCGAGTCACACCTGAAAGTTGAGCGAGTCCTATCATAATAATAATAATAATAATAATAATAATAATAATAATAATAATAATAATAATAATAATAATAATAATAATATTAGTATTAATGATAATAATAATGAATATTACTGTTACGACCAGTATTACTACTACTAGTACCACCATTATACTACTACTAGTACCACCATTATACTACTTACTAGTACCACCATTATACTACTACTAGTACCACCATTATACTACTACTAGTACCTACCATTATACTACTACTAGTACCATCATTATACTACTACTTAGACCACCATATACTACTACTAGTACCACCATTATATCAAATACTAGTACCATCATTATACTACTACTATACCACCATTATACTACTACTAGTACCACCATTATACTACTACTAGTACCACCATTATACTACTACTAGTACCACCATTATACTACTACTAGTACCATCATTATACTACTACTAGTACCACCATTATACTACTACTAGCACCACCATTATACTACTACTAGTACCATCATTATACTACTACTAGTACCACCATTATACTACCACTAGTACCACCATTATACTACTAATAGTACCATCATTATACTACTACTAGTACCACCATTATACTACTACTATTACCACCATTATACTACTACTAGTACCACCATTATACTACTACTAGTACCACCATTATACTACTACTAGTACCACACCATTATACTACTACTAGTACCACCATTATACTACTACTAGTACCACCATTATACTACTACTAGTACCACCATTATACTACTACTAGTACCACCATTATACTACTACTAGTACCACCATTATACTACTACTAGTACCACCATTATACTACTACTATACCACCATTATACTACTACTGTACCACCATTATACTACTACTAGTACCACCATTATACTACTACTAGTACCACCATTATACTACTAATAGTACCATCATTATACTACTACTAGTACCACCATTATACTAACTACTAGTACCACCATTATACTACTACTAGTACCACCATTATACTACTACTAGTACCATCATTATACTACTACTAGTACCACCATTATACTACCACTAGTACCACCATTATACTACTAATAGTACCATCATTATACTACTACTAGTACCACCATTATACTACTACTAGTACCACCATTATACTACTACTAGTACCATCATTATACTACTACTAGTACCACCATTATACTACTACTAGTACCACCATTTATAACTACTACTAGTACACCATTATACTACTACTAGTACCACCATTATACTACTACTAGTACCATCATTATACTACTACTAGTACCACCATTATACTACTACTAGTACCACCATTATACTACTACTAGTACCACCATTATACTACTACTAGTACCAATCATTATACTACTACTAAGTACCACCATTATACTACTACTAGTACCAATCATTATACTACTACTAGTACCACCATTATACTACTACTAGTACCACCATTATACTACTACTACTAGCACCACCATTATACTACTACTAGTACCATCATTACTACTACTACGTACCATCATTATACTACTACTAGTACCCACCATTACACTACTACTAGCACCACCATTATACTACTACTAGTACCATCATTATACTACTACTAGTACCACCATTATACTACTACTAGCACCACCATTATACTACTACTAGTACCACCATTATACTACTACTAGTACCATCATTATACTACTACTAGTACCACCATTATACTACTACTAGCACACCAATTATACTACTACTAGTACCACCATTATACTACTACTAGCACCACCAATTATACTACTACTAGCACCACCATTATACTACTACTAGTACCAACCATATACTACTACTAGCACCACCATTATACTACTACTAGTACCATCATTATACTACTAGTAGTACCACCATTATACTACTACTAGTACCACCATTATACTACTACTAGTACATCATTATATACTACTATAGTACCACCATATCTACTACTACTAGTACCACCATTATACTACTACTAGTACCATCATTATACTACTACTAGTACCACCATTATACTACTACTAGTACCACCATTATACTACTACTAGTACCACCATTATACTACTACTAGTACCACCATTATACTACTACTAGTACCATCATTATACTACTACTAGTACCACCATTATACTACTACTAGCACCACCATTATACTACTACTAGTACCACCATTATACTACTACTAGTACCATCATTATACTACTACTAGTACCACCATTATACTACTACTAGTACCATCATTATACTACTACTAGTACCACCATTATACTACTACTAGTACCACCATTATACTACTACTAGCACCACCATTATACTACTACTAGTACCATCATTATACTACTACTAGTACCATCATTATACTACTACTAGTACCACCATTATACTACTACTAGCACCACCATTATACTACTACTAGTACCATCATTATACTACTACTAGTACCACCATTATACTACTACTAGCACCACCATTATACTACTACTAGTACCACCATTATACTACTACTAGTACCATCATTATACTACTACTAGTACCACCATTATACTACTACTAGCACCACCATTATACTACTACTAGCACCACCATTATACTACTACTAGTACCACCATTATGCTACTACTAGAAGAACCATTATACTACTACTAGTACCACCATTATACTACTACTAGTACCACCATTATACTACTACTAGTACCACCATTATTACTATACTAGTACCACCATTATACTACTACTAGTACCACCATTATACTCCTACTAGTACCACCATTATACTACTACTAGTACCACCATTATACTACTACTAGTACCACCATTATACTACAAAAAACTACTACTATTACTAATACCATCATTACTGTAATTACTACTACTACTATCACAATTACTATTACTACTGCTGCTGTTAATACTGCTACTGCTAGCACCATAACTAATGCTATTACTTATACTAGTAAATATAATAAAATACTTATCTACTACTTCCGCTATTACTACTACTACTACTAGTAGTACTAATACTATTATTACTAATGCTGACTACAACATAATACTATTATTATTAATAATAATATCACTACTAATGAAAACAAAATACTACTATTACGACTGCTATCACTAGTACTACTGCTACTACTACTACTACTACCACCACTACTACTGCTGCTACTACTAGCACCACTACTACTGCTGCTACTACCACCACCACTACCACTACTACTGCTGCTACTACTAGCACCACTACTACTGCTACTACTACTACCACCACTACTACTGCTACTACTACTACCACCACTACTACTGCTGCTACTACTACCACCACTACTACATCCACTACTACTGCTGCTACTACTACCACCACTACTTCTGCTGCTACTACTACCACCACTACTACTGCTACTACTACTACCACCACTACTACTGCTACTACTACTACCACCACTACTTCTGCTACTACTACTACCACCACTACTACTGCTGCTACTACTACTACCACTACTACTGCTGCTACTACTACCACCACTACTACTGCTACTACTACTACCACCACTACTACTGCTACTACTACTACCACCACTACTACTGCTACTACTACTACCACCATTACTACTGCTACTACTACTACCACCACTACTACTGCTGCTACTACTACCAACCACTACTACTGCTGACTACTACCACCACTACTACTGCTGCTAACTACTACCACCACTACTACTGCTACTACTACTACTACCACCACTACTACTGCTGCTACTACTACTACCACCACTACTACTGCTGCTACTACTACCACCACTACCACTGCTGCTACTACTACCACCACTACTACTGCTGCTACTACTACCACACATAACTACTGCACTACTACTACCACCACTACTACTGCTACTACTACTATCACCAACTACTACATGCTACTACTACTACCACCACTACTACTGCTACTACTACTACCACCACTACTACTGCTGCTACTACTACCACCACTACTACTGCTACTACTACCACCACCACTACTACTGCTACTACTACTTCCACCACTACTACTGCTACTACTACTGCTACTACTACTACCACCACTACTACTGCTACTACTACTACCACCACTACTACTGCTGCTACTACTAGCACCACTACTACTGCTACTACTACTACCACTACTACTGCTGCTACTACTACCACTACTACTACTGCTGCTACTACTACCACCACTACTACTGCTGCTACTACTAGCACCACTACTACTGCTACTACTACCACCACCACTACTACTGCTACTACTACTACCACCACTACTACTGCTGCTACACTACCACCACTACTACTGGCTACTACTACTACCACCACTACTACTGCTACTACTACTACCACCACTACTACTGCTGCTACTACTACCACCACTACTACTGCTGCTACTACTACCACCACTACTACCTACTACTGCTGCTACTACTACCACCACTACTACTGCTACTACTACTACCACCACTACTACTGCTGCTACTACTACCACCACTACTACTGCTACTACTACCACCACCACTACTACTGCTACTACTACTACCACCACTACTATTGCAACTACTACTACCACCACTACTACTGCTACTACTACTACCACCACTACTACTGCTACTACTACTACCACCACTACTACTGCTGCTACTACTACCACCACCACTACTGTTGCTACTACTACCACCACTTCTACTGCTACTACTACTACCACCACTACTACTGCTGCTACTACTACCACCACTACTACACTGCTACTACTACTACCACCACTACGTGCTGCTACTACCACTACTACTACTGCTGCTACTACTACCACCACTACTACTGCTGCTACTACCACCACCACTACTACTGCTGCTACTACTACCACAACTACTACTGCTGCTACTACTACCACCACTACTACTGCTGCAACTACTACCATCACTACTACTGCTACTACTACTGCCACCACTACTACTGCTACTACTACTACCACCACTACTACTGCTGCTACTACTACCACCACTACTACTGCTGCTACTACTACATCCACACTACTGCTGCAACAACTACCACCACTACTTCTGCTCTACTACTACCACCACTACTACTGCTAGCTACTTACTACCACCACTACTACTGCTACTACTACTACCACCACTACTACTGCTACTACTACTACTACCACAACTACTATCTGCTGCTACTACTACCACCACTACTACTGCTGCTACTAACTACCACCACTACTACTGCTACTACTACTACCACCACTACTACTGCTACTACTAATACCACCACTACTACTGCTACTACTACTACCACCACTACTACTGCTACTACTACTACCACCACTACTACCGCTGCTACTACTACACCACCACTACTACTGCTAGCTACTACTACCACACACTACTTCTGCTGCTACTATACCACCACTACTACTAGCTACTACTACTGCACTACACTACTACCACCACTACTACTGCTGCTACTACTACTACCACCACTACTACTGCTGCTACTACTACCACCACTACTACTGCTACTACTACTACCACCACTACTACTGCTACTACTACTACCACCACTACTACTGCTGTACTACTTCCACCACTACTACTCTGCTGCTACTACTACCACCACTTACTACTGCTACTACTACTACCACCACTACTACTGCTACTACTACTACCACCACTACTACTGCTACTACTACTACCACCACTACTACTGCTACTACTACTACCACCACTACTACTGCTGCTACTACTACCAACACTACTACTGCTGCTACTACTACCACCACTACTACTGCTGCTACTACTACTACCACTACTACTGCTGCTACTACTACTACCACTACTACTGCGCTAACTACTACCATCACTACTACTGCTGCTACTACTACCACCACTACTACTGCTATACTACTACCACCACATACTACTGCTGCTCACTACTACCAACACTACTACTGCTGCTACTACTACCACCACTACTACTGCTGCTACTACTACTACCACTACTACTGCTGCTACTACTACCACCACCACTACTGCTGCTACTACTACCATCACTACTACTGCTGCTACTACTACCACCACTACTACTGCTGCTACTACTACTACCACTACTACTGCTGCTACTACTACTACCACTACTACTGCTGCTACTACTACCACCACTACATACTGCTGCTACTACTACCACCACTACTACTGCTTGCTACTACTACACCACTACTACTGCTGCTACTACTACCACCACTACTAACGCTGCTACTACTACCACCACTACTACTGTGCTACTACTACACCACCACTATGCTGCTACTACTACCATCACTACTACTGCTGCTACTACTACCACCACTACTACTGCTGCTACTACTACTACCACTACTACTGCTGCTACTACTACTACCACTACTACTGCTGCTACTACTACCACCACTACTACTGCTGCTACTACTACCACCACTACTACTGCTGCTACTACTACTACCACTACTACTGCTGCTACTACTACCACCACTGCTACTGTGCTACTACTACCACCAGTACTACTGCTACTACTACCACCACTACTACTGCTGCTAACTACTACCACCACTACATACTGCTGCTACTACTACCACCACTACTACTGCTACTACTACTACCACCACTACTACCTGCTACTACTACTACCATCATACTACTGCTGCTAACTAACTACCACTACTATTACTGCTAGCTACTACTACCACCACTACTACTGCTGCTACTACTACCACCTACTACTAACTGCTGCCACACTACCACTACACTACTACTGCTGCTACTACTACCATCCACTACTACTGCTGCTACTACTACCACTACTACTACTACTGCTACTACTACCATCACTACTACTGCTGCTACTACTACCACTACACTACTAATGCTGACAACTACCATCACTACTACTGCTAGCTACTACTACCACTATACTACTGACTGCACTACTACCATCACTACTACTGCTGCAACTACTAACACTCACTATACTACTGCTACTACTACCATCACTACTACTACTGCTGCTACTACTACTACCACTACTACTGCTGCTACTACTACCACCACTACTACGCTGCTATCTACTATACCAGCCACTACTACTGCTGCTACTACTACCATCACTACTACTGCTGCTACTACTACCATCACTACTACTGCTGCTACTACTACCACCACTACTACTGCTGCTACTACTACCATCACTACTACTACTGCTGCTACTACTACCACCACTACTACTGCTGCTACTACTACCACCACTACTACTGCTGCTACTACTACCACCACTACTACTGCTACTACTACTACCACCACTACTACTGCTGCTACTACTACCACCACTACTACTGCTATTACTACTACCACCACTACTACTGCTGCTACTACTACCATCACTACTACTGCTGCTACTACTACCACTCACTACTACTGCTGCTACTACTACCATCACTACTACTGCTGCTACTACTACCATCACTACTACTGCTGCTACTACTACCTACTCACTACTACTGCTAGCTACTACTAACCATCACTAACTACTGCTGCTACTACTACCTACTACTACTACGTTACAACTACACTCTAGTACAACTATAAGGTAATAACTGCTAGTACCTGCTACTACTATTACTACTACTGCCAATCTAATGAGTACTAGTAGAGTGCCATTACTTACTACTACTACTATACCTACTCATATAATAATAATAATTAAAAATAATAGAAAAAACATACCATTTGTGTACTAGCAAAATTTTATAATTAGTGCTACACATGCAGATCATTTTTTTACGCAATAGTAATTTTATAACAATATTCACTCATTTTACACAATTCACAATTTCTTCCTTCTAACACAGTCACAAATATCTTCAACATTATTCATGTTTTTGAATATAAATTATACAAATATTTGTTCTAGCACAAGAATAACTGTGATTACAGGTGTTTACTGGCAATTTTGTAGCTCTGGGTAGTTCGTGTTAGGCTAACATATGTGTACAGATCAGTAACGTGTGTGTACAGGTCAGCAACGTGTGTGCGTACAGGAAAACAGCATGTGTATACAGGTCAGCAATATGCGTGTACAGGTCATCAATGTGTGTGTACAGCCCAGCAATGTGTGTGTCTGTGTGTGTGTGTGTGTATGTGTGTGTACAGGCAAGCAACGTGTGTGTACAGGTCAGCTAATGTTTGTATGTACAGGCCAGCTGATGTGTGTGTACAGGCCAGAAATGTGTGTGAACAGGCCAGCAATGTGTGAATATTCCAGCAATGTGTGTGTACAGGGCAGTATAGTGTGTGTGTGTGTGTGTGTGTGTGTGTGTGTGTGTGTGTGTGTGTACAGGCCAGCATGTGTGTATAGGCCAGCAGTGTGTGTGTAAATATTAATATCTTTATTTACTACAAGTACATGTACAAGGTATACAGGCCTAGCTGACATCAATGACATACTACTATGTAGAAAGTCGCCTCTTATGCTGAGCATTTCGGGCAAATTAAGTCAGTGTCCCAGGATGCAACCCACACCAATCGACTAACACCCAGGTACCCAATTTACTGATTGGTGAACATAGACAAGAGGTGTAAAGAAACACGCCCAATGTTTCTACCCGACTGGGAATCGAACCCAGACCCTCGCCGTGTGAAGCGAGAGCTTCAGCCACCAGGCCACCAGAGCCAAGCAATGTGTGTGTGTACAGGTCAGCAACTTGTGTACAGATCAGCAACATGTGCGTGCAGGCCAGCAACATATGTGTACAGGTCAGCAAAATGTGTATACAGGCCAGCAATATATGTGTACAGGTCAGCAACATGTGTGCACAAGTCAGCAACATGAGTGTACAGGTCAGCTACATGTGTGTACAGTTCAGCAACAACATGTGCATATGGGTCACCAACATGTGTGTACAGGCCAACAACATGTGTGTACAAGTCAGCTACATGTGCATGCAGGTCAGCAACATGTGTGTACAAGTCAGCAACATGTGCGTGCAGGTCAGCAACATATGTGTACATGTCAGCAACATGTGTTGTACAGGTCAACATGTGTGTACAGGTCTCCATCATATGCATGCATATCAGCAACATGTGTGCATAGGCCAGCAACATGTGTGCATAGGCCAGCAACATGTGTATACAGACCAGCAACATGTGTGTACAGGTCAGCAACATGTGTGTACAGGCCAACAACACGTGTGTGCAGGCCAGCAACGTGTGTGTACAGGGAAGCAATGAGTGTATACAGGTCAGCAACGTGTGTGCAGGTCAGCAACATGTGTGTACAAGTCAGCAACATGTGTGTGCAGGTCAGCAACATGTGTGTACAAGTCAGCAACATGTGTGTGCAGGTCAGCAACATGTGTGTACAAGTCAGCAACATGCGCGTGCAAGTTTTCAACATTTGAGGTAAACAGGCAATTTATGGTCATTAGTTAGACACATGTTCAACACTTGGGTATCTTTACTGAGAGACGTTTCGCCCACCAGGGGACTTTTTCAGTTTAACACAGATTTAAGAATGGAACATTTTTATAGCGGACCTAGTGGAAGGATTTGAGAGATGCAGCAGTGGTAGGCTTGGGCACATGTGGACGGGGGTCCCACTAGTGGAAGTAGGTCAGCAAACTGGGTAGGTTAGACGTAGGAACTAGGTTGTAGAATTTTGTGCTGTCTGTACTAAAATTTCACGGTGCTGTTGAACCTTTATTTTACAGGAATACTATGCCGAAAAACTGATGATCATTACATATGTGAGTGAATCATTAATTTGATCTGAATAATGCTCGATGATTATGACACATGTGTATAACTCATCAAGATGATAGGAAGAATATTGGACATAGTCATCTGCAGACAAATCTTAAGCTGGCTCCTGCATGTAAGTTCTCTTATAATTAACTCCATACATGTATGTATATCGTTTGTGAATGAATATACTGTCTACTAGGTGAAGAGTTGTGCTTTCATTCTATGTTATTAAAATAAATCACATGGTCCTACAAGTGGTTTCAAATATTGTTAGTGAAATATAACTCTTCTGAAAACTGGCAAAGTAGTACTTTTATATTTTCTACACACACACACACACACACACACACACACACACACACACAGGAGCTCGGACTCGACCCCCGCAACCTCAACTAGGTGAGTACACACACACACACACACACACACACACACACACACACACAACACATATATATATATATATATATATATATATATATATATATATATATATATATATATATATATATATGTCGTGCCGAATATGTAAAACTGGTCAATTAGCAAGAACTCATTTAAAATTAAGACCTTTCGAAAATTTTCTCTTATACGTTTAAAGATATATATTTTTCATTAGTGTTAATGTAAAAATTTTTAATTTTGCACAAAAGTATCTTAGAAAACTTACCTAACCTTATTATAACAAGAAGAATTTATTTTAGCCTAACCCAACTAAATATATTTTAAATACGTTTACAATAATTTAATACTAAACAAACACAATCAAATATATTTTTTTTCTTAGGTTCAGAATGATTTTGGCGAAATTATTGCATACACAAATTTTCACTTGTCCTATATGGCAAGATGAGCGTTGCTATTTAAGCCAAGATCGCAAGTTCTGCCTATTCGGCACGACATATATATATATATATATATATATATATATATTTGGGGGAGAGACGTACTTTGAGGAAACAGTAAATATATGATGGATGCAAATATTTACATATTTGTTTCATATCAGTTTTCAAAATGTGTATTTTCTAAGTGATTTACAAGTGTTATATTGTATTATCATGATATATATATATATATATATATATATATATATATATATATATATATATATATATATATATATATATATATATATATATATATATATATATATATGTATATATATATATATATATATATATATATGTATATATATATATATATATATATATATATACAGTATATATATATATATATATATATATATATATATATATATATATATATATATATATATAATATATATGTAGCTTACAGAATAGGTATTTGTATACACAGAACACCAAAATTTTGCAAATGCTAGTAGTATATCAAAATACTTTGATAAATTCTTTGTTTTTACAGACTCTCACAGGGGTGAGAAAAAATCTCACAAACGCTTTCAAACGTACCACACTACAAAGCAAGTTGCGTCTTTGTCGTTGTAACGACAACTCTTAAATATAGGAGAGTGAGCCACGAGGCTCGCCCAGCACGTATACACTAGGTGTTCTTTTCATCGTCCCGTCACGGAACACGTATACACTGGGAGTTATTTTCATGCTGCTAACATCGCTGGTTTATAGTTAATTTGTTTCCCATTTCAAGATTCACCCCCCTCCTCTAAAATAATATTTATATATATATCCAATGCTTTTTTCTGCACTATAACCAATCTAGCCACCTACTTTGGTATAATTGAAGCAATATAAAACAGCCTTACCTACATAATGAAGCTAACACTGGATAATTTTAGTTACGTGTTTTTCTATCAGGGAGGGAGGGCCAGACCTTAGGTATTACAATAACTTCCTGTTTCAGGGCTCTCGACTCTCCTAATGTTTCATAATGTTCATCCGTCAGGAAACTTTGTTTTTTAGTAGTATGAGTTTTCGTGTACATGTTCACGAGTTTCTTTTGACTTCAAAGTTTTTTTCCTCGAGATTTTGTCATACTGCACTCAGAGCACTCGTTGTGTGAGGCTGTGACAGCTCTGCTGATAACCACAGGTGACTAAAGTTCCTAAGTAAATTAGAACCATCCTCGTGACTGGTCAGGAGGGCCACGTCAGAGATTTGCAGAGACTGCGCCCGTGCAGTATCGAGGTAGTGTAATTCATATACAAAACGGCGAGGCTGTAGTACAAAATGAGGATGAGGGAGACCTGCTTGAGTTCTGATGGACTATTAGAAAATTTTGAGAGGATTTGTCCTAATCTCTATTCAGGGGATGTTGGATAGTGGCGTTCTAATGTTTGTAAAGAGCTCTTTATCCCAGAAATTGGAACTATGGTCTTAGACCGAACCTGATGACCTCCTCTTCCCCAGGGTCGGCTTCTTTTTGTGACTATACTAACAATTGGCCTACTCTCAGAAGGTGTTGAGTCTTGGTTTGGTGGCATCTGGCTGGGAGTGAGTGGGAGAAGTGTTGAGGCTCCGGCTCTGGCATCGTGAAGATGCCTGCTGGAGCTGATCAAGTTGTGGGTCGGAGCCGGAGGGCGTGTGGGAGTGTTGCGGTCGTGGAGCCACCGGGTGGAGGTTCCTGAAAAACTGCACCAGGCGTTCACTCTTCGGCGAGGGACTCAGCGAACTGCAATAATAATAAATATAAATCAAGCTACTACCTAGTTTTAAATGTTTTTCCTTTACTATTTCTGCTAACTGCACGAAACCAAAGCCATCAAGGTTTGAAAATATAACACTGAAGAGTTTGACAGAGATTGACGAAAAATAAGAAGAAAAAATATATGAAATTTAGCATTTTTATAACTGACTTTCCCTGATTAGATAAAAGGTTAAAAATGACTGTACAAGTACTGGTGTGTTATTACTGGAAGACTGCGGGAATAAGACGCATATGTACAAATATTTATTGAAAGAGACGTTTCGCCATTGGTGGCGAAAAATCTTCAATAAATATCTTGATTGTACATGTCATATTTCCGCTACAAATGCTGCAGCATTGAATCATATACGTTTTATTCTTAAGCAAAATCTTCACTGCCCAATTCGAGTAAATAGACATAACGTTACCATCCATAAAATAAGTAAGAAAAATATTAACGAAATCGTAAAACACCAAGATTTTATTTATCAGACAATATTTTTTTTCGGAAATTAATGTACTTATAGTTAAGGCTTTTCTATATATTTTTTCAGGTGCATATATTAAGATGTTGTATATATATATATATATATATTATATATATATATATATATTATATATATATATATATATATATATATATATATATATATATATATATATTATATATATATATATATATATATATGCAATAAGATCACATGAACAGGTGATTTCAAAATATGCAAAACAACCACTCTGAAAGAATAGAGAAATTCCAAGCGCTTTCGTGACTACTCACATTATCAAGGAACTATGAAAGTGAAGCATCCAAGGGAGCTATATAAGGGGTCCGGCCAGCACCTCACTATCAGATCCCACAACGGTTAAACACGTGACGCGCGGCGAGCCAACTTGGATAGGTCCTTTGCACAACTCACCCCACAAACTATTCTACCCAAGAAAATTTAAAAATTATTTGTCCAGTGTATTATTAAATTCTTCCCAAATTCTATTAATTATAAATGGATCTAATTTATATAAACCAAAGGAAATATTCATATTATTGTCAAAACTGCTTTTTATGAAACAAGATTCAATTATATTCCTGTCGACCATGGACTTGCTTGATACTACTTTCAAGCAAGTCCATGGTCGACAGGAATATAATTGAATCTTGTTTCATAAAAAGCAGTTTTGACAATAATATGAATATTTCCTTTGGTTTATATAAATTAGATCCATTTATAATTAATAGAATTTGGGAAGAATTTAATAATACACTGGACAATAATAATTTTTTAAATTTTCTTGGGTAGAATAGTTTGTGGGTGATCTTATTGCATATATATATATATATATATATATATATATATATATATATATATATATATATATATATATATATATATATATATATAATATTATATATATATTATATATATACAAGGTGTATAATCTGAAAAATGTTTTTCCCATTGTCTTAAGACCACCGGAAGTGTTTCATGGGGTCAGAAAATGAGTTGAGTTCAGTGTTGATTCAGAAATTTCTTGGTGCTCTAAAAGGGGTTATGATAATCCCCATTTTTTTAAATAAAATGAAGAAAATGGCACCTGTAAATCCCATTGTATATATGAAACTTTCTTTATGTAACATTCATAAGCATCTGAAAGTTTGAAGCCGATATGAAGAGGCATTTTCAAGTTATTACAAAAAAAAAAAAAAGAAAATTAATACAAATTAGCGTTTAAGCTCATAATAATGTTATTGTATGGCCAGCAATAACCAAAATTTTCCTAACAATTTTTTATAATATTTAATTTGAGCCGTTACAACCTAAAACAAATAATAAGTTATTTCTGGTTAAAAACATCAGCCTTGTAAGTTAGAAGCAGTCAGCCAGTGGGGGTGACTGCTGCTTGGCCTGCCAGAGTGACACTCAGCAGTCAGTCCAGTGGGGGGGGACTGCTGCTTGGCCTGCAGAGTGACACTCAGCAGTCAGCCAGGGGGGGTGACTGCTGCTTGGCCTGTCAGAGTGACACTCAGCAGTCAGCCAGTGGGGGTGACTGCTGCTTGGCCTGCCAGAGTGACACTCAGCAGTCAGCCAGTGGGGGTGACTGCTGCTTGGCCTGCCAGAGTGACACTCAGCAGTCAGCCAGTGGGGGTGACTGCTGCTTGGCCTGCCAGAGTGACACTCAGCAGTCAGCCAGTGGGGGTGACTGCTGCTTGGCCTGCCAGAGTGACACTCAGCAGTCAGCCAGTGGGGGTGACTGCTGTTTTGGCCTGCCAGAGTGACACTCAGCAGTCAGCCAGGGGGGTGACTGCTGCTTGGCCTGCCAGGTGACACTCAGCAGCAGCCAGTGGGGGGAATGCGCTTGGCCTGCCAAGTGACACTCAGCAGTCAGCCAGTGGGGGTGACTGCTGCTTGGCCTGCCAGAGTGACACTCAGCAGTCAGCCAGTGGGGGTGACTGCTGCTTGGCCTGCCAGAGTGACACTCAGATCACTGAGTCCAACAAAGGTAAACAAGTGACCATTGCAGCCGTGGCTCACTGCAGTGACACTCAGACCATAGGTAGACAGACTGAGTCTAGCACAGGTAAGCAGTGGTCACTGCTACCTTGGTCCACTAAAAGACCATCAAGTACCTCGCCTAAATGTCATCACACATCTTTGGGTACACTGTCTTACCTTGCCTTTTCCCTGCCATAGCGCTGGCACTTCAGAACTGGTCATATGACAGAAAGAACAATCAGAGTTTTCCTGACGAATTGACTAACAACAATACAGTTTGAAGCGACTCCATGGAAAAATTGAGAGAAGAAAATTTTTCGGAGATATTTACCCGACGTGGTCTGAGTGAAGACCCAGTTTCTTGAGACAGTCTTCAGGGGAGACCCCGCAGGACTCACACTGCCTCATTAGCTTAGTTTCCGAGGGCAACATTTCTCCCTGCTGCATGCGCTCCCTGGCTGCTCCCTGCGACCGGGGGGAGAGAAAGAAAGAACATGTCACTGACGAAGCAGAGAAAGGAAGATATCACGATAGGGCGGAAAGGAAGGTACAGAAGTGGTAAGTAAAGATGAGGTAGGAAGACGGAATTGTGTAGAAGAGAGTGTGACAAAGTATCGTGTGATTTGTATCGAAGTTGTCCGCTAAAAGAGGGAGAAGTGTAGTCAAAGAATAAAATGAAGGTTAGCAGCACGGACCAAAAAAAAAAAAAAAAAAAAAATAGCAGATTCAAAAAAAAAAAAATATATAACTTTGCTCGGAATGAAACATTATGAAAAGATTGGTAGGAATGAAAATAGTAAGGTCAATAAATAATTATTGTTAGGTGGATTAAGAGAAACTTCAAAAACAGTGAGTTTTCTACCTGAAAATGACTTACACATTTAAAATAAGAAATATAAGCTTAAATTTGATTTCGAAAAACCTGCGACGTTATTATAAATATCACATGAATAAATAATACCATTAACGCAGAGTTCTGATAGTGCAACACCTGGAATGCTTCTTATGTGTTTTTTAATTCAGCGAAATATCAATAAGAACATTAGTCTCTTGTTTAAGGCAAGGTTGTAATATTTTGTGATATACTAACATAAATTTATCAATAAGTAATTTTCATTATCACTGTCTGAGATTCTCATCTCTACAGCATTCTTTAATCTGAGTATTTGGCTTATTTTATACCCACTCGCCTCTGTGACTCCCAGGTAAGCCTCTGCATATCCTGTATATTGTAATCATATCTCCTCTATCCCTTCTCTCTTCTAAAGTTGCCAGATTTAATTTCCATAGTCTTCCCCCACAGTTTATTACTTCAGGTCTGAGAATGTTCTTGTTAAAAATCTCTAGATGTTGTTGTTTGTGTGTGTATGTGTACCCACATGTATGTGATCGCAAGGGTCGAGTCACACTTTCTTTACTCACCTAATTGTACTCACCTAATTGTACTCACCTAATTGTGGTTGCAGGGGTCGAGACTCAGCTCCTGGCCCTGCGTCTTCACTGATCGCTACTAGGTCCTCTCCCTCTCTGCTTCCTGAGCTTTGCCATGCCTCTTCTTAAAACTATGTATGGTTCCTGCCTCCACTACTTCACTTGCTAGGCTATTCCACTTCCTGACGACTCTATGACTGAAGAAATACTTCCTAACGTCCCTGTGACTCGTCTGAGTCTTCAGCTTCCAGTTGTGACCCCTTGTTTGTGTGTCCCCTCTCTGGAACATCCTATCTGTCCACCTTGTCTATTCCCCGCAGTATCTTGTATGTCGTTATCATGTCTCCCCTGACCCTTCTGTCCTCCAGTGTCGTCAGTCCGATTTCCCTCTACCTTTCCTCGTACGACATTTCACTGAGCTCTGGGACTAGCCTTGTTGCAACCCTTTGTACTTTCTCTAACTTCTTGACGTGCTTGACCAGGTGTGGGTTCCAGACTGGGGCTGCATACTCCAGTATGGGCCTAACATACACAGTGTACAGTGTCTTGAACGATTCCTTATTAAGGTATCGGAACGGTATTCTCAGGTTTGCCAGGAGCCCGTATGCTGCAGCAGTTATTTGGTTGTGTGCCTCCGGTGACGTGCTCGGTGTTATGGTCACCCCAAGATCTTTCTTCTTGAGTGAGGTCTGTAGTCTTTGTCCACCTAGCCTATACTCTGTCTGCGGTCTTCTTTGTCCCTCCCCAATCTTCATGACTTTGCATTTGGCAGGGTTGAATTCGAGAAGCCAGTTTCTGGGCCTGGATGGTCTGCCGCCGAGTGAGGCCGGGACAGAGGAATGGGCCTCCTCGTGTGCATCCCGTGACGTCACACAAAGCCACAGGCCTACGAGGGGTCTCGTGTCTAAAGCACATGGATGATACTAATATGCTATGCTATATAATACAGGGAATACAGGGATCAGCAACTATGCTGACATACTCACCTATTTGTACTCACCTATTTGTGGTTGCGTGCGTGTGTGTGTGTGTGTGTGTGTGTGTGTGTGTGTGTGTGTGTGTGTGTGTGTGTGTGTGTGTGTGTGTGTGTGTGTGTGTGTGTGTGTGTGTGTGTGTGTGTGTGGGCGCAAGGGGGTGGGGGGAGAGAGCTGTCAGAGCATCAGTGGTGAGAGACAGGCAGAGCCCTCAGGCAACCAGTGTCCGCCCACTTCTGTTGCCCACATGTGCTCTTGCGTGCGTGGTGTGTGTACTCACCTATATGTGGTTACAGGGGTCGATTCACAGCTCCTAGCCACTAGTGTGTGTGTGTGTGTGTGTGTGTGTGTGTGTGTGTGTGTGTGTGTGTGTGTGTGTGTGTGTGTGTGTGTGTGTGTGTGTGTGTGTGTGTGTGAGTGTGTGCGTGTGTGTGAGTGTGTGTGTGTGTGTGTGTGTGTGTGTGTGTGTGTGTGGGCGCAAGGGGGTGGGGGGAGAGAGCTGTCAGAGCATCAGTGGTGAGAGACAGGCAGAGCCCTCAGGCAACCAGTGTCCGCCCACTTCTGTTGCCCACATGTGCTCTTGCGTGCGTGGTGTGTGTACTCACCTATATGTGGTTGCAGGGGTCGATTCACAGCTCCTAGCCACTAGTGTGTGTGTGTGTGCTCGTTTTCCGTCTCTTTGTCTGTTTGTCTGTCAATCTGTTTTTCTCTCCCTCTAGTTTGTCTTGTTAATTACTATGTCAGTTAGTGGAATCATGTACTGTGCTATAACTACCCGCTTAAAAGGAAGTCCTGACTGGACCAGCTGCTAGCACAAGCTGACCTCACCTTCTACAAGTAAAAGCAAAGAATCACTGAGCTTCTCATGGGGGTTAGTCATTCTGAAGTGCGGAAGGAAGCACTGACTACGGAAATAGAAAATATTGAACTTAAGTTTAATGACTCATACGGGATGCAGGAGAAATAGAAGGAATAGAGAGCAATTAATGAAATTGAAAGAAATTCAAATTATTTCTTTTAATAGGCCAAAAACAAGGTAAAAACCACATCCAGTAAAGTGCCATTGCTCAAACAACATGGAACTTACAGTAAAGACGGCAAAGAAACGACTGAGATACTGAAGTTTTAATATGACTATGTTTAGTGAGCCATTAATCAGACCATTTAAAGATTGAAAATCGAAATGAACTTTTTTATATAAACGAGGCTCAAAACCTTGTCAATATATCCAAAATTTCTGACATAACCCTCTCTCCACTAAACTTTGAAAAGACCACTGACAACATCCCCCATGTACTCAGCCCCAGGCGAAGACTCATGGAAACTCCGTGTTCATCAAGAGCTGCAAGAAACCTCTTTCGCATGCCTTAAGTATGCTATGGAGAGGGAGCCTTGACACGAGTGTCATTCCACGGTCACTGACAACAACGGATATTGCCCCACTCCAAAAAGGTGGCAGTAAAGCAATAGCAGAGAATCATAGAACGATAGCTCTAACGACCCACATCATAAAAATCTTTGAAAGGGTTCTAAGAAGCAAGATCGCTAACCACTTGGACGCCAAATAATTGCACAACCCAGGGAAAAATGAGTTTAGAGCAGGTCGCTCCTAACTCTCACAACTACTGGACCACAATGACAGGGTATCAGTCAAAATTTTGGTTCCGTGGCATCCCTAATATGTATATATGTCGTGCTGAATAGGTAAAATGTGTGATTTTGGCTTAAATAGCAACGCTCTTCTTTCCGAATAAGGCAAGGGAAAATTTGTGTATGTAGTAATTTCGTAAAAATCATCCTGAACCAAACGAAAAAAATATATTTCATTGTATTTCTTTATTATATTATTGCAAACTTATCTGAAATATATTTAGTTGGATTAGGCTAAATTAAATTGCATTCATTTGTAATGAGGTTAGGTAAATTTTCTAAGGTTCTTCTGGTACAAAATTATTAATTTTTACATTAACATAAATGAATAAATACATCTTTAAACGTATAAGAGAAAATTTTAATTTTAAATGAGTTCTTGGTAATTGACCAGTTTTACCTATTCAGCACGAATTATATATATATATATATATATATATATATATATATATATATATATATATATATATATATATATATATATATATATATATATATATATAATATATATATATATATATATATATATATATATATATATATATATATATATATATATTATATATATATATATATATATATATTGTGTGTGTGTGTGTGTGTGTACAAAACATTATCTCTCAGTCCACAGCAGGATTCGCACCTACAAAATCGGCATCTGAGTACACAGTACTTTATCCCCAAAGCCAGACTCCAGATTAAGTACTTTGTGCTCTGATGTACTCTGTGTACCCTGATGCCGAGTTTGCAGGTTCGAATCCTGCAACAGACTGAGAGATAATATTTGCAAATATGTCTCCTCACTATATATAAGTCTCCACACTGTTCCTTGAACTTCACATTGTTTCAGACTATGGAACGGAACTCATCTCCAGGCTGAGGAACTGACAGTCTTAAATCTACGTCTTCAAGGGTGATGGACTGGTTACATCGTCTTCACATCTCTACTGCTCCTGCCTACTTTCTGTACTCGACTGAAGAAGCCTACTGTGTAGGCGAAACGTTTCAAAATAAAGTTACCTAAATGTTGCCTATGTGTCTTACTTACCAGGTAGTCTACACCAAAAAAATTCTCCAGTGTATATTAAATTCTACCCAAATTTTAATTTGTTTAATATATCTTAAATTCTTCTCAATTATAAATGAATCCAATTTGTATAACCCAAAAACAATATTCACATTATTTTCAAAAGTATTTTTTTTATGAATCAAGATTCTATTATATTCCTGTCGACCATGAACTTGCTAGATACAACCTTCTCTGCCGTTGAAAATCAATTGGATGGTTAAAATCTCTCACATGAATAAACAGAGCATTAGAATCTTGTCCACTTCTAATGCTATATTTATGTTATTTTAATCTTAGTTCAAGACTTTTACCAGATTGACTATAATAAACTTTATCACATAATTTACAAGGAATCTTGTAGACATAACCGTTAAAAAACTTTCGATAAAAAATTCCCCCAGAAATACTGACAGTTGTGTTTACAAGATTCCTTGTAAAATGTGTAATGAATTTTATTACAGTCAATCTGGTAAAAGTCTTGAACTAAGTCCCCTCAACGCCGTCATCATGACTCAGGATGAGTCATGATGACGGCGTTGAGGGGACTTGAGCTAGAGTTCATCACGGCCACGCTGGCGGGAGATTCGTCTATAAAAACTTGCATTCATGGTCACAGTGGTGCTTATACTAACCTTCCTATGGTGTATAAACATACATAGTTGGATGAATCTTATTGTAGCCAGCTGGCCCAGTGGCTAACGTGTCTGTCTGGAGTCTTACGGCTCTCTGATTGCGGGTTTAAGCCCCGCCCGTGGTATGGTTTGTTTGTAATCGTGTCACTAGGATTTCGTGAGTCAAGAAACCAAATTATGTACTTGTTTAAATGATTCATGACTTCAGAGTCGGATTTAGGCATAAGATTAGGCGAGATACAGCTTAGAATCCGTATATAATTCTTAGAATAGGTATTACAAGTGAACCCAGTAGTGGTCAGCGGAGAGGCGGGGCCAGGAGCTGATAGACATTTTGGGGTCGGTAGGACAACCTGGTCTCGGTACGACAACAACTACCTAATTACTGATACCTGTGTACCTAGGACTGGTATTACAGCAGTTATTTACTGATACCCAGGACTGGTATTACAACATTTAATTAATCACCAACAACCAGGACTGGTGTTACAGCAGTTACTTAATCATTGATACACAGATCTGGTACAACAGGGGATGCTTAATCACTTTTCTTTTGCCCTGACGAATAAACCATCACCATCACCCTGAGTCACCATCACCGCCATCACCATTACCCTCACTCACTATCACTATCACTCTAGTTACCATCATCATCACCACTATCATCACTACCACCTAAAACATTATGGTACACCACCTGTCAAGTTTGTCACAGGTGACGGCCTCGGTGTGTCAGCATCTGGCCTCGACTGTCTCCTTCCTGAAATTCGTATACTGTGACCTTTATTAAAGGTTGCAATAAGTGTAGCGCAGATAACATCCCTCGTGGCTTTTAGTAACAATCTGGAGCGTTTAAGTTGCATACTATGATTAATCTCTGCCACCAACCAGTTCTCCGAAGACCTAAGACCTAAAATCCAGGACCTAAGACCTAAAATCCAGGACCTAAGACCTAAAATCCAAAACCGAAGACTTTAGATCTGAGACTAAGTTTAGCAATCGTCGATTTTTAAATATGATTCAGTACCATCGGTCAAGTTACTGCGACGCTGAAATGTGAACATTGAGTCTCATGGTCTTTACGTTTCTGAGTCTTGGTGATTCAACAGAACATCAAGACAGTCTTATCTGTGGTATTAATGTCTGGTATAATTGCTTAAATGCGTTTAATTGACGTTAGCCTCAGCTCACCAGCGTATTTAAGCACATTGGCTTCATCATTTGAAGTAAACCCAACGTTTACATACTAGGAGCAGCTACCTTTAGAAAAGTAAGATGTTCACATGCATGACGCCAATAAGTCTAAACTGCAAGATAAAGGCTTCAGTTTCAATCTTTCAAACGTTATGAATTGTTATGAGACTGGGTGAATTTTGGCGAATGGGAGTATCACTCGGACTAACTGAATTTCAAGTGGCAATATTGTGAAAGGAAGGAGGCGAGAATAGTCATGACGAGGCTTTGTATATTGTATTGCGTATAGTGTGTCTGGTAACGTGTGTGCTGGTGAAAGGTGTACAGTGTCTTTGGTAACGTATGTGTTATGTTGGTAACAAGGCATGCAAACTTTACAGTCGTAAAACTTTAAAAAAAACAATATCCGAACGTCAGCACTTTTTAAACTTTTCATCACGAGCAAAAACTGTTTTTAATTACAGATTGGAAACTGACGGCATCAGTCTCCCGTCAAATGAATTAATAAAGCGAACCACTAGACAACTTGGGTGAACTAGCGGGTGTGTACGACCCAGACTTCACCAAGGACATGGCTGACTGCGAAACTCAAAAGGTTTCAGCAACAAAATCAAGATGCTGGCCCACAAACAATTCAGCCCAGACAGCTCCTCTGCAGAGCGCGGAGGTTGCCCTTTTACAGTTGTGAGTGAACATCATTAGAAAGACTTTCTCTTAACAGTTCCTATTCCAGCCATGAGGACACGGCTCGACTCACAGACCCTTTGTATTGCAGTGGCTCTCTACTTTGCTGCTTTTATTGCCACTGAATGTCAGAGAGCCTTCTGCTTTGCTATCTTTGACTCATACACTTAGAATTTAAACAATAATCTTTAATTTAGGTAGAAATAATCAGCTCTTCTCAGCAGATAGCCTCAGTGTGGACCTCCAGGTCTTCCACGTATCTTTCCCATGTACTCTCACGTATGTACTCCCATGCACATATATGGAAAGCTGACCAATATGGTGTCCATGCACTAACTCGGCACGTTGCAAGGGTTGGCATGTAAGACTCAACGAAGTCAACATCAATGAGAGAACGTCTGCATGACAATTATCTTGAGTCGACTCGCCATGACACAGAGGTAATTGGAAGGGACTTGACTGAGCCGCCCCATCACTCAGCAGACGACGCCAGGGGGACTATCCCCCCATCAGACTCGAGTATGGTAAGTTGATAATAGTTACCGAATAGAGTATTTTATATTTTTTTTTATTTAGAGCTGCACTCTGTTTTCTTTTCATTTTCTTATCTGATGATTCCCTCCGTCCTTCCTTCTCTACCTCCCTCCCTCCCCTCCTCTAGAGATAGCAAGAGCACATTGACAACACTCGCTGCGTGCTTCTGCTCTTCATGCACGTACTGATTAATTTCGGAGAAACATTCCTTACATTACCCCTGAGGGTGATGGTGGAATAGGAGGAGGAGGAGGACTACGAGGAAGGAAGGGTGGGAGAGAAAGAGAAATGTAATGAGGGAACGAGGGATATGAATAGAGAGTAAGAAAGGGGTGGAGGGTGAAAAGTCATGAGGGAAGGAGAGACTAAATAGATACATAGACAAGTAGATAAAATAATAAGTAACTAGATAAATAGCAAAAAAGGGGACAATACGAAAATTTTGGCCGATACCGAAACAATTTTCGACCAGTGCCGATACTGTTCCAATAATTTTTATATTTAAAATGATAATGACTATATTCAATATATATGGGAATGTTTATTGCACAATGTGGATTAAATATTAAATAACTTAATTACTTTGGCCTGTTGTGTTAGTTATTGGTTGTTAAAGGCACTTGTTGATAGTGTAGTTGCAGGGGGTCGATTCATAGCTCCTGACTCCGGGCGTTGTGTGTGTGTGTGTGTGTGTGTGTGTGTGTGTTGTGTGTGTGTGTGTGTGTGCTAACCTAGTTGTACTCACCTAGTTGTGGTTGCAGGGGTCGAGTCATAGCTCCTGGCCCCGCCTCTTCGATGGTCGCTATTGGCTCACTCTTCCTGCTTCATGAGCTTTATCATACCTCTTCTTAAAGCTATGTATGGTTCCTGCCTCCACTACTTCACTTGCTAGACTATTCCACTTACTGACGACTCTGTGACTGAAGAAATGCTTCCTAACATCCCTCTGAGTCTTCAGCTTCCAATTGTGACCCCTTGTTTCTGTGTCCCCTCTCTGGAACAACCTGTCTCTGTCTACCTTATCTATTCCACGCAGTATTTTGTATGTCGTTATTATGTCTCCCCTGACCCGCCTGTCCTCCAATGTCGTCAGTCCGATTTCCCTCAACGTTTCTTCGTAGGACATACCCCTGAGGTCCGGAACTAGCCTTGTTGCAAACATTTGCACTTTCTCTAATTTCTTGACGTGTTTGACCAGGTGTGGGTTCCAAACTGGTAATGCGTGTGTGTGTGTGTGTGTGTGTGTGTGTGTGTGTGTGTGTGTGTGTGTGTGCTCACCTAATTGTACTCACCTAATTGTGGTTACAGGGGTCGAGACTCAGCTCCTGGCCCTGCCTCTTCACTGATCGCTACTAGGTCCTCTCCCTCACTGCTTCCTGAGCTTTGTCATACCTCTTCTTAAAACTATGTACAGTTCCTGCCTCCACTACTTCACTTGCTAGGCTATTCCACTTCCTGACGACTCTATGAAGAAATACTTCCTAACGTCCCTGTGACTCGTCTGAGTCTTCAGCTTCCAACTGTGACCCCTTGTTTCTGTGTCCCCTCTTTGGAACATCCTGTCTCTGTCCACCTTATCTATTCCCCGCAGTATCTTGTATGTTGTTATCATGTCTCCCCTGACCCTTCTGTCCTCCAGTGTCGTCAGTCCGATTTCCCTCAACCTTTCCTTGTACGACATTCCTCTGAGCTCTGGAACTAGCCTTGTTGCAAACCTGTGTACTTTCTCTAACTTCTTGACGTGCTTGACCAGGTGTGGGTTCCAGACTGGTGCTGCATACTCCAGTATGGGCCTAACATACACAGTGTACAGTGTCTTCAACGATTCCTTATTAAGGTATCGGAACGCTATTCTCAGGTTTGCCAGGCGCCCGTATGCTGCAGCAGTTATTTGGTTGATGTGTGCCTCCGGTGACGTGCTCGGTGTTATGGTCACCCCAAGATCTTTCTCCCTGAGTGAGGTCTGTAGTCTTTGTCCACCTAGCCTATACTCTGTCTGCGGTCTTCTTTGCCCCTCCCCAATCTTCATGATTTTGCATTTGGCAGGGTTGAATTCGAGAAGCCAGTTTCTGGACCACGTGTCCAGCCTGTCCAGGTCTCTTTTCAGTCCTGCCTCATCCTCATCCGATTAATTCTTCTCCTCAACTTCACATCATCTTTGTATAGGGACACTTCAGAGTCTATTCCTTCCATCATGTCGTTCGTATATATCAAAAATAGCACTAGTCCTAGAACTGACCCCTGTGAGATCCCGCTCGTCACAGGCGCCCACTCTGATACCTCTTCACGTACCATGACTCGTTGTTGCCTCCCTGTCAGGTATTCCCTGATCCATTGCAGTGCCCTCCCTGTTATATGCACCTGATCCTCCATCTTCTGCACTAATCTCTTATGAGGAACTGTGTCAAAGGCCTTCCTGCAGTCCAGGAAAATGCAATCAACCCTCCCCTCTCTCTCGTGTCTTACTTCTGTTACCTTGTCATAAAACTCCAGAAGGTTTGTGACACAGGATTTGCCTTCCACGAATCCATGCTGGTTTTCATTTATAATTTTGTTCCGTTCCAGGTGTTCCACCACTCTCCTCCTGATAATCTTCTCCACGACTTTGCATACTATACATGTCAGAGACACAGGTCTGAAGTTTAGTGCCTCATTTCTGTCTCCTTTCTTAAATATGGGGACTACATTTGCCGTCTTCCATATCTCAGGTAGTTGACCAGTTTCAAGGGATGTGTTGAAGATTGTGGTTAGGGGGCACGCACAGCATCTCTGCTCCTTCTCTAAGGATCCACGGGGAGATGTTGTTCGGTCCCATCGCCTTTGAGGTATCAAGGACACTTAGCAGCTTCTGCACCTCCTCCTCAGTTGTTCGTATGTCATCCAACACTTGTTGGTATATTCCCTCTTGATGTTCCCTTCTGTGCTGTCTTCCCACAGCCCTTCCTGTCTCTACTGTAAAAACTTCCTTAAATCTCCTGTTTAGCTCCTCACATACCTCCTGATCATTTCTTATGAGTTCTCCACCTTTTGTCCTCAGTCTGATCACCTGGTCTTTGACTGTTGTCTTCCTCCTGATGTGGCTATACAACAGTTTTGGGTCAGTCTTGACTTTCGATGCTATGTTATTTTCATGCTGTCGCTGGGCCTCCCTCCTTACCCGTGCATACTCGTTCCTGGCTCTGTGACTAATCTCCCTATTTTCGTGTGTTCTCTGCCTTCTGTACTTTTTCCATTCTCTATTGCACTTAGTTTTTGCCTCCTTGCACCGTCGGGTAAACCAGGGGCTCGTTCTGGTCTTCCCATCGTTTCTGTTGCCCTTGAGAATAAACCTTTCCACTGTCTCCTTGCATTTTGTTGTTATATATTCCATCATTTCATTTACTGGTTTTCCTGCCAGTTCTCTGTCCCACTGAAACCCCTGCAGGAGTTCCTCAAACCTATTTAGTCCCCTCTTTTATAGTCTGGCTTTTCCCATTCAACTCCTGTTACTCTCTCCATTTGCAACTCTATGTATTCAAAGCACAGAACCACGTGGTCACTAGCTCCTATGGGACTCTCATGTGTAATGTCCTCAATGTCTGAACTGCCCAGGGTGAACACAAGGTCCAATCTTGCTGGTTCGTCCTCTCCTCTCACTCTGGTAGTGTCCTTAACATGTTGGTGCATAAGGTTTTCCAGCACCACATCCAACATCTTGGTTCTCCATGTTTTGGGACCCCCATGTGGCTCCAGGTTTTCCCAGTCAATCTCCCTGTGGTTGAAATCACCCATAACCAGCAACTTTGCTCTGCTAGAATGAGCTCTTCTTGCCACCTCAGCAAGTGTGTCCACCATTGCTCTGTTGCTCTTTTCATATTCCTCTCTTGGCCTCCTACAGTTCTGTGGTGGATTATACATCACTGCAATGACCACCTTGTGCTCCCCAGACTAAAGTGTACCTACTATGTAGTCCCTTTCTCCTGTCTCGTCTATGCCTCCCATTTTCTCGAATTTCCATCGGTTTTTTATGAGCAGAGCAACCCCTCCTCCCCCTCTGCCCCTTCTATCTTTCCTCATGATCTGATATCCTGGTGGGAAGATTGCATCTGTTATTGTCTCAGTGAGTTTTGTTTCTGTGACTGCTATGATGTCTGGGGACTTCTCATTGATTCTTTCTTGCCACTCCTCATATTTATTCGTTAATCATCCACATTTGTGTACCAAACCTTCAACTTCTGTTCTAATACTGTAACTGTGGTCCTGGGGGAATACTGGGGTTGGGAGAGCAGGAGCCCTGGTGGGGCCTGTGGGGGGTTGCAGTGGAGGTGGAGGAAGAGCTCCCATAGGGGGTTGCTGTAGGGGTAGGGTTCGTGGTGTGGGGGGTGGGAACAGAGGGATTGTTGTGTGATTGTTGGTTTTGATTGTTCAGTTGCCTTGGGGGTGTTGTGGTTGGAGTCCTTCTGCAGGTGTTTCTGGGGGTGTGCTTGCCCTTCCATCTGTGCCTGGGTTATTCTGCTCTTCTTTGTCATTTCTTCCCATTCCTTCTTTCGTTTTTGCACTCTCTCTTTCGGTATCATCCTTTCCTCCTGTGTTCTGTCTCGATCGAGGTACACACTCTTGAACTCCTATTTGCCTCTCAGCCATGCTTTCTCCTGCAGGATCATCGTTCGAGTTGATTCTGCCTTGATTCGGCCATTTCCTTCTCTTTGTGAACCACCCGATTCTCCGAAAATTTGCCACCTGGGTCATGTCTCCCTTGCTTATCACCTTCATGATACCTTCAATTGCTTTTTTCTCTCCTCCTGTTTTCTTTCATCATAGGTTTCCCCTTCAGCTTCATCTAGCCCATAGACAAAAACTGATCTCTCCCTTTCCACCTCCCACTGTGACTCCCATTGCATCCTCTGAGGTGTTTTAGTTCCTTCCTTCAATCCCTTCCCTAGCTGTGGCCCCTATGCTAATTGGTTTGTCCTTCCTGCTCACCTGCTCCTGGCCCCCAAAAGTGTCTGGTAAAGTCCCTGCATATGTCCTAGTTCCTTCAATGTCTTCCAACCTCTCATACCGTCCTAGTGTGCTCCCTGTCTTTGTTTTGGTCCCGTGTGGGTTTGACAGGACCTTTGCATACAGTTTAGCTTCCATGCTCCCTCCAGACCCTTTGTCTGTGTCTGATGTAAACATTGCTGATGCTACTTCTGTATTATCTTTATCT
>NC_069423.1:3238169-3262397 GCF_026875155.1 Cherax quadricarinatus | reverse complement strand
CGATAAATGCTCGGTAATCCACTACTGTATTCTGTCCACCTTTCGGACAATACCACGACAGGCAGTCCTTTGCTGCTCCCCCCCCCATTTCCCCATCATCCTTCCATTACATGAATAACCTAACTAAAAATCCTCTCAATAAACTCCCATTATCCTAACGTAAAATCATTAGGCCACCCAACTACACCTGGCGCCTTACCTAAATTGCACCAGACAAAGCTTTCGAAATCTCACTTTCCGTGATTCGGACCTACTAATGTTACCCTACCATACCATCAATCTCACATTGAACGAAACCTCCCATATCCTTTAAAGCCTCATCACGAATACCTCCGTTTTGGTGCATATGACCTAAACCCTGCATCTAGATACCACTCATAAACCCTCTGTCGTTACTAATACCTTGCCCCTCTCCTAAACCCTTCCCATCCCCACATGAACAGTTTATCAGCCCATCACTCCGTCGCCACTCTCTCATACGCTGTTTCCTCAACACGCATGCCGCGGCCTGTCACCCCATAACAACCTTCTTCCAGCCCACCAAAACTCGCGCGCCCTCCAATCTTTCATTTAGCAAATCCCTGATACGCTCCTTTAATCCCTCAAAATCATCCACCGGATGACTAGCTCTCCCACGCATCGTTTTAGGCGCTCACTCATCAACTGTCGCCTCAAGATAAGCTTGGGTACCCATACTTCAACCTGTTATATTCCCTCCCACTACGAATATAAAAATCCTTAATACGAGATTTCGCCACAGATCCCAGCAACTAACCTATCACTATTCCCCAGGCTGCCTCCGCCACCAACTCCCCCACCATTGAACAAATGACTGTTGATCTCTTCTTGCTGCAACATCTTTTTCCATTCAACTTCCAAAAACCCTTACACCTTCTCGGCAACCCCTCTCCAACCTATATCAACCAAAACACCCTGTGATCAAAAAATACTACGTCCATTACCCCACACTATGTATTACAACTGTCCTGGAACTTATAAATCGAACGCGCCTACCGCATACCCACTTTAATAAATGTGTGCTCCACCACCCCTCATCCTCCCTCAACATCTGTCAATCCTATCCCGATTAAACTATTTCTCCAATATCCTCAAACAATGCCTCCCCTCTCGGTTTCGACATCCTTATTCCTTCTCACACAGTTCCAGTCAACCTCCCTATCACAGCAACCCGCCCGGCAATCCACGCAATAATATACCAGAACGGTCCCCTTACGCATTTTATCTTTATCCTCACATTCTGCTCCCTCTGCTGGCCATACACACACACCAACGTCATCTGTACCTTACCCCATAACCCATCCACGCGAATCACCCATCCCTCTTCCTCCCCCCCCCCCCTCACTAATGCCTGACAAAACCAACGGCTGTTACTTTCAACCAAAATGGCCACACCGTCCTTTCAATCTTGAATGCATGCTCAACATACACAATTATACCCCTTCCACCTTCACTCAAAACCCGGTCTATAATTGTGTTCCTGCATAGAACACAACGCAACGTCATGACGCAACCAAATATTTTCCTAAACCACTCATCACAACTTTCTCTGAGACCTCAAGCCATTGATGTTCAATCATGCAACTTAAAACCGACAAAGGGGGTTTCCCTCTTGACACTACCGACTTATCACCTGATCGTTTCACTGCACCCTTTTCCCTCCCCCCCCCTTTTCTGTCCACCCTTACCCAACCCCTGCCCCTGGGCGCCACTTGAACCTCTCCGCATGGCTTTCCGCCCATGTTTCTTCCCAGTTCTTTGTGCGGCGTAAGCACGTCGTAAATCCAAAAAGCACTGCTTGGTGCGCGCTTTCGAGTCGTACGCCGCGACCTGCATCAGTCATTCCAGACTCAGTGCCATGATGAACCACCACCTCCACCAGTTTCTCTACCAACTGTCATCCTATACGACACACTTCGGTCCAGGGTTGGCGTCACCACGCCCTTCCTCAACTTCAGACCCCATGATCAGTTCTGGTACCAACATCCTGACAAAGGCTCTCATTATCCTTGGAAAAATGTTCTCAAACAGCGACACTATCGTAGTTTTCCTCCGCGTCACTACCATTTTCGCTTCCCCGCTGATGACCCTCCTTCAAGCACTGTAACAACTCCAGAAGTGATGACGTCCCCCTGCGTAGAGCCCCCGCCATCATTCTTTTCTTCGGCCCCTCTCACTCCTGCACTCCATGTCCAAACTCTGCTGAGGCAAGAGTCGAAAAAACAGTTGATCTTGATCCGCTCTCCTTTCCTCCACATCACCGTCGTTGCTGCTGGTCCCTATCACCACGTCTATTCATTCACATTGCGCAGCCAGGTGATCATATAATACGAGCCGCACAAATCGCAATGCTTCGCTGCCCAGCGAATGTTACAAAAATCCTGAGGTCCTGAAATCTTCCCATCACACCACGTACGATGGGAAAGTGGGTTGAGTGTCTGAGCGAGGCATCTTGACAGAGAATGGCACCCTCAAGGTATCCCCTATACTACTGGCCAACTGCCCCTTCCCTGCAGTGGATCGTATGTATTTCCGTATTTACACATAATGAACCGGGATGTCAGATGCATTCCCCTCGAACGGCACATTCCTGATCTTAAACCCATGTGTAATAGCTGTACACAATCATGCAGCCGCACCGTCACAGCAGGTTAACTGGTATGGCCACCTTTGAAACCTATTCACAACTGCCTCATACACATCGCCGAAATCTAAATTTTACAAAAGTATGGCCTGTTCGTGTTCCGTTCAATGGCAAGTCTCACAACTCCCCTCTTTGCTATTCCGTAGTATCTCTGATGAATTGCAGGCAAAAGCAACTCCTTGATGGCACCGTTACAGCTCCACTGGTTTAATATCAAATTGCAGACTGTAATTACCTCTGCTGCGCCGGCGAGCCTGCCGCCATGTTGGTGAAAATAATACTGCCACCAGAACAACACCAGGGGCAAGCAGCAGCACACGTCCTCTCCACACTTCGAAGGGTGAAGAGACGATGTCTAATTATTATATTTATATATTCACAGTAATGTGTGAGGAGTAGACAAGCTGAGTGATTGAGTTTGAGTAGTGTAGTGTGGGCGAGGTACTGCGTTGACGCAACTCTGTCCTGTCGCAGACCCCCCCCCCCCCCCTCACTACACACCTAAACTGTTCATACTCCGATGTTTCATACTGCCTCTCATTCCACAACCACTACTTAAGAGTGGAATGCAGTCTCCTCTACTATGATCGACCTCAACGTGCCCTCCTTGTCAGCCGCTAATCCTGTCTCTACAAACTGATGTAATACCACGATATGAAAGAGATACGATACTGTGTACGCCCTAGTACCTAGGGACAAATCCAAGTGACATTTGGACCTGTGAAATTGAAAGGTGCTTGCACAAGAGAGACTCGTTAATAATGATCTAGATAATATGATATGTAAGTAACCAGAAATAATGTGAAAGACATTCATGCAACCCAAGTGCGAACACTGCTGTCGTGTTGGGGGGGGGGGGGTGTTGCAACCCCTTGAATGGGGTTACAAAATGATTATTAAGTATATATAATGTAATATTACCCTTTCTTTAATTTTATAAATAGCTTATATTTTGCGATAATAGTAAATCGTAAATGTATGACTTGATATATATTGATTTGACTCTTTATATTGTATTTAGCTTAGTTGTTATGATGAATATAAAATGTGCTCAGTTAGGCTTGATTGTCCAAACTACTGTAATTTATCGCTGACGCACGTTGATAAACAGCCGGCTTTCTGAGCTGCAGTTGTCCACGTAGTTATCACGTGGATCGAGGGGGTGGTGTCTTCACCCTCGTGAAAAGAGTCAGTCTGCTGGGACTCGCTTTGCTGTTGGACAGCTTGTCTGTCTGACAATCTGCTAGAGACACGCTTGCTGGTTGGACAGATGACTGTCTGACAGTCTGCTGGTGAGACTTCGCTTGGGTGGTTAGGACAGATTGTATGTCACTTATTCTTCTTGTTATTTCTGTAGAACTCTGATCTCAGAACATTGTAAAGACTTATTGATTTTCGACGTTGTACTGAGGTTGGTGTGTCACATAGACACTCTGAGTATCTCAGGTCTTAGCTATAGCCTTCTGACTCTAATTTGTACTGGTTCACTGTGTATTGTCACAGTCACAGTTTTTACCTAGCAGAAACAAAGATTCAGTATTAAATGGGAGTTTTTGTCACTATTGTGGAGGCTCTGCAGATGGTCCCCTACTTAGTGTCGTTATATTATTCTCCTTGTTCCTGATTCCTGAGTCGCAGTCGCTTGATCTTGCATTGCAATTGGAGGCTTAGCATTCTTTGTTGATTCAGCAGACGGTCGTGTTGCCAGTCGGTCAAGAAGTTAGTTTATTTGAGGGACTTTGTCAGTCACTGTTTAAGTCTTATTCGAGTCTTGAGACATAGCTAACTACTTAAGAGCACTTACACGCACACACACACTTGTACATATTATTAATATCTTAATTAAATGTTAATGTACCTGAATGGTATTTAAGAATAATAAATTGATTTCTTTCCGCACAATAATATTGAAACTCGAAGATTGATTTTATTTTGATTGATGTGATTTAATTTACTTTGATAATATACCTCCTAGACAACTTATATAGACTTAATAAATTTATTAAATTTTAATTTCCTAGTTAGTACCTAACCAGTTGTAATCCTAAAGCACTATTGAAAAAAAAAACCATACTGGAAGTTTAATGGATAATTGGACAAGGATACTGACATACTGTTACAAAAACCCAGTAACAGGCTGGAGCCTAGAAGGGTATTCCTTCTAGTATTCACTGGAGATCTCTAAGCTTTTAGAATCGCGTTTTCTTTTGTAACAACCGACACTACTACTACTGTCACCCGTCAGTTACTACTACGCAACCAGACACTACTACTACTACTACTGTCACCCTTCACTACTACTACTTCACCCTTCATTACTCTACTGTCAACCCCGATGATCCACTACTACTACTGCATCCTCCCTACTACTACTGTCCACCCTTCACTACTACTACTGTCACCCTCCACCCTACTACATGTCCAACCGACACTACTACTACTACTGTCCACCCTCACTACTACTATACTGTCACCCTCACTACTACTACTGTCACCCATCCCACTACTACTACTGTCTCCTCCACTACTACTACTGTCACCCTTCACTACTACTACTGTCACCCTCCACTACTACTACTGTCACCCTCCACTACTACTACTGTCACCCTTCACTACTACTACTGTCACCCTCCACTACTACTACTGTCAACCGACACTACTACTACTGTCACCCTTTCACTACTACACAGTCCACCCTCCACTACTACTACTGATCGACCGACACTAACTACTACTGTCGCCCTTCACTACTACTACAGACACCCTCCATTACTACTACTGTCACCCTCCACCTACTACTAACGTCAACCGACACTACTACTACTGTCACCACACTACTACTACTGTCAACCGACACTACTACTACTGTCACCCTTCACTACTACTACTGTCACCCTCCACTACTACTACTATCGACCGACACTACTACTACTGTCGCCCTTCACTACTACTACTGTCACCCTCCACTACTACTACTGTCACCCTCCACTACTACTACTGTCAACCGACACTACTACTACTGTCAACCGACACTACTACTACTGTCAACCGACACTATACTATACTGTCACCCATCACTACAACTACTGTCCACCCCCTCCACTACTACTACTAAAAAAAATCGACCGACACTACTACTACTGTCGCCCTTCACTACTACTACTGTCACCCTCCACTACTACTACTGTCACCCTCCACTACTACTGTCAACCGACACTACTACTACTACTGTCAATCCGACACTACTACTACTGTTTCAAACGACACTACTACTACTGTCAACCGACACAACTACTACTACTGTCAACCGACACTACTACTACTGTCAACCGACACTACTACTACTACTGTCAACCGACACTACTACTACTGTCAACCGACACTACTACTACTGTCAACCGACACTACTACTACTGTCACCCTTCACTAACTACTACTGTCACCCTCCACTACTATACTACATCGACCGACACCTACTACTACTGTCGCCCTTCACTACTAACTACTGTCACCCTCCACTACTACTACTGTCTCCCTCCACAACTACTACTGTCAACCGACACTACTAACTACTGTCAACCGACACTACTCTACTGCAACACCGACACTACTACTAACTGTCCAACCGCCACTACAACTACTGGTCCTACCGACACAACTACTAAACTACTGTCAACCGACACAACTAATACTGTCCAACCGACATTACTACTCCTACTGTCCAACCGACACTACTACTACAGTTCAACCACAACAACTACTACTGTCAACCGACACTACTACTACTGTCAAACCGACATACTAACTACTACTGTCACCTCAACTTCTACTAACTGTCACCGACACTACTATACTGTCCAAACCGACACAACTACTACTTTCAACCGACACTACTACTACTGTCACCCTTCACTAATACTACTGTCAACCAACACTACTACTACTGTCAACCGACACTACTACTGTCACCCTTCACTACTACTACTGTCAACCGACACTACTACTACTGTCAACCGACACTACTACTACTGTCAACCGACACTACTACTGTCACCCTTCTCTACTACTACTGTCACCCTTCACTACTACTACTACTGTCAACCGACACTACTACTACTATCACCCTCCACTACTACTACTGTCATCCTCCACTACTACTTCTGTCACCCTCCACTACTACTACTGTCACCCTACACTACTACTACTGTCACCCTCCACTACTACTACTGTCATCCTCCACTACTACTTCTGTCATCCTCCACTACTACTACTGTCATCCTCCACTACTACTACTGTCACCCTCCACTACTACTACTGTCACCCTCCACTACAACTACTGTCATCCTCCACTACTACTACTGTCACCCTCCACTACTACTACTGTCACCATCAACTACAACTACTGTCATCCTCCACTACTACTACTACTGTCATCCTCCACTACTATTACTGTCACCCTCCACTACTACTACTGTCACCTCCACCTACTACTACTGTCATCCTCCACTACACTACTACAGTCATCAACCACCTCCTATTACTGTCACCCACCACTCCCTACTACTGTCATCCTCCACTACTACTATGTCATCCTCAACTACTACTACTAACTGTCACCTCCACTACTATACTGGTCACCCTCCACTACTACAACTGTCATCCTCCACTACTACTACTGTCATCCACTACTACTACTGTCATCCTCCACTACTACTACTGTCATCCTCCACTACTACTACTACTGTCATCCTCCACTACTATTACTGTCACCCTCCACTACTACTACTGTCATCCTCCACTACTACTACTGTCATCCTCCACTACTACTACTACTGTCATCCTCCACTACTATTACTGTCACCCTCCACTACTACTACTGTCATCCATCCACACTACTACTGTCATCCTCCACTACTACTTACTGTCTCCACCACTACTACTACTGTCAACCTCCACTACTACTACTGTCACCACCACTAATACACTGACATCCTCCACTACTACTACTGTCATCTCCACTATACTACTGTCCATCCACCACTACTACTACTGTCATCCTCCACTACTACTACTGTCATCCTCCACTACTACTACTGTCATCCTCCACTACTACTACTGTCATCCACCACTACTACTACTGTCATCCTCCACTACTACTACTGTCATCCTCCACTACTACAACTGCCATCCTCCACTACTACTACTGCCTGATCCTCCACTACTACTATGTCATTCTCCACTACTCTACTGTCATCCTCCCACTACTACCACTGACATCCCTCCACTACTACTACGTGTCATCCTCCCTCCACAACACTACTGTATCCTCCACTACTACTACTGTCACCTCCACTACTACTCCTAGTCATCCTCCACTACTACTAACTGTCATCCTCCACTACTACTACTGTCCATCCTCCACTATCCTATACTACTGTCAATTCTCCCACTACTATACATGTCATCCTCCACTACTACTACTGTCATCCTCGCACACTACTACTACGTCAACCTCCACCTACTACTACTGTACATCCTCTCCACTTCTACTACTGTCATCCTCCACTACTACTACTGTCATCCTCCACTACTACTACTGTCATCCTCCACTACTACTACTGTCATCTTCCACTACTACTACTGTCATCCTCTACTACTACTGTTCCGTCACTATTACTTCTGTCACCCGTCACTACTACTGTCACCCTTCACTACTACTGTCACCCGTCACTACTACTGTCACCCTCCACTACTACTGTCAATCGTCACTACTACTACTACCACCACCACCACTACCACCACCATCTTTGCCACTGCCACCACCACCGCCACTACCACGAACCACCACTCACTACCACTATTACCACCACCACCACCACCACTACCAACAACGACTACCACCACCACCCACCACACCACCACCACTACCTTCTACCACTACCACCACCCCCTACTGTCCACCACCACCACCACTGTCACCACCACCACCACCACTACAACCACTACCACCACCACCACTGTCTCACCACCACTACCACCACCACTGTCACCACCAAAAGCCACCACACTACCACCATCACCACCGCCATCCACCACCAGCACTACCACCACCACCATCACCACCACCACCACCACCACCGCCACCACCACCACTACCACAATCACCAACACAACCACCACCACTCTACCAACACCACTACACCACCACCCACCACTACCACCACCACCAGCTACAACCACTGTCCACCACCATCACCACCACCACCACCCCCACCACCACCAGAGCCAACACCACCACTACCACCACTTACCGCCACTTCCACCACCATCACCACCACCACTACCACCATCCCCACCACTCACCACCACCACCGCACTATCACCACCCCACCACCACCACTACCACGCATCACCACCACGTACCATCATCCCCCCAAATTCCCCCACCACTAACCATCCACCCACACCACCCCACCACCAACCACCACCACTTCCAACCATTAACCACTACCACTGTCACCAACCACCACCACTACAACTACCAACCACCACTACCACCACCACCACTTCCACAATACCACTACCACTGTCCACCACCACTACCACACCACCACCACCACCACTTCCACATTACCACTACCATCTATCACCACCACCACCACTACCACTACCACCACTCCACCACCACCACTTCCACCATTACCACTACCACTGTCACCACCACTACCACCACCACCTACCACCACCACTACAAACCACACCACCCACCACTAAACCAACCACCACCCACTGTCACCACGCCACCACCACTGTCACCTACCCCCACTCACCACCACCACTACCTACCACCGCCACCACCCACCACCACAACCACCAACCAACCACCACTACCACCACCACTACCTCACCACATACCAACACCACCACCACACCATCACTACCACCACCCACCACCACCACCACCACAACCATCTCCAGCACTACCCCACCACCACCACTAACCACCATCACACCAAACACCACCACCGCCTCCACCACCACACCCCCATCACCACCCACAACCACCACCAGTACCCACCACCACTACACCACAACCACCACTACCACCACCACCACTACCACCACTACCACCACTTGTCACCACCATCACCACCACCACCACCCCACCACACCAGAGCCCACCACCACCACGACCACCACTAACCGCACTGTCACCACCATCACCACCACCTCCACCACTACCAACCACCACCACCACCACCACCGCCACTATCACCACCACCACCACCACTACCACGATCACCACCACTAACACCATCAGTCACCACTACCACCCCCACTACCACCACCACCACCACCACCAACTTCCACCATTACCACTACCACTGTCACACTACCTACCACCACCACCACCACTACCCACTACCACCACTACACCAACACCACTGTCACCACCACCACCACTGTCACCAACCACCCACCAACCACTTCCACCACTACCACCAACCCACGCACTACCACTACTACCACTACCACCACCACCGACTGTTCACCACCACCACCACTGTCACCACCACCACCACCACTACCACTATCCAACCACTAACCACCGACCACCACTGTCACCACCACCACCACCACCACCACTGTCACCACCACCACCACCAACTACCACCACCACCACCACTACCACTCCACTGTCCACCACCCCCCACCACCACCACCACTAACCACCCACCACCGCCACCACCACCACACCGACACTCACCACCACCACTACCACCCCACCACCGCCACCACCACCCACCACTACCACCCACCACCACCACCACCAACAACACTACCATCCACCACTACCACCACCACCACCACCACTACCACCACTACCACCAACCACCACCACCACCACCCTACCACCACTAACCACCACCCACCACCACCACCACTACCACCACCAACCACCACCACCACTCCCACCACTACCACCACCACCACCACCACCACCACTACTCTACCCACCACTACCCCACCACCACCACCCACCACCACCACTAACCACCACCACCCCCAACCACCCCTACCACCACTACCACCACCACCACCACCACCACCACTACCACCACTACCACCACCACCACCACCACCACCACCACCACCAAACCACCACCACCACCACCACCACCACCACCACTACCACCACCAACCATACCACCACCACCACTACCACCACCACTACCCACCACACCACCACCACCCACCACCACCACCCACTACCACCACCACCACCAACCACCACTCCACCCAACTGACCACTCCATCACCACCCATTTCTTCCACCCACACAGCAACGAAATTACAAAAAAATATATAGATGGGAATCAAAACAATGTTGTTTGGAGTTGTTTTTCACCGCCAGTCAGAAGCCGAAGAACAGAGTCAGCAAAGAATCCTAATAATAAGTTTTGAAAACTTGAGACACAAGCAGAGAGAATAACATCAAAACTTTCATTTTTGGGACGCTGGTGGGAAATAAAGTAGAGGTAAAGATGGAATGGGAGAAAGGAGGGATAGAAGTGGAGAAGGAAGAAAAGAATGAAAGAAGGAAATTTAGGGGAGGAAGGAAGGAAGGGAGGAAGAATTATGGAGAGGGAATTAGGAGAGGAAGGAAGGGAGGATGAAGTGAAGGAAGGAAGGAAGCAGGAAAGAAACGGAGGAAGGAAGGAAGGAAGGAAAAAGAAGGAAGGAATTATGGGGAATATAACGGAATGGAATGCGAATGAAAAAATTTATGAAGGGAATGATGAAAAATGGACTGTTTTGAATGAACGAAGGAGTTAAAGGAAGGAAATAAATGAAGGAAGTAGTATAAAGGAAGGAATAATTGAAGGAAGGAGTTTAAAGGAAGGTGAATAATTGAAGGAAGGAGAAAAAAGGGAGGGATAAATGAAGGAGTAAACGGGAGGACAAATGAAGCAGGAGTAAAATTGGAGGCATAACTGACGAAGGAGTAAAAGGAAGGGACAAATGAAAGGAAGAAGTAAAAGGGAGGGATAATTGGAAGTGGAAGGAGTAAAAGGGAGGGATAAATGAAGGAGTAAAAGGGAGGGACAAATGAAGTAAAAGTAAAAGGAGCCATAATTTTAAGGAGGAAGGATAAAAAGGAGGGATAATTGAAAGAAGAAGTAAAAGGGAGCGACAAATGAAAGGAAGAATAAAAATGGAGAATAAATGAGGAGTAAAAGGGAGGATAGAATGAAGGAAGGAGTAAAAGGGAGGATAATTGGAAGGAAGGAGTAAAAGGAGGGACAAATGAAGGAAGAAGTAAAAGGGAGAGATTTGAAGGAAGGAGTAAAAGGGAGGATAATTGAAGGAATGAGTAAAGGGAGGATAATTGAAGGAAGGAGTAAAAGGAGGGATAATTGAAGGAAGGAGTAAAAGGAGGGATAATTTGAAGGAAGGAGTAAAAGGGAGGGAAGAATAAAATGTGTAAGAAAGTGGAAGGAGAGCAAATGGAAGACATGAGGTAGACAGTAAAGCAGGAGGGATGGAAGAAAGGATAGGAAGGGAGGGAAGGAGGGAGGGGAAGGAAGGAAGAAGGAAGAAAAGGAAGAAGGAAGGAGGGAAGGTAGGAAGGAAGGAAGGAGAGAAGGAAGGAGAAAGGAGCCAGGAAGAGGATAAAGGAAGGAAGGAAAGGAGGAAGGAAGGAACGAAGGCAGGAGGGAAGGAAGGATGGAAGGAGAGGAAGGAAGAAAGGAGTGAAGGAAGAAAGGAAGTGAAGGAAGGAAGGAAGGAAAAAGGAAGGAAGGAAGAAGGGAGGAAGGAAAAGGAGGAAAGGAAGGAAGAGTGAGAAGGAAAAAGGAAGAAGGAAGGAATGGAGGAAGGAAGTGAAGGAAGGAGGAAGGGAGGAAGTGAAGAAGGAGGGAAGGAAGAAAGGAAGGAAGGGGAAGGAAAGAGGGGAGGGAAAGGGAAAAAAGGAAGGAAGGAAGGGGGAAGGAAAGGAAGGAAGTGAGGAAGGAAGGGGGGAAGGGGGAGGGGAGGGGAAGGGGAAGGGGGGGGAGGGGAGGGGAGGGGTGGGGTGGGTAAGAGGAAGGAAGGGGTGGGAGGAAGGGGAAGGAGGGAGGGTAGTGTGTTGGATGGAGGAAGGTGGGGTTTGGGGGGAGGCCGGATTTCGGCCTCCCCCACGTGAGTTAAACTTGTCAAACCACAGACTAGTACCCCTGTGTTTCCTCCGCTTTTCCTGTTCCTTCCGTTCGCACCCACTCTTTGCTTTATCTCCGTTCCTTCTGGTTCTTATCCATTGCTCTTTCCGGGTTTATCGGCTTTGAGGTGTTTCAGAAAAATACACAGGGGAAAATTTCTTTGGACCAAGGTTACTGTTCCGGGTTTATTGTTAAAGGGGAGGAGGGCTGCCCACTAAAAACCGTTTTTATTGTTTCGCGGATATGGGACTTAAAAGGGGCGGGTTTTTGGGTTTTGGCACAACTCCCGGGATATATTAGAAGCTAGGCTTGAACTAGATGGACAGTGGTTCAAAGAATTTCCTGTGTCGGTGAAATTATAGCCTTGTGGTGAAGCAGGAAGGCTCCTTAGTGTATTCTGGGGTCGGGAAGTTTTCAAATGTTAGGAGACAACAGGGTTTTGTGACCATAACGGGGACTGGACACGAGAGATCTATGAGACACGTGTGCAATACTTGGGTAAGTTGAGTGTGCAACCTTGCATCACGGCTGACACAGTGAACGCATCATTTCTGGGTTGAGGGACTGTTACCTCTTAACTCCCTCTTCATATCTGCATCCGGTTTTCTTTGTAGTGGAGTGATAACGCCACTGACTGGTCGACTAAATATTTCCGCAAATATCTCATTCATTCACTTGTAGAGTTTCTAAACCATTTACAAAATAACATACACGATCTGATAGGTACAGTCAAGAAAACACCGCTGCCTTCAAATATACTAAGCTTCTCAACCACAGCATCCACAGAGGAGCCGCCAGCATCACTCGTAATACCACTCTCTTGGTTAACCGGAAATACCTTCTGATCTCGTCCGGAGGGCAGCGGAAACCAGATACACTCACCACTTTTGCCTTTAAAATCTTACAACATCCATTCCTCAGACCTAATGTTCCAAACACGAACCTCACACACTGAGTTAAGAGACTGAGCACAACTTCAAACTTCAAAGAGAGATGTTTACACACACACACACACACACACATACACACACACACACAAACACACACATACAACAAGCTAGTGTCTAATCGACATGTGCCTAGGACAAAATGGTAAATAACATATATATATTTATATATATATATATATATATTATATATATATATATATTATATATATATATATATATATATATATATATATATATATATAAATATATATATATATATCGTATATGTCAAAGGAGTATGCGAATGACGTTGCACAGTGGTTCTCCAGCTAAATTTAGCACAGGAGGAATGGACAAGTAGGCATGAAAGGTCACACTCCACCGAAATATCTCGTCATCAAGGAGGAGCCATAACTCCAGGGTATGTGATATAATTTTTATTTGAACGTTAAATATAAAAGAGGGGGGGAGAGGGAAAGAGAGGAAGAGAGAGGGAGAGAGAGGGGAGAGAGAGAGAGGGAGAGAGAGGGAGAGAGAGGGAAAGAGAGGGAGTCATTGATATTATTCTTAAGTGTTCAACACAGGTCTAGATGATATATATAAATGGAAGAGCTAATAATAAACCTCTAAATGAACAGATAAAAGAAACAAACATTGTTACTTGTGTCGTAACTCTTCCAGAAATGTATATAAATAACGATCCAGTGACGAGTTACTAATGAGAGCAATGTTCTCACCCAACATTCCAGGTACCTAGTTTTCCTGATTTCCTTCACAGAATTTACGTAGCCTTCATTCCAACAGCACTTCAAATCCCAAAAACCACTTGTCTTCACTCATTCCAATGCAACATTATCATGTTGAAGGTATTTACAAGGTATCTTTGGTATCGTCCCTGACAAGACAAAGGTATAATATATACTGCAAACAAGTTATATACTGCAAAGATTGGAGCCGCAGACCATCCATGATATGCTGAATAATGGTAAAAAATTTACAAGTAGATTGTATAAAGGTAGACATTAGTTATTCAAGCTGTATCTCAGTCTTAGATTACTTCCAGAAAATGGTAAAAGTGCCCGCCATAAATGAAGGTCAATTAGACTGAAAAATTTAAATATCTTGTGAAAAAAAAAATCGCTTTTAGAAGCCTTTGCAGCTTCGTTTCAAAGAAGTTCCCATGGTCGCTTTACAAGTTTAATGGAGCAGCTCAAGTTTTCTCTGACATGCAACGCCACTCCAGCAGCTCTCCTGACATTTCTATGAGTGTGGAAAAGCGTACACAATTAAATGTTGTTTTGTACTTAAAATTAATCTCATTTGGTTTATTTTAGTCCCTGTCCCCTGACTCTTCGTATGATAAACCCAGAGGAAGTTTTTATTTGCCCCTCCATCTTATCTCTGCCTTTCATTGCTTTCATACCATTTCCATTGTCGTTTTGCTAACTACCTTCGTTTTATACATGCTTCTAATTTCTTTCATTTTAAAGTATGATACAACCCAGCAACTAACCTGCCACCTGAACTGGTTAATGTTGTCACCCCAGTTTTAAGTACATGTACCCATCACTTACACTCAGTGGCCACTCTATTACGTACACCTGTACACCTGCTCGTTAATGCAAATATCTGATCTGCTAATCACGTGGCAGCATCTCAGTGCCTAAAAGCATGTTAAAAGCATGTAGAGATGGTCAAGGAGTTCAGTTATTTTTTGGACCAAACATCAAAATTAGGAAGATATGTTATCTAAGTGACTTCGACGGTGGAATGATTATTGGTGCTACACGGGCTGGTTTGAGTATCTCAGAAATTGTTGACCTCCTGGGATTTTCAAGCACGACAGAGAATGGTGTGAAAAACACAAAACATCCAGTGAGCGGCAGTTGTATGGGCGAAAACACCTTTGAGAATGGCTAGACTGGTTCAAGCTTACATGAAGGTGAAAGTAACTCTAACAATATTGTGTTAGAACAGCGGTATGCATAAGACAGAAGACCTCATCGGGTTCCACTCATGTCAGCTAGGAACATGAAATTGAGGCTACAGTGGGCACAGGCTAATCATAACTGGATAGTTGTAAACTGGAAAAATGTCACCTGTTTTGACGAATCGCAATTTCTGGTGCGACTTGAAGATAGTGGGGTGAAATTTTGGTGGTGGTGGAACGGGAGATTTGTAGCATGAACGTCCAGCCTTCAAATCTGCAGCATCTGTATGATGCTGTCATATCAACATATACCAGGATCTCTAAGCAATGTTTCCAGTACCTTGTGGAAACCTGGCCATGAAGAATTCAGGCTGTTCTGGAGGCGAAGAATGTCCTTACCCTGTACCTAATAAAATGACTACTGGGTGTAAATGCCATTATCTGCCTAAAACTTTAAGTTATTAATAAATGGTATTACTTTCTTGTTTCCATACCTGCAAAACCAGAAATATACGTACACTAGTTTCCGCTGTGTAATAATCCAGTGATCACTCTTCTGTTCTGTAAAATGCTACGTATGATCCCGCACTTCCTCACTGACCCAACTAATGATGAAGCGCTTGTATATCAAGACAGCAACTCGTCACTCTTACATTTCCAGCATCATTCCTCTAGCACTGAAGCAGATAGTCAGATTCTTGCTTGACATATTTTCTAACCTGGTTAATATATATTCTTCCCAATCCAAGACAAACATATCCTCGCAGTGTCTCAACTGTGAACCTCCAACAATTATCATATTTTTACTTTCCTATCCTATATTTTATGTCCTTGATTGGTCCCGCATAGTTACCACTTTAGTGCAAGTTCTGCTGCACTGTGAAGAGATTCACGCTTTCCTTCGCAGCTTTTTTAATTTGTATGCCATTTTTCTTCTTGATCTGCATTATCTTCATCTTTCATTGCTTCCCTCTTTCTATTATCTTTTTCCTTCTTGAGACAATTCACTTCATTAATCACCTCGTTCTTCTCATCTTCAAGTTTCTCTCAGAGTTTTTCAAGGTTCACTGAAGTCACTGTCCACAACAACAATAAGAGACAGCTCTTATTGGCGTCTCACTCTTCCTCTTTCAGTTGTTATTATTCTCTCCCCCTCCCCCCTTTTGTCTGTTTCTGTAGTTAAATCTCAACAGATTGCCTCGACACAGACCATGAGATCTCCTGCTGTATGCCTTTTCCATGTACTCTCACGTAATCTCCCTTTACCTTACCCACCTTTTTCTCTGTCCGTTTGAGTGAATCTCCATCTCTCCCACTTCCATTCTGGTTCTGTTTCATTCTCTCTCCATTTATTTCACTCATTATTGGTCTCATCCTTGACAATAATAAACTCGATAAGACTAAATCAAATTTCAGCAAATGGGTGTCCCTGTGTTTATATATCAGAACTAACCATACATGATATATCAGAACTAACCATAAGTGATATATCAGAACTAACCATGCATGATATATCAGAACTAACCATACGTGATATATCAGAACTAACCATACATGATATATCAGAACTAACCATACGTGATATATCAGAACTAACCATACATGATATATCAGAACTAACCATACGTGATATATCAGAACTAACCATACATGATATATCGGAACTAACCATAAGTAATATATCAGAACTAACCATACTCCTACCTTATCTCCCAAAACATACTCAACCCATGCCAATTTGGATTCAGGCCTCTTAAAAATACTAATGATGCTATTATACACATGCTAGAACATATATACACTGCAATAGAGAAAAAAGAAGTCCCACTGGGGATCTTCATTGACTTACGTAAAGCTTTTGATACAGTTGACCATGACTTGCTCCACGTAAAACTGTCACACTATGGTATAAGAGGGCACTCCCTCAACTACCTCAAGTCATACCTCAGCAACAGAAGCCAATATGTGTACGCAAATGGGGCAAACTCTTCTGCACAACCAATTACAGTTGGTGTCCCACAGGGAAGTGTCCTTGGCCCTTTTCTCTTTCTCCTATACATAAATGACCTACCAAATGCTTCACAATTACTCAAACCCACACTTTTTGCAGATGACACTACATACGTCTTCTCTCACCCGAGCCCAGTCACGCTAGCCAATACTGTAAACACCGAATTACAGAAAATATCTACCTGGATGAGGACTAACAAACTTACACTAAACATTGACAAAACCTACTTCATTCAGTTTGGTAACAGAGCTACAGATGTACCTCTTAACATAATGATAAATGGATCACCTATCACAAAGCTAACAGAGGGAAAATTCTTAGGAATTCACCTTGATAATAGACTCAAATTTCATACACATATACAACAAATTTCTAAGAAAATTTCCAAGACTGTAGGCATACTATCGAAGATACGGTACTATGCTCCAAAGTCAGCCCTCCTGGCCCTATCACTCTCTTATTTACCCCTATCTCACCTATGGAATTTGTGCATGGGGCTCAACAACAATTAACCATCTCAGACCACTAATTACCAACAAAGGCTGCAGTTAGAATGATAACAAATTCTCACTACAGGCAGCACACTCCACCAATATTCAATACACTAAACCTACTCACCATCAAAACATCCATACTTATTACTGCACCTATTACATACATAGAACACTTAACTCTGATATTAAACCCTCCCCTCAAACATCTCCTTGCCAACCTCAATAGAACACATGACCATAACACAAGGCACAGATCACTCTTGATGTTCCTCGTGTCCATCTCACACTATGCAAAAACTCAATGCACATAAAAGGCCCTAAAATCTGGAATTCATTACCTGTAAATATAAAAGAAACACTACCTGTTTATAAATTCAAGTCTCTTCTCAAAGATCACTTTTCTCACCCAAAACCAAATAAATACTGAATAACTGAACCTTATAAATTGTATATCTTAAATGTTTCTCACAATTATATCACATAAATGTTAAACCTAAAACCCAATCTAACTTTATTATTTTTTAAATACACTACCTAACAGAATACTCCATATGACTGAATGTACAACAATGCAGGCAACCATATGACCTGTCTTTGTAATACTCACTTGTGCTTTATAGTAATCTGTTTACATTAATGTTTTATCATGATTTTCATTTGCTTAGTTAATCTTAAGTTAATTTTAAGCAGCCCGTAATGCTATGCATAGTATAAGTGGCTTGGCATGCTGCTCTTATCTGTATTTTTTTGTACCTCTGTATGTGTTTCTCAAATTGTAAATAAATAAATAAATAAATAAATAAATAAATAAATAAATAAATAAATACATGATATATCAGAACTAACCATACGTGATATGTCAGAACTAACCATACATGATATATCAGAACTAACCATAAGTGATATATCAGAACTAACCATACATGATATATCAGAACTAACTATACATGAGATATCAGAACTAACTATACATGATATATCAGGACTAACCATACATGATATATCAGAACTAACCATAAGTGATATATCAGAACTAACCATATAATATTTTCAGAAAATAAAATATACATGAGATATCAGAACTAACTATACATGATATATCAGGACTAACCATACATGATATATCAGAACTAACTATACATGATATATCAGAACTAACCATACATGATATATCAGAACTAACTATACATGAGATATCAGAACTGACCGTACGAGATATATATTGGTCTGGCGCAGAAGAATCACCGAGCATCGTCAGAGTCCAACACAGTTGTGGGCAGGAACACCCTGCCACACCTTGTTCACCCTCTCTGATATACCATCACGCTGCCAACATCTTCACAACTCCCACCATCTCTTGACTTCTCATTTCTCTTCCAACACCTCTCTGACTCCTCAGTACCCTGTCCCCACCTTCATGAGTCCCATCGCTGCCTTCAACGCCCAGACTCTCCACCCTGCAACGCTCTAACCACTCTGCCACTGTTCCGTTGCCAGCACCTGTGCGCCACCTGATCCACCTGCCACACTTAATCCGCAATACGAGTCCATCTGCAGAATGATGATTAAAATCCACACGTGGGACACCCAGTCACACAGGGACACCCCAGTCAACACAGGGAACCGTACACAGGGACACCCCGTCACACCGGGACCCCCAGGTGAATATTCTGTGGATTTAATTAGTAAGACACAGCAGGTCTCCCCGGATGTTCAGGTATAAATTCAAGTATGTTCCTTCAGACCTGCAGGTGTAGTTTCAGCTGTGCGTTCCCATGCCTTCAGGTTTGGAGTAAGGTGTGTGTGCCAAGTATTATTTATGCGAAGCACCAAATCCGCGCGAATCATTCAGAGAATCACCAAATCAGTGAAAGAAGAATATCAGAAAAAAACTGAATAAAAAAAACTAAAAAAACAAATTGATGGTAAAACGATGAATTAAAAATGTTGTCAAATGAGTGTGAACCGGAACCCTGCTAAACGTTTTGCACTCTGGTTCGGGGTCTTTCAGTCTCACACGGCAGGTGAATCTTACGAACTTGGTGCATTTAATTTGCAGATTGAGACAACTGAGTTGAGAGCGGGCAGCGGGGGCGATGATTGCCAGTATCATACTTGACGAAACCTAGAGATGAGCGTACGGAGAGAAAACATGCAAAGAAATAAACACATTATTTACACTTGTGATATTCATGGATCGTTAATGATAGGATAGATAGCCAGTGACCTGCGGTCATACCTGCCTAAGCTCTTGGGAGTTAGCGTGGGGTGGTACCAAGCACCATGGCTTGTTGTAGTGTTTTAGAATCTCAGGTTCAAGTGTTGAAGAAGGAGATTCTACTTCTTCAGGAGGAAAATAGGAGGCTGAAGCTTCGCATAGATGAGTTTGGGAGCGAGTGTGAGAAGGATTTAGCTGGTAAGGAAGGAATGGTCACCAGCAGTGATAGTGGCAGCCACTTTAAGTGGCAAGTGGTTCACAGTTCAGGAAGAAAGAAGATTAGGAGAGTTAATAGAGAAAATGTGAAGGTAGGAAATCGATTCTCTGTTCTCCAAGACGAGTGTACTTCAGTGGTTAGTGAGGTTGAAGGTACCACAGATTCCCCTGCTAATCAAGGTAAGAATATTTTAATAGTAGGCGATTCTCAGGTAAGATATATGGACCGTGCATTTTGTAACGGAGACAGAAAGGTCAGAGCTGGTGTTGGTGACACAGTCAGCAGGTTGGATAATATTATGGCAGGTAATGGGATCAAGCCCATTATCTGTCTTAGTGCTGGGGGTAATGACATTGGGAAGGGCAGGAGACAGGAGCTGCTGGATAAGTACAGGTCAGCCATAGAAGTAATTAGGTCTAAGGGAGGGATCCCAGTCATAAGTAGCATCTTGCCTAGAAAGGGAGTGGGCAATGAATGAATGTCTAGGGCAATTGGTATAAATTGCTGGCTAGACAGGTACTGCGAGGAACTTGCAATCCCATTCACTGATAACTGGGACCTATTCTTTGACAAACATGATATGTATGCAAGGGATGGGGTTCATCTCTCTGGGGATGGAGTGGTTGCATTAGCCAAGTCAATTGAGAGGGTAATTGATGACTTGTCTAGGAATTTAAACTGATAGATTATAGAGGTATGGGTGTTTGTGGGAAACAATCAGGTTGTAGCATTAGGGTTAAAAACAGCAGTTATTACCGGGATACCTCAGGGATAGGTTTAAAAGACAATATTCATAATAAAGTTGCTAGTATTGGCAAATCAATTAATCAACAAACAAAGAGGGATAGTAGAGGGCAACGAGTGACTAGCTCCCTTAAAGTTTACTATACAAATAGTAGGAGTCTAAGAAATAAGATAGATGAGCTAAGATTACTTGCAAGTGTAGGTAATATAGATATTATTGGTATAACAGAGACCTAGTTCAACCTGAAAGATAGAGAAATGCCTTCTGAATGCAACATACAGGGTTATAAACTATTCCACACTGACAGGGTCAACAGGAAGGGTGGTGGGGTGGCGATGTATATCAGAGAAATTTTAAATTGTTGTCTTAGACATGATATAAGACTAGAGACATCGAACACAGAATCTGTTTGGCTACAGTTTCTCGAGGGACGTGACAAATTAATTTTGGGTGTGATTTATAGGCCCTCAAACCTTGATAGGGAGGGCAGTGAGCTGTTATGGGACGAAATTCATAAGGCATCTAGATATGAAAATGTTGTTATAATGGGAGATTTTAACTTTAGACAAATTGATTGGAATAATATGACAGGAAATCTTGAGTCTAGTGACTTTCTTGACACAGTTCAGGATTGCTTTTTAGAACAGGTTGTGACAGAACCAACTAGAGGAAACAATCTGCTTGACTTGGTTCTTGCCAACAAAGATTCACTAATTAATAATCCTGAGGTTAATGATGAGCTTGGGGAAAGTGATCACAAATCACTTAGTTTTAACATATCATGGAATTACCCAGATAACTGCAATCAAATCTCTGTCCCAGATTTTCGCTTGGCCGACTTCATGGGACTGAAAAATTACCTGGGTGGGCTAAATTAGGATGTCCTGACTATGAGTCAGGTAGGTGATCTTGGTTGCCAATATGACGTTTTTCAGAGCATAGTTCTAGCTGCCCAGACAACTTTTGTTCCGAGTAGGGAAATTAGATCTAAAAAAAATGATCCAAATGGATGAACAATAGATTAAAACATCTCATTGGTCAAAAGAGAGGCATATATAGGCTATCAAAAGAGGGATGGGCAGTTAAGAAATCAATATATTCAATTAAAGAGAGAAATAAAGAAAGGAATAAGAAAAGCAAAAAGGGATTATGAGGCTAAGGTCGCAAAGGATTCAAAGATTAACCCTAAAGGATTCTTTCAGGTATACAGAAGTAAGATTAGGGACAAGATTGGCCCACTTAAGAGTAACTCTGGTTAGATCACTGACAGTGATAAGGATATATGTGAAATTCTAAATACCTACTTCCTCTCAGTTTTCACCCAGGAAAATACTAGCGATATTCCTGAAATAATAGATTATGTAGAACAGGATGATAATAAACTATGTGCGATTGCGGTAACTAGTAACATGGTCCTCAGACAAATAAAGAAACTAAAACCTAACAAATCCCCAGGTCCTGATGAACTGTTTGCAAGGGTGTTAAAGGAATGTAAAGAGGAACTTAGCATACCTTTGGCTAATCTTTTTAACATATCACTATAAACTGGCATAGTGCCTGATAAGTGGAAAATGGCAAATGTAATACCTATTTACAAGGCAGGTGACAGGTCCTTGGCTTTGAACTATTGACCAATAAGCCTTTCCTCCATACTGGGAAAATTTATGGAATCAATAATTGCCGAAGCAATTCGTAGACATCTTGACAGACACAGATTGATTAATGAATCTCAACACGGTTTTACAAAGGGGCGTTCCTGTCTTACGAATTTACTAACTTTTTTCACTAATGTGTTTGAGGAGGTAGATCATGGTAATGATTATGATATTGTGTATATAGACTTCAGTAAGGCTTTCGATAGAGTTCCACACCAGAGGCTATTGAGGAAACTTAAGGCACACGGAATAGGAGGAGAATTTTTTCCTGGGTAGAGGCATGGCTGACAAATAGACAGCAGAAAGTTTGCATAAATGGGGAGAAATCAGAATGGGGCACATCACAAGCGGTGTTCCTCAGGGGTCAGTGTTGGGCCCGTTGTTGTTCACAGTTTACATAAACGACATAGATGAGAGAATAAATAGCGACATAAGCAAATTTGCTGATGACACCAAAATAGGCCGTCCAATTCATTCTAATGAGGACACTAGAGCACTCCAGGATGATTTGAATAGACTGATGCAATGGTCGGAGAAGTGGCAGATGCAGTTTAATATTGACAAATGCAAAGTTCTAAATGTTGGACAGGTAAATAACCATGCCACATACAAACTAAATAATGTAGATCGTAATACTACTGATTGCGAAAAGGATTTAGGAGTTCTGGTTAGCAGTAATCTAAAACCAAGACAACAGTGCATTAGTGTTCGCAATAAGCTAACAGAATTCTTGGCTTCATATCTAAAAGTATAAATAATAGAAGTCCTCAGGTTGTTCTTCAACTCTATACATCCTTGGTTAGGCCTCATTTAGACTATGCTGCTCAGTTCTGGTCACCGTATTACAGAATGGATATTAATGCTCTGGAAAATGTACAAAGGAGGATGACAAAGATGATCCCATGTATCAGAAATCTTCCCTATGAGGATAGACTGAAGACCCTGAATCTGCACTCTCTCGAAAGGCGTAGAATTAGGGGGGATATGATTGAGGTGTATAAATGGAAAACAGGAAAAAATAAAGGGGATGTAAATAGCGTCCTGAAAATATCCAGCCAAGACAGGACTCGCAGCAATGGTTTGAAATTGGAAAAATTCAGATTCAGAAATGATATAGGAAAGCACTGGTTTAGTAATAGAGTTGTGGATGAGTGGAACAAACTCCCGA
>NC_069423.1:3185669-3233169 GCF_026875155.1 Cherax quadricarinatus | reverse complement strand
ACAACCAGGGGTCTATTGGCAATTTCCCTTATGGTTGGTTTGAGACTGTTGAATAGTCTTGGGTCCCGGACACTTGCTGTGTTTTCACTTAGTGTACCAGTGGCGCCTTTATTTTTCACAGGGGGTATGTTACACGCCTGCCAAGTCTTTTGTTTTCGTTGGGAGTGATTTCTGTGTGCAGGTTAGGGACCAGTCCCTCCAGAATCTTCCAGGCGTACATTATGATATATCTCGCTCGCCTGCGCTCCAGTGAGTACCGGTCAAGTGCTTCCAGGCGTTCCCAGTAGTTAAGGTGTTCGATGGAACTATTACGTGCAATAAAGATTCTCTGTGGTGGTGGTGATTTTGGTGGGGGTGGTAGTGGTGTGGTGGTGGTGATTTTGGTGGTGGGGTAGTAGTGGTGGTGGATGTGGTTGTGGAGATGGAAGTGGTGGTAGTGGTGTGGTGGTAGTGGTTTTGATAGTGGTGGTGGTGCTGGTGGAGGTGGTGGTGGTTAGGTGATGGTGGTTTATCTGTCAGGAGAAATACGAGATACCAGAGGGCGAAGGTCAGGTTAAAACAAACAGTTTGTGAAGACCAAGGTCGCCAGTGATGTGGGAGGGAAGCAGTGGGTGGTGTCACTGGTGGGGGAGATATATAGTGGTGAGGGAAAATTTAGTGGTGGGGGAACGATAAGCAGTGTTGGGAAGTTTTATTTGTTTAGAGAGAGAGAGAGAGAGGAGAGAGAGGGAGAGAGAGGGAGAGAGGAGAGAGAGAGAGAGAGGGAGAGAGAGAGAGAGGGGAGAGAGGAGAGAGTGAGAGGAGGAGAGAGAGAGAGAGGAGAGGGGGAAGAGGAGAGAGAGAGAGAGAGAGAGACAGAGAGAGAGAGAGAGAGAGAGAGAGAGTGAGAGAGAGGGGAGAGAGAGAGTGAGAGAGAGAGAGAGAGAGAGAGAGAGAGAGAGAGAGAGAGAGGGGAGAGAGAGAGAGAGAGAGAGAGGGGAAGAGAGAGAGAGAGAGAGAGAGTTGAGAGAGAGAGGAGAGAGAGAGAGAGAGAGAGGAGAGGAGAGAGAGAGAGAGAGAGAAAAGAGAGAGAGAGGGAGAGAGAGGAGAGAGAGAGAGAGGAGAGAGAGGAGAGAGAGGAGAGGAGAGAGAGAGAGAGAGAGAGAGAGAGAGAGAGAGAGTATTTTGTGTGTGTGCGTGTTGATTATTACAAGTGAAACGGAAATTACTAGTTTCCCAGCTCAATCTAAATAGTTTCTTCCTGGTACTTACACTGGGTGATAAACTCTGAGGAGGACCCATAGTTTCACCTTCCACACTATAACTACCATATATGTGATGGTAACATCATTTCCAGTACTGTTATAGATGTATTTAATTCCTCACGTGATGGAAGAGTCGCCGAGTGAGGAGTGAGTAGGGTGTGGGCGTGATGAGTGAGGATGGGCGTGGGAGGAAAATATGCAAGAAAAATAATTATCACAAATCTATTTTTACTCTCTTCGGGTTCAGCCAAAATTAATTAATTTTCCTTCAAAAAAAAAAAAAAAAAAAAAAAAAAACTTTTATCAGCTTGAATTTTAAATTTTCCCGATGATTTTTCTAGCTGGAAGGAACAGAGTGGCACCCGGGGTCCTGGTGCCGGTGCCTGGCACTCCTATAAGGTGTGCGACAAGGTACAGAGACTCAATCAGCACATGCCAAAAGTTCCACAAACTTTTCCCCACCTCCTACTAACATCAGTTCACCAGTGTTGAAAGTTCAGTACCGAAAGAGGAGGTTCTCAAATTACTAATGAAAACTAGTATACTTGGGAATGGTGCCTGTGGCATGCAAAGAATACGTAACCTTTATTCGGCGCAAGTACACACCCTCATTTACAGGCTATCTCCCCCAACCAGCAAACCAGGTTGCTGAGAGTTGATGATGAGGCCCCGTCGTTCAACTAGCGACCAGGTTCCAGCCAATAAGAAGATGGTTTTGGCAATTGCAGAGGTTATGTGGGTACCACTCTCCTGTCTGCCCTTGTCATTCCCATTCTAGAGCTGGTTGAAGCATGGTTTGCTCTCTTGTGACTTCTATTTCTGTCTTGCTTACCTTATCACTGTACATAGTGTACATATTGCTGTTCTAAATTGGTGAAGGATAATGTAAGTCTAAACTTTTTCTGCTGTGTTTATTTTGCTCCCTTTACACCCAGGATAACAGGCCATTTGGATTCCTGGGTTGTAATATGGGGGCCTATCCGGGATCTGGTGCTGGACTTAGAGAAACGGTTGAGCTTAGGGTGAAGCTGGTAGCAGGAACATTGTGCAGCTTGCTGTCTGGCATTGCATTAGCTTTGCCAACGCTTTACAAGTTTTGCGTGTCAGTTACTTTGTTATGGTCAGCCTTGCTATTGTGTGATCGTTCAACAGCTCGCTACTAGCTTGTTCGGTGTGCTCGCTTCGCTACGGTCAATCTTGTAGAACAGTGTAGCTGTCTGGCATTGCTTTACAAATTTTGCGTGTCAGTTGCAGTCAACTTTGTGTATCCAACTTGTATGCGTATTCTGCAATCGTACTGTGCATAGCGAATAACTTATGCCACCTAGACGAGTCAGACGTCTGGTGTCGGCTTATACTTTGCATAACCTACCTAAATTGTCCCTACAGCATTGTTGGCAAATTGCTCATTCCATTGGCATTAAATATAAACGCACGCTCACAGCTGCACAACTGCGTTCACTGATTGCTGACAAACTTCGAGAAGAAGATATGGCACATCAGACTCCTCCCTCTATGGGAGCTAGGACAAAAACTACTATGTTCTCGCAGGTGGAAGATGATACACCAACGGTGCAAAATGGTCAGTCTAGTGCAGCAGGGTTGTCTAGAAGTGAATCAGCAGCGTTGGCACTTTAGCTGGCAAAAATCAATCTTGAGCAAACTAGGGAACAGAGAGCATTCGCAAGGGAAGAATTTGATAGGGAAAGAGAAAGGAGGCAGTTTTTGCATTCTGTAAATGATTTTAGTTTACAGAAAGCAGTACAGCTTGTTTCCCGCTTCAATGTGGCCGAACCAGAACAATTTTTCGAAAGCTTCTAAAATCAGGCTCGAGCCTTGAGGTGGCCGGAACAGCATTGGGCATCGTTGGTTCATACAGTATTGTTTGGTAAGGCACAGGAATTTACGTCAACATCAAATGATGCTGAATTTTCTGATTATCAAGTAGTGAAGACCACAGTGTTGGGAGCATATACATGCATCCCAGCCAAATATAAAAAGATTTTCAAACTAAGCAGGCGGCAGCTTGGTCAATCCCTGGTGGATTTTGTGAGACAGCAAACCAAAGCTTTTACCAGCTGGTATAAAGCAAGTGGTGTCTCTACCTTTGAGGAGCTGGTACAGTTTATTCTGATTGATAACCTGCTGGAGTCTGTGGGACCAGAGGTTCGAGTCTTTCTGCAGGATCGTGACTTAACTACTGCATTGGAGGCAGCCAGGTTGGCTGATACCTTCGAAACTAACCGCTCCTTGTCCGAGTGGTCCCGTTTCTCTTTTCAACAGCCTGGCATGAGCAGAGATCGTCAACCTTGGAGAATGAAGTGCCAGCCGGAGGGAGAACGTCTACGTCAGCCAACTAAGTCACCTGATGAGCCGCACTTCTCAACTCATGGTCCACCTGCTGAGAGACAAACTACTCATGGTGCATCTCGACAACAGTATCCAGAGAGACACCAGCCAAAGCGACACCAGTTGCAACGTCTGCAGGGAGTAAAGGGCAAGCCTGTCGTCTGCTTCCTCTGTAATAAAGTAGGTCACATCCATCCCAACTGCCCCCATAAACCCCAACCCATTGGGAAAATCTCTAATATCCCTAGTAACATGTCCCCGAGAAAAGTAGAAAAAGGTATTGCCCCTTATTATTGCAAGAGTCTTATTTCCCTTCAGGAAAACTCAGAAACAACTGAAGTAAAAACCTTTAGAGACACTGGAGCATATTGCTCACTTATAAGAGAAGGAATATTACCCCTTTCAAAGGACACTTCCTTGAATTCCTCTGTTTTATTGGAAGCATTTGGAGGAGCTATATATTCCGTCCATTTGCATAAAATTTATGTACAGTGCAAATATTACACTGGGTACTTGACTGTGGGTGTCTCAAAAGGATTCCCCATGAAAGATGCCATGTTATTACTGGGTAATAACATTACTACTGTTAGTGCATGTCCTGAACCTATAATGATCAATTCTTCTTCGGTGTTGGCCATAACTCGGGTAACATCCCAAGGGTTGTCTTGCGAGAATGTTGACCTATCCTTGGACGACTCCGATCTCGGAAAACTGGCCAGAGCCTCGTAGATCAAGTGAACAGACCCCGATCAAGCCTTCCTATTCCCAGGTTGCAGGATTACCAGATCTCTCTGTTTCCATGCCCGAGGGACTGTCCTTCCGGGAGGAGCAACGAAAGGACCCTTCTTTAAAATTCGCTTTTCAGGCAGCCATGGGTAAATCCTCTTTGGATCATCCGGTCAAGTATGAACTTAAAAACGATTATTTGATCTGCACTGAGACTGGTAAGGAGATAGAGGGCCGGCAATCGTCTGACAGGTTAATGGTTCCAACAAAGTATAGACCTCAAATATTAAATATAGCTCATAATACTTCATTAGGAGGTCACTTAGGAATTACTAAAACCTTGTATAGAATCACAAAAGAATTTTATTGGCCAAAATTAAAGAAAGATGTGAAGAATCATATTAGGTGTTACCTGCTGGTGGAGAACCTTTTGCAGATTTAATTATAGATTGTGTAGGTCCACTACCTAGGTCAAAATCTGGAAATCAGTATTTATTTACGATTATGGATAGAGTAACTAGATATCCTGAAGCAATTCCCATGTGTAGTATTAATACTAAAGCTATTTTCAAGGCTTTAACCAAATTTATTTCTTGTTTTGGCATTCCTAAAACTATTCAAAGTGATCAAGGTACTAACTTCACTGCCAAAGCATTTAGGAAAGCATTAACTAGGTTAGGGATAATCCACAACTTATCCACTGCCTATCATCCTCAGTCCTAAGGCGCCTTGGAAAGATTCCATCAGACGTTAAAAACCATGATGAGAACTTTTTGCGTGCACTTTCCTACAGACTGGGATGAATCACTACCTTTGTTGCTGTTCTCAGTACGAGAGACGGTGCAAGAGTCTACAGGGTATAGTCCGTTTGAGCTGATCTTTGGGCACAATGTACGAGGTCCTCTTCGGGTGCTCAAAGAAGGATGGCTGGGAGAATACGTTAGCTCAACACTTTACAATCCGTCTTCAAGGTTGCAGGTGGCACGTCAGTTATCCAAGGCTAACCTAAAGACAGCTCAAAGTAAGATGAAAGAGAGGTATGACAGAAATGCACAATTCCACTCCTTCCATCCAGGAGACAAGGTGTTGGTGCAGGAACCTATACCTGGCCACACCTTGAAAGCTAGATTTACGGGATCTATGCAGATTGTAAGTAGATTATCTGATGTAAATTATGTGGTAGCTCCCATTGATAAGACCTCAAAAACTAAAACTTACCACATTAATCAATTAAAATCTTTTCATACACCAGATAAAGTCCCACTAATGATTCTGTCCTCTACCTCTGAGGACGACTCTGATTCTTTGCACTCTATCTCTGAAATTAATGTTAAACTTTCAAATTCTGTCCTCCTCAAGGATCCTAGTCCTTTAATGGAGGGATTATCTGAAATGCAAGCAACAAGTTTAACTGACCTTTTACAGTCATATCCTAATATTTTTTCGATGTGCCGAAAAAATGCACGCTAGGTTATCATGATGTAGATGTGGGAACCTCTAACCCTATTAAACTCTCCCCCTACAGAGCTAATCCTGAAAAGCAGAGGCTACTTCTGCAGGAAGTAGAATTTCTGTTAAAGCATGGTTTAGTGGAGGAGTCATCTAGTCCATGGGCTTCACCGTGCATCCTTGTTAAGAAGGCTGATGGAGGGTTTCGTATGTGTACAGACTACCGTAAGGTGAATGAGGTCACAATTACAGATGCTTACCCTCTTCCTCGTCTGGATGACGTAATTGACTTTGTGGGTAAGGCTACTTTTGTGTCCAAGTTAGATCTCCTTAAAGGCTACTATCAGGTACCTTTGACGGATAAGGCGAAGGAAATCTCTACCTTCGTAATTCCAGGAGGTCATTATCAATGCACAGTTACCCCCTTCGGAATGAAAAATTCCCCCTCTTCATTCCAGAAACTTATCCATCAGGCTATTAAAGGACTTGAAGGCACGGCAGCGTACCTGGATGATATTGTTGTGGTGTCTGGTACTTGGGATCAACACCTACTTAGACTTAAGGCTCTTTTTAAGACCTTTCAGAGTTCCCATTTAACAGTTAATTTACCTAAATCATCCTTTGGCCAGGACACTGTCACTTTTCTAGGCCATGAAGTCGGTAGTGGTAAAGTTGCTCCTAAACTTGCTAAGGTTCTTGCTATTAAAGATTCCCCAGTTCCTCATGATAGGAAATCTCTTCAACGTTTCCTAGGCTTGATGGGATTTTAGAGAAGGTTCTGTAAGAATTTCTCAGATATTGTAGCCCTCTTACCTCTCTTATCAGTCACAAAGTTCCCTTTAATTGGACCCCAGACTGTAATAATGCTTTTGATAAAGCAAAAAGATTATTGTGTACTGCACCCATTCTTTTGTCTCCAGACTTCTCCAAACCTTTTTCATTACAGGTTGATGCTTGTGAGTCTGGGGTTGGGGCAGTACTATTGCAAAACGGGAACGAGGAGTTGCAGCCTGTAGCCTTCTTTTCAGCCAAGTTCCAGCTGCATCAGAGGGCTTACTCTACTATTGAAAAAGAAGCCCTCGTGCTGGTACTGGCTTTGGAGCATTTCGATGTTTATGTGGGCCAGACATCGCAGGTGGTCACAGTCTACAGTGATCACAATCCTCTAGTATAAATCCAAACCATGAAGAACCACAACATAAGGCTCATGCGCTGGACGCTAAGGCTGCAGCCCAATAATATTACTATTGTACATATTGCCGGCAAAGAAAATATGTTGGAAGACTCTTTATCTAGAGTCTAATACCATCATTTACTTAGGTTAGGATGTTAGGTTACTTGTGGTAACCCTTTCCACACTCTTTTTTTTATCCCCTGGTGTGGGGTTTTATTTTAGTGAGGGAATGCGGGCTACCGTCTGCCTGTATCTTGGACCTATGCTAGCCTGACTGACTGCTGTCTCACTCTGAGTTTAGGGTTTGGCTTTTTGTCACGAGAAAAGCTGAGCTCTATCTAAGAGTTGGAGGGTGGAGAGGAAAGGCGGTCCCATTATTTTGTGCCATGGCGGCACGGTTACTACTGGGAGGTGGCAGCCTAATCCTGAGCCTTCTCGGGGTGGGGTTGTGGCATGCAAAGAGTACGTAACCTTTATTCGGCGCATGTACACACCCTCATTTACAGGCTATCTCCCCCAACCAGCGAACCAGGTTGCTGAGAGTTGATGATGAGGCCCCGTCGTTCAACTAGTGACCAGGTTCCAGCCAATAAGAAGATGGTTTTGGCAATTGCAGAGGTTATGTGGGTACCACTCTCCTGTCTGCCCTTGTCATTCCCATTCTAGAGCTGGTTGAAGCACGGTCTATCTTGTGGCTTCTATTTCTGCCTTGCTTACCGTGGAGTGCAATAATACTTATCACTGTACATAGTGTACATATTGCTGTTCTAAATTGGTAAAGGATAATATAAGTCTAAACTTTTTCTGCTGTGTTTATTTTGCTCCCTTTACACCCAGGATAACAGGCCATTTGGATTCCTGGGTTGTAATAGTGCCCCACCATGCTCTTGGGTATGTTGCCCCAACGTGATGTTAAGTATGTTGGCCCCCCACCATGCTATTGGGTATGTTGCCGTGCATGCGGTGGTGCCCTTCGTGCATACGATGAACATTTATGGAGAATGTTTATGTTCCTTGTTTCTGGGGGCCATCCACTGAGTAAACAACCCTCAACCTTCCAGCAGAGAGATCCATCAACCTTCCAACTGATAGATACAACAACCTTCCAGCAGATAGATTCAACAACCTTCCAGCAGACAGATCCACCAGCCTCGCAGTAGAAAGATGCAACAGCCTTCTAGCAGGTAAATTCAACAGCCTTCCAGCAGGTAGATCCAACAACCTTCCAGCAGGTAGATCGAATAACCTACCAGCAGGTAGATCCATCAACTTTCCAGCAAGTAAAACGAATAGCCTTCCAGCAGGTAGATCCGATTGCCTTCCAGCAAGTAGATACAATAACCTCCCAGCAGGTAGATCCAGCACCCTTCCAGCAGGTAGATCCAGCACCCTTCCAGCAAGTAGAATGAACAACCTTCTAGCAGGCAGATCCAACAACCTTCCAGCAGGTAGATTCATCAACCTTCCAGCAGGTAAATCCAATAACCTTCCAGCAGGTAGATTCATTAACCTCCCAGCAGGTAGATTTATTAACCTGTCAGCAGGTAGATCCATTATCCTTCCATCAGGTATATCCATCAACCTTACAGCAGCAGATAAGTCCAACAACCTTCCAGTAGATAGATCCATTAACCTTCCAGCAAATAGGTCCATCAACATTCCAACAGGTAGATCCAACAACCTTCCAGCAGGTTACCTGGAGTTTACCTTGAAGTAACCTAGAGGTTACCTAGAAGTTGCCTAGAGGTTAACTGAAAGTTACGTGGAAGTTAGCTGGGGGTTGCCTGGCAGTTACCTAGAAGTTACTTGGGGTTGCCAGGCAGTTACCTAGAAGTTACGTGGGGTTGTCAGGCAGTTACCAAGAAGTTACGTGGGGGTTACCAGGTAGTTACCTGGAGATTGCCTGGCAGTTACCTGGAAGTTACCTGGGGGTTGCCTGGCCGTTACCTGGAAGTTACCTGGGGGTTGCCAGGCAGTTACCTGGAAGCTACCTCGAAACCGTTTTATTTCTCCGATATATTATATATATATATATATATATATATATATATATATATATATATATATATATTATATATATATATATATATTATATTATATAGATATATATATGTGTGTGTGTGTGTCGTGCTGAATAGGTAAAATTGGTAAATTAATAAGAATTCATTTAAAATTAAGACCTTTCTAAAATTTTCTCTTATACCCTTAAAGATATATTTTTTCTTTAATGTTAATGTAAAAATTAATAATTTTGTACCAAAAAAAACTTAGAAAACTTACTTAACCTAATTGTAACAAGCGCAATTTAATTTAGCCTAATCCAACTAAATATATTTTAGATAAATTTTCAATAATTTGATAATGAACAGAAACAATGAAGTATATTTTTTTCGTTAGATACAGAACGACTTTTGCGAAATTACTGCATAAAAATTTTTTCGCTTGCCTTATTCGGCAAAAAGAGTGTTGCTATTTAAGGCAAAATCGTTTTACCTATTCAGCACGTGTGTGTGTGTGTGTGTGTGTGTGTGTGTGCGTGTGTGTGTGTGTGCGTGTGTGGTGTGTGTGTGTGTGTGTGTGTGTGTGTGTGTGTGTGTGTGTGTGTGTGTGTGTGTGTGTGTGTGTGTGTGTGTGTGTATTTCGATTTTTACCAGGAAGTGAATGAGACTGCTGGATGGCCTTGACTAGATGAGCACTAAGTGAGACACTTGACAGAGTCAGTTACTTACATCATAGACTTACCACACTACAAGGCGGAACTGCTCTAAGCTGACTTCCAATATTTATTCATTTAAGATTAAAAATAAAAAAAAGTGCTTCTGAGTGCCAATTGACGACATTTTTCCAGTGTCCTTATGTAGTTCCACCTGTGAACACCAGAGATTCGAATCTGATTTTTCAACCCATTGTATGAAATCTTGCTCTGTGGAACTGGGTTAAATTCTACTACCATGAAGATGGGCTACACTCTAGCACCATGAAGATGGGCTACACTCTAACACCAAGAAGATGGCTTACACTCTAGCACCATGAAGATGGGCTACACTCTAGCACCATGAAGATGAGTTACACTCTAGCACCATGAAAATAGGTTACACTCTAGCACCATGAAGATGGGTTACACTCTACCACCATGAAGATGGGCTACACTCTAGCACCATGAAGATGGGCTACACTCTAGCACCATGAAGATGGCTTACACTCTAGCACCATGAAGATGGTTTACACTCTAGCACCATGAAGATATGCTACACTCTAGCACCATGAAGATGGGCTACACTCTAGCACCATGAAGATGGGCTACACTCTAGCACCATGAAGATGGCTTACACTCTAGCACCATGAAGATGGTTTACACTTCAGCACCATGAAGATGGTTTACACTTCAGCACCATGAAGATGGTTTACACTCTAGCACCATGAAGATGGTTTACACTTCAGCACCATGAAGATGGTTTACACTTCAGCACCATGAAGATGGTTTACACTTCAGCACCATGAAGATGGTTTACACTTCAGCACCATGAAGATGGTTTACACTTCAGCACCATGAAGATGGTTTACACTTCAGCACCATGAAGATGGTTTACACTTCAGCACCATGAAGATGGTTTACACTTCAGCACCATGAAGATGGTTTACACTTCAGCACCATGAAGATGGTTTTACACTTCAGCACCATGAAGATGGTTTACACTTCAGCATCATGAAGATGGTTTACACTTCAGCACCATGAAGATGGTTTACACTTCAGCACCATGAAGATGGTTTACACTTCAGCATCATGAAGATGGTTTACACTTCAGCACCATGAAGATGGTTTACACTTCAGCATCATGAAGATGGCTTACACTTCAGCACCATGCGTGACAAACTTACTAGTGTCACCGTCTCAAGGGCCTGTTCAGCCAATGCCTTTCTAGTAGTATTTCGGCCTTAATTTACTATGTGGTTAAACTTATATTTTTATAGGCAATGGGAACAAGCCCATTATCTGTCTTAGTGCTGGTGGAAATGACATCAAGAAGGGCAGGAGACAGGAGCTGCCATAAATGTAGTCAGGTCTAAGGGAGGGATCCCAATCATATGTAGCATCTTGCCTAGAAGGGGAGTGGGCAATGAATGGATGTCTAGGACAACTGGTATAAATTGCTGGCTAGACAGGTACTGAAAGGAGCTTGCAATCCCATTCATTGATAACTGGGACAAATTCTATAGCAAGCATGATATGTATGCAAGAGATGGGTTCTTCTCTCTGGGGTTGGAATGGTTGCATTAGCCAATTCGATTGAGGGGGGTCACTGATGACTTGTTTAGGAATTTCATCTGAGAGATTATAGAGGTATGGGTGTTTGTGGAAAACAATAGGGTTGAAAACAGCAGACATTATCAGGATACTCCAGGGATATGTTTAAAAGACAATATTCCAAATAAAGTTGCTAGTAAAGGCAAAGCAACTGTTCAACAAACAAAGAGAGATAACAGAGGACGAGAGACTAGCTCCCTTAAGCTTTACTATACAAATAGTAGGAGTCGAAGAAATACGATAGATGAACTAAGTTTACTTGCAAGTGCAGGTAATATAGATATTATTGCTATAACAGAGACATGGTTCAACTTGAAAGATAGAAAATTGCCTTCTGAATGCAACATACAGGGTTATAAACTATTCCACACTGACAGGGTCAACAGGAAGGGTGGTGGGGTGGCGATGTATGTCAGAGATAATTTAAATTGTTGTGTTAGACAAGACGTAAGATTAGAAACATCGGACACAGAATCTGTTTGGCTACAGTTTCTCGAAGGTCGTGAAAAATTAATTTTGGATGTGATTTATAAGCCCCCAAGCCTTGATAGGGAGTGCTGTAGGCTGGTATGGGACGAAATTCATAAGGCATCTAGATATGAAAATGTTGTGTTAATGGGAGGTTTTAACTTTAGACAAATTGATTGGAACAATGTGATAGGAAATCTTGAGACTAGTGACTTTGTTGATACGGTTCAGGATTGCCTTTTAACACAGTTTGTGACAGAACCACCTAGAGGAAACAACCTGCTTGACTTGGTTCTTGCTAACAAGGAATCACTAGTTAATAATCTTGAGGTTAATGATGAGCTAGGGAAAAGCGACCACAAATCACTTAGTTTCAAAATATCATGGAATTACCCAGATAACTGCAGTCAAATAGCTGTCCCAGATTTCCGCTTGGCTGACTTCATGGGACTGAGAAATTACCTGGGTGGGCCAAATTGGGATGACCTTACTATGGGTCAGGTAGGTAGAGTTGGATACCAATATGACATATTTCAGAGCATAGTGCTAACTGCCCAGATGACTTTTGTCCCGAGTAGGGAAATTAGATCTAACAAAAATGATCCAAAATGGATAAACAATAGATTAAAACATCTCATTGGTCAAAAGAGAGGCATATATAGGCGTATCAAAAGAGGGGAAGGACAGTTAAGAAATCAATATATTCAATTAGAGAGAAATAAAAAAATGGAATAAGAAAAGCAAAAAGGGATTATGAGGCTAAAGTCACAAGGGATTCGAAGACTAACCCAGAAGGGTTCTGTTGCAACCCCTGAATGGGTTGCAATGTATATTATGTATATATATTACATGTATATTACCTTTTCATATAATTTTATATTGCTTATATTTGCGATAATAGCTAAATCGTGAATATATTGCTTTATATTATTATTTGACTTAGTTAAATTTTGTTAGGTAGGATGTAACATATTATTGTGTGCTCAGTTCAAGTCTTGATTGTCTAACTGCTGTAATTGTCGCTTGTGGCTCGTTACTCTGCCGGCTTTTCATTGTTGCTGAGCAGCAACTGTCCATGGAGCTATCACGTGATCGAGGGGGTGGGTGTTCTCACCTCACCTGAAGTATTCAGTCTGGTCTAGACTTACTTTGTGGTTGGACGCATTCCTGACAAGTGCCTAACTCTTCCTTATTGGCCCTTGTTGGAAGATCATCTCTTGTCTCATTTTTCTTGTTAGTTCTGGAGACTCTGTTCACAGAACATTGTATAGACTTAGTGATTTTCGACGTTGTACTGAGGTTGTGTGTCTCAAAGACACTCTGAGCAACTCAGGTCCTGAGCTGTAGCTTCTGACCTAATTTGTACTGGTATCTGTGTATTGTCACAGTCGGGGATTTTCTTATGCTGAACTTAGATTCAGTAGTAGGGGAGTTTTGTGACTTTTGTGGAGGATCTGCTGATGGTCCCTACTTAGTGTCGTTATATTATCTCCTTGTTCCTGATTCTGTGTTGCAGTTGCTTGTTATATTGCTATTGGGCTTAGCAGTCTTTTTATTGTTCAAGCAGACTGTTCTGATTTCCAGTCGGTCAAGAAGTTAGTTTATTTGAGGACTTTGTCAGTCACTTGTTTAAGTCTAGTCGAGTCGTGAGACATAGCGAACTACTTAGAGCACTTATACACATACACATAAATTTATTTGAATATTGTATTATTAAATGTTAATGTACCAGACGGTACTTTAGACTTATAATTGTGATATGTGCTTTCAGCACAATAATACTGTGCATGAGAGAAGTGATTAATGTTATTTTGATTACTGTGATTAATTTAATTTAATTTGATATACACCTAGACAACTTAATAAATTTATTAAATTTTAATTTCTCTAGTTAGTAGCCTACCAGTTGTAATCCTGAAGCTCTATTGAATCATACTGAATTCTAATGGATAATTGGACAAGGATACTGACTAATTGTTACGAAAACCCAGTAACAGGCTGGATGACAGAAGAGCAGTCCTTTCTAGTATTCACTGGAGATCTCTAAGCTTTTAGAATCGCGTTTTTTGTAACAAATTGGGGCCTGTCCAGGATGCTCTTGATCCAAGGTTTTGGAGAAATTGCCTAGTTTGACATACTAGTAACTCTATGATCAAACACTTTGAGTACTTTCCTAATCTGAAGACTTTGAGTTTTGTCTTGTACAACATACTAGGTGGATGTATGTACTTGACTGAGTCTCTTGATCCAAGGAGATGGAAATACTGTTTATAAGCTCTAGCTCTAAGACAACCAACACTAAAATTCCTATTAGGATTATAGTTTCCCATAATCACTCTTTCGTAGTACACTTATTTTCATGATGTATGCCAAAGTGAAACAGTTAATTGATACTCTGACTTTGTCTGAGTTAAGTACATTAAAACTTCAGACGTGTTGGCGAGTAGCCAAATATCTCGGTGTGACGTATAACAGGAATTACACCGCAGAAACTGTCAGAGAGTTAATTAAAGATACATTGTTTCCTGCTCATACAGAGATGTCTGATTATGATTCAGATTCAGAAAGCCTAGTGTCACAGTTAGGAAGTATGACTCTATTTGATGACGTAGAAGAGAGAGCAAATACGGCAGAAGTGTCTGAGCCTAGTGTAGCTCAGTTCTCGCTCACGCCTTCCCTCCTAACTGGTAGTATGACTCAGCCTCATACTAGTACCGTGTATGCTACACCTGTATCTACTTATCCTAGACCAGATCTAGACTCCCTAAGGACGGCTGGACGAGGTGTCCGACCTAAGGACCGTCCAGACTCATTCGTTAGATTCCCTACTCCTCCATTACCCACTGGTCCTATCTCTCAGGAACAGTTTGAGAGGTTGGAATGCCTCATTATGTTGCAGACTGCACAAATAGAGTCACAGAGGAAATTGAATGAAGAAGATTTCCAGAGAAAATGTTCGTCTGGGAAGGCAACAGACTGATAGATCACAGGACACATTTAATGTGCAGAAAGCTGCATCCATGGTTCCTAAGTTTTTTGAGAGTGACTTAGACACCTATTTTGATGTGTTTGAGAACCAGGCACGTGCTATGAACAGGCCACGTAAGCACTGGGCTACCTTGTTGCACACAGCTTTGACAGGAAGAGCTCAAACTTGTACTGCAGCTTTACCATTTGCCAAGTACATTAATTATGACGCTGTCAAACGAACTATTCTAGAGCCATATAACTTGTTACCTGTAAGTTATCAAAGCACATTTCGTACATTACAACGACGGCAAGATCAAACTTGTGTAGAGTTTGCTCGTGAGAAAAAAGTTGCATTTGAGAGATGGTGTAGGTCTGCCAAGTGTAACAACTATGACAGCCTTGTTCAGTTGTTGTTACATGAAGAGTTTAACAACTGTATGTCTGCTGACATACAAGAATATCTGATTGATCATACTACCTCGGATATTCTGGAAACACAAAGAAACAAGGTAACTAAAGATTGTCCTAGAAGTTGGCAACCTAAATCAGCTGCTCAGTGCCGGCCTGATGTACTTGTTACTGTAACTTCTCGTACCTTTACCAGGAAAACTCACAATCCTGAATCTGTCTCTGTGGCTAGACAGAAATCTGATATCGAGAAGAAGAAAGTTAAATGTACCTATTATAACAGAAAAGGACATGCTAGAGAGTATTGCTATAAGTTAGAAAGAGATACAAGAGACAGTCGTGCGGCTGGCGCCCCCACACAAGTCGTATCCTCTTCCGAGCAACAAAGGCACCAAAATCCTAGTAATACCTCTGATCCTACTGTTTTAGATAATATTACTCAGGATAGATGACTAGCATCAGAGAGTGTATCTGATGAAAAGATTCCTTCAGCGATGAGTCCTTACTTTTCGAGAGGTAAAGTAGGATTTGACAAATCACATCTAACTGAGATAATTACTTTCAGAGACACTGGCAGTTATCTCACGTTATTAAGAGAAGATGTACTGCCCATAACTGATGATACCTATTGCAAGATAGATGTATTGTTAGAAGCCTATGGAGGGGCTATTATAAAAGTACCTCTTCACAAAGTTTACATTGAAACAAGCTATTATACTGGCTATATTTCAGTGGGTATATCCAGTGGTGTATTTCCCATCAGGTCAGTGGACTTGTTGATAGGGAACGATATCCTTCATGCTGGTATATGTAAGGAACCACTTGTGATTGATAATAACACTGATGATAATTATGCCATTGAAGCTTGTAGAGAGAAACCTATTTTATTTCCTCTCAGTGCAATTACTAGAGCTATGTCAAAGATACAACAACTATCCTTGTCTCCTGTTGAGTTAGTGGGTGACAATGATTTGGGCTTGAATATGTTGTTCAGTGATGCTCTGCACCCAGGATCATTAACACCAACTCCCCCGTGTCATCAACCTAGTCAGGACACAACTGACGTTAAATTTCTAACTCATGATGATTTAATCAAGGATCAGTTTGTTGATCAGTCACTGGAAAGACTGAGAGATATAGCAGTTACTGAGAGTGAAGCAAAGGATCTCGATAATTGTTACTACTATAGTAACGGTGTACTGATGGAGAAAAATACATGTAAGTTGTCAGCTGATAGTGTTTCCACCACAGTCAAGCATCTCGTAGTGTTACCAGTTACACTTCGTGAACAAGCCATTGATTTTGCTCACAATAGTCCCATAGGAGGACATTTGGGTGTCAAGAAGACACTCGGTAAACTGGCAAAACATTTTTTTCTTGGCCTAAAATGAAGGAAACAGTAGCTGATCATGTGTGACGTTGCCACGTGTGTCAAGTGACAGGCAAGCCAGCACACACACCTCCACCTACACCTCTCACTGTGTTCACTAGTAGCAAAGTTCAGTTCATCTGGACTAGTGATTGTTCAGATTTGTTCAAAAGGTTGAAGCATCTGCTTTCCTCTGTTCTTGTGAAGAGTCCTAATTTCAATGTGAGTGGTTATGCAGTGGATGTTGTGCTGCTCCAACAGTCAACATCCACTGATATTCTCCATCCTATATGTTACTATTCATCTAAGCTTATACGACACCAGAAAAATTATGCCACTATTGAGAAAGAGGCTCTAGCTCTTGTGGTGTCCTTTGAACATTTTGACGTGCATTTGGACACTTCCCCATTTAAAATTAACGTAATTTTATGCCCAAATACCTTTTGTTACTTGCTATGTCAAATTCAGTAGAGTAACTTAATCCCTCCAGGCCATATTAACTAGGTATACTCATGTCATGTCTAATTATGTTATTTATATATTCACAGTAGTGATGATATGTGTGTAAGGAGACAAAAGCTGAGTGTTGAGTGGGTAGTGTGGTGTGGGCGATGTACTGCGTGATGGAACACTGTCCTGCCGCAGACCCTCCCCCCTCACTACACACCTTAAGCTGTTTCATACTCAGATATCCATACTGCATAGCATTCCACAAACACTACTTAAGAGTGGAATGCCATCTCCTGTCTATAGCACAAGACTATTATGCAGTCTCCACTACTATGATCGAGCCTCAACGTGTCATGCTTGTCTACGTTATCCTGTCTCTACACTGATGTACATAACCACAAGTATGCAGAGATACGATACTGTGTACTCCCCTAGTACTAGGGACATAACTTAGTGATATAGACACTGTGAAATATAGAAGTGCTTGGCACAAGATTGACTCTTTTTTTTTTTTTACTAAAGTGACATGAGTAATCAGTAATAATGTGAAAGACATTAATGCAACTCCTAGTGCGACCGTTTGTCGTGTTGGGGGGGTGTTGCAACCCCTGAATGGGTTGCAATGTATATTATGTATATATATTACATGTATATTACCTTTCATATAATTTTATATTGCTTATATTTGCGATAATAGCTAAATCGTGAATATATTGCTTTATATTATTATTTGACTTAGTTAAATTTTGTTAGGTAGGATGTAACATATTATTATGTGCTCAGTTCAAGTCTTGATTGTCTAACTGCTGTAATTATCGCTTGTGGCTCGTTACTCTGCCAGCTTCTCGTTGTTGATGAGCAGCAACTGTCCACGGAGCTATCACGTGATCGAGGGGGGGGTGTTGTCACCTCACCTGAAGTATTCAGTCTGGTCTAGACTCGCTTGGTGGTTGGACGTATTCCTGACAAGTGCCTAACTCTTCCTTATTGGCCCTTGTTGGAAGATCGTCTCTTGTCTCATTATTCTTGTTAGTTCTGGAGACTCTGTTCACAGAACATTGTATAGACTTAGTGATTTTCGACGTTGTACTGAGGTTGTGTGTCTCAAAGACACTCTGAGCAACTCAGGTTTTGAGCTGTAGCTTCTGACCTAATTTGTACTGGTATCTGTGTATCGTCACAGTCGGGGATTTTCTTATGCTGAACTTAGATTCAGTAGTAGGGGAGTTTTGTGACTTTTGTGGAGGATCTGCTGATGGTCACTACTTAATGTCGTTATATTATCTCCTTGTTTCTTGATTCTGTGTCGCAGTTGCTTATTATATTGCTATTGGGCTTAGCATTCTTTTTATTGTTCAAGCAGACTGTTCTGATTGCCAGTCGGTCAAGAAGTTAGTTTATTTGAGGACTTTGTCAGTCACTTGTTTAAGTCTACTCGAGTCGTGAGACATAGCGAACTACTTAGAGCACTTACAAACATACACATAAACTTATTTGTATATTGTATTATTAAATGTTAATGTACCAGACAGTACTTAAGACTTATAATTGTGATATGTGCTTTCAGCACAATAATACTGTACACGAGAGAAGTGATTAATGTTATTTTGATTACTGTGATCAATTTAATTTAATTTGATATACGCCTAGACAACTTAATAAATTTATTAAAATTTTAATTTCTCTAGTTAGTAGCCTACCAGTTGTAATCCTGAAGCTCTATTGAATCATACTGAATTCTAATGGATAATTGGACAAGGATACTGACTAATTGTTAGGAAAACCCAGTAACAGGCTGGATGCTAGAAGGGCAGTCCTTTCTAGTATTCACTGGAGATCTCTAAGCTTTTAGAATCGCGTTTTTTGTAACAGGTTCTTTCAGGTATACACAAGTAAGATTAGGGACAAGATAGGCCCACTTAAGAGTAACTCAGGTCAGATCACTGACAGTGATAAGGAAATGTGTGAACTTTTCAATACTTACTTGCACTCAGTTTTTACTCAGGAAATTCCAGAAATAATAAGTTATGTAGAACATGATGATAATAAACTATGCACAATTATGGTAACTAGTGACATGGTCCTCAGACAAATAGAGAAATTAAAACCTAGCAAATCCCTAGGCCCTGATGAATTTTTTGCAAGGGTTTTAAAGGAATGTAAAGAGGAACTTAGCATACTTTTAACTAATCTTTTCAATATATCACTACAAACTGGCATAGTGCCAGACAAGTGGAAAATGGCAAATGTAATACCTATTTACAAGGCAGGTGACAAGTTCTTAGCTTCGAACTACAGATCAATAAGCCTTACCTCCGTACTGAGAAAATTTACAGAATCAAAAATTACCAAAGCAATTCGTAGCCATCTTGAAAGGCATAAACTTATTAATGAATCTTAGCACGGTTTTACAAAGAGATGTTTCAGTCTTACGAATTTACGTTTTTCACTAAGGTATTTGAGGAGGCAGATCATGGTTTTGAATATGATATTGTGTACATGGACTTCAGTAAGGCTTTTGATAATTCCATATCAGAGGTTATTGAGGAAACTTAAAGGCACACGGCATAGGAGGAGAAATTTTTTCCTGGGTAGAGGCGTGGTTGACAAATAGGCAGCAGAGAGTTTGCATAAATGGGGAGAAATCAGAATAGGCCGTCCCATTCATTCTAATGAGGATATTAGAGCACTCCAGGACGATTTGAATAGACTGATGCAATTGTCGGAGAAGTGGCAGATGCAGGTTAATATAGACAAAGTTCTAAATGTTGGACAGGAAAATAACCATGCTACATATAAACTAAATAATGTAGATCTTAATATTATGGATTGCGAAAAGGATTTAGGAGTTCTGGTTAGCAGTAATCTGAAACCAAGACAACAGTGCATAAGTGTTCGCAATAAAGCTAACAGAATACTTGACTTCATAGCAAGAAGAATAACTAATAGAAGTCCTCAGGTTGTTCTTCAACTCTATATATCCTTGGTTAGGCCTCATTTAGATTATGTTGCTCAGTTCTGGTCACCGTATTACAGAATGGATATAAATGAACTGTAAAACGTACAGAGGAGGATGACAAAGTTGATCCCATGTATCAGAAATCTTCCCTATGAGGATAGACTGAGGGCCCTGAATCTGCACTCTCTAGAAAGGTGTAGAATTAGGGGAGGATATGATTGAGGTGTATAAATGGAAAACAGGAATTGATAAAGGAGATGTAAATAGCTTGCATAGACAGGACTCGCTGCAACAGCTGTAAATTGGAAAAAATCGGATTCAGGAAGGATACAGGAAAGCACTGGTTTAGTAATAGAGTTGTGGATGAGTGGAACAAACTTCAGAGCACCGTCATAGAAGCTAAGACGTTGTGTAGTTTTAAAAATAGGATGGATAAGTACATGAGTGTGTGTGGGTGGGTGTGAGTTGGACCTGACTAGCTTGTGCTACTAGGTCGGATTCCGTGCTCCTCCCTTAAGTGAATGTGATTGACCTGACTAGGTGAAGGCATTGGCTTAAGCCAGTAGGAGAATTGGACCTGCCTCGCATGGGCCATTAGGACTGCTGCAGTTTTCCTTCTTTCTTACGTTCTTATGGCCCAGCAGGATAGGCTGGTGGAGGCAGCATCTTGCTCCAAGGTCCCTGGCTCCTCCGGCTCGTCCCAGCAGGTGGTGGCTGGATTTATTAATGATTCAGGTATTTATCCCTTTCTCTTGATTCTGCTTTGTTTCTTTAAAATGAATTCAGCCACTGGGATAACAATTATTAGCTATGACGCTCTGACCTTTTAACCCCAGGCGGGACTATTTTCCGAGCACATATCTTTTTAATTTACGTTTTTTATTTACGTTTTTTTTATCTTCTTTTGATGTGTTTTTCAATTTCTTCCTCGCTCTCCTGAACTTTTCCTTTGGTTCTCCCTTCCTTCTGATTTACCTTCACTCTCGGTACAAACATTTTCGCTGTTTTTTTTTGTGCTTAGAATCTGTAGTTTCTGTCTTGTGCTGTTTTACCTTCTGTGTCCCATTTCCTGCTCTACTCACAGAGTAACGTGTGTGCGTGCATTCACCTATTTGCACTCACCTATTTGCACTCACCTATTTGCACTCACCTATTTGTTGTTACATGTGTCGATTCATATCTCCTGACCCCTCCTCTTCTCTGGCCATTACTAGGTCCATTCTCTCCCTGCTCCAAGAGCTTTATCGTACCTCTTTTTGAAGCTATGTATGGATCCTGTCTCCACTACTTCACTCTCCAGATTGTTCCACTTCCTGACAACTCTATGAATGAAGAAGTACTTTCTAACATCCCTGTGACTCATCTGTGTGTGTGTGCTTGTGTGTGTGTGTGTGTGTGTGTGTGTGTGTGTGTGTGTGTGTGTGTGTGTGTGTGTGTGTGTGTGTGTGTGTGTGTGTGTGTGTGTAAATTTGTAATCCCTAAATTTATTGTCAATTAAATATTGTAATCTCAGGAATAATTAATCGTAGTTTCTTCCTTTAGTTTTCATTTTACTCGAGACTTAACATGTCATGTAAGCGGGGTTCAGCTGGGCTTGAGGTCTCTAGGGAGACCTAATTATATGGTCACCTTGCCTTGGCAAGTGGCTAAGCAGCCACGCCTTTTCGGCTTAAGTCTCAGCTCCTTTGTTCGTCACTGGCGTCAGATCTCGGCGTCAGGTCGTACACGTGGTGCACACCTCATTGTGGAGGGTGCTTGGACCACCACATAAACCCAAGGAAGAACATGATCGGGAGACTTCGAGCGGAGCGGCTGCTGTGTGCAGAGCTCTGAGCAGGGAGAGTCAAGCAGAGCTCCGCGTGGGGCAGAGCTCTGATCTGATGGGGCTCTCTGTTGGAGATGTTGGGCAGAGTACTGGCTTGGAGCAGTACTCGTGCTGTATAGGTCTTGGGACCTTTGGCTTAGTTCCTGTGGTGAACTGTCCTCTGAACTATATTGTAAGTTATATTCATTTTGGTCAAGTTGATTGTATTCCCTGTCTCACTACTTATATGTACCACCCCATTTATCTAAGCCCCAATGATGTACTCCTGTTCCCAAATATATTATTGTACAAGGACGTAATAATAAACTGTGTTTGAGTAGAATAGTAATATTCACTGTCCCCGTTATTTACTCATTTCTTCATTAATTTTTATTTCAAGTAGTGAGAAGGTGAGAAGGGTGGTGGGTAGAGTAATGAGAGGTGAAGCTGTAGTCACCAGTGACCTCACATTACCTACCGACCTCCGCTAATCATCTCTCCTACCACCTCGCCTGCATATCCTCTGCCTACTGACTCCCTCCGTTTACTCCCATATTCCCCAAAATGCTTTACGTTCCATTACCCCCCTTACATGACATGGTGTCTAAGCGGTGGTGATTCTTATTATTTTTATAGTAGGAATCAGTCCCATGTGCCTTTTTGACTGCTCGGTTATGCTTATGTTATGCTACCATTTTCTTTCTTTTGTGTGTAAAGCTAAAGTAAATATCTGTGTGATATTATAATCCTAGTGACCTTAACTGACCTTTTTTGACCGTGGGTCTGAGTAATTGTTTGGGTGTAATATTATATTTGGTGGAGCTGTGTGTTGGTTTGGGATAAATGGTGGAAGTTATGAGTGTTTGGGTGTGACTTTTGGGGGAAACAATTACTGGCCGAAATTGAATATTTCCAGAGGGACGAGAAGTAACCAGCCCACCTTGGAAGACACCCACAAATGTCACCCATTGAAGAGCTGCCTATGATTGTTATCCCACCGCTGCCACCATGTCATGTAAGGGGGGTAATAGAGCATAAGTCATTTTGGGGAATATGGGAGTAAGAGAGTCAGTAGGCAGAGGATAGGCAGGTGAGGTGGTAGGAGAGATGATTAGCGGAGGTCGGTAGGTAATGTGAGGTCACTGGTGACTACACCTTCACCTCTCATTACTCTACCCACCACCCTTCTCACCCTCTCACTACTTGAAATAAAAATTAATGAAGAAATGAGTAAATAACAGGGACAGTGAATATTACTATTCTACTCAAATGCAGTTTATTATTAAGTCCTTGTACAATAATATATTTGGGAACAGGAGTACATCATTGGGGCTTAGATGAATGGGGTGGTACATATAAGTAGTGAGACAGGGAATACAATCAACTTGACCAAAATGAATATAACTTACAATATAGTTCAGAGGACAGTTCACCACAGGAACTAAGCCAAAGGTCTCAAGACCTATACAGCACGAGTACTGCTCCAAGCCAGTACTTTGCCCAGTGTCTCCAACAGAGAGCCCCATCAGATCAGAGCTCTGCCCCACGCCACAGCTCTGCTTGACTCTCCCTGCTCAGAGCTCTGCACACAGCAGCCGCTCCGCTTGAAGTCTCTCGATCATGCTCTTCCACGTGTGCGACCTGACGTCGAGATCTGACGCCAGTGACGAACAAAGGAGCTGAGACTTAAGCCGAAAAGGTGTGGCTGCTTAGCCACTTGCCAAGGCAAGGTGACCGTATAATTAGGTCTCCCTAGAAACCTCACAAGCCCAGCTGAACTACATCACAAACGAAGCTTCCCAATGAACTCAATATAAGTCGTAATGAACGACTGTCAATGAATAAGCAGAAGCATAGGCGGCGACTCGAACTGTGGTCCTTGTATGTAGCAGTAACGTCACAGTTGGTGCCGCTGATACAACCATGTTACTGAAGCGCTGGATGCAAAGCCATCCTATTGTAAGCTAAATCCAAGAACTACGGTTCGAGCCCCTTTACAATTCTTCCTTTTATTCAAGCTTCCTAATGAATATATAAACGCCATAGGTGTTTTTATGTTCATCGTGCTTCTGGCAGCGAAGCCCACGCTTAGTGACGATACGTGGAAAAAATCTCACACACTGAGTGAGCAATTATGGAACACCATGAATAATTCCTTATAAAGTGCTTTTATCTCCGTAAACAGGACACGGGCGTAAATGTTTGCTTTAAACCACAAAAAAATGATAAAAATAGTGTCGATAACACTTGTGATAAAATGAAATAATTTCAGAATATGAGGAACCGAGTAGAGTTACCAGGAAGATTGTGTGATGTAAACAGTGAAGGAGTGGAACATGATGGAGTGGAACATGATGGAGTGAAGCCTGATGTAGTGGAACATGATGTAGTGGAACATGATGTAGTGGAACATGATGGAGTGGAGCATGATGGAGTGGAACATGATGGAGTGGAACATGATGGAGTGGAACATGATGGAGTGGAACATGATGGAGTGGAACATGATGGAGTGGAACATGATGGAGTGGAACATGATGGAGTGGAACATGATGAAGTGGAACATGATGGAGTGAAGCATGATGTAGTGGAACATGATGGAGTGAAGCATGTAGTGGAACATGATGGAGTGAAGCATGATGGAGTGGAACGTGGGGTGCAACATGATTGAGTTGAACATAAATAAGTGGAACATGAAGGAATGGAACATGCAAGAGTGGAAGATGGAGTGGAAAATAAAGGAGTGGAAGATGAAGGAATCGATGATGAAGGAAGGGAAAATGTAGGAGTGGAACATGAAGGAATGAACGTGTAGGAATGGAGGATGAAGGAATAGAACACACAGAACTGGAAAATGAAGGAATGAAACATATAGGAGTGGAAGATGAAGGAATGGAACATGTAGGAGTGAAACATAAAGGAATGGAACATGTAGGAGTGGAGCATGAAGGAGTGGAAGATGAAGGAATGGAACATCAAGGAGTGGAAGATGAAGGAATGGAACATGTAGGAGTGGAACATAAAGGAATGGAACATGAAGGAGTGGAACATGAAGAAGTGGAAAATGAAGAAGTGGAACATGAAGAATTGGAACATGAAGAAGTGGAACATGAAGGAGTGGAACATGAAGGAGTGGAACATGAAGAAGTGGAACATGAAGAAGTGGAACATGAAGAAGTGGAACATGAAGAAGTGGAACATGAAGAAGTGGAACATGAAGAAGTTGAACATGAAGGAGTGGAACATGAAGGAGTGGAACATGAAGAAGCGGAACATGAAGGAGTGGAACATGAAGAAGTTGAACATGAAGGAGTGGAACATGAAGAAGTCGAACATGAAGGAGTGGAACATGAAGAAGTTGAACATGAAGAAGTGGAACATGAAGAAGTTGAACATGAAGGAGTGGAACATGAAGGAGTGGAACATGAAGGAGTGGAACATGAAGAAGTGGAATATGAAGAAGTGGAACATGAAGAAGCGGAACATGAAGAAGTGGAACATGAAGGAGTGGAACATGAAAGAAGTGGAACATGAAGAAGTGGAACATGAAGAAGTGGAACATGAAGAAGCGGAACATGAAGAAGTGGAACATGAAGGAGTGGAACATGAAGAAGTGGAACATGAAGAAGCGGAACATGAAGAAGTGGAACATGAAGAAGTGGAACATGAAGGAGTGGAACATGAAGGAGTGGAACATGAAGAAGTGGAACATGAAGAAGTGGAACATGAAGAAGTGGAACATGAAGAAGCGGAACATGAAGAAGTGGAACATGAAGAAGTGGAACATGAAGGAGTGGAACATGAAGGAGTGGAACATGAAGGAGTGGAACATGAAGAAGTGGAACATGAAGAAGTGGAACATGAAGAAGTGGAACATGAAGAAGTGGAACATGAAGAAGTGGAACATGAAGGAGTGGAACATGAAGAAGTGGAACATGAAGAAGTGGAACATGAAGAAGTGGAACATGAAGAAGCGGAACATGAAGGAGTGGAACATGAAGGAGTGGAACATGAAGAAGTGGAACATGAAGGAGCTGGAACATGAAGGAGTGGAACATGAAGAAGTGGAACATGAAGAAGTGGAACATGAAAGAAGTGGAACATGAAGAAACGGAACATGAAGAAGTGGAACATGAAGAAGTGGAACATGAAGAAGTGGAACATGAAGAAGCGGAACATGAAGAAGTGGAACATGAAGAAGTGGAACATGAAGAAGTGGAACATGAAGAAGTGGAACATGAAGAAGTGGAACATGAAGAAGCGGAACATGAAGAAGTGGAACATGAAGAAGTGGAACATGAAGAAGCGGAACATGAAGGAGTGGAACATGAAGAAGTGGAACATGAAGAAGTGGAACATGAAGGAGTGGAACATGAAGGAGTGGAACATGAAGAAGTGGAACATGAAGAAGTGAAACATGAAGAAGTGGAACATGAAGAAGTGGAACATGAAGGAGTGGAACATGAAGAAGTGGAACATGAAGGAGTGGAACATGAAGAAGCAGAACATGAAGGAGTGGAACATGAAGAAGTGGAACATGAAGAAGTGGAACATGAAGGAGTGGAACATGAAGGAGTGGAACATGAAGAAGTGGAACATGAAGAAGTGGAACATGAAGAAGTGGAACATGAAGAAGCGGAACATGAAGAAGTGGAACATGAAGAAGTGGAACATGAAGAAGCGGAACATGAAGGAGTGGAACATGAAGAAGTGGAACATGAAGAAGCGGAACAGGAAGGAGTGGAACATGAAGGAGTGGAACATGAAGAAGTGGAACATGAAGAAGTTGAACATGAAGGAGTGGAACATGAAGGAGTGAAACATGAAGAAGTGGAACATGAAGAAGTGGAACATGAAGGAGTGGAAGATGAAGGAGTGGAAGATGAAGGAGTGGAACATGAAGAAGTGGAACATGAAGAAGTGGAACATGAAGGAGTGGAACATGAAGGAGTGGAACATGAAGGAGTGGAAGATGAAGGAGTGGAACATGAAGAAGTGGAACATGAAGAAGTGGAACATGAAGAACTGGAACATGTAGGAGTGGAACATGAAGAGGTGGAACATGAAGAAGTGGAACATGAAGAAGTGGAACATGAAGGAGTGGAACATGAAGGAGTGGAACATGAAGGAGTGGAACATGAAGAAGTGGAACATGAAGAAGTGGAACATGAAGAAGTGGAACATGAAGAAGCGGAACATGAAGGAGTGGAACATGAAGGAGTGGAAGATGAAGGAGTGGAACATGAAGAAGTGGAACATGAAGAAGTGTAACATGAAGAAGTGGAACATGTAGGAGTGGAACATGAAGGAGTGTAAGATGAAGGAGTGGAAGATGAAGGAGTGGAACATGAAGAAGTGGAACATGAAGAACTGGAACATGTAGGAGTGGAACATGAAGGAGTGTAAAGATGAAGGAGTGGAAGATGAAGGAGTGGAACATGAAGAAGTGGAACATGAAGAACTGGAACATGTAGGAGTGGAACATGAAGGAGTGGAACATGAAGAAGTGGAACATGAAGAAGTGGAACATGAAGGAGTGGAAGATGAAGGAGTGGAAGATGAAGGAGTGGAACATGAAGAAGTGGAACATGAAGAAGTGGAACATGAAGGAGTGGAACATGAAGAAGTGGAACATGAAGAAGTGGAACATGAAGAAGTGGAACATGAAGAAGTGGAACATGAAGGAGTGGAACATGAAGGAGTGGAACATGAAGGAGTGGAACATGAAGGAGTGGAACATGAAGAAGTGGAACATGAAGAAGTGGAACATGAAGAAGTGGAACATGAAGAAGTCGAACATGAAGAAGTGGAACATGAAGGAGTGTAAGATGAAGGAGTGGAAGATGAAGGAGTGGAACATGAAGAAGTGGAACATGAAGAAGTGGAACATGAAGAACTGGAACATGTAGGAGTGGAACATGAAGGAGTGTAAGATGAAGGAGTGGAAGATGAAGGAGTGGAACATGAAGAAGTGGAACATGAAGAACTGGAACATGTAGGAGTGGAACATGAAGGAGTGGAACATGAAGAAGTGGAACATGAAGGAGTGTAAGATGAAGGAGTGGAAGATGAAGGAGTGGAACATGAAGAAGTGGAACATGAAGAAGTGGAACATGAAGAAGTGGAACATGAAGAACTGGAACATGTAGGAGTAGAACATGAAGGAGTGGAACATGAAGGAGTGAAACATGAAGGAGTGTAAGATGAAGGAGTGGAAGATGAGGAGTGGAACATGAAGAAGTGGAAAATGAAGAACTGGAACATGTAGGAGTGGAACATGAGGAGTGGAACATGAAGAAGTGGAACATGAAGAAGTGGAACATGAAGAATTGGAACATGTAGGAGTGGAACATGAAGGAGTGGAACTATGAAGGAGTGAAACATAAGGAGTGTAAGATGAAGGAGTGGAAGATGAAGGAGTGGAACATGAAGAAGTGGAACATGAAGAACTGGAACATGTAGGAGTGGAACATGAAGGAGTGGAACATGAAGAAGTGGAACATGAAGAAGTGGAACATGAAGAATTGGAACATGAAGAAGTGGAACATGAAGAAGTGGAACATGAAGGAGTGTAAGTTGAAGGAGTGGAAGATGAAGGAGTGGAACATGAAGAAGTGGAACATGAAGAAGTGGAACATGAAGATCTGGAACATGTAGGAGTGGAACATGAAGGAGTGGAACATGAAGAAGTGGAACATGTAGGAGTGGAACATGAAGAAGTGGAACATGAAGAACTGGAACATGTAGGAGTGGAACATGAAGGAGTGGAACATGAAGGAGTGAAACATGAAGGAGGTAAGATGAAGGAGTGGAAGATGAAGGAGTGAACATGAAGAAGTGGAACATGAAGAACTGGTAATGTAAGAGTGGAACATGAAGGAGTGGAACATGAAGAAGTGGAACATAGAAGAAGTGGAACATGAAGAACTGGAACATGTAGGAGTGGAACATGAAGGAGTGGAACATGAAGGAGTGAAACATGAAGGAGTGTAAGATGAAGGAGTGGAAGATGAAGGAGTGGAACATGAAGAAGTGGAACATGAAGAAGTGGAACATGAAGAACTGGAACATGTAGGAGTGGAACATGAAGGAGTGGAACATGAAGAAGTGGAACATGAAGAAGTGGAACATGAAGAATTGGAACATGAAGAAGTGGAACATGAAGAAGTGGAACATGAAGGAGTGTAAGATGAAAGGGGTGGAAGTGAAGGAGTGGAACATGAAGAAGTGGAACATGTAGGAGTGGAACATGAAGGAGTGGAACATGAAGAAGTGGAACATGAAGAAGTGGAACATGAAGAATTGGAACATGAAGAAGTGGAACATGAAGAAGTGGAACATGAAGGAGTGTAAGATGAAGGAGTGGAAGATGAAGGAGTGGAACATGAAGAAGTGGAACATGAAGAAGTGGAACATGAAGAACTGGAACATGTAGGAGTGGAACATGAAGGAGTGGAACATGAAGAAGTGGAACATGTAGGAGTGGAACATGAAGAAGTGGAACATGAAGAAGTGGAACATGAAGAAGTGGAACATGAAGAAGTGAACATGAAGAAGTGGAACATGAAGGAGTGGAACATGAAGAAGTGGAACATGAAGGAGTGGAACATGAAGGAGTGGAACATGAAGGAGTGGAACATGAAGGAGTGGAACATAAAGGAGTGAAGCATGTAGGAGTGGAACATGAAGGAGTGGAACATGAAGGAGTGGAACATGAAGGAGTGAAGCATGTAGGAATGGAACATGAAGGAGTGGAACATGAAGGAGTGGAACATGAAGGAGTGAACATGAAGGAGTGGAACATGAAGGAGTGGAACATGAAGGAGTGGAACATGAAGGAGTGGAACATGAAGGAGTGGAACATGAAGGAGTGGAACATGAAGGAGTGGAACATGAAGGAGTGGAACATGAAGGAGTGGAACATGAAGGAGTGGAACATGAAGGAGTGGAACATGAAGAACTGGAACATGTAGGAGTGGAACATGAAGGAGTGGAACATGTAGGAGTGGAACATGAAGGAGTGGAACATGAAGAAGTGGAACATGTAGGAGTGGAACATGAAGAAGTGGAACATGAAGAAGTGGAACATGAAGAAGTGGAACATGAAGAAGTGGAACATGAAGAAGTGGAACATGAAGGAGTGGAACATGAAGAAGTGGAAACATGAAGGAGTGGAACATGAAGGAGTGAAACATGAAGGAGTGGAACATGAAGGAGTGGAACATAAAGGAGTGAAGCATGTAGGAGTGGAACATGAAGGAGTGGAACATGAAGGAGTGGAACATGAAGGAGTGAAGCATGTAGGATGGAACATGAAGGAGTGGAACATGAAGGAGTGGAACATGAAGGAGTGGAACATGAAGGAGTGGAACATGAAGGAGTGGAACATGAAGGAGTGGAACATGAAGGAGTGGAACATGAAGGAGTGGAACATGAAGGAGTGGAACATGAAGGAGTGGAACATGAAGGAGTGGAACATGAAGGAGTGGAACATGAAGGAGTGAAACATGAAGGAGTGGAACATGAAGAAGTGGAACATGTAGGAGTGGAACATGAAGAAGTGGAACATGAAGAAGTGGAACATGAAGAAGTGGAACATGAAGAAGTGGAACATGAAGAAGTGGAACATGAAGGAGTGGAACATGAAGAAGTGGAACATGAAGGAGTGGAACATGAAGGAGTGGAACATGAAGGAGTGGAACATGAAGGAGTGGAACATAAAGGAGTGAAGCATGTAGGAGTGGAACATGAAGGAGTGGAACATGAAGGAGTGGAACATGAAGGAGTGAAGCATGTAGGAATGGAACATGAAGGAGTGGAACATGAAGGAGTGGAACATGAAGGAGTGGAACATGAAGGAGTGGAACATGAAGGAGTGGAACATGAAGGAGTGGAACATGAAGGAGTGGAACATGAAGGAGTGGAACATGAAGGAGTGGAACATGAAGGAGTGGAACATGAAGGAGTGGAACATGAAGGAGTGGAACATGACGGAGTGGAACATGAAGGAGTGGAACATGAAGGAGTGGAACATGAAGGAGTGGAACATGAAGGAGTGGAACATGAAGGAGTGGAACATGAAGGAGTGGACATGAAGGAGTGGAACATGAAGGAGTGGAACATGAAGGAGTGGAACATGAAGGAGTGGAACATGAAGGAGTGGAACATGAAGGAGTGGAACATAAAGGAGTGAAGCATGTAGGAGTGGAACATGAAGGAGTGGAACATGAAGGAGTGGAACATGAAGGAGTGGAATATGAAGGAGTGGAACATGAAGGAGTGGAACATGAAGGAGTGGAACATGAAGGAGTGGAACATGAAGGAGTGGAACATGAAGGAGTGGAACATGAAGGAGTGGAACTGAAGGAGTGGAACATGAAGGAGTGGAACATAAAGGAGTGAAGCATGTAGGAGTGGAACATGAAGGAGTGGAACATGAATGAGTGGAACATGAAGGAGTGGAACATGAAGGAGTGGAACATGAAGGAGTGGAACATGAAGGAGTGGAACATGACTACAATTTTATTCACTATTGTATTTGACTGAAACAATCCTGGTGTGTAAAGGAAACGTTGCTAAATAACTAGAGCGAAGTATTGCACACGTCTCGCTCATCACAGTTCCTTACAATGACTGATCCACACGACGTTTATCACCTCTATAAAGCGCAATACCCTGGATTCTCACTTGGTTTTTGGAGGCAATGTCTTGTATGGTGTTGGCTCCGTCGGCAGAGAGACCAAGGCTAAGCACCAGAGCGTCTCCCGTAGAAGGCTTCCTCTCAGTGAACACCACTGTGTGGAAAGGCACCCTGGGTCTCCTGTAGGAGGTGTCCTGAGGTGCGGCACTCAGCAGGTCCTGGACTACATTTCGGCATGAGGCCGGGCGAGACACCTGCCAGCTCACTGAGAGAGAGAGAGAGGAGAGAGAAACTTTGTTTATGTTTTTACACATTAATATTTTACAGTGTACACACACATATATGGCATGCAAGTGTTACTGGTGTACATATATATGGCACGCAGGTGTTTTTAGTGTGCACTGACACACAAGTATTACCGGCACAGGTATTACCGGAAAAGCCTAGCAAGTGACGTAGTGGAGGCAGGAACCATATATAGCTTTAAGACGAGGTATGACGAAGCTAAGGAAGCAGAGAGAGAGAGGACTTAGTTGGAATCAGTGAAGAGGCGGGGCCAGGAGCTGAGTCTCGACCCCTGCAACCACAATTAAGTGAGTACACACACACACACACACAACACACACACACCACACACACACCACACCACACACAACACACACACACACAACACTCACCACCACACACCACACACAACACACACACACACACACACACAACACACACACACACACACACACACACACACACACACACACACACACTCACACACACACACTCACACACACACACACACACACAAACACACACACACACACACACAACAAACACACACCAAAACACAAACACACACACACACACACACACACACACACACACACACACAACACACACACACACAACACACACAAACACACACAAACACACACACACACCACACACACACACACACCACACACACACACAACACACACACACACACACACACACACACACACACACAACACACACACACACACACACACCACACATGCACACACACATACACACACCACACACACTCACACAACAACACACACACAACACACCACACCACACACACATCAAACACACACACAAACACACACACACATCCACACACATACAACACACACACACACAACACACACAACACGTACCACACACACACATGTATACAGGCAGCAGTAATATTAAAGCTAGAAATCGGTCTTTATTTCATTTCAATCCATTATAGAGTACAGGATTCAAGACAATACTTCAGTATATATACAATCAGATGTGCATCTCCATGTACATACCAACGTGGTATTGGGATCTTCAAGTTCTACCGAGTACTAGGTACGTATATTTGTGCTGCGACTAACATTGCTCCTGGTCATCAGGTAAACAATCTCTCGATTGTGTTGTATGACCCCTACACGTTTAGTGCTTCTTCACGGCTAAATTAATAATAATAACAATAACAACAACAATAATAATAATAATAATAATAATAATAATAATAATAATAATAATAATAATAATAATAACAACAATTATTATTATTATTATTATTATTATTATTATTATTATTATTATTATTATTATTATTATTATTACAGTTACTACTAATAATAATATTTCTACTACTTTCTGTACTGCTACTACTACTGAAATTAATAATTATTATTTACTGCTACTGATATTAATAATAATAATACTAATAAGAACAATAATAATAAGAACAATAATAATAATAATAATAATAATAATAATAATAATAATAATAATAATAGCTCACAGTGAATGTTGAATGGGAGAGATGATAAGAAGAAAGGGGAAGAGGGTGAGATGGGGAATCTGGTGTCTTAAAGCTAGTGAAGTGCTAATGATCGAATGAAATGGAACTGCCCCTCTTTTTTCCTTGGTACATACTACCCACACCTGCTGGGTGCGTGATCTTTGTAGAATTGTATTGTCCAGTAGGTTAGAGTGTGGTGAATTTTCTCTCACCATGAGGTGGGCTAAAACAACACGGGATTGATCCTCTGGCTAGTCGCAGTGTTGTTATTGATTAAATACCACTCGTTCGTAGTTACAGTACTGTATATATACTGCTTGTGGAGGCTAGTACACCAAACGGGGAGTAGAACGAAATTAGGTCTGAGGCACCCACACCATCATATGCCCTCGGATCACGGGTACAAACACTTAATGTTGGGGTGCGGGGATATTTGTAGGATTGTATGGTCCAGTGGGTTAGAGTGTCGTGAATTTTCGCTCACCATGAGGTGGGCTACAACTACATGGTCTCTATCCCCTGGCTACATATATAAAATATATATATATATATATATATATATTATTATATTATTAATATATTTTATATATATATATTTATTATATATATATATATATTAAATTTTGCCCCAAAAAGAATCTTAGAAAACTTACCTAACCTTATTATAAACAAGAACAATTTGTTTTACCCTAACCCAACTATATATATTTTAGATTTGTTTAGAATAATTTAATATTAAACAAACACAGTGAAATATATTTTTTTCGTTAGGTTCAGAAAAATTTTTAGCGAATTATTGCATAAAACAAATTTTCGCTTGTCCTATATGGCAAGATGAGCGTTGCTATTTAAGGCCAAGATCGAAAGTTCTGCCTATTCGGCACGACATATATATATATGTACATATATATACTGTGATCTTATTATATATACATATAATAAGATCACAATAAATAGGTGATTTCAAAATATACAAAACAACAACTGTGAAAGAATAGTGAAATTCCAAGCGCATTCGTGACTTTTTCACACTATCAAGGAACTATGATAATGTGAGAAGTCACGAAAGCGCTCGGAATTTTTACTATTCTTTCATAGTGGTTGTTTTGCATATATACTATATATTTTATATATATTATTATATATAAATAATATATATATATATATATATATATATATATATATTTTATATATATATGTATATATGTATATAAAATATATTTATATATATATATATATATTATTTTTATATATATATATATATTATATATATATATATAATATATTTTATATTATATTGTGGAAAAATACTGTATATTCTCCAAAAATACAGTGTATTTTGTATGCAAATTAGTGTAATATACTGTAGGTATTAAAAATTAATTTGTAAATAAAGAAAGAACCAGCAATGGGTGAGGGTCGCTGGGGAAGAGACACCATTGTTATGAATGTGGTAAAGGCACGTTAGTGAAATGTGCATAAATTTTCGTCGCTCTAGGGGCTATACTGGGCTTTAAACCTCTCAAATAGGAGCCAAAATTGTTGGATTTGCAGTCCTGCATAACGTGAGCATTAAGCAGATGGACAGGACAGGTTTGGAACCCCATCTAAGTCATGTCTATTTTGTGTTGAAATTCTGGCCAGTATTTTCTCCATAATTTTAGGCAGGGGGGTTTGTATGACACATTGTAATCTCCAGACTAATTGGTGAGTCTTATTATCATAAATTCTCCTTCAATGTATATGTATTCTCATTTTAAATTTAATATACAGTCCACATATTTATATTAATGTTTTTACCACAATTCCTGGTGATGTATATTTCATTTGAAATTAATATAGGTCCAGAGTGACTTGTGAAGAGATAGATTATCGTAGGCATCGAAGGAGGACATTTTTTGTGACCTAAGTGTCCTAAAATTCCTACTTGTCTCTGTAACCTTGATAAAGAATAATTATCTTTGTTACCATTTACTGGTATGTATCTTATGAGTTACATCCATTTAAATTTAATTTTTCACAATAGTTGTCTGTTGGTCCTTGATCAAACTGGATGTAATTAGTGAAGTCATTAATTAGTGAATTAATTACTTAATAATTATATGTGAAATGACACAAGGAGGTGGATGTTAGGTCCACAAATTTACTTAATGTGTAGTGGATTATAATTATTGCAATACTAAATTTGCTAAGCCAAAGTCTGGCTAGGATTTATATTAGTGTATTTGTATAATATTAATTTTGCTAAGCCAAAGTCTGGCTAGAATTTATATTAGTGTATTTGTATAACATTAATTTTGCTAACCCAAGCCTGGCTAGGATTTATATTAGTGTATTTGTATAATATTAATTTTGCTAAGCCAAGTCTGGCAAGGATAAGCCAAGTCTGGCTAAGGTTTATATTAATGCGTATTTAAAATTTATATTACAATTTCCTTACATGAGTAATTGCTAAGTTCAAGTGTAGCTAAGATTATTAATGTATATTTAAAGTTTATATTATTATTTCCTTACATGTAATTGCTAAGCTCAAGTGTAGCTAAGATTACTAATGTATATTTAAAGTTTATATTATAATTTCCTTACATGTAATTGATAAGCTCAAGTAGCTAGGATTTATTCAAGGTAAGTTGTAATATTTACCTTTGTAAAGTGCATATTTAAGTACATAATCGTTTTATTAATTAAGTTAAATTTTAAATATATTGCTCAGAGGAAAATGGGAAATTAATGAAAGCAAACACATGGAATTTGAGCAAAAAAAATCACATTGCAGGCTAGAAAAGGTCATGTAACAAAGGCTACAGAAATGTTGGAATTAATGAATCGAAACTGTGAAATGTGATTTAAAATTGTATTAGATGTTTTTGGGGAAAATTATGATTCAAAAAATTATATTATAAAAAAAAATAAAGGGAATTTGTTAGAAAATTGTCAGATGAGACAAATAGATTTTACGATTAACCATTTTAGAATTAGAAAAAAAAATTTTTTCTTGAAAAATAGGTTTTGAAAAAATTAAAAAAGTGAAAACCGGGCAGTTGACAATCTTTCCAAAAAATAAGATGTCTTTGAAAAACCCCCAGAATTATTTTTTACCTGTTTTTTAACCCTGGAAAAAATTGGGGGAGGAGTTTTGGTCAATTTTTTAAAGCAGCTGGCATGAAGGATGACCTACCTGTGTAACAAAATTTAAATTTTACCTCAAAGGACAATAAGAGATGTCACATGCTCTACAAGCCTTTCCCAAGTAAACTCTTACAAGGAAGCGTTGACTGATAAAGGATTTATGGTAATTAAACAAAGAGGTGGATCTAGTGAATATCATTGTTAATTTAAAAATCCAGTCACACTTATAAAGGTTTTACAGTTTTTTAGTTAAATGGATGCACCCCCCAAAACTTTAAGTAATAAATATAATCTAAAGGGAATCAGACGGTTATTGAGTGCCATTGTAAGAAAAAATTTAAAGCTGTAAAACACTTGAATGGTTCTCGAAAAGTATCAAAAAGGTTATTTTGGTCCGGAGGAAATAAGAGTAGGTCTACAAAAATTTAAATTGTTCTTTGCAACCAACCAACCAACTCTTTTCAAAGATCAACCATAAAAACTCTGGTTTTCAAGCTTACGGGGGAAAAAATTTCCCAATGTAATAATAAAATTTTTTCCCTAAAAAGATTTTGCATGGGTACATATAAATTTCAGGAATCAGAAATAATGTTTCCAAAAGGTAAGAAAAAAAAGTATCCTCCAAGAGTACCCCATTAAAAACAACCATCAAAGAAAAAGAGATTGTCTTTCTGCAAGGGTATCATTTTTCTAAGAATTGCAATGCATACAATCATGGAAAAATAAAGTTGAAAGATTGGGAAAAACTTGACAGATGTATCAGATGCCAGGGAAACAAATGTGAAAAGGTTTTTCATGCTAAATTAAAAAAACGTTATCAATTTCACAAAAGGGAAAAAAAAAATAGTATGTGTAAGGGTTTTATGAAAGTGGGTAAAAATGTAAAGCTGACAATACGACACAATGCAGCAATGAAAAATTTTGCTAATGTTAATAATGATGGTCTTTCTGAAGTAGCCTTACCTGTGTTAGAGGTAAAATTTATCATAAAAGGCATACATCAAAAAATGAAAATGCATTTTGGGCCAGGGATCACAGGTACTTTCATAAAACGTAAAAGTTTATGGGATAAAGTAAAATGGGAGACCTTCAACTTAAAATTTTTGGTTTTCTCTAGATAAAAGGGGAATCAAATTTTTTGAACTTTTATGTAACTGTCGTTTTGGGGAATGAGAAAAAAAAATTGGGTTTTTAAGCAGTAATTGTGGATAGACTTCCAGAGAAAAAATAACAGTAGGCTTTGAAGCTACGAAAAACTTTCAATAATGTAAATTTAAAACCCCCTTTTGGTGAAATGATGATTCTGTAGGCCCAAAAAATATTTTGTAGGAATGCTATTATGCCTCCTTTGTAAAGGATTGGAAAGAAATTGGTTCACCCCTTTTAAAGATGCAGGAGACCATGAAAATTTTGGGAGGATTTTCCCCGTAATAATAAAACATGGCTAGTGGAAACGTAAATACTATCACTGTGTCTCTTACTCATGAAAACGTGCCCCCAATATAATTCTTCCATAGAGGATGGTGTTGACCAGTGCTTTAAATTTTGGAATTTGACAGCAATGGAAAAAATGTAAAAGAAGAAAATCCAGGCGATTTTTTACCAGGAAAAATACCTGAAGATGTAAAAAATTGGGTCTGGACAATACTGGGGACGACTTTGTGGAGACTGAACCATCCAGAATTGCCCACTAATTACAGAATGGCATATGGACAATTAAAGGCTCAGCTCTGCGAACTGAGTAAAACACCAGAATTGTTGACTACCTATAATGAATTAAATTTCAGGGTGAAGAATTATGCCTTTACTGCTGACATAAGTAAAGCTTTCCTAAGAGTGGGTTTACAAGAGGCTGACCAGGATTGTACCCGCTTCTTATGGCCTGAGAATCCTAGTGACCCACTTAGCCCTCTGAAAACCTTTCGCTTTAGGAGCGTATTATTTGGTGCTACATCCAGTCCGTTCCTACTTCAAGTGACGATAAATGCACACCTTAAATGTACGGGAAGTCCATTGAGTATAGTAATGAGCAAACAATTTTATGTGGACAATTTCCTGGGTATAGGTAGTAGGTTGGTAGACAGCAACCACCCAGGGAAGTACTACCGTCCTGCCAGATGACTGTGAAACAAAAACCTGTAACTGTTTTGCATGTTTGGAAAGTTTGCTGGTTTTTTTTTCTGTCTCATAAACACGCTAAGATAACAGGGATATCTTGCTACTCCTACTTACACTTTGGTCACACTTCACAGACACGCACATGCATATATATATATACATACATCTAGGTTTTTCTCTCTTTTTCTAAATAAACCTCTTTTTTCTTTTTTATTTCTTCTATTGTCCATGGGGAAGTGGAAAAAAGAATCTTTCCTCCGTAACCATGCGGGGTCGTATGAGGCGACTAAAATGCCGGGAGCAATGGGCTAGTAACCCCTTCTCCTGTATACAATTACTAAAAAAGAGAAGAAGAAAAACTTTATAAAACTGGGTTGCTTAATGTGCGTGGATGTAGTGCGGATGACAAGAAACAGATGATTGCTGATGTTATGAATGAAAAGAAGTTGGATGTCCTGGCCCTAAGCGAAAACAAAGCTGAAGGGGGTAGGAGAGTTTCAGTGGGGGGAAATAAATGGGATTAAAATCTGGAGTATCTGAGAGAGTTGAGCAAAGGAAGGGGTAGCAGTAATGTTAAAAGATCAGTTATGGAAGGAGGAAAAGAGAATATGAATGTGTAAATTCAAGAATTATGTGGATTAAAGTAAAGGTTGGATGCGAGAAGTGGGTCATAATAAGCGTGTATGCACCTGGAGAAGAGAGAATGCAGAGGAGAGAGAGGATTTTGGGAGATGTTAAGTGAAGTATAGGGGCTTTTGAACCAAGTGAGAGAGTAATTGTGGTAGGGGACTTGAATGCTAAGTAGGAGAAACTTTTAGAGAGGGTGTGGTAGGTAAGTTTGGGGTTGCCAGGGGTAAATGATAATGGGAGCCCTTTGATTGAACTTTGTATAGAAAGGGTTTAGTTATAGGTAATACATATTTTAAGAAAAAGAGGATAAAAAGTATACACGATATGATGTAGGGCGAAAAGACAGAGTTTGTTGGATTATGTATTGGTAGATAAAAGACTGTTGAGTAGACTTCAGGATGTACATGTTTATAGAGGGGCCACAGATATACAGACACTTTCAGTTGTAGCTATACTGAGAGTAAAAGGTAGATGGGATACAAGGAGAATAGAAGCATCAGGGAAGAGAGAGGTGAAGGTTTATAAACTAAAAGAGGGGCAGTTAGGGTAAGATATAAACAGCTATTGGAGGATAGATGGGCTAATGAGAGATAGGCAATGGGGTTTGAAGAGGTATGGGGTAGGTTTAAAAAAAGTAGTTTAGAGTGTTCAGCAGAAGTTTGTGGTTACAGGAAAGTGGGTGCAGGAGGGAAGAGGGCGATTGGTGGAAGAGAGTAAAGAGAGAAAGGGAGAAAAATTAGCATTGAGAAGTTTTAAAAAGTAGAAGTGATGCAAGGGGGGAAAGTTAGGGGAAAAAGAGAGAATTAAAGAGGGTGAAGCAATGTAAAAAAGACAAATGAGAGGTGGGTGAGATGTTTCAACAAATTTTGTTTAAAATAAGAAAAGTTTTGGAGTGAATTAACAAGTTTTGAAAAGCCCAGAGAAAAAATGGATTTGTCATTAAAAATAGGGGAAAAGATTTTTTTAAATGGAGAGTTAGAGTATTGGGGAAAATGGAAGGGAATATTTTGAGGAAATTTTTTAAATGTTGAAGAATAGGGAAGCTGGATTCGTGGATGGGCAAAGGGGGGTAAACCCTTTTAGGGGTGAGGAAGAGCCATTTTTGAGTGTGGGGGAAGTTCGTGGGCGTAGGTAAAATGGGAAAAGGGGGGAAGCAGCCGGGGTTGATGGGATAAAGATAGAAAAAGTTAAAAGCAGGTGGATTTAAAATTTTTGGGGGTGTTGGGCAATTATTTAATAAATTTGGAAGAGGAAGGACCCGGGGTGGCAGAGAGCATGCAAGTTCCTTTTAAAAGGCAAAAAGGGGTAAAAAAGATGCAAAAAATTTTAGGGGGAAAATCGTTGAGGTACCTGTAAAGTGTATGGGGAAGTTATAATTGAAAGAATTAAGAGTAAAGGAGAATAGGGTAGCAATGAACAAGGGGGCTTTAGGAAAGGTAGGGGGGGGGGACCAGGGGGTTACAGTGAAACATATAAGTGAACAGTATTTAGATAAAGGCTAAAGAGGTTTTGTGGCATTTATGGATTTGGAAAAAGGGGTATGACGGGTGGAAGGGGGGCCAAAGTGGGAGATGTTGCAAATGTATGGTGAGGGGGTAGGTTACTGAAAGCATGAAGTTTTTTTCGAGGTAGTGGGTCAAATTGAGTATGGGAAAGAGGGGAAATTTTTTCCCCTAAAAGTAGGCCTTAGACAAGGATTGGATGTCACCGGGTTGTTTAATATATTTATAAGGGGGTAAGAGAAGTAAATGCGAGGGTTTTGGCAAGGGGGCGTGGAGTTAAAAATAAAGAATCAACACAAAGGGGGGAGTTGCACAGCTGCTCTTTGCTGATGACACTGGCTCTTGGGAGATCTGAAGAGAAGTTGCAGAGATTGGTGGTTAATTTGGGGGGTGTGCAAAAGAAAAAAAAAAGGTTTAATAAGGAAAGAGAAAGGTTTATAGGATAAAAAAAATTTTGGTGTTAAAAATTTTAAAAACAGTTGGAGGGGAGAGTTTTAGGAGGTGAACGTATTCAATATTTGGGAGGGACGTGTCCCCGGATGGGCAAATTAAAGAGAGGTAAAATCATAGAATTGATGGGGGAAAAAAAGAGTGATGGTGAAACTTAGGTTTCGGGGGAAAAACAAAGAACTTTGTCCTTGAGGAAAAGAGGGGAATGTATGGGGAGTATATTTTTCCCAACGCCTTATAGGGGTTGTGAAGCGGGTGATGAATTTGAAAGGGCGAGAAAAGGGCTGGAGGCGGGTGGAGATGTCAGGGCTGAGGGAAAATGTGTGGTGTGAATAAAAGCGAGTTCAATTTGGGAAAGTTGGGAAGGAGGCCCGGGATTACCAAAACTGTTTCCAGGGGCTGGGGAAAGGGTTTTTTGAGGTGGTTGGGACATTTTAGAGAAAAATGGGCAAAACAAAATAAATTAAAGATTGAATCTCCGTAGGGGAAAAGGAAGGGGGGGTGGGGGTGGGCCCCTGGGAAGGGGTTGGGGGGAGGGGGAAAAGGAGGTTTTGTGGGGCCGAGGGGCGGGAAATTTTCCCAGCGGGCATCGGGGGGCGTGTTTGAAAGGGGGAAAAATGGAGAAAAAATTGGTTTTTTTTACTTAAACGTGCTTTTTGGATTTGAGCAAAGAAACCCATTTTAAAAGGGATTCGGGGAAAAACCGGCACCCGGGAAACTTAAATCCTGGGAGGGGAATACAGTGCCTGCACTCTAAAGGGAGGGTTTTAAAATTTTGGGAAAGTTTAAAAACTGAAATTGTAAAGCCCCCTTCGGCAAGCCCATTTAAAGGAGTGAATAAATGGTGAAATTTTTTTTTTTTTTCCCGGGCCCCCCCTGCCTTGGTGGGAATGGGCCGGTGTGATAATAAAAAAAAAAAAAATTTCCGGGGTTTGGTGACTTCAACTGAAGAGGAACTGCAAATGTTATGGAGGGGCCCTAATAAAATAATGAAAAAAGTGAAAATATGCCTCTGGGGGGGAAAGGGTAGTTTTTCGCCCAAAAATTAAGGACAAAAAAAATAAAAAATTGCCATGGAGATGAAGTACCAAAAATGCATTAATGTTTTGGGGATTAAAAAGGGATACGGGGAGAGATTTGTTAATGTTAAAACCTAATAATTACAGTTCCCAATAAATTAACAAAAGGATTTTAAAATTGCTGAATTTTCCAAATGTTTTGATCCACTGGGCTTAGGGTCCCCCCTTTTTGTATAAAGGGAAATTATTAAACAAGAAGAAATTAATTTAAAAAATGTTTTTGGGGAAATGAAACTTTTTCCTAAAGGAATTCATTAACGGGTGGGATGAATTTTTTGGGTGAAATAAAAAATTCCAATTTTGGAGTTCCCACGAAAGGGTGGCCAATCCAAAAGGAAAAAAAATATACTCCCCTTTTTTTTGTGATGCTTCAAAATTGGCTTTGGGAGCATTTCCTTCCCTTTCAATGTAAAAGTGGAATTCTCTGTTATGCCCTAAGGCTAAAGTGTCCCCAAATTTAAATCATGTCCCCTTACCTCAATTAAAAATTTAACAGCCATTTATGAGGTGCCCAAATTACAAATTTAATATAAGAAATAAATTGCGGGAAAAATTTTAGTGCCCACTGTTTTGGTCTGTTTGGGGGCATCCTTACAAGGGAATTCGTAAGGGAAAAACATAAAATTGTGTACTTACAAAACAGAGCCCTCGAAATTAACCCGATCCAAAAGAAATAAAATATTTGGGGTAAAGCATAGGGAAACTTTTAAAATCATTACCGGGTTTTGGGAGAATCCAGCTAAATTTCTTTCTAAAGGGTTTTTTCCTTATGCAAAATTTTATAAATCGTATTAGGGTTTTAAAAGGACCAACCCGGGTTTGGGGAAATAAGCAAATTGGCCTTAAACAAAAGGCATATATTGCTCCTGTTGAAATTACTGTGACCACCCGCTCCAAAAGTTTGCCCCTTAGGCCTTTGAATAAATGGGTATTCTTTTTTTCCCCAAAACCCTTATCAATGTAACAAATTTGGTGTTTAAAAATTTCAAAACAAAAAAATTTATTCATATGGGTTTTTTCCCATCCTCTTGAATATTGGAAAAGAGGGTACAAGAAAAAATTTTAAAATGGAAAGGGGTTTAAATTTTGGATGATGGAAAGAAAAATTGTGAAAGTTTCCATAATAGAAAAATTTGGGGGCTGTTTTTTAAAAAGAACAATGAAAATTTAGGGGCAGAGGTAGGTTACAAAAGCGAATTGGGTTTTTTATGCTAAACACCCTATTTTAAACTGCCCAAAACTCATCATCTAAAAAATTTTTAATAGTTTTTAAAATGCCTATAAAAATGTAATATGGGGTGGTACAAATACCTTAAATTTTATTAGGGAAACTTTCCCCGGATTCCACAAGGATGGGGAAAGTGTAAAAAAGTTTTTATTAAAAACTTGGTAATAGTCCCGTGTGGACGCCAGATCCAAAAGGACCCAGGTCCCCCCACCATTTTCCAAAGGAGCAATATAGTTTTTTTAGCAATGAACTTTCCCCCTGGGCCCCATTGGGGGAAAATACTGGATATTTTCCCCCAAAAAAACAGTGTATTTTTTTATGTAAATTTTGTAATAATTGTAGGTAAAAAAATTAATTTGTAAATAAATAAAGAACCAGCAATGGTGAGGTCGCCCGGGGGAAAAAGACGCCCCTTGTTTTTAAGTTTTAAAGGCCGTTTGTGAAAAGTGCAAAAAATTTTTTATCGGGTCTAGGGGTTATTTGGGGTTAAACTTCTCAATAGGGGCTGAAATTGGGTTGGGTTTTTCCGTCCTGCATAACGTGAGCATTAACAATGGACCGGACACTTGGAAAACCCCCTCTAAAATATGTCTCATTTTGTGTTGAAAATTTTGGGCCCTTTTTTTTCTCCAAAAATTTTAGGCAGGGGGGTTTGTATGACAAAAATTGGGGGAATTTTCAAACTAATGGGGAGGGCTTATTAAATTTAAAAAATTCTCCTTCAATGGAAAAGTATTCACCCTTTTAAAATTTAAAATACGTCCACATATTTTTTTATTTTAAAGTTTTTTTTCCAGAATTCCTGGGGGATGATTTTTCATTTTAAATTTAAATAGGTTTTCCCAAAATGACTTGTGGAGGTTTGATTTTCGAGGCATCGAAGGAGGGCATTTTTTTTCCACCAAAGTGTCCTAAAATTCCCCACTTGTCCCATAACCCTGATAAAGAATAATTTTCTTTGGTTTACCATTTAATTGGGGATCTTAAAATTTCAAACCAGGTTAAAATTTTAAATTTTCCCTATACTTTTATAATATAAAATATAAATATATATATATATATATTTAAAAAAAAAATATATAATTTAAAAAATATAATTTATAAAATAAATAAGTCAAAGGCCCCAATATGTAAAAATGGCAATTTAAGGGAAGAACTCATTTAAAATTAAGTCCTTTAAAATTTTTTTTTCTTACACGTTTAAAGATAAATTTTTTTTAAATTAAATTTTTTGTAAAATTTTTTAAAATTTTTCTCCAAAAGAATCTTAGAAAAAATTTCCTAACCTTATTATAACAAGAGCAAAATTTTTTTTTAGCCTTTCCCCAAATAAATATATTTTTGATTTGTTTTTCAATTTAATTTTAAAAAAAACAAACCCATATATATATATTTTTAAAATATATATATTTAAATAAAAAATATATATATAATATAAATAGATATAAAATAAAAATTAAATATTTAATATATAAGTTTGTGCCGAATAGGCAGAACTTTCCATCTTGGCTTAAAAAAGCCGTTCATCTTTTCCCTATAGGGCCCAAATGAAAAAATTTTTGTATGCAATAATTTCGCCAAAATCATTTTTTGAAACCCAACGAAAAAAAAAATATTTCATGTTTTTTGTTTAGTAAATTTAAAATTTTTGTAAACAAGTCTAAAAAATATTTATTTGGGGTTTGGGTATAATAAATTGTTCTTGTTTAATAAATTTTGGTTTAAATTTTCTAAAATTCTTTTTGGGGCAAAAATTTTTAAAATTTTTTTCATTAACATTAATGAAAAAAATATATCTTTCAATGTTTTAAGAAAAATTTTAGAAAAGGGCTTAATTTTTAAAAGATTTTTTGCTAATTTTACAGGGTTTTCCTATTTGGCCCAAAATATATATATATATATATATATATATATAAAAATAATAAAAATAATATAAAATATTTTTATAAATATATTTTAATTTTATAAATATATAATTTTTAATATATAAAAGTCGTGGGCCCAAAAGTGAATTTTCGATCTTGGCTTAAATAGCAACGCCCCATCTTGCCATATAGGACAATTTAAAAAATTTTTGTATGCAAAATTTTGCCAAAATCATTCTGAACCTAACCCAAAAAATTATATTTCAATGGGGTTTGGGTTTTGTATTAAAAATTTTTGTTTAAAAAACAAAAAATATTTAGTTGGTTAGGCTAAAATAAAAATTTTTCTTGTTTTAACAAAGGAGGTAAGTTTTCTAAAAAATTCTTTGGTGGCCCAAAAAAAAAATTTTTTTCATTTAAAATTAAGGGAAAAAAAAAACTTTTAAAAATTAAAAGAAAAATTTAGAAAGAACCCCTTTAATTTTTTAAAAGAGTTCTTGCTATTTTCCAGTTTTTTCATAATTTGGCAGACATAAATAACATAAAAATATATTTAATTTTAAAAATATAAATATATATATATAAAATATATATATATATATATATATTATATAATATATATACATAAAAATATATATATATATATATAATAAATATATATATATTAAAAATATAAAATATAATATAAAAATATACATATATAAAAAATTATAAATATATATATAAATTATATTAAAATATATAAATATATATATATATATATATATATATATATTTAAAGTGTCGGTCATGCTTACAGCTTCGTTGTCTCAACTCTAATGGTTTCCTCCTCAAACATGGTAGTTGCCCTGGTTCAGGATGTCCTCCAGTGAAAAGTGATGATCCAGAGCCACCTCAGGCACCTGTACCCACTGCAACAGATCTCATCTCATCAGAATCTTGGAAGCAATTAAAGCAAAAGGTACCAGGACACTCAAACATATTACCAAAGCAGCCCGTCCTCACGCAGCTGGGAAACTTACGGACATCCTGAAAAAAGTAAACGATGGTTCCACTATTTTAAATGCTCCACCAACCATCAAGGCATGGCACAACTTGCTACTTTTTGGCAATATCTGCTTTGCAATATCTGCTGTGCCGGAAAGAAGGGGAAAGAGACTAGCCTCAATGATAATTAAATCTTTAAGAGATTTTCCTAGAGCTGATAACCTCATTCGCCTTCCCCGTCAACACAAAAAAGGGAGAAGCAGAACCTCCACTCACTCCATTGACAGTGAAAAAGTCAGAGTCCAGGTGAACAAGAAAATTGAAGTGGGCAACACAGTGGGGGCAATCAGAATTATTACCAGTGAAGATGCAGTTGCTCCCATGGATTCTGACATGGCTGAAGCACTTAGAGGAAAGAACCCTGCCAGGGAAACCAGTGGCCACAACATTTCCAACACCTCTGTCCCCACTGTGGAACCATTGATTGTGGAAGACTCAGACATTTACAAAGCAATAATGTCGTTCCCATCTGGCTCTGCTGGGGGTTGCACTGGAATAAGGCCACAGCATTTAAAGGAAATGGTTAATCCAGTTATTGGGAAAATTGCAGAGACACTGCTTTCAGAGATCACAAGGTTCGTCAACAATTCCTTGGCTGGTCTGATTCCTGATGAAATTAGACCTTTCTTTTTTGGTGCAACACTTTGTGCACTTAAAAAGAAGGATGGAGGAATTCGGCCAATTGCAGTAGGCAACACGTTACGCTGCCTCGTATCCAAAGCTGCTGTCTGAAGTATTCGTGCACAGGCAGCCATGATGCTTCAACAGAACCAGCTTGGCTTTGGGGTCTCTCACGGAAGTGAAGCAGCGGTTCATGCAACAAGGGCGTATATCAACAACCTGCCTGAGGAGAATGCAGTAGTAAAATTAGATTTCAAGAATGCATTCAATCTCCTGAAAAGAGACGTGGTATTAGCAGCAGTAAAAGAACATTTCCCTGGTCTCTTCCCTTTTTTTTTTGCAGCTGGGTATAGCAAGGAATCAATGCTTCTCTTTGGAGAGCATGAAATCACATCATCAGAGGGTGTCCAACCATTTCTCTTCTGTATAGCAGCTAGGGAAATCACAGTCAGACTGACCAGCGAGCTAAACATCTGGTTCCTAGATGAAGGCACACTAGCAGGTACAAAGGAGTCCCTCCTACATGATCTTACACAGGTAATGACATGGGGACAGGAAATAGGTCTCATCCTGAATCCATCCAAATGTGATATCTCAGTCAATCAACAAGTGATAAATGCAGTGAGATCAAAACTAAAAGGAGCAGCAGTCATTGCCCCCACAAAGAGTGTCTTGCTAGGAGCACCTCTGGGAAGCGATGCCATTGACACAATTCTC
>NC_069423.1:3163169-3180669 GCF_026875155.1 Cherax quadricarinatus | reverse complement strand
GTGGGTGTTGTGTGTGTGAGGTGGGTGTGTTGTGTGTGTGTGTGTTGTGTGTGTGTGTGTGGGGGTGTATGTGTGTGTGTTTTGTGTGTGTGTGTGTGTGTGTGTGTGGGTGGTGTGTGTGTGTTGTATGTGTGTTTGTGAGTGTGGTGTGTGTGTGTGTGGTTGTGTGTGTGAGCGGGGGGGTAGTTGTGTGTGTGTGGGGTGTGTGTGTGTGGTAGCTGTTGTGATGGGGTGTGTGTGTGTGGTTGTGTGTGTGCGTGGGGGTGTGAGTGGTTGTGTGGGGTGTGTGTGTGTGTGTGTAGCGTGGGGGTGTGAGTGTTGTGGTGTGTTGTGTGTTTTGTGTAGCGTGGGTGTTTGTGTGTGGTGTGTGGTGTGTGTGTGTGTGTGTGTGTGTGTGTGTGTGTGTGATGTGTAGTGGGGGTGTGAGTGTGGTGAGTGTGTGTGTGATTGTGTGTGTAGCGTGGTTGTGTGGTGTGGTGTGTGGTGGTACTGGAGTGTGGACGAAGGGGGTAAAGGGTTTGTGTGCGAGGGGCTTGGACTTCCAGAACTGTGTGGTAGCGTGTTAGACAGGATGTGAATGAAGAAAAATGGGTTTTGGACTTGGGCTGTTGAGTGTAAGCAAGGCAACTTTTATGAGGGTGTGGACACCGGGGCGGACTAGGTCCTGGGAGTGGTAAGTAGTGTCTGTCTCTGAAGGGGGGTGTGTAAGTGTTGAGTTTTATAACTGTGTGTGGCTGTGTGAAGTGGGTGATGGGTAGTGGAGTGGAGTATGGTGAAGTTGTTGTGATTGATTGACATATAGACTTCCTGAGGGCTGGTACCGAGAGGTGAGATTGAAATTGTACTGAGGTCTAGCCGACGTTCTCGCAATGTGGAAAATACCGTGTTGACGAATGTGCGTGCTTGAGAATTTTTGTGTTGTGTGGATAGAGTGTGGTTGGTGATGTGGATCAAATCTGGTAGCCGTGTGTTTAGCGTGGGTTAATCCTGTTTTGTGATTTCGATTAATATATATATATAGTATATATATGGGTTATGGATCCTTTTGTGGGATAGGTTTTTTCCGTGGAGCCCGGCATGATGGGGGTTGGAGTGTTGCCTGAGTCACCAGGAGTTGCGGTGGTGGCCTGCTGACCCACAGCCCATCACAGCTGGTTGAGTGGCACTGTGAGAGACTTGTCCATCGGCCTCGTTAAGACTTCTTCACTTGTGCAGTGTTTGATATTTGGAAGTGTTTGGATACAGTGTGGTGATTGTGGTTTAATTTGCACTTCGGGTGTATTCCTCTTTCAGGGTTGTGTTATGGCAGGGGTAGATTGGAACGTCCTGGGTTGCGGTTTCTGCTTGCATGTAATTGTTGTGGAGAAGTATGCCATAAGTTTTAAAAACAATCCTATAATTGGTGAACATAATTTTATAAATATGTTATAATTGGTGGGTTGAACTAGTTAAGGCGTAAATGGGATGATGCCTGTTGTGACTTATTTTCCAAGTGTGTGTGTGGTGTGTGTGTGGTGTGTGGGTGTGTGTGGTGTGTGGTGTGGTGTGAGTGGGTGTGTGAGTGGTGGTGTGGTGGGGGTGGGGTGGGTGGGGAGTGGGGAAGGCGGATGAACATGTGCGACGAGTAAATTTAGCAACAGTTTGTTTACCTATTTGTTCTTTTTGTTTATCCGACTTTAGTGCTTACCTGAGCTAAGATGTGGTCAGGGCTCTGTTGGTTGAGTGAGGGCTGGTGTAATTGGGTGAATTAATGTCAGTAGGAGAGTAGCGTAGGGCATGGTGCCCACTGTGCCCTAGCCCATATCTATATGTGTGTGTTTTGTTTCGCTTTGATGGCACAGCCTGCCGGCTTATTATGTATCTTTATTTGGGTGTATATGCTGAGGGAAATGTGGGTGTGTTCAGTATTCGTATACATTGTTACAAGTAATAAATGTATATTTTCTTAAGGTGGAATTTTGCCTGTACCCTCTAATAACTAACCATTGAAGTAGGGAACGCTGGTTTAGAGCTTTCTGTTTTGATCAGGGTAGCCCTGGGTGGCTTATTTTTACATAATATTTGTGTAACATTTACCTGTGCACCTAGACAAGGCCTCAAGCCCCAAGTGCCCTATTTTCTGCATTACGTGGGGGCCTGTCCGGGAGAATGATCAAATTTGATGTGATAATTCAAGTTTGAAACCAGGAAAGTCAATAATCATAATTTTTTAGTTTGGTTAGACGAAGGATTCACTATAAACTACTTACAGTAAATGGTACTACATTTGCAGGGGCAATAAATCCATTTTTCTGCCTGTTTTGTGTACAATATTGCTGATTTTTAAAGGTGTTATTAAAAACAGTAATTTTCTGGGAATAATTTACCTTTGCAGGTGCAGTAAATACCTTTTATTTCTCTCTGTTTTTGTGTGCAATATTAAAGCTGTATTGTAGGGAGTTTATGTCATTAATAATCACTTGAAATATAAATTAGGTGATGTGGCTTGTTATTTATAGCGTAATTATCTGGCTTGTAGAAAGCTATTTGAATTAATTATTTACCAAAATGTACTGTCATCGTGGAGATTCTATCTACAAGAATCCACGTAGAAAAGAAGACCTGAATCAAAATCTCATGTAAGCAAACTTATAAGGTAAATTAATCAGGTTTTTTTAAGAAAGGTGAAATAAATTAGGGGAGGTAAGGGAAAGAGACAAGGAAGGCAGTTTACTTCTTCAACAAAGCCACGATAAAATAGAGAGAGCATTTATTTTGGATGAAACCAATAAATAATTTAGGGCTAATTCCTAGAGACAGACCAGACCGTTTTTTCTGTCGAAAGGTAGAGGAGCATCCCAGTTGGCCGGACAAGGAATGAGCGACATTAGCACGATTCCAGTTAATTGTAAGGTTTTACAAGCTGATTAAGGTTTCATAGAGGACAGAACATTTCTTATATACTGAAGAATCAGCTTTACTTGCCTCATACCAAAATGTTTTCCAGAAAGATAAAAACGGCAGAAGCTTAGAGACAAATCCGCCTATTTCAGGCAGTTCAGGTAAGTCCTTTTGGTGGCAAATGTTTAAGGAGAAGATGAACTTCTAAATAGGTGGTGTGCTCAGAAGGTGCTAAACAATTCATGAAGGTGTGCATGACCTTAATTTTGCTAAGTATCTTCTAAAACGTGCCCCTGACCTTAAGACAACCATGAGTAGGATAGGATCATGAGAGTTTATAATCACTAGTTAGAGTGTGAAATTTGATGATTTTTTAGTCTAACCGAAAGGTTTAGGGTAAGTTACCACCCAAAACCAATAATAATGGCAAGGTTTTCTCCACGCCATAAGTAGGGAAAGAATTATCGAGTTTAAGCCACATTTTTCACTGACTATTATCACCATTTTTAATAAGCCTAATTCTCGAGTACCTGCCCAGGGAAGTTTTAAGTCAGCAGTCACAGGTCCATGACTACAGGGAACAGGTAGGAAGAGTCCAGATCCCCAGGGTTAAGGGCCCCAGCCCATGCCAAGTGGGCAGGGGACTTTTAGACCTTATTACTATACGTACTGTAATAAACAGGGCCACCTGTAGCCATATTGCAGAAAGATGCTTAGCGACCAGGCTACAGCAGATGCTTCTCCAGTAAGAACACCAGTTACACATACTGTTGCTTGCATTGCAGTCTTACTTGGAGTTTATCTGGAGAGGGTTTCCGGGGGTCAACGCTCCCACGGCCCAGTCTGAGACCAAGTCTCATGGTGGATCAGGGTCTGATCAACCAGGCTGTTACTGCTGGCCGTACGCAAGTTGACGTACGAACCACAGCCTGGTTGGTCAGGTACTGACTTTAGGTGGCTGTCAAGTGCCTTTTTGAAGACAGCCAGGGGTCTATTAGTGATCCACCTTATGTATACTAGGAGGCAATTGAACAGTCTTGGGCCCCGGACACTTATTGTGTTGTCTCTCTCAATGTACTCGTGGCGCCCCTGCTTTTCATCGGGGGAATGTTGCATCTCCTGCCGAGTCTTTTGCTTTCATAGGGAGTGATTTTCGTGTGCAGGTTTGGTACCAATTCCTCCAGGACCTTCTAAGTGTATATTATCACGTATCTCTCTTGCCTGCTTTCGAGGGAATACAGATCAAGGACCTTCAACCGTTCCCAGTAATTTAGGTGCGTTATCATACTTATGTGTGCCATGAAAGATCTTTGTACACTCTCCAGGTCTGCAATGTCGCCAGCCTTGAAGGGGGCCGTTATTATACAGCAATATTCCAGCCTAGAGAGCACAAGCGATTTGAAGAGAATCATCATGGGCTTGGCATCCCTAGTTTTGAAAGTTCTCATTATCCATCCTATCATTTTCCTAGCAGATGAGGTAGATACATTGTTGTGGTCTTTGAAGGCGAGATCCTCTGACATTATCATTCCCAGGTCCTTCACATTACTTTTCCGCTCTATTGTATGGTTACCATTTGTCATATACCCTGATACATTTTTAATTTCTTCAAGTTTCCCATATCTGAGTAGTTGAAATTTCTCCTCGTTGAACTTCATATTGTTTTGAGTGGCCCATTCGAAGATTTGGTTGATGTCCACTTGGAGTCTCGCAGTGTCTTCGATGGAGGTGTCACTGCCATGTTAATCCGGGTATCATCTATTCCTCATTTCTGTCTATGTCAGAAATGAGGAATAGAATGGGAGCGAGTACTGTGCCTTGTGGAATAGAGCTTTTTACCGTGGCTGCCTGTGACGTTACTCTGTTTACTATTACTCTTTGTGTTCTATTTGTCAGGAAGCTGTAGATCCATCTACCAACTTTTCCTGTCATTTTTTTATCACGCATTTTGTGTGCTATTACACCATGGTCACACTTGTCGAAAGTTTTTGTAATGTTTGTGTATACTACATGACTCACGAAATCGTAATGACACGATTGCAAACAAGCCATACCACGGGCGGGGTTAGAACCCACGATCAGAGAGTCTCAAAATTCCAGACCGTCGCATTAGCCACTGGCTAACGCGACGGTCTGGAGTTTTGATGCTCTCTGATCGCGGGTTCTAACCCTGCCCATGGTATGGTCTGTGTATACATCTGTATTTTGTTTATCCTCAACAGCATCCAGGACCCTGTCATAGTGGTCAAGTAGCTGGGACAGGCAAGAGCGACCTGCTCTAAACCCGTGTTGCCCTGGGTTGTGTAACTGATGGGTTTCTAGGTAGATGGCGATCTTGCTTCTTAGAACCCTTTCAAAGATTTTCATGATATGGGATGTTAGTGGTATTGGTCTGTAATTCTTTTGCAATTGCTTTACCACCACCTTCGTAGAGTGGGGATATGTCTGTTGTTGTTTTTGGATGACCCCTGTGTCCATGCTCCCTTTCCATAGAATGCTGAAGGCACTTGGATTTCGTTCATAAAGAATTCATTTGGACTGTAAACTCTTAGTCTGGGCAGCAGCTCGCTGTACACTGAGTCGTATTGGGACTTTAATATTTCACTCATTTCTTTGCTGTCATCTGTGTATGTCCCATCACGCCTAAGCAGGAGCCCAATACTGGATGTTGTTTTTTCCTTAGATTTGGCATAAGAGAAGAAGTATTTTTTTTCAATTTCCTTTATGGCTTTTAGTTCTTCCTGTGATTCTTGTCTCCTGTAAGATTCCTTCAGCTTAAGTTCGATATTTGCAATTTCATTGACCAGTGCCTCCCTTCGTATTTCAAATATATTGGCCTCCTCTCAGAAGCTCTGTGACTCTTCGCCTTCGTCTGTATAGGGATCATCTCTCTCTTTCTAGTTTGCATCTTCTCTTTCTTTTTCTTAATGGAATGTCATTTTTTCTAGGTAAGTGTTTGGATCCATGTTGTTTAGGATATCTTCCCAGCTTGTTTCATTTAGGACATGGTTGACTTGATCGCATTGTATGTTTTTGTTATTGAAATTGAATTTTGGGAATATAGCTTCATGACTGATCACATTTTGCTGGTCACAAGCCCTGTGTATACATGTCTGCACCTCTCTTATGTTGTGATCTGAGTGTATTGTCTTTGATACGGTTATATTATGTATCAGATCGTCGTTGTTAGCGTCCAGCATGATTTCTTGTCTTGTAGGCTCTAATATTTGCTGGTTTAAGGTGAATTTGGTTGCAGAGATTTAATAGTTAGTGTGTGTGTGAATTTTCATCTGAGCTGCCTCCCGGGGTGATCTATGCAAAACATTGTTTGCTATACTCCTCCATTTTAGGTGTCTCAAGTTGAAATCTCCTAGTAGTAAGATTATAATTATTATAATCAAAAAGAAGCGCTAAGCCACAAGGGCTATACAGCTCCTAGTAGTAAGATGTTTGTGGTAGGAGTTAGGAGATTTTCCAGACAGTGAGTCAGTTTATAAAAGCTGCTCCTGGAATTACTGGGAAGTTGCATCTGGAGGCTTGTATACCATCACATTGACAAGGCTTTGGTTTTCAATCTTTACTGCCAAAACTTGAACTACATCATTTGAGGTTTTTATTAGTTCTGAGCAAATGAACGACTTTGTGACATTGTAGATGAAGGGTTCAGAGAACCGACACGTTGATAAATTAGACACATGTGCAACTCTTGGGTATCTTTATTGAGGAAACGTTTCGCCACACAGTGGCTTCATCAGTCCATACAAAGGAGAATCATGAAGAACAGGAGGAGAATGAGGCTAATCAGTCCCTCAACCTTGAGTCGATGTGGTCAGTCCATCAATCTTGAACAGAATACAGCATATGTGTGGAGGAGTAGCTTATATACCGTATGCAGGAGAGGTGCAGCAGTCGTAGGTGGTGTCACATTTGTCCAATGTGGAAGTAGGTCGTGCCCAAGGGTTGGGCAAGCGAAGAATTCCCAAGTATTAAGATCCCAAGAAGTTGCATTGTCTGACAGCATTGTAGATGAATGGTTCAGAGAACCGACACGTTGATAAATTAGACACATGCGCAACTCTTGGGTATCTTTGTTGAGGAAACGTTTCGCCACACAGTGTCTAATTTATCAACCTGTCAGTTCTCTGAACCATTCATCTACAATGCTGTCAGGCACTGCAACTTCTTGGGATCTTAATACTTGGGAATTCTTCGCTTGCCCAACCCTTGGGCACGACCTACTTCCACATTGGACAAATGTGACACCACCTACGACTGCTGCACCTCTCCTGCATACGGTATATAAGCTACTCCTCCACACATATGCTGTATTCTGTTCAAGATTGATGGACTGATCACATCGACTCAAGGTTGAGGGACTGATTGCCTCATTCTCCTCCTGTTCTTCATGATTCTTCTTTGTATGGACTGATGAAGCCACTGTGTGGCGAAACGTTTCCTCAATAAAGATACTCAAGAGTTGCACATGTGTCTAATTTATCGACTCTGACATACAGGCCAACCCCCTCCTTGTTGCCTGTTTAGTCTGTCGCATCTGAATAGGTTATAATCTGGGATCCATATTTCATTGTCATAATGATCCTTTATGTGGGTCTCTGTGAATGCTGCAAACATTGCATTTGACTCTTTGAGCAGTCCCTTGAGGTGAGGAATTTTGTTGTTTTTCGACGGCTTTAGACCCTATGTGTTTAGTTAGTTTAATATGTTTATTATGCACCACATACCCATCTTGTGGGTGGTAGTCAAAAGATTACAGAGGTACATAATGGGTCCAGTGACTGGATCCCAAAGTTATGATACCAGAACTAGTTACGAAGGTAATGAACTCCAGGTAGATCTGGTCACAATCATGGCAAGTTACAGAGGTAATGAACCATCTACACACCTATACATGGTTACATCATGAACAAATTGCAAAGTTATGAGCCACTGACACGTCCACACTCGGTCACAATTGTAATGAGTTATAAATACAAATATTAAGTGGGTCATTACACCCACACTTGTTTGCAAAGACAAATGTCGTTATATTGGTGGAATTTAGGTTTTTTTTATTTACGAGCTCTAATATCTATTGTTCTGGAGTGGAGGCCAATGACTGGAAGCGTGGGAGAGTGAGGGAGAGGGGAGAGTGTGGTAGGTTGAGGGAGAAGGGAGAATGAGGAAGTGGGGAGAGTGAGGGAGGGAGGAATGTGTGGAAAAGGGAAGAGAGGGTGGAGAATGGTGAGAAGGGAGAGGGAGAGTGAAAGAGGGGAGAGTGAGGATAGGGGAGTGTGGGAGTGGTGTGGGAGAGGTGTGGGAGAGGGGAGAGTGTGGTAGGGTGAGGGAAAGGGGAGAATGAGGGAGAATGGAGAGTGAAGGAGACGGGAGAATGAGTGAGAACAGGGGAGAGTGGAGAGGGGAGAATGAGAGGGAAAATATGAGAATGAGAAAGAGGGGAGAACGATTAAAAGGGAAGAGTGAGAGAGGGAGGAAAGTGTGGAGAGGGGAGAATGTGGGAGAAGGGAGAGGTGAGTGAGGAGAGGGGAAAATGAGAGGGGAGAATGTGAGAGAAGGGAGAGGGGAGAGTGAAGGGGAGGGAAAATGAGAGGGGAATGTGTGGGAGAAGGATAGGGAGAGTGGAGAGTGAGGGAGAGGGGAATGTGGAAGAGGGGGTGTAGGAGAGGGGAGAATGTGGGAGGGAAGAATGTGGGAGAGGGGAGAGTGAAGGAGGGGAGAGTGTGGGAGAGGAGACTTGCCCTAACACAGAACTGGGTCATCGACTGGTGGTCGCCTCAAGACTCTTGCTGAGATCTGTACTAGCAGCAGCATTACTTGCAGCAGCATTACTAGCAGCAGCAGTACTAGCAGTAGCATTACTAGCAGCAGCAGTACTAGCAGCAGCATTACTAGCAGCAGCAGTACTATTAGCAGCACCATCAGCAGCATTAATAGTAGCAGCAGCATTAATAGCAGCAGCAGCAGCAGCATTAATAGCAGCAGCAGCAGCAGCAGTACTTGTATCAACATTACTAGTATCAGCAGTACTAACAGCAACAATAGTAGCAGTAGCAGTGCTAGCAGCAGCAGTAGTAGCAGCAGCAGTACTAGCAGCAGCAGTAGTAGCAGCAACAGCACCAGTAGTACGAGCAGCAGCACCACCAGAAGTACGAGCAGCAGCACCACCAAAAGCAGAACTAGCAGCAGCAGTACTAGAAGCAGTAGCAGCACCACCACCAATAGTACTAGCATCAGCAGTACTAAAAGCAGCAGTACTAACAGCAGCAGTACTAGAAGTAGCAGTACTAACAGCAGCAGTAGTAGTAAACTCAGGTTGCGCAGTACTATAGCATGAGCACTAACACAGCAGCAGTACTAGTAACAGCACCATCAGCAGTACTAGCAGCAGTAGTACCATCAATACTAGCAACAGCTCTACAGTCAGAAGTACTAGGCAGCAGTACTAGCAGCAGCATTAGCAGCCATAATAGCATCAGCACTATAATCAGCAGTACTAGGCAGCAGTATTAGCACAGCACTAACACCAGTGCTAGCAGCAGTACTAGCAGCAGCACTGCCAGCAGTAGTACTAGCAGTAGTATTAGCTTCAGCACTATCAGGAGCAGTACTAGCAGCAACAGTACAACTAGAAGCAGGAATATCAACAGTACTAGCAGTACTAGCACTAGAAGCAGTATCAGCAGCAACAGTACAACTAGAAGCAGGAATATCAACAGTACTAGCAGTACTAGCACTAGAAGCAGTATCAGCAGCACCAGCAGCAGCAGCAGCAGCAGCAGTACTACCAGCTGTACTAGCACCAGTACTAGCAACAGTACTAGCAGTAGCACTGGCAGCAGTAGTACTAGCAGTAGTATTAGCTTCAGCACTATCAGGAGCAGTACTAGCAGCAGCAGTACAATTAGCAGCAGCAATAGCAACAGTACTAGCAGCAGTACAACTAGTAGCAGGAACATCAACAGTACTAGCAGTACTAGTACTAGAAGCAGTACCAGCAACACCAGCAGCAGCAGCAGTACTACCAGCTGTACTAGCATCACCTGAACAGCACCAGCAGCAGCAGCAGCAGCAGCACTAGCATCAGAAGTACTAGTAATAGCACTAGCAACAGCAGTACTAGCAGCACTAACAGCAGCAATACTAGCAGCAGCATACTAAACAGAACTAACACAGCAATGCTAGTCAGCAGCACTAACAGGACATACTAGCAGCAGCAGCAGTACATACATCAGTACTAGCAGCAGCTAAGCAGTAATAGCACAGCACAAGCAGCAGCAGTACTTGCAACAGCACTAGCAACAGCAGTACTAGCAACAGCACAAGCAGCAGCAGTACTAGCAACAAGACTTGCAGCAGCAGTACTAACAACAGCAGTACTAGGAACAGCACTAGCAACAGCACTAGCAGATGCAGTACTGGGAACATTAGCAGCAGAAGTATTAGCAGTAATAGCAATCGCACTAGCAGATGCAGTACTGGGAACAACACTAGCAGCAGCAGTACTAGCAGTAATAGCAATCGCACTAGCAGCAGCAATACTAGTAGTGCTAGCAACAGCACTAAAAGAAGCAGTACTAGCAGCAACACTAGCAGCAGTAGTACTGGCAGCAGTAGTACTTGCAGCAGCATTAGTAACAGCAGCAGTATTAGCAGCAGCACTATCAGCAGCAGCACTAGCAGCAGAAGTACTAGCACCAGTAGTACTAGCAACAGCATTAGCAGCAGTACTAGTAGCAACATCACTAGCAGAACTAGCACAGTACTAGCAGCATTAACAGCAGTACTAGCAGCAGCAGCACTAACACCAGCTGTATTAGCAATAGCATCAGCAGTAATAGGAACAGTACTAATAGCAGTAATACTAACAACAATAACAGCAGCAGTAAAAGCAACAGCACTAGCAGCAGCAGAAGTAGCACTAGCACTAGCAGGAGCAGTACTAACAACAGCACTACCAGCAGTACTAGCAACAGCACTAGCAGCAGCAGTACTAGCAACAACATTATTAGCAGTAGTACTTGCAACAATAACAGCAGCAGTAATATCAATAGCACTAGCAGTGGCAGTACTAGCAACAAAAACAGCAGGACTAGCAACAGCACCACTAGCAGCGGCAGTACTAGCAACAGCACTAGAGGCAGCAGTACTCGCAGTACTACCAGCCACAGCACTAGCAGCAGCAGTACTAGCAGCAGCACTAACAGCAGCAGTACTAGCAGCAGCACTAACAGCAGCAGTACTAGCAGCAGCACTAACAGCAGCAGTACTAGCAGCAGCACTAACAGCAGCAGTACTAGCAGCAGCACTAACAGCAGCAGTACTAGCAACAGCACTAACAGCAGCAGTACTAGTAACAGCACTAACAGCAGCAGTACTAGCAACAGCACTAACAGCAGCAGTACTAGCAACAGCACTAACAGCAGCAGTACTAGCAACAGCACTAACAGCAGCAGTACTAGCAACAGCACTAACAGCAGCAGTACTAGTAACAGCACGAACCAAGTCAGTCAACAAGGTCTCACACTAAGTTTAAGGGGTTAAAAGCCTATCGACTACACTAGGTCATGAGAGCTGTGTCATCCGTATAAAATTCTCAGCAGCTACATGTCTTTCTCAATTCTTCATTATTATTGTTTTTGCTGTTATTACTATTATTATCATTATTATTATTACTATTATTGTTATCATTAGTGCTGTTGTTGTTATTATTGTTATTGTTTTTGCTCTTGTTGTTACTATTTTCTTATATTCTCAGAGAATGGGGAATGGGGGAGGAGGAGAGACGGTAATCAGATTTAATGGAAGGAGGAAAGGTACCTCTGTTCCTTGGATCAAGAGCCTTTCAAAACAATCAGTGCACTACCTTGAAGTTTTTTTTTCCATGGTTGAGAATAAAATAAGGCTGTCTGGTGCACACACACACACACACACACGACGTAGTGGAGGCAGGAACCATACATAGTTTTAAGACGAGGTTTGATAAAGCGCATGGAGCAGGGGGAGAGAGGACCTAAACAAACAGTGAAGAGGCGGGGCAGGAGCTATGAATCGACCCTTCAACCACAAATAGGTGAGTACACACACACACACACACACACACACACACACACACACACACACACACACACAACACACACACACACACACACACACACATACACACACACACACACACACACACATACACACACACACACACACACACACACACACACACACACACACACACACATGCACACACACACACATACGGACAGCATACGGGCGCCTGGCAAACCTGAGAACAGCATTCCGACATCTTAATAAAGAGTCAATCAGGACCCTGTACAGTGTGTAAATTAGGCCTATACTGGTGTATGCAGCGCCAGTTTGGAGCCCTCATCTAGCCAAGCATGTAAGGAAACTAGAGAAAGTGCAAAGGCTTGCAGCAAGACTAGTCCTGGAGCTAAGGGGTATGTCCTACTAGGAGAGGTTAAGGGAAATCAGCCTGACGACACTGGAAGACAGGAGTGATAGGGAGGATATGATAATGACATATAGAATACTGAGAGGAATAGACAGGGTGGACAGAGACAGGATGTTCCAGAGATGAGACACAGCAACAAAGGGTCACAGTTCGAAGTTGAAGACTCGGATGAACCACAGGAATGTCAGGAAGTATTTCTTCAGTCACAGAGTTGTCAGGAAGTGGAATAGTGTGGGAAGTATTGTAGTGGAAACAGGATCTACACATAGCTTTAAGGAGAGGTATGATTAAGCTCACAGAGCAGGTAGAGTGACTGAGTATTAGACAGTGTAGAGGTGGGGCCAGGAGCTGAGACTCGACCCCTGCAACCACAACTAGATGAGTACACACACACACACACACACACACACACACACCACACACACACACACACACACACACACACACACACACAGAGGGGAAGTCAAAGACTCAGGGCATCAGAGGAGGATGGGCCTGGAAAAGAAGAATGGATGGAAGAGCAATGTAAAATGATGGACCAAGAGTGGGAAAGCAAACTAGGTGAGCTTTCTGTGAAAATGGAAAAGAGGGTGGAGGCAGAGAAAAAGAAATGGGAGTCGCGAGCTGAAGCTGTAGAAGCCAAGATAAGGGCCCTAGAAGATTAGGTAAATATGCTGAAGCAAGTTACAGGGCTATTGCCCAGAGGAGGCATGGCATCTGAAACAGGTACACCCCAATTAAGAGAGGGACCCAGTGGTAAGGAAGGAGGTAAGACTTACACTAAAGCCCTCTCAGTCCACCAAACAAAGCTGAAGCACAAAGGGGGTGAGCTGTTGGGGGAAGGGATAGCAGTAAGCAAGGGGAAAGCAGAGAAGATAACAGGTCCCATGCAGAGGCACAACCAAGCCACCAAGAGTTATAGGAAAAACTAAGGGAGACACTGGCTATGTACAAATGGGACCCAGAGACATAGTGGGAAAAGCAATGGGAGGAAGAGAGGAAGAAGTCGGTCTTTATTCATAGGCTTCAGGAGAGCAAAGGAATGACACACAGTGAAAGACGATAGAAAGAAAAGAGATTGAAAATTTCATCGAAGAAATAGGTGAGGAGGACTTGATTGAGATAATAAATTATCATAGAATGGGGGAGGGGAGTACTTGAAAGGGTGAAATCGGCTGGTCAAACTGATTTTCAAGACAGAAAAGATGCAGAACAGGATCCTGCAAGAGAAACCACGGCTGAAGGAAACATACAAGAGGGTGTTCCTTGACTGCAACAGAACGAGAACAGTACAACAAAAACTGAGGGAGGGGGGACACAGAAACAAAAGGGGCTGGAAAGAGAAACAAGGATAGAGTCAGCAGAGGACAACCAGATCTAGGCAGAGCAACAAGTGTAAACACACAGATTCACCCTCAGAACTTCACAGCCAAACACACTATCCCAAAACAAACCACAATCCACACTAACAGCCACCACCCCACAGTATGCAGTAGACTCCCACAGCATCCTCCCAGGTCCCCCACCCCCCAACCTTCACAAACCCCCAGAACATAGTGTTGGAGAGGAAACTGAGTGTATGGTATACCAACGCTGATGGAATAATGAATAAGGGGGAGGAGTGGCATCACCGGACATTATAGTTCTCACAGAAACCAAGCTCACAGGAATGATAACAGATGACATCTTTCCAATTGGATATCAGATACTGAGGAAAGACAGAGGGAATAGAGGGGGGTGAAGGAGTGGCACTGTCATAAAAAAACAATGGGATTTGAGGAGCTGGAGAGAGGAGACAGAGGAGAAGCAAGAAACTACATAATAGGAACACTTTAGTCTGGAGGTCCCAAGATAGTAATTGCAGTGATGTATAACCCACCACAGAATAGCAGGAGGCCAAGACCAGAATATGATAAGAGTAACAGAGCAATGGTTGACACACTGGCTGAAGTAGCCAGAAGGGCCCATATGGGCAGAGCAAAGTTACTAGTTGTTGGTGACTTCAGCTACAAAGAAATCGACTGGGAAAACCTGGAGCCACATGGGGGCAGAGGCGGCCTTAGGAGGTGCGGGGTCCAATTGGGAACAATTTTGGCGGGCCCCATATATGGAAAGCAATCAAATTGTGCTCTTAAAAATGCATGCGAGTTAATAGACCAAACAGATGTAAGCTACATTTTAATATAAAATTGCATATATGTAAGTCTACAAGTAACAAACAAAATTTGTATATCACCTCTGAAAATTATAAAGTCACAATTCCACTTGCTTTAGTGACTGTGAAATGATTTATTAAAAATATTAATTTATTTTTCTTCAGAAAAAAAAAACGGAATTTAAGTGCACTGTTGGAAACAAATTATCTTTTTTTGGATTTCTAAATATCACTTAACATTCATAAATTGTAAATAAGTCATATTATTATTGTCTTTTATTAGGAAAAAGTTGTTTTTCTTGTTTTTTTTTCTCTGCAAAGTCTTTTAGAATTTTGTCGAAGTTTAAACTCCTGCTAATTTCAGATTCAGTGGACAAAATCGCCAAACTATTCTAACGTTCTTGTTGAACTAATGATCTCAAGTAAGTTTTGATCAGTTTCAACTTGGAAAAGCTTTTCTCCAGATGCCACAGTCCGAGGAGCAATAAAAAATTTGGAAATGTGGTAGACCTGTTGTTGAAAGCAAGGAATTCGACCCTTTTTGTAAAACTTAAATACTTGATTCTGAATATAGGCCTACTGAGTAGAGTCGGGGAATTTCGCTACATCTAAGTCACTGCAATGTGTTAACAAGTTTTCCTTTACACCGGTGCCTTCGCAATAGAAGGCCACGCGCAGCCAATCTATTAAAGGCAGGCCTAAGTAGGTCTAAATATCTATAAATATCCAAAAAAACATGTGATTAGGGTGTTTAATTTTATTCATTCGTGTTTTAATTCCTTTTTTCCTATAATCAAATGTCGGGTACAATCGCCACCCCATCGGGCAACTTCGTCACTGCTTTCAGGGAAATTCGCCAACATATTATATGCAGAGCCCCTTTTTTTACTTCTTGTTGTGTGCACTTGATAAGCCAAGAGTAGATTACACTCTAGCACGGGGCCCCATTAGGCTCGGGGCCTAACTGGGAGCAATCGGTCCAATCAGCTTAAAGCCGTTCCTGCATGTGGGGGCCCAGAAACGTGGAGGAGAAAGCTGATGGAAGTGGTACTGGAAAACCTCATGCATCAGCACGTTAAGACACTACCGAGAGAGAGAGAGAGAGAGAGAAGAGAGAGAGAGAGAAGAGAGAGAGAGAGAGAGAGAGAGAGAGAGAGAGAGAGAGAGAGAGAGAGAGGAGAAGATGAACCAGCGAGACTGAACCTAGTATTGACCTTAAGTTGTGCAGATATAGAGGGCATCACATATGAAAGGCCCCTCGAAGGCAGTGATCATGTAGAGAGGGAAGCATGAAGGGCAGAGCAGAGGAAGCCAAACAACAAGAGAGGAGACTACACAGGCTTGAGGAACTCCCTGCATGAGGTTCAGTGGGACAGAGAACTGGCAGGGAAATCAATCAATGAGATGATGGAATGTGTGACAACAGTATGCAAGACAGCAGAGGAGAGGTTTGTACCCAAGGGCAACAGAAATAATGAAAATGCCAGAACGATCCCTTGGCTCACACAGGTGTAATGAGGCCAAAACTAAATGCACTAGAGAATTGAAGAAGTATAAGAGGTAAAGGACCCAAGAGAATAAGGAGAGTAGTCGAAGAGCTAGAAATAAATATGCACAGGTAAGGAGGGTGGCCCAAAGAAAATACGAAAATTACACAGCAGTGAAAGGCAAGTCCGACCTAAAACTGTTGTATAGTTACATCAGGAGGGAAACAACAGTCAAGAATCAGATAATCAGGCTGAGAAAATGAGGCGAGATCACAAGAAATGACCGAGAAGTATGTGAGGAGCTCAACCTGAGATTTAAAGAAGTATTCACAGTGGACACAGAAAGGACTCCTAAAACATGGAGGGGTGGGATACACCACCAAGTTCTAGACACAATACATACAATAAAAGAAGTGAGGATGCTGCTCAGGGAACTAGATACCTCAAAGGCGATGGGGCTGGATAACATCTCTCTGTAGGTTCTGAGAGGGGGAGCAGAGGCAATCTGTGTACCACTAACAACAATCTTCAACATATCTATCGAAACTGGGCACCTCCCTGAGGTATGGAAGACAGTAAATGTAGTCACAATTTTTAAAAAGGGGACAGACACGCTGCACTAAACTACAGACAAGTATCATTGCCATGGACAGTATGCAAAGTCATGGAGTTCTATGACAAGATGAAAGCAGTAAGACAAGAGAGAGAGGGGTGGGTTGATTGCATTTTCTTGGATTGTAAGAAAGCTTGTGACATAGTTCCACGCAAGAGATTAGTGCAAAAGCTGGAGGACCAGGCAGGTATAACAGGAAAGGCACTGCAGTGGACCAGAGAATACCTGACAGAAAGGCAGCAGCGAGTCATGGTGCGCGATGAGGTGTCGGAGTGGGTGCGTGTGACGAGCGGGGTTCCACAGGGGTCAGTCCTAGGGCCGGTGCTGTTTCTGGTATATATGAATGACATGACGGAAGGAAAAGAATCAGAAGTGTCTCTGCTCGCAGACAAAGTGAAGTTAATGAGGAGAATTCAATCGGAGGAGGACCAGGCAGGGCTACAAAGGGACCTGGACAGGCTACAGGCCTGGTCCAGCAAATGGCTCCTGAAGTTGAAGTTCAGCCCTGACAAGTGCAAAGTCATGAAGATCGGGGAAGGGCAAAGAAGACGGCAGACAGAATACAATCTAGGGGGCCAAAGACTACAAACGTCACTTAAGGGAAAGGATCATGGGGTGAGTATGACACTGGGCACATCTCTTGAGTCGCACATCAACCAAATAACTGCTGTAGCATTCAGACATATCAATAAGGAATCGTTCAGGACCCTGTACACCGTGTAAGTTAGGCCTATATTAGAGTATGCAGCACCAGTTTGGAACCCACACCTGGCCAAGCACGTCAAGAAATTTGAGAAAGTGCAATGATTTGCAAAGCGACTAGTCCCTGAGTTAAGGGGTATGTCCTACGAGCAGAGATTAAGGGACATCGACCTGACAAC
>NC_069423.1:3155669-3158169 GCF_026875155.1 Cherax quadricarinatus | reverse complement strand
CAGCTGTTGGTGTGTGAATGTAGCTAGCATCATCAGACTTGTTATGACCATAATACTGTACTAAAGAAAAAAGAGGGAATACCAATCTTTAAAAAAAAAATAAAAAAAACTTGAATGCATGATAAAGTTCCTGAAGGAGTTACAAAATTGAAGGAGTTGATAGCAGCCACCAGCAGGAACCTCCATTGTTGTGCAGACGACATCACTTGCCTATTTGTGGTTAATTTTGGTTAGTGTCTAAAGTCTCAGTGTCTCGCCCTGCTGGTTGTATGCTATACCATCACTCTCTCCCTATTTCAGTACCAGGAGATAGATAGTGGTAACCCTGATAATGTTTAGTAAATTATCTAAATATCTCCAGGTAAACTCCAGAAGAGTTGTGTAGCCTAGTGACCCCCCCCGTGTAGCCTAGTGACCCCCCGTGTACCTAGTGACCCCCATTAGCCTATGACCCCCCCGTGTAGCTAGTGAACCCCCCGTAAACCTAGTGACCCCCCGTGTAGCCTAGTGGGCCCCCGTGTAGCCTAGTGACCCCCCGTGTAGCCTAGTGACCCCCCGGGTAGCCTAGTGACCCCCCGTGTAGCCTAGTGACCCCCCGTGTAGCCTAGTGAACCCCCCGTGTAGCCTAGTGACCCCCCGTGTAGCCTAGTGACCCCCCGTGTAGCCTAGTGACCCCCCGTGTACCTAGTGAACCCCCTCGTGTTAGCCTAGGACCCCCCGGTAGCCTAGTGACCCCCGTGTAGCCTAGTGACCCCCCGTGTAGCCTAGTGACCCCCCCCGGTACCTAGTGACCCCCCGTGTAGCCTAGTGACCCCCGTGTAGCCCAGTGACCCCCCCGTGTAGCCTAGTGAACCCCCTCGTGTAGCCTAGTGACCCCCCCCGTGAAACCTAGTGACCCCCCCCGACAGCGAAAAAGCTAGTAAACAAGTACGCACATACAAACAAAGTGTGCAAACCCGTAATTATTAAAATAATAAAACATTAGTATATATTAATAAGGAATTGAGTGAGAAAAAATAATCCTATAATCTTCAAAAAGAAAGTAGCCTATGTGCGAAGGTCTGGGCCGGGAGAGTACCGGTGAACCAACACAAAACGAAGATCTGGGCCGGGAGAGTAAACCCTGAACCAACAACAACAAAATCTGGGCCGGGAGAGTACCATGAAAACCCAAAAACAATAAAGATCTGGGCCGGGAGAGTACCGGTGAACCAACAACAACAAAGATCTGGGCCGGGAGAGTACGGGGAACCAACAACAACGAAGATTCTGGGCTGGGAGAGTACCGGTGAACCAACAACAATAAAGGTCTGTGCAGGGAGAGTACCGGTGAACCAAGAACAATAAAGGTCTGGGCTGGGAGAGTACCGGTGAACCAACAACAATAAAGATCTGGGCCGGGAGAGTACCGGTGAACCAACAACAATAAAGATCTGGGCCGGGAGAGTACCGGTGAACCAACAACAATAAAGATCTGGGCCGGGAGAGTACCGGTGAACCAACAACAACGAAGATCTGGGCTGGGAGAGTACCGGTGAACCAACAACAATAAAGGTCTGGGCCGGGAGAGTACCGGTGAACCAAGAACAATAAAGGTCTGGGCTGGGAGAGTACCGGTGAACCAAGAACAATAAAGATCTGGGCCGGGAGAGTACCGCTGAACCAACAACAATAAAGATCTGGGCCGGGAGAGTACCCGTGAACCAACAACAATAAAGATCTGGGCCGGGAGAGTACCGGTGAACCAAGAACAATAACAAATAGTGTTAACGTGACCCCCCGTCCCTCTTTTTCAAAGAACGACAAGCTAGTAAACACACAAACACAAGTGTACACAATTAATATTATATAGTATATATTAGTGTATATTAATAAGGAATTGATTGTGAAAAATATTTTATAAACTTCAAAAGAGTAGCGTAGCCTAGTGTGCGCACGCACACCCATACACCCACACACACCCACACACCTACACACACCCACACACACCCACACACACCCACACACACCCACACACACCCACACACACCCACACACCCACACACACCCACACACACCCACACACCCACCACACCCCACACATCCACACACACCCACACACCCACACACACCCCCACAACCCCACACCCCACACACACCCACACACACCCCCAAACATCCACCCACACACACACACACCACACACACACACACCAAACACACACACAACACACACACACACAAACACACACACACCCCACACACACACAACACACACACACACACAACACACACACAAAACACACACACACACAACAAAACACACACAACACACACACACAACACCCACACAAAACAACAACACACACAAACAAAACACCACAACACACACACAACACAAAACACACACACACACACACACACACACACACACATTGCCCGACCACACATACACTCCCCCCCTCCCCACCGACACTCCTCCTTTACCTGATCCCCCCCCCCCTCCCCCCCCCCTCCCCAC
>NC_069423.1:3139883-3155169 GCF_026875155.1 Cherax quadricarinatus | reverse complement strand
ATTTATCTCATTAAACTGCATCGGGCCACTTTTCTGACCAAGAATAGAGTTTGTTTAAATCCTCCTGAAGTTCCCTAACATCTAAGTTTGAATCAACTATCCTACCTATATTTGTGTCATCGGCGAATTTGCTCATATCACTAGTAACATCTTCATCAAGATCATTGATATATATTATAAACAACAACGGGCCCAAGACTGATCCCTGTGGAACGCCACTTGTTACAGATCCCCACTTGGATTTAACCCCATTTATGGACACTCTCTGCTTCCTATCTGTGAGCCATGACTCGATCCACGAGAGCACTTTTCCCCCAATGCCATGACCTGCCACTTACTTTAACAGTCTTTGGTGTAGAACTCTATCAAAAGCCTTACTAAAATCTAAGTAAATAATATCAAATTCTTTATCGTGGTCAACAGCCTCAAAAGCTTTACTGAAGAAAGTTAATAAATTAGTTAGACAAGACTGGCCTCTTGTGAATCCATGCTGAGTATCATTAATCAAGCTATGCTTATCGAGATGGCTTCTTATAATCTCAGCTATAATTGACTCTAGTAATTTGCCTACAATTGAGGTCAGGCTTATTGAGCGGAAATTAGATGGTAACGACTTGACCCCTGTTTTAAAAATAGGAATTACATTAGCCATCTTCCACATATCAGACACTACACCTGTTTGAAGAGATAAATTAAAAATATTAGTTAATGGTTCACAGAGTTCCATTTTGCATTCCTTAAGAACCCTTGAAAAAACCTCATCAGGACCCGGAGACTTATTTAGCTTCAGTCAGTCTATCTGCTTCACAACCATTTCACTAATGACTGTGATGTTACATAATTTATCTTCTTCTGGCCCACTATAAAAATTAATTACTGGAATATTATTAGTGTCTTCCTGTGTGAAAACCGAGAGAAAATAATTATTTAAAATCGAGCACATTTCATTCTCTTTGTCAGTAAGATGCCCATAGTTATTTTTAAGGGGACCTATCTTATGTCTAACTTTTGTTCTATAGACCTTGAAAAAACTTTCTGGGTTAGTTTTAGAATCCCTAGCAACTTTAATTTCATAGTCCCTTTTAGCTTTTCTTATCCCCTTTTTAATGTCCCTTTAATGTCAATATACTGATTCATAAGATGACCCTCACCTCTTTTGATACGCCTATAAATTCCTTTCTTATGTCCTAATAGATATTTGAGCCTATTATTCATCCATTTTGGGTCATTTCTATTTGATCTAATTTCTTTATACGGGATAAACGTTCTTTGAGCAGCATGTATAGTGTTCAGAAAACTGTCATATTGATAGCTCTCTTCGTTACCCCAGTCAACAGATGATAAGTGTTCTCTAAGCCATCGTAATCTGCTAAGCGAAAATCTGGGACTGTTACTGAGTTAATCGCTACTATCGTACTTCCATTCAATGCTAAATGTAATTGATTTGTGGTCGCTAGCACCCAATTCCTCTGAAATTTCTAAATTATTAACAAGGGATTCATTGTTTGCCAGAACTAAGTCAAGCAGGTTATTTCCCCTTGTAGGTTCTGTCACAAACTGCTTCAAAAAACAATCCTGAACTACTTCTAAGAAGTCATATGATTCTAAATTCCCAGTCAAGAAATTCCAATCAATATGACTAAAGTTAAAGTCTCCTAGAATTACTACATTACCGTGACTTGTGGCCTTAACAATTTACTCCCATAGTAGTTTCCCTTGGTCCCTATCTAAGTTTGAGGGACGGTATATCGCTCCTAAAATCTGTTTTTCATGCCTCTCTGAAAATTCTATCCAAACAGACTCTGTATGTGTTACTTCAGACTTAATACCCGTTTTTATGCAACAGTTTAAGCGATCTCGGACATACAATGCCACCCCACCCCCCTTCCCGATACTTCTATCTACTTGGAACAATTTAAAACCCTGAATGTGACATTCTGCAGGCATGTCCCGACTTTTTGAATTAAACCACGTTTCAGTTAAGGCAAATACATCAATGTTACCTGCACTAGGAACTAATCTCAACTCGTCCATCTTATTCCTAGCACTACGGCTATTAGCATAATAAACATTGAAAGACTCTCCTTTCTCCTTTCTCTTTACCCTTCCTGCTCATTTCTGTTTTTCTACTAAACCTATTACTGTCCTTATCACCCAGTGTCACTGGCTTTTCAATATCTACCTCGTTCTGCTTATTACTAGTTCCCCTAGAACTCATAATATTACTACGCTGGGACTTCACTGTTTTCCTGCCAAAACCCATACCACTAACTATTCCTAGTTTAAAGTCCTAACAGCTCCCTCCACTGCAGTTGCCAGTGCTCCCACCCCAGACCTAGATAAGTGAACCCCATCCCTGGCATACATGTCATTTCTGCCATAGAAGAGGTCCCAGTTGTCAATGAATGTTACCACATTTTCCTTACAGTATTTGTCCAGCCAGCAATTGACACCAAATTGCCTGGACAACCATTCATTTCCAAACTCCTCTCCTTGGCAAAATACCACATATGACAGGGTTCCCACCCTTCGTCCTAATTATTTCTATTGCTCACCTATACCTGCTAATCAGGTCTTCACTCCTACGTCTGCCAACATCGTTGCCTCCAGCACTGAGACAGATAATAGGATTGCTCCCATTACCTCTCATGATTTCATCAAGTCGGCTAACAATATCCTCCATCCCAGCCCCAGGAAAGCAAACCCTCTGTCTCCTACTCCTGTTCTTCAAGCAGAACGCCCTATCCATATACCTAACTTGGCTATCCCCAACAACCACAATATTCTTACCTTCCTTGGTGTCGTTCGTCGTGACATTCCCAGTAGTCTACTCACATTTGTCGGGTAGCACTAAGAATGTATTAGATGTTTCCACAACAGTTTCCACGGCAGTCTCTTTCTTCTTCGTCGTTTCTACCTTTCCATTCGTCTTCTTGATCGTTAACTTCGTTCCCTGCTGTCCAGCCACTGACCAGTTTCCTTTCTTGACCTGAGGACTCAAAACAGGAGGACTACTACGAATCTTCTTGTTTTCCTTGGTCCCTCGCCGAATCTCCATCTTCGCCATCCTCAATTCTTCCTTAAGCTGTTGGTAAAGTTGCTCGATGGAGGGTATCTTGCTTCAATTCGTAGAGAGCGCGCAAACAGGTCTTCACAGAGCTAAGTACACGTCACCACTGAGCTTATTTCTTGGGTAGCATTGAAAATTGGGTTCGTCAAATGTTTTGTTAGTGGGATGAATTGTAAGGACCTGCCTAGTATGGGCCAACAGGCCTGCTGCAGTGTTCCTCCTTTCTCATTGTTCTTATGTTCTTATTAATACCCATCTTCCACTTATACACTTCGATCATGTCTCCCCTCATTCTTCGTCTAACAAGTGAATGTAATTTAAGAGTCTTCAATCTTTCTTCATACGGAAGATTTCTAATGCTATGTATTAATTTAGTCATTCTACGCTGAATGTTTTCTAACAAATTTACAGTGGACCCCCGCATAACGATATTAATCCGTTCATGAGAGCTCATTGTTATGCGAAATTATCGTTATGCGAATGAATTTTCCCCATAAGAAATAATGGAAATCAAAATAATCCGTGCAAGACACCCCAAAGTATGAAAAAAATACATTTTTACCACATGAAATATTAATTTTAATACACACAAACTGAAAAAGGCATGCACAATTACATGACACTTACCTTTATTGAAGATCTGGTGATGATTGATGGGATGGGAGGAGGAGAGAGTCTTAGTGTTTAGAAGGGGAATCCCCTTCCATTAAGACTTGAGGTGTCAAGTCCTTTTCTGGGGTTACTTCCCTTCTTCTTTTAATGCCACTAGGACCAGCTTCAGAGTCACTGGACTTCTGTCGCACAACATATCTGTCCATAGTGGCCTGTACCTCTCGTTCCTTCATGACTTCCCTAAAGTGTTTCACAACATTGTCAGTGTAATAGTCACCAGCACGGCTTGCAATAGCTGTGAGGGTGATTTTCATCCATAAAGGTTTGCACTTTCAGCCACATTGCACAGATTTCCTTAATCTTTGTAGTAGGCAACTTCTTCAATTTCTCTCTCCCCTCCTCCGAACCAGTTTCCTCAGGTCTGGCCCCTTGCTGTTGAAGTTGATCTAGCAGCTCATCAGTGGTTAGTTCTTCATTGTCCTCCTCCACCAACTCTTCCACATCATCCCCACTTAACCTCCAACCCCAAGGACTTCCCCAATGCCACAATTGATCCTCAACTGGCATAGGATTCCTAGGGTAGCCTCAAACCCTTCAAAATCCCTTTGGTCTACACATTCTGGCCACAGTTTCTTCCAAGCAGAGTTCAAGGTCCTCTTAGTCACTCCCTCCCAAGCCTTACCTATAAGGTTTACAGAATTGAGGATATTAAAGTGCTCTCTCCAAAACTCTCTTAGAGTCAGTTGAGTTTCTGAGGTCACTACAAGCACCTTTCAAACAGAGCTTTTGTGTACAGTTTTTTGAAGTTTGCAATAACTTGCTGGTCCATGGGCTGCAGGAGAGGAGCGGAATTAGGAGGCAAAAACTTCATCTTAATGAAGCTCATGTCCCCATAAAGTTGCTCTGCCACGTCTGTAGGATGACCAGGGGCATTGTCTAACACCAGGAGGCACTTAAGGTCTAATTTCTTTTCAGTTAGGTAATCTTTCACATTGGGGGCAAATGCATGGTGTAACCAGTCATAGAAAAAAGTCCCTAGTGACCCATGCCTTACTGTTTGCCCTCCACAGCACACACAAATTAGCTTGAGGATATTCTTTTGCCAGAACGCTCTGGGAGTTTCTGAGTGATACACTAATAAAGGCTTCACTTTGCAATCACCACTAGCATTGGAACACATCAACAGAGTAAGCCTATCTTTCATAGGCTTATGTCCTGGGAGTGCCTTTTCCTTCTGAGTAATGTAGGTCCTGCTTGGCATTTTCTTCCAAAACAGGCCTGTTTCATCACAATTAAACACTTGTTCAGGTTTCAGTCCTTCACTGTCTATGTACTCCTTGAATTCCTGCACATATTTTTCAGCTGCTTTGTGGTCCGAACTGGCAGCCTCACCATGCCTTATCACACTTGTATGCCACTACGCTTCTTAAATCTCTCAAACCAACCTTTGCTGGCCTTAAATTCACTCACATCATCACTAGTTGCAGGCATTTTTTAATTAAATCCTGATGTAACTTCCTAGCCTTTTCACTTATGATCACTTGAGAGATGCTATCTCCTGCTATCTGTTTTTCATTTATCCACACCAATAAGAGTCTCTCAACATCTTCCATCACTTGCGATCTCTGTTTCGAAAACACAGTTGAACCTTTGACAAGAACAGCTTCCTTGATTGCCTTTTTGTTGCCCACAATAGTAGCGATGGTTGATTGGGGTTTATTATACAACCTGGCAAGCTCAGAGACACGCACTCCACTTTCATACTTATCAATGATCTCTTTCTTCATCTCTATAGTAATTCTCACCCTTATTCCTGTAGGGTTGGCACTAGAAGCTTTCTTGGGCCATGGTCACTTATTTTGCAAATAAAATCACCAAAAACACTGTAATAATACGAAATGTTCCGATTGTATGCTTGGATGTTACTGCGGAGGCTGGCTGGTAAACAATGCCACCGGCGGAACATGTGAGGCTGGCTAAGGCCGCACATTAGACGCGTCTCGAACGAACAGCGTTGAGCGGGTTTTTAGTAGTGTGCGAGGCAAAATCTTAGCGATAAAATGTATCGGTATGCGGACTTAACGTATGTAAGGCCAACGGTATGGTGGAGGTCCATTGTATGTCCATTCTGTAATATGGAGACCAGAACTGAGCTGCATAATCTAGGTGAGGCCTTAAATTCAAATTCAAATTCAAAGTTTTATTCTCTATAAGGATTACAATGCTGACTTTACAGAAATTTGGTTATTGTGTGGTTTACATGTAGTAAAATAGTGATTACAGAGTGTACCACTAGAACGCTTAGCATGGCTAGGCATTTCGGGCAGACTTAGTTTTATTCTTAATTGTAATTCTAATGATGTATAAAGCTGCAGCATAACCTCTGGACTTCTGTTGCTTACACTTCTTGATATAAATCCCAATAATCTATTTGCCTTATTACGTACGCTTAGGCACTGCTGTCTTGGTTTAAGGCTGCTGCTCACCATAACCCCCAAGTCCTTTTCGCAATCTGTATGGCTAAGTTCTATATTATTTAACTTATAAGTGCTAGTGTTATGGACACTCCCAAGCTTTAGAACCTTGCATTTATCTACATTGAACTGCATCTGCCACTTTTCTGACCAAGAACAGAGATTGTCTAAATCCTCCTGAAGTTCCCTAACATCTAAGTTTGAATGAATTATCCTACCTATCTTTGTGTCATCGGCGAATTTCCTCATATCACTAGTAATACCCTCATTAAGGTCATTGATATATATTATAAACAACAACGGGCCTAACACTGAGCCCTGTGGAACGCCACTTGTTACAGATCCCCACTTGGATTTAACCCCATTTATGGACACTCTCTGCTTCTTGTCTGTGAGCCATGACTTGATCCATGAGAGAACTTTTCCCTGAATGCCATGAGCTGCCACTTTCTTTAACAGTCTTTGGTGCGGAACTCTATCAAAAGCCTTACTAAAATCTAAGTAAATAATATCAAATTCTTTATCATGATCAACAGCCTCCAAAAGCTTTACTGAAGAAGTTAATAAATTAGTTAGACAAGAACAGCCTCTCGTGAATCCGTGCTGAGTATCATTAATCAGATTATGCTTATCCAGATGGCTTCTTATAATCTCAGCTATAATTGACTCTAGCAATTTGCCTACAATTGAGGTCAGGCTTATTGGGCGGTAATTTGACGGTAACGACTTATCCCGATTTAAAAATAGGAATTACATTAGCCATCTTCCACATATCAGACACTATACCTGTTTGAAGGGATAAATTAAAAGTATTAGTTAATGGTTCACAGAGTTCCATTTTACATTCCTTAAGAACCCTTGAAAAAAGCTCATCAGGTCCCGGCAACTTATTTTGCTTCAGTCGATCTATTTGTTTTATAACCATTTCACTAGTGACTGTGATGTTACATAATTTATCTTCTTCAGGCCCACTATAAAAATTAATTACTGGGATATTGTTAGTGTCTTCCTGTGTAAAGACCGAGAGAAAATAATTATTTAAAATTGAGCACATTTCATTCTCTTTGTCAGTAAGATGCCCATAGTTATTTTTAACCCTTTGAAGGTCGACAGGCCCTCTCCGAGACTTGTTCTCAGGGTCGGCCAAAAAAAAAAATATATTTTTTCTTATGAAAAGATAGAGAATGTTTTCCTGATCATAATGACACCAAAAGTATGAAATTTGATGGAAAACTTACGGAATTATCCTCTCGCAAAGTTAGCGGTCTCGACGATGTTCACGCATCGGCGATTTTGCCCACTTTGAGCCCTATTTTTGGCCAATTCCTATGTACTAGTCGACAAAAATCATAACTATTTCTCTAGAACTCCATTTTTTCTATTGAATGAGTACAAGAAACCACCCATTTACTGATTTCAATTATCCAATACAGTGGTCAGAATTTAGAAATTTTGCCAATTTCACACAAATTTTTAAAGATGCCAATTTCCAAATAGGGTCCAGAATAAACAAGAAAGACATTCCTGGCACTAAAATAACATTTCCTCTGTTCGTTAGTCACATCCTCAGGCCCCTCTTATATTTCTTTGGCTTTCCACTTTCAATTTTTATTCTTACAAAAAATAGAAGATTTACTGTTATGTAGAAAGCTGCATTAGTGTAGAAATGGTATAAATAATATCAGCTCACTTGTGAAAGAATATTAGACTCACCAGTTGATGTGTATTGGACGCTTGGCATGATTTGTTTACTTTTGAACTTTGGTAAAAATCGAACATTTCTGATAATTTGAGCTAAATTTCAAGGTACTTTTCATTGTAAAACCAGTCAAAATCATCTCAATTTCTGTAATATGTCTTCCATTCTATAAAATGAGACCAAGAAAACTAGAATACAACAATAAATACCATATGAAAATACAGTGCAAAATAGCTGTTTTATTCCAAAAACACGATCGAAGTTACTTTTTTTCTCATTATGCACTGTGTGCTGCAGGATTGTTTTTATACTGCACACACTGACCACATAGATCCATTCTTTCATATGTATGCCTACCAGCTTTCTCCCACTAGATCTGAGGGCCCTAGAATTTAGGCGTACTAGTACGTCAAAAACCCTGGATTGTAAGCCGTACTAGTATGGCCAAAACCCTCAAAGGGGTTAAGGGGACCTATCTTATCTCTAACTCTTGTTCTATACACCTGGAAAAAACTTTTTGGGTTAGTTTTCGAATCCCTAGCAACTTTAATTTCATAGTCCCGTTTAGCTTTTCTTATCCCCTTTTTAACGTCCCTCTTAATGTCAATATACTGATTCATAAGATGACCTTCACCTCTTCTGATATGCCTATAAATTCCTTTCTTCTGTCCTAAAAGTTATTTGAGCCTATTATTCATCCATTTTGAGTCATTTCTATTTGATCTAATTTCTTTATACGGGATAAACGTTCTTTGAGCAGCATGTTAGTGTCAGACAAACTGTCATATTGATAGCTCTCTTCGTTACCTCAGTCAAACAGATGATAGTGTTTCTCTAAGACCATCTTAACTGACTTAGCAAAAACATCTGGAGGAAGGTTACTGAAGTTATCCCTTTCTATCATACTTCCATTTCAATGCTAATTGTAATTGTTTAATTTGTGGTCGCTAGCATCCCAGTTACTCTGAAATTTCTAAATTATTAACAGGGAATTCATTGTCTTGCAGTAACGAAAGTCAAGACAGGTTATTTCCTCGTGTAGGTTCTGTCACAACTGCTTCCAAAAAACAATCCTGTGAACTACTTCTAGAGTCGTATGATTCTAAATTCACAGTCATAGAACATTCCAATTCAATATGACTAAAGTTAATAGTCTCCTAGAATTACTTATTATGTGGGACTTGTGGCCTTACAATTTCCTCCCATAGTTTGTCTCCCTTGGTCCTATCTAACGTTTGGGGGATGGTATAGCACACCTAAAATCAATTTTTCATGCCCCTCTGAAAATTCTATCAAAACAGACTCTGTATGTGTTACTTCAGACTTAATACCCCGTTTTTTTTATGCAAAGTTAAGTGATCTTGGACATACAATGCCACCCACCCCCTTCCGATACTTCTATCTACTTTGAACATTTAAACCCTGAATGTCGGACATTCCGCAGGATGTCTGACTTTTTGAAATTAAACCACGTTCTCAGTTATGGCAAATACATCCAATGTTTCTGCACTAGCAACTAATCTCACTCGTCCATCTTATTCGACCTAGCACACTACGGCTATTAGCATCTTATACATTGAAAGGGACTCTCCTTTTCTTTTACCTTGCTCATCTCCCCCACCCACTGATTTTTTACTAAACCTATTTTACAGTGGACCCCCGCAATAGGACCTTACATCCGGCAAGCAGGGCTGCTGTTTATGCGGAAATGTTCGGTATGCGAATGAATTTTCCCATAATGGAAAATATTGGAAATTAAATTAATACGTGCAAGACACCCAAAAGATGAAAAAAAAAATTTTACCACATGAAATATACATTTTTCCTACACACAAGAGAAAGGGGGGATTTTTTTATAAAACCATGCACAATAGTAGAGTAGTACATGCACAATATATATTGTGCATGACTACTCTAATAAATGAAGAATAAATGACACTTACCTTTATTGAAGATCAGAATGACTGATGAGACACTGTGTCCTGGAGGCCTTTTCCTCCTGGGTACTGTAGGTCCTGTTTGGTATTTTCATCCAGAAACAGGCCTTATCACACTGTGGTATGTCCACTACGATTCTTAAATCTATCTCAAACCAACCTTTGCTGGGGACTCTAAAATTTCCACCAATATGAGCACTAGTTCCAGGCATTTTCCCTGTTCACCTGGGTGTTTGTCGCACCTGGTCGTGGGTTGCATCCTGGGAGACAAGATTAAGGACCCAATGGAATAGTTAGACAGTCTTCGTTGGACACTGACTTTTTTGGCTATCTGGGAGGCAAATCTCTGGGGTTAATTATTTCTTGGTATTCTCATAAGCACACCAACAACGGTGCTTCGCAGCAGCAGCAGCTGACGGTGGTACGCGCAACAAGACGATGCTACAGCAGCAGACAGACGATGCTACAGCAGGCAACTGACGATGTTACAGCAGCAGCAGACGATGCTACAGGCAGCGCTAGCAGATGACGGTGGTACCAGCTGGCAAACAGACGAAGCTACAGCAGCAACAGACGATGCTACAGCAGCAGAAGACGATGCTACAGCAGCAACGCTGACGATGTTTTACAGCAGCAGCAGACGAGGCTTACAGCAGCAGCAGCAGAAGACGATGCTCAGCAGCAGCAGCAGCTGACGGTGGTTACAGCAGACAACAGACGATGTACAGCAGTAACAGACGATGCTACAGCAGCAGCAGCCGATGATACCGCAGCAGCAGAAGCAGCTGACGATAGCTAACGCAGCAAGCTGACGATGCTAAAGCCAAGATGCAGACGATGCTACAGCAAGCAGCAGACGAGCTACAGCACCAGCAGACGGTTACTACAGCAGCAGGCTGCAGCTGACGGTCGGTTACAGCAGCAGCAGCTGACAGTGCATGCAGCAGCAGCGACGGTGGTACAGCAGAGCAGCAGCTGTACCCCAATAGTAGCCGATGGCTTGATTGGGGTTTATTATACAACTAGGCCAGTAGGAGGACCACGCTCTCCACTTTCATATCTTATCAATGATCTTTTTTCTTCATCTCCATAGTAATTCTCACCCTTATTGCTGTAGGAGTTGGCATAGAAGCTTTCTTGGGGCCATATGGTCATTATTTTCCAGGAAAAAATCACCAAAAACAATTGTATTAATACGAAATTTCGATTGTATGCTTGGTTGTTACCGCGGAGGTGGCTGGGTAAACATTGGCCACCAGAGGAACATGTTGAGGTGGCTCAGGCGCCATTGGACGCTGTCTCGGGGACGAAGGTGTTGCTGAGCGGAGTTTTTGGGGGGTTATGCCGAGGCAACATTTTTAGCGATCCAAAGCGTCCGGTATTGCGGATTGCTAGTTATGCAAGGCGTCCGGTATTGCGAAGGGGCTCCACTGTACTGTCCTTATCACCTAGTGTCACTTAGCTTTTAAATATCTACCTTGTTCTGCTTAATACTAAGTTCCCCTAGAACTCATAATATTACTACACTGGGGATTCACTGTTTTCCTGCCAAATTCCATACAATACTATTCCTTAGTTTAAAAGTTCCTAATAGCTCCCTCCACTGCAGTTGCCAGCACCCTCACCCAGACCTAGATAAACGTGAACCCAATCCCTGGATACATGTCATTTCTGCCATAGAAAGAGGTCCCAATTGTCAATGAATGTTACAGCACATTTTCTTTACAGTATTTGTCCAGCCAGCAATTGACACCAATTGCCTGGCAGCCAATTCCATTTCCAACTCCTCTTCCTTGGCAAAATACCACATATGACAGGGTTCCACCCTTCCTCTAATTATTTCTATTGCTGACCCTATACCTGCTAATCACGGCTTCACTCCTCCCCCCCCCCCCACGTCCTTGCCCACACATCGTTGCCTCCAGCACTGAGACAAATAATAAGATTGCTCCCCCATTTACCTCTCATGATGTCATCCTGGACGGCTAACAATATCCTCCAATGATAAATGCTACCCAAGCAATAAGAAATAAGAATGGAGCAACACTGAAAAAGGCCCCTACTGGCCAATACAAGGAGGTCTTATCAAAAACCACCACTACCCAAGATACTCAAGAATCACTCCCGCACCACGACACCAATCAAATCATCCCCTCCCACTAATTATATTTGTCCATCTCTCTTTAAAGCTGCCTAAGGTTCTAGCCTTGATCATAGATAAGCTTTGATATTTCTATTTACTCAAGTGCAAGTCCCACTCAAATCCAAACTCCTCTCACTCTTGTATTTCCTCGAGTCGCCAACTGAAATTTGAAATTACCCAAGGTGGGAGAATTGGACCTCCCTCACGGGCCCCAGTAGCTTGCTGCAGTGTTCTTTTCTTTGGTGTGGAGCATCAGCATCTTCATAACTCCACCTTTTGTGCATTCCCTTAGTGATGGGGGAAATTGTTGAAATGGTGTTAAAAACAAATCAGCATGTGTAAATGGTTTTGGAAAAATGACAGCTTTAAAAATGAGACATTATGCAAAATATGGGGGTCTTTTCGAAGAAATGTATCGCCCCACAGTGGCTTCATCAGTCCAAAACAAAGAGGAAGGCATAAGGGGAGGGCTTCAGGGATTTAGTCCCCCAGCCCGGAATATGTGTTCAGTCCTCACTCACAAGAGTTTTGTCATATGATAAAAAAAAAAGGTGATTATGACCATCCGCAAAATCCACATCCCACCTGAATCCAGGAGGAGTCAAGATGTGATATTCGCAATCCGCATCTGAATTGTCTGAAAACAGATATCCGCATTGCATCCGTATCCGCAAAATTAGTAAGACATCCGAATCACATCCGCATCTGCCATATCTAAATTTTAAAACAGATACATGCTAGTGTGGGTGAGATGTTATCAACAATTTTTTTTGAAAATAAGAAAAAGTTTTGGATGAGATTAACCCCTTTTACTGTGCGGTTGTATTTGTCGTATAGGAGATACCGTGTTTGACGTATCTATACCCTAAATTCTAGCGGGTTCAAACAAGCGGGAAAGTGGTAGGCCCAAGTGAGGAAGGGGGCTCCAGGCAGTGTGCACCATATAAAAAAAAAACGGGGAGCCAGTGGTGCTTTGGGGAAACCAAATTTTAGTGCCTTTTTCAGCTGTCTAGCGGAAGAAATATGTGACTTCCCTGCAAATCGGGATCTTTTTCTTCCCAATGTGTCTAACACAGTGGGAAAGGGAAGAAGACATTTTATGATTTCGAGGGTTTGAGACAAAAACAATGGAGGAGGTGGGGGGAGGAGGAGGAGGAAAAAAGGAGGGGAGGAAAAGAGGAAGGAAAGAGGGGAAAAAAAAAAAAAAGGAGAGGAAGGAAGGGGGGAAAAAAAGGAGGGGAAAAAGGGAAAGGAAGGAAAGGAGGGGGGAAGAAGGGGGGGAGAAAGGGGGAAAGGGGGAAAGAAGGGGGGAGGAGGAAGGGGGGAGGAGGAAAGAAGAAGGGGGTGGGAGGGGGGGAAAGGGAGGGAGGGAGGGGAAAGGGGGAGGAGGAGGAGGAAAGGGGGGGGGGGGAGGAAGGTGGAAGGGGAAGGGAGGAGGGGAAAAAAGAAAAGAAAAAAAAGAAAAAGAAGAAGAAGAAAGAAGAGAAGAAGAAGAAGAAGAAGAAGAAGGAAGAAGAAGAAAGAAGAAGAAAAAGAAAAAGAAGAAGAAAAAGAAGAAGAAAAAGAATAAGAAAAAAAAATAAGAAGAAAAAAATAAGAATAATAAAAATACCAATACCTAATAATAAAAATTTAATAATTGTTCCCTTGAGGCATGAAAACAGTTCACCCATGACGTGACAAGAAAAGGGGGAGATAACATTGATAAAGCTGACCTTTTGAGGCGTAAACGAGGGTGGAGGGGGGGGGGCAGCTGTCATGAAGAGAAAGGAGGAAGGAGGAGGAGGAGGAAAGGGGAGGGGAGGAGGGGAGAAGGAAGGGAAGGAGGGGAGGAGGAGAAGGGGGGAAAGGAGGGGGAAAGGAGAGGAGGAGAAGGAGGGAGGAGGGGAGGAAAGGAGGGGAGGAGGGAAGGAGGGAGGGGGAGGAGGGAGGGGGGAGGAGGAGGAGGGGGGAAGAGGGGATGACGAACAAACATTTTTTGTCTGTCATTTGTCTGTCTGCCAAAAACCCCCCTGTCAAACCGTCTGCCCTGTCCAGAAGAGCCAAACTGGCTCATATTTTTACCCATCTTCAAGCAGAGTATAGAATTTTTTCGGGTTTTTTTGGGGTACTAGGTAATTTACATATGTATGTTGTATTTTGTGTCCCTATGAGAAGGTAGACGAGGAAAAAGAGAGACAGATTGAAAGAGATAAAATGGGGAGAAAGAAAATTTTAGTAGAAGGAGGGGGAACAGCATCCCCACCCCATTGTTTTTACAGGTGGTAGGGGAGGATTGAGACAATATGTCATTTTGACAGCTGCCAATCCTGACCAAAAAAAATTATAAGCCCAAAAGCACACAAAGACAAGTTGCGGGAAGGGTGATAATAGCAGTTTTATGAAGTATTGTGACTATTATGTGTTAATTTTAGAAAACCCGAAGCAAGAAGGGGAAAGGGAGGAATGAAGGAAGGCTGGAGTTTACCCGGAGGAGTTTCGGGGTCAATGCCCCCACGGCCCGGTCCTTGAACGGGCCCCCCTGGGGGATAGCGCCGATCAACCAGGTGTTGCTGCTGGTGCACCAAACCAAGTACGAGCACGCCGGCCCATCAGGAACTGCTTTAGGTGCTTGTCCCGTGCCAGCTTGAAGATGCAGGGGTCGTTGGTAATCCCCCTTTTTGTTGTGGGAGGCAGTTGAAAGTCTGGCCCCCGAACTTATTTTATGGTCTCTTAACGTGTAGTGACACCCTGTTTTCATTGGGGGGGGTGGGGGGGACGTCTGCCAGTCTTTTGCTTTCGTGTGAGTGATTTTCGTGTCAAGTTCGGTTTCAGTCCCCCTTTGGGTTTTCCAGGTGTTTTAATTTTGTATCTCTTCCCCCCTGGTTCCAGGATACAGGTTAGAAACCTCAGGGGCTCCCCTAATTGAGGTGTTTTATCCCGTTATGCGCGCCGTGAAAAATTCTCTGTACATTTTTAGGTCGGAAATTTCACCTGCCTTGAAAGGGGTGTTAGATGCAGCAATATTCCCGCCTAGATAGAACAAATGACCCGAAGAGTGTCATCATGGGCTTGGCCTCCCTAGTTTTTAAGGTTCCATTATCCATCCTGTCATTTTTCTAGCAGTGCATTGAACAAAGTTTTGGTCCTTGAAAGGTGAGATCTCCGACATAATCCTCCGGTCTTTTACGTTTGGGTTTTTGCTCTTTTTGTGGCCAGAAATTTTTTTTGTACCCGATGAAGATTTAATTTCCTCATGTTTACCTATCGAGTAATTTAAAATTTTCATCGTTGAATTAAAAATTGTTTTCTGCAGCCACTGAAAAATTTGGTTGAGCCCCACCCCATTCTCAATAAACACTTTCACTTCCG
>NC_069423.1:3066699-3139383 GCF_026875155.1 Cherax quadricarinatus | reverse complement strand
AATTTAAAGAGAAAAATTGTGGTGTTTTGGAGATCAAATAAAAAGGGGCATGGGTACGAGGAAATTTTGTCGATGGTTCAATGAATTGTTTGGGGCCCTAGTGTGAAGAATTACCTCCTGGAAAAGAAATTGGATCTCGAGTGCCTCCTAGTAATGGAAAATGCACCTGCTCATCCTCCAATTAAAATGGCTTAATTCTGCAGGAGTTTGGGTTCATCAAAACAAAGTTCTTGCCCTCAAATACCACTCCTTTCCCTCCAGCCCATGGCCCACGGGTTTCCATTTCAAACTTTAAAACTCTACACGCAAGCAATGTTTCAAAGGTGCTTTATGTGACCTCAGACCCCCATTTGACCCAAGAGTTTTGGAAAGAACATTTCAGTATCCTCCATTGCTAAGCCTTTAGGTAAGGCTTGGGAGGGAGTGACTACCAGGACTTTGAACTTGCTTGGAGAAAATTGTGGCCAGATTGTGCCCACCAAGAGGGGTTTTGAAGGGTTTGCGGCTGACCCTGATAGCCTATGTCAGTTGTGAACTCTATTGTGGCATTGGGGGTTCCATGGGATTGGATGCGAGTTTGGAGGATGTGGAAGAGTTGGTGGAGGACCCAACAAAGAGCTAACCATGAGGAGCTGCAAGAGCTTCAGCAGGAAAAGCAACAGATTGCAGCTCAGAATCTTACTGCAGAGGAGGTGGAAGAAGGTGCCTTTCTTCAGAAATTAAGGAGATTTTTGAAATATGGAGTAGGAGGGAAAGACTTGTGGAGAAACATCACCCCTGAAAGGATTTTGGGCGGGGACAATCGGCAACTTGTACAGTGACAGTCTTGGGCCCATTTTGGGGAAGTTTTAAAGAGACGCCAGAAACAGAGCTCTCGGGGTACTTTTTTTGCGAGACAGGACTCCAGTGACTCTCAAGGTGGTCCTAGTGGCTTTAAGAAACAGAGAAGAGAATAACCCCCAGAAAAGGACTTAGTACCTGAGGAATTGATGGAAGGGATTCCCCTTCCAAACAGTAACTAATCCAATCTCTCTCCTCCTCCGTCTTCCATACACTAAGAAGAATCGCCAATAAAGGTAAGTGTTATGCTGTTAATGTTTCATTCATCATGTCCCATTGTATTGTTTATGTACTACATCTATTTTCATGTAAAAAAAATTTTTTTGTTTTAATATTCTGGGTGTCAGGAACGGATTAATTGTATTTACATTATTCTTATGGGGAAAATTGATTCGAAAATCGTTCATTTCCACAATCGTTGCACTTCCAGGAACGGATTAACGACGATAAATGAGGGACCACTGTATGTATTTGTTTTTACCAGTACTGCCCTAAAAAGTATATTTAAGTTTCATTTTTCATTCCTTCAAAATTGGTGCAATAAGTCTGACCACCTAGAAACGAGAGAATGGATGTGCGCACACAGTGTGTGCCATATGAAAAAAATCGGGACGCCTGGGTACAGCATGGTAGCCCAGTTACATTCAGCTCCCTCTTGGGTCAAACATCATGGCACATTTCATGATTCACTCACTCCTTGTCGTATTAGCACACTATTATTCGAGGAAGTGATACGGAACGTCGTTTAGTGGATTTGACAGATGTGGCTACTAATAATCAAGGAATTAGTGAAAATGTCGACAATAACCCAGATGACCCTCAGCCCATCACCTCTGGGGTGCCCAGTGTGGCCACACCAGACCCTTAGGCCAAGCACCTCTGGAGTGGCGAGTGTTACCCAAAGGCAACTACGCAAGAGGAAACTATCTTTTTTTTCCTGTGTTTTAGTGACAATGAAAGTGATGCAAGTGACAATGAGATTGATTTATGCTTAGAGGATTGTCTAGTGATAGTGATCATTATTCACCAGTGAATAATGATCACTATAAGCGTACTATTAGGCGTTGTCACCTACGTTCAGGCAGTGTGCCATTTGCAGTCGGCAGCAAGGGTCGTGGCAGGTCACGATCCAAACCCCGGCCACGGATAGTGAAAGTGATCATGAAGGTGAATATGCAGGGATGGAGGAATTAATGGTGGGGGGCACGTGCCTGGAACCACATGGGGTGGTGGGTGGACAGACAAAGAAACCGCCAGCACCTCCCCAACCATGTGCTGCCTCCACTCCGCCTCCCCCCATGCCCGAGGTCCACCCTGCACCATGTACCTTTGAAGAGTTTCGAGAAATTTTTCTACTCTCTGAGCCTGGCCATGGGCCAGGCTTGTCTGGTGCTTGCTTGATCAACCAGGCTGTTGCTGTGGAGGCCTGCTGCCCCACCCCATCCATCACAGCCTGGGTTTTATCTGGCACCTGGTGAAGATACTTTTCCAGTTTTTCTCTTGAAGGCTTCTACACTTTTTCCAGCATTGTTTCTGATATCTTCTGGTGAGATGTTGAAAAGTCTGGGACCCCAGATGTTGATAGTTTTCCCCTTATTGTCCCCACCACACCCCTGCTCCTCACTGGGTTTATTTTACACTTCCTCCCATATCTCTCACTCCAGTATGTTATGGCAGTGTGCAGATTTGGGACCAACCCCTCGAGTACCTTCCGGGTTATATTATCATGTACCTCTCTCTCCTCCGCTCCAATGAGTCATGTTCAAGACTTGCAGGCTTCCCAGTATTTTTAGGTGCTTTACTGGCTCAGTTGAGCCTAAACGATATCTGTTTTTTGTTCCAGTTTCCGATATTCTCCTGCCTTGAACGGGCCGTCACCCACTGAGCAATATTCTAAGTAAGGGAGCACTATGATTTGAAGAGTCACCATCGCATTATTTCCTTGTTTTGAAATTCTCAATACCCACCCCTCCCCTTCCCTGGCTTCATTTTTATGGTCTTTAACCCATAAACAGTCCAAACGTATATACAGGGGAAACCCTTTGGGACTTAAGAGTGTCCAACTTACGGTTTTTTTGAGATACGAGCTGTCCCTGGGTCGATTTTTTGCTCTGAGTTACAACCCAACATTTGGGTTACGAGCCAGCTCCCCCCCCCCTCTTCCCCCTCAACCCAAACCTGGACCCCTCACTTGTTTATATATGATTTCATGATTTAATTCCATGGTAATCTTCTCAGAAATAATATAATATTAGTCAAGCCAGTCAGTCAATCAAGTCATTCAGTTTAGTCATGTCACTCAATAAGTCAGTCACAGTCACCCCACCATGTTAACCCCTCTTTCTGTGTACAAAGTAACACTTCAGTTACGGCTACAGGTTCTCTTGTTTAATATCTTCATGCCACTTTCAGCAACACTGGTATGCCTACTGGGTGCCATGATTGCTTGGCAGATTACAAGATATAGTAATTAAAATATAACAAAATTGACAAACACAGCTGCCTTGTAGGAGAGGGGACTGAACACGTATGAGTTGGGAATGCTGGGGTGGTGTCGGGGAGTGGTAAGGGATGGTGGGGGGTGGTGTCGGGGAGTGGTAGGGGAGGGGCTCCCGGCTGCTCTACAACAAGGCGGCCGCTTGACCAAGAGAATTTTTTTTTCCTTCCCACAAACTGAACCATGTAAATTAATTATAAAACGTTTTTACATAAAAAAAACAAATTTTTTTTGGTCAGCAAATTTTCAAATTCTAATTAAAAAAAATTAAAAAATTTAATAACGATAGAGCTTCAGTTCCCTAAATTAATAATAATAATGCATAATACGTACGTAATAATTCAGATTGCTTCTGCTAGTTTGCACAGCTGTTAAGCAGTAAACATGTTTACATCCCTGTGGGGGCAGTTCTCTCATGCTTGTTTTCATTTTTCTTAGCCATTTGGCCAAATTTCTTTTTCTCACTATGGGTCCTAGTGATCTACTGCAGTTAGCCTCAAAAGTACTCCATTTTCTCTTACAGTAAGAACATTGGAAGATACTATGGTCAAATTGTGACAGAAATGACTGCCGCTGCTGCCTCTGCCATTGTACTATGGCCTATTTTATTCATTCTAGAGTGTATATATGTTTCTGTGCTAATTATATTGTTTAATATGTCATACTAGATTAATTGTGATAGATAAATAAGCCATACAATTGATAATAGCGTCATATTAAAGTATTTTTTCTCCTCTCTCCAGAGTGCAGGAACGAATTAATGGCTTTTCAGTTAATTTAAATGAGGAAAATTAATTTGATATACATAAGAAAGGAGGAACACTGCAGCAGGCCTGTTGGCCCATACTAGGCAGGTCCTTTACAATTCATCCCACTAACAAAACATTTGCCCAACCCAATTTTCAATGTTACCCAAGAAATAAGCTCTGGTATGAAAGTCCCACTCAAATCCAACCCTTCCCACTCATGTACTTATCCAACCTAAATTTGAAACTACCCAAAGTCCTAGCCTCAATAACCCAACTAGATAGACTGTTCCACTCATCAACTACCCTATTTCCAAACCAATACTTTTCCTATGTCCTTTCTAAATCAAAAACTTATCCAATTTAAATCCATTACTGGGGGTTTTCTCTCTTGGAGAGATATCCTCAAGACCTTGTTAATATCCCCTTTATTTAATCCCCATCTTCCACTTATACACTTCGATCAGGTCTCCCCTCATTCTTCGTCTAACAATGAATGTAACTTAAGAGTCTTCAATCTTTCTTCATAAGGAAGATTTCTAATGCTATGTATTAATTTAGTCATCCTACGCTGAATGTTTTCTAACAAATTTATATCCATTCTGTAATATGGAGACCAGAATTGAGCTGCATAATCTAGGCGAGGCCTTACTAATGATATATAAAGCTGCAGTATAACCTCTGGACTTCTGTTGCTTACACTTCTTGATATAAATCCCAGTAATTTATTTGCCTTATTACGTACGCTCGGGCATTGCTGTCTTGGTTTAAGGTTGCTGCTTACCATAACCCCCAAGTCCTTTTCGCAATCTGTATGGCTAAGTTCTACATTATTTAACTTATAAGTGCTAGGGTTATGGACACTCCCGAGCTTCAGAACCTTGCATTTATCTACATTGAACTGCATCTGCCACTTTTCTGACCAAGAATAGAGTTTGTCTAAATCCTCCTGAAGTTCCCTAACATCTACGTTTGAATAATTATCCTACCTATCTTTGTGTCATCGCGCATTTGCTCATATCACTAGTAATTCCCTCAAGATCATTGATATATATTATTAAACAACAAGGGGCCCAAGACTGATCCCTGTGGGAACGCCACTTTTTACTGAACCCCACTCGGATTTAACCCCCTTTAGGACACACACTGCTTCCTGTCTGTGAGCCATGATTCGATCCACGAGGCACCCTTCCCCCCAAAGCCCTGAGCTGCTACTTCTTCAACAGTCTTTGGTGCAGAACTCTATCAAATGCCTTACTAAAATCTAAGTAAAAGATATCAAATTCTTTATCGTGGTCAACAGCCTCAAAAGCTTTACTGAAGAAAGTTAATAAATTAGTTTGACAAGACCGGCCTCTTATGAACCATGCTGAGTATCATTAATCAAGCTATGCTTATCGAGATGGCTTCTTATAATCTGAGCTATAATTGACTAGTAATTTGCCTGCAATTGAGGTCAGGCTTATTGGGCGGTAATTTGACGTAACGACTTGTCCCGTTTTAAAAATAGGAATTACAATTTGCCATCTTCCACATATCAGACACTAAAAGTGTTTGAAGAGATAAATTAAAAATATTAGTTAATGGTTCACAGATTTCCTTTTTGCATTCCTTAAGAACCCTTGAAAAAACCTCATCGGGACCGGGATTTTATTTTCTTCAGTTGGTCTATCGCTTCACAACCATTTCACTGTGACTTTTGATTACATAATTTATCTTCTTCGGCCCACTAAAAAAATTAATTAGGGAAATTTTATTAGTTTCTTCCTGTGAAAAAACCCGAGAGAAAATATTTTTTAAAATCGAGCACATTTCTTTCCTTTGTCAGTAAGATGCCCATAGTTTTTTTTAAAGGGGACCTTCTTATCTCTGACTTTTGTTCTATTACCGGAAAAAATTTTTTGGGTTGTTTTAGAATCCCAAAGCAATTTAATTTATGTCCCTTTTAGTTTTTTTTCCCTTTTTAATGCCCCTTTTAATATAAATATATGTTTCAAAGATGACCCTCCCCTCTTTTTGATCGCCTAAAAATTTCCCCATGCCCTAGTAGATTTTTTCGCCTATTATTCACCCTTTTTGGGGGTTTTTTTCTTTTTGATCTAATTTTTTATAAGGGAAAATTTTTTGAGACATGTTGGTTTTTTCAAAAAAAACTTCATATTGAAGCTTCTTCGTTACCCCCGTCAAAAGTAATTTTTCCCAAGCCCATCGTAATTGCTAACGAAAATCTGGGACCGTTACGATTATCCCCACTATATACTTCCATTTAATGCAAAATTTAAATTTATTTTGGTCGCTAGCACCCAGTTCCTCTGAAACTTCAAATTATTAACAAGGGTTTTCATTGTTTGCCAAACTAAGTCAAGCAGGTTATTACCCCTTGTGGTTCCCCAAAAACTGCTTCAAAAAAAAATCCTGAACTCTACAAAGAAGTCATTGATTCAAAATTTCCCAGTCAAAAAATTTAAATCAATATACTAAAGTTATCCCCTAGAATTACTACTTTACGTGCCTTTGGCCCTAACAATTTCCCCCCATAGTAGTCTCCCCGGGCCCCTTCTAAATTTGGGACGGTATATCACACCAAAAATTAATTTTTCACCCCCTCTGAAAATTCTATCCAAACAGACTGGTTACTTCAAAACTTATTTCCCCGTTTTAAACCCCCCAAACCCCCCCCCCCCCCCCCCCCCCCCCCCCAAAACAAAACAAAAAAAACCCTGATGTGTTTTGCAGGCATGTCCCGACTTTTTGAATTAACCCTTTCAGGGCCCAAGGGCAAAATCTGAATCACCACCACGCCCAAAGAAATTTTAAAAAAAAAAAAATTATTTTTTCTTACGAATTAAAAGCATATTTTTGGAAGGTAAAAAAAACAAAAAAATTAAAATTTGATCAACTTACCGAGTACATCCCAAAAAATTTTGTAGAAAATGAGTGGTGGCGGCAACATGGGCAATTTCCCAAATACGCGTATTATATTATTTTGTTGTTTTAGTTGTTTTTTTTTTTTTTTTTTTCCAATTTTTTTCTTTTCCTCTAACTTTTGGGGCCTGGAGACCAAACTGTTTTAAAATTGTTATATATACTCACTTATTGAACACAAAACCCACAAAAGTTATTATCATATTTTTTACCACTGTGTTTATTACAAAAAACGCACAAATATTTATAATACTAATGTTCTATCATATATTTACTTTTTTAAATCACTGGGACAGGGTTTTAGATGGGCTTGGGAACTCCTTGAAACAAGGCACCATGACAGAGGGCACCTTACATTCCCACACTACCCGAGGGTTTTGCGTCTTTGTTGCCGTCGTTTTGTTTTGGCACAGACAATGCACCCTGGCAATTTCTTTTGGTTGAAGGAAGCTGTATTATGAAATGATCACCTTCTTCATCTCAAACGCTTGGGTAATTGGATGAATTCGAGCCCATGTTGTATTGCAGGTGTTGTTACCTGGTACTTCATTATGAGTTGTCCTACAACAGACAAACAAAAATATCCACCTACGTTGTCTTACCAGTCTTTTATATGGTATCAAAATATAATGCATTCCAGCAATGAATGTCCATGAGATGGAAGAAAAAGTTTCATGTACCACTTGTAACTCCTTACGAACACAGTCAACAAAAACCAATCTGCATGTCACACTTTCAACCAAGCGCATGTTTTGTGTATAATCAATCACAGTCACTGGTTTTTCCGAATACTTCATTAGTCACTCGATCAACTTTGCCACTGTCTTGCATTTCATTACCGGTGAATGTTGTTCAACATGTGAACATCTCGTTTGTCATGCCAAGACCGTAAAGCCATGAATTGTCATTGGCGTAAACACCTGCCATCATTCACCACGAACACCTGCATTGAGCCCGAGGGAATATGTTTACGATTAAAGAACGCAACTGTGCCACACACAATCTGTCTTGTTCACCTCGCATGAAATCCACTGAATAATGGCTTGTGTACCAGTTATCGGTATCTAATGTATGGCCCTTACCAAGATAAGGTGCCATCATGTATTCTCACTACGTCATCCTGATATGCCAATAAACATCTTGGGTATCTTAATGTTTTACTACCCGAGTATACAACAATATCCAACACCATAGTCCACTGTCATAACAATCACAGAGTACAAACATTTAATAATATACCAAAGCGGTTCCTTTGCTCGGTATATACTGCTTGAATGACAGTCTAATACCTTTGAACAAAACAAAGACTCGTCAATTACAAGATTCTGAATGATAAAAGTATATCCTGAACTTTTTTGTCTTGAGATACAAGAAACATTTCTAATCTTGTATACCTGCACATCTGTCACGCCTGGTTTTGGTCAGAGAAGTGGCAACATACGTAACAGTACGATAACTGTTCACTGGGTATTCATTTCACTTAGGATTGGGTAACAAAATTCGCCGATCTGTGTACCTGTATCTTTTATATTATGCTTAAAGACGTAGGCATAAGCATTATTGTTGCAAAAGCAAATAACATTTCTGCAACAGTCGTCTCTTTCCCCAGTGTAGACTTGACTGTGGTGATAAGAACGTATTTGCCATGGTGTACTGAAAATACTTATTACTTCCCTGACAATAATAATTGTTCCATCAATGCCTGGTCAAAGAATAATTTCAAAGAATTCCAGTTCATTGGCCGTGGTTCCAAAGTGGACAGGAATGTAGAATTCCACTTTGCGAGTCATCAAAGTGTGAGGGCTGGGAACAAAATTTGGGATTATTGGCTGCCAATCCCAGATAAAGGTTTGGCTGTGGATACTGGACATACATAGGCTGGTTGTAGTGTGGTTGTGGTGTGGCGGGCATGGTGGGTGACGCTCCGCTTATGTCCTTGAACTGACGAGTCAAGCAGCGTGGGTTCCCGCGTGGCACAGCGATCACGCAGGCGGTGCCACTACTAACCACCATCCCCACTTAACGACCATCCACTGATGTCTGTGGCCATCCATGCCCAAGTTAAGCCACATCATCCTCACTATCCACTACCTAAAACGGGTGTAGGGCCACGGGATGTACTCCGGTATGTACTCTGGGATGTTACTTCCGTCCCCTGGGCACAGTCATAGGGTAGAACACTACCCGAGCGCAGCGGCGGCGACCATACGACGCATTCACTGGGAATAAGTTTCCTCACTATCACTACTCGAATGATCGTCGAGCGCAATAAAATCACAATCACGTCAGAATCATCGTCATTAAATGAATCCAGAAGGCCACCACGGAAACTATTAGTTTCTCCATACGTTTAGGACCACCCGACGGTGAGTCACGAGTGCCCACAACCAAGGTAGAAGGTCGAGGATCGACGGGGTTTTCTGTCACTATTAACCATATCCTGGTCATTTATTTTTGTCACTAACTTATCAAAGCCGTAGAATTCGTCTCATTTCCCACTCCATCATGTCAGGCTATCAGACAGAAGGAGGAGAGTCCCAATTTTCCAGGGAGTGAGAGCTGACTCTTGCGACGAGGCATGGTGAACAAGGGTGACTGAGGCCGGCGTTCCAAAATGCTAGCCGCGCCTAGATTTTTTGTTTTGGCGCACACACCACGGCGTCAGCACCCATTCTCTCATATGCAGCCTATGACGCTTTTCGCGCTTAAATTTGACAGGCGCTAGAATTTGGCATAGAACTAAACGGTTTGGACACTCACCGACCACCGTAGATCAACGGGACCGGACCCTGAAATGGGTAATAACCCATTTTTATGCAACAGTTCAAGCGATCTCGGACATACAATCCACCCCACCCCGCTTTCCGATACACTATCTATCTACTTTGAAACAATTTAAACCCTGAATGTGACATTCAGCAGCATGTCCCACTTTTTGAATTAAACCACGTCTCAGTAATGGCAAATACATCAATGTTACCTGCACTAGCAACTAGTCTCAACTCGTCCATCTTATTCCTAGCACTGCGACTATTTGTGTAATAAATATTTAAAGACCCTCCTCTCAGTGGTTACCTGTACTTTGAGTGGTGACCTGTACTTTGAGTGGTGACCTGTCCTTAACTCAGTGGTGACCTGTACTTAACTCTGTGAAGAAGTGTCTTGTGTGCTCCCGTGGACTGAACCAAGATGCCCTCCATCGAGCAACTTTACCAGCAACTTAAGGAAGAATTGAGGGCAGCGAAGATGGAGATATGGCGATTGACCGAGGAAAACAAGAGGATTCGTAGTAGTCCTCCTGTTTCGAGTCCTCAGGTCAAGAAGGGATCGTGGTCAGTGGCAGGAACAGCAGGGCCGAGCTAAGTTGAGATCAAGGAAGACAATGAAAGCCAGAAACGATGAAGAAGAAAGAGACTACGTGGAAACTCCTGTGGAAACCTCCAACTCCAACGCTTCTCGTGCTACCCGACAATGTGAAGTCAACTACTGGAATCGTCACGACTAACGACAACACGGACATGTAAGAAAATAGTTGTAGAATGGGGATGCCAGGATATAGATTCATGGAAAGTGGCATTCTTTTGATAGGACAGAGGTAGGAGACAAAGGGTATGCTTTCCTGGGGCGGGATTGGAGGACAATTGAAAGCCCTCTTGACAACATCAAGAACAGATAATGGGATCATCCTATATTTGCCTCATGGCAGGAGGCAACGAAGTGAGGCACGCGTAAGAAGTGAGGATTTAGTTAGAAAGTTCAGGACAGACTAAAGACATAATTAGGAAAAGGGGGGGGTGCCCTGTTGAATATGGGATTTTTCCAAGAAGAGGTGTTGGTAAATGATGGTTTTTCCAGAGCAATTGGTATTAATTGTTGGCTGGATAAACACTGTAAGGATAATGCAGTACCATTCATTGACAACTGGGACAACTTCTATGGCCGAAATGGCATGTTGCCAGGGATGGGGTTCACTTATCCAGGGCAGTGTGGGTTTTCCTGCTAACTCATTGAGGGGGTTTGTTAGGACTTTAAACTAGGATTAGTTAGAGGTATGGGTTTAGAAATGATAAATAATGAGTATGGATATATTGACTTATGCTCTGATATTTAAGAATCTTAATAGTAACTGTCATGGATTAACTCTGGGTAATGATAATTTCAGAAATTGTGTTAAAACAAAGATGAATAGGAAAAATGTGCAGAAGAAAAAACATATGATGGTATTTTATGCTAACAGTCGAAGTGCAAGAAATAAAATTAATGAACTACGTTTGGCATGTTTGGGAACTTTGATATCATTGCATTAACTGAACGTGGTATGATTTAAAGAGTCGGGATATGACTGCTGAGTGTAATATTCAGGGATTTAAGTTGTTCAATGTGGATAGATCTAATGGGAAAGGGGGGAGGAGTTGCATTGTTGTTTGAGAAAATATTAATTGTTGCATAAAAAGAGGTATAAAAATAGATGGAGCAGTAACAGAGTCTTTTTGGGTAGAGTTCGTGGAGGGGTCAAGAAAAACTAATTCTAGGTGTAATATACCGACCCCCGGCTTGGATCACGATAGAGGGAGACTTCTTTGGGACGAAATTGTTAGGGCTTCGGGAAACACAGTAAAATAGTCATAGTAGGGGACTTTAACTTTAGTCAAATTGACGGAATTCTTTGACAGGTAATCTAGAGTCCAGTGACTTTATGGGGAAGCAGTTCAGGACTGTTTTCTGAAACAGAGCGTAACTGAGCCTACCAGGGGTAATAATTTGCTAGACCTAGTCTTGTCAAAAAAGGGAAACACTCGTGAAAATCTGGAGATCACTAAAGAGCTTGGCGCAAGTAATCACAAATCCATCACTTTTAGCATTAATTGGGAATGCAAGAATAATGATAATACAGTAAAAATCCTGATTTTCGTTCTGCCGATTTATAATGGACTTAGGGAACATCTGTCTAATCTTGATTGGGGTTATCTAGCTAATGATTTTTTGATGAAATCATACTTATGAATATGAAGAAATCTGCTTTTATGATTGTTTTCTTAATAATGTACACAGTGCCCAGAGTATATACATTCCCCAGAGAGAAATTAGGTCTAATAATAACGATCCCAAATGGGTTAACAGGAGGCTAAAGCATCTATTAGGAGAAAAGGGGAATTTATAGGTGCATCAGAAGAGGAGAGGTTAACCTTACTGACAATATGTTCAGCTTAAAAGAGAAGTAAAAAAAGGCGATTAGAAAGGCAAAACCGTGACTATGAAATTAGAGTTGCTAATAAAATCAAAGACTAATCCAAAGGGGTTCTTTCAAGTGTATAGGACGAAGGTGAAGGAAAAAAGTAGGACCTCTGAAAACTGGGAATGGACAGCTGACGGATAACGAACTGGAAATGTGCTCCTTATTTAATGACTATTTTTTGTCAGTTTTTACACAGGAAGATGTAAATGAGATTCCAGTAATTAACAATTATTTAATTCCTGATGAATTTAAGTTAACTAATATTACTGTCACGAGGGACCCTGGTTATTAAACAGATAGACAAACTGAAACAAAATAAGTCCCGGGACCCGATGAGTTTTTTTCAAGGGTACTTAAGGGAAAGCAAGATGGAGCTTAGTCAGCCATTAAAGAGTGTATTCAATGCTTCCCTCCTTACCGTGTTGTGCCAGAGTTGTGGAAGATGGCTAATGTGGTTCCTATATTCAAATCAGGGGATAAGTCCACTCCTTCAAATTACCGTCCAATAAGCCTGACATCTATAGTGGGCAAGTTATTAGAATCAATTATAGCTGACATTATCAGAAGTCACCTTGAAGAGCATAACTTGATAAATGAATCTCAGCATGGATTCACGAGAGGTCGTTCCTGCATGACAAACTTGCTGACGTTCTTCAATAGAACATTTGAGGCAGTTGACAGTGATAAGGAATATGATATTGTTTATTTGGATTTTAGTAAAGCCTTCAACAGAGTACCTCACAAGAGACTCTTTAAGGAAAGTGGCAGCTCATGGTACAGGAGGTATAGTTCTAGCATGGATTGAGGCATGGCTTATCAATAGAAAGCAGAGAGTTACCATTAATGGAGTGAAATCTGAGGGGAGATATCATTGAAGTGTATAAGTGGATGACGGGCATAAACAAGGGAGATATTAATAAAGTACTGAGGGTGTCGAACCAGGTAAGAACCAGGAATAATGGATTTAAGTTGGATAAATTTAGATTTAGAAAGGACATAGGTAAGTACTGGTTTTCTAACAGAGTTGTAGATGTGTGGAACAGTCTTCCCAGTGGGGTGATAGAGGCTAGGACCTTGGGTAGCTTTAAGAAGAGATTGGACAAGTATATGAGTGGGAGGGGCTGGGTTTGATTCGTGTCATGGGGTACGGGAGTTATTTCTTGGGTAGCTTTAGGTAGATGTCGTTTTGAACATTAAAATGGTATAAAATACCGACAGGCTGTTAGGTAAGACACATATGCAACAGTTAGGTATCTTTATTTTTGAAACGTTTTTGCCTAAACCCGTAGGGTTCTTCAGTCGAGTACAGAAAAAATTGATAGAAGCAGAAGATACTTGAAGACGATGTAATCAGTCCATCACCCTTAAAGTTTTGAGGTGGTCAGTCCCTCAGTCTGGAGAAGAGCATTGTTCCATGGTATGAAACAATATGGAGATGAAGTGACAGGATGGAACCTTATATAGTGCCAGGAGGTGAGACGTAGGTCACTAGGAGAGGTAAGAACTCAGATGTTGGGAGGACAGGTCCCCCTCAAATCCCGCCCTTTCCACTAGTAGAGGTTGTCGAAGTTGATTGTAGGTCTGTACCAAGATACCCTTGTGTTGCAGTGTCAGACAGATTGAAAATTAAAATGGTATAAAATACCGACAGGTTGTTAGGTAAGACACATATGCAACAGTTAGGTATCTTTATTTCGAAACGTTTCGCCTACACAGTAGGTTCTTCAGTCGAGTACAGAAAAGTTGATAGAAGCAGAAGATACTTGAAGACGATGTAATCAGTCCATCACCCTTAAAGTTTTGAGGTGGTCAGTCCCTCAGTCTGGAAAAAAAGCATTGTTCCATGGTATGAAACAATATGGAGATGAAGTGACAGGATGGAACCTTTATATAGCCAGGAGGTGAGACGTAGGTCACTAGGAGAGGTAAGACTCAGATGTTGGGGGGACAGGGCCCCCTCAAATCCGCCGTTCTCACTAGTAGAGGTTGTTGAAGTTGATTGTAGGTCTGTACCAAGATACCCTTGTGTTGCAGTGTCAGACAGATTGAACATTAAAATGGTATAAATACCGACAGGTTGTTAGGTAAGACACATATGCAACAGTTAGGTATCTTTATTTTGAAAAGATTTCCTTTAACGGGTTGTATGGGTTTACTTAAAATTTTCGTTTTTAAAAAATTTTTAGGTTCTTTTTCGAAAAAAACCCGGGTTTGGGAAACACAATCCTTTTTGGGAAAATTATAGGAGAAAAACTGGAATTTTGAGAACCGTCCTCCCCAAATTTTAGCTTCCCTCCCTAGGATTTGTCAATTGAAATTTAAGGTTTCCCATCCTTTTTATTCCAATTGAAATAAAAGGAAAATGTTTTTAGGACAGGGGAACTGCCCCTTTAAAATTTAGGAGGGTTTGACGTTTACCTTTTTTCATTTCCCCCAAAATTTTTTTGGGTCTCCTAAAAGTTGTTAGGTAAAACTTTGAAATGGGTATTTTAATTTTTCCCCAAATAGGTTACCAAAAAAAAAGGGCGGATTTTTAACCATTTTAAAATGTTCACCCCTGTCTGAACGCCAAAAAAGGGAAAATTTTTAAGACCTAAATAACTTGAACAATTAATAGTGGAAGGGGATTTGGGGGGGGACCTGCCCCTCCCAAAATCGGGTTTTTCCCTTTAGTGATACGTCTACCCCGGCATTAAAGGGTTCATTTATTATTCCAAAGGTTTATTTACCTTTTGGAACAAGGTTTTTTTCTTCCCAACGGGGGCTCCATCAAACTTAAGGGGTTTACTGAACATGTTTCAGTACCCCCCTTTTTAAATTTTTTTCGTCCGCGAAAAGCTCTGGTGGGGAAACTTTGAATAAAGATACCTAATTTTGCAAGTGCTACCAAAATGTCGGTTTTTTTAAACCATTTTAAATGTTCAATCGTCGACACTGAAAAACACAAGGGTATTTTGGGTTACAGCCCCAAAAATAAACTTGAAAAACCCACTAGTGAGAAGGGGTGGTTTTGAGAGGGACCTGCCCTCCCACATCTAGTTCTTCCTCTCCTAGTGACCTAGTCTCCCCTCCGGGCACTATATGGTTTCCATCCTGTCACTTCATCTCCATATTGTTTCATACCATGGAACAATGCTCTTCTCCAGACTGAGGGACTGACCACCTCAAAACTTTAAGGGTGATGGACTGATTACATCGTCTTCAAGTATCTTCTGCTTCTATCAACTTTTCTGTACTCGACAGAAGAAGCCTACTGTGTAGGCGAAACGTTTCGAAATAAAGATACCTAACTGTTGCATATGTGTCTTACCTAACAACCTGTCGGTATTTTATACCATTTTAATGTTCAATCTGTCTGACACTGCAACACAAGGGTATCTTGGTACAGACCTACAATCAACTTCGACAACCTCTACTAGTGAGAACGGCTGGATTTGAGAGGGACCTGTCCTCCCAACATCTGAGTTCTTACCTCTCCTAGTGACCTACGTCTCAACTCCTGGCACTATATAAGGTTCCAACCTGTCACTTCATCTCCATATTGTTTCATACCATGGAACAATGCTCTTCTCCAGACTGAGGGACTGACCACCTCAAAACTTTAAGGGTGATGGACTGATTACATCGTCTTCAAGTATCTTCTGCTTCTATCAACTTTTCTGTACTCGACTGAAGAAGCCTACTGTGTAGGCGAAACGTTTCGAAATAAAGATACCTAACTGTTGCATATGTGTCTTACCTAACAACCTGTCGGTATTTTATACCATTTTAATGTTCAATCTGTCTGACACTGCAACACAAGGGTATCTTGGTACAGACCTACAATCAACTTCGACAACCTCTACTAGTGAGAACGGCTGGATTTGAGAGGGACCTGTCCTCCCAACATCTGAGTTCTTGTAAAGTAAAAGGACACAAGTGCAACTAATGTGACATTTATTGTGGCAACGTTTCGCTCTCCAGGAGCTTTATCAAGCCATTACAAACAATACATGGACACAGAGGGTATATAAAGGCTCAGAGTGAGGTGAATACTAGTGAGGTACCATTTCGATGTTCACTAGTGGTAGTAGTAGTAGTAGTAGTAGTGGTAGTGACAAAAGTAATACAATATGGTAGAGCAATTAATTCGTACATGAGTAAAAGGATATAAAAGCTATTACTTGGGTAACATAAAAATAGGTTGGACAAATATAAACTGGAATGAGGCAGCTTGTTTCAGTGTTCACTCTCTGTGCTTTGTGTAGTGTTCACAGAGAGTGAACACTGAAACAAGCTGCCTCATTCCAGTTTATATTTGTCCAACCTATTTTTATGTTACCCAAGTAATAGCTTTTATATCCTTTTACTCATGTACGAATTAATTGCTCTACCATATTGTATTACTTTTGTCACTACCACTACTACTACTACTACTACTACCACTAGTGAACATCGAAATGGTACCTCACTAGTATTCACCTCACTCTGAGCCTTTATATACCCTCTGTGTCCATGTATTGTTTGTAATGGCTTGATAAAGCTCCTGGAGAGCGAAATGTTGCCACAATAAATGTCACATTAGTTGCACTTGTGTCCTTTTACTTTACATATTGTCGGTAATTCTACCAACTTTATTACAATCTGAGTTCTTACCTCTCCTAGTGACCTACGTCTCACCTCCTGGCACTATATAAGGTTCCATCCTGTCACTTCATCTCCATATTGTTTCATACCATGGAACAATGCTCTTCTCCAGACTGAGGGACTGACCACCTCAAAACTTTAAGGGTGATGGACTGATTACATCGTCTTCAAGTATCTTCTGCTTCTATCAACTTTTCTGTACTCAACTGAAGAAGCCTACTGTGTAGGTGAAACGTTTCGAAATAAAGATACCTAACTGTTGCATATGTGTCTTACCTAACAACCTGTCGGTATTTTATACCATTTTAATGTTCAATCTGTCTGACACTGCAACACAAGGGTATCTTGGTACAGACCTACAATCAACTTCAACAACCTCTACTAGTGAGAACGGCTGGATTTGAGAGGGACCTGTCCTCCCAACATCTGAGTTCTTACCTCTCCTAGTGACCTACGTCTCACCTCCTGGCACTATATAAGGTTCCATCCTGTCACTTCATCTCCATATTGTTTCATACCTTGGAACAATGCTTTTCTCCAGACTGAGGGACTGACCACCTCAAAACTTTAAGGGTGATGGACTGATTACATCGTCTTCAAGTATCTTCTGCTTCTATCAACTTTTCTGTACTCGACTGAAGAAGCCTACTGTGTAGGCGAAACGTTTCTAAATAAAGATACCTAACTGTTGCATATGTGTCTTACCTAACAGATGTCGTTTTGATAAGGACCTGCCTCGTATGGGCCAGTAGGCCTTCTGCAGTGTTCCTACATTCTTACGTTCTTATGTTCTCTCTCTTTACCCTTAAGAACATAAGAACATAAGAATGTAGGAACACTGCAGAAGGCCTACTGGCCCATACGAGGCAGGTCCTTATCAAAACGATCTCTACCTAAAGCTACCCAAGAAATAACTCCCGTACCCCATGACACCAATCAACCCCAGCCCCTCCCACTCATATATTTGTCCAGTCTCTTCTTAAAGCTACCCAAGGTCCTAGCCTCTATCACCCCACTAGGAAGACTGTTCCATGCATCTACAACTCTGTTAGAAAACCAGTACTTTTAATCAGCAATGGCTCAAGGAAATACTAAAGCTCGTAAATTTCAAGATTTTCAAGGTCTTTGGTATTCTGGTAATGAAGATAAATGCAGAAAAACTGAAGAGGTGCGTCCAATACTCGACAAGATTCCAAATGAGGGCAATCCTTCAAAGCGCCAATGTTTTGGCATAAATTTCACAAAGAAATTTCATGATCCAAGTGCTTCTGAAATCAATAGTTCTCAGTCAGATACGACTCGTACTTTCGAATCTGAAGTCTACAAAAAAGAATATGTTCCCGGACAATAAGAACATAAGAACATAAGAAAGGAGAAAGACTGCAGCAGGCCTGTTGGCCCATACTAGGCAGGTCCTTTACAATTCATCACACTAACAAAACATTTGCCCAACCCAGTTTTTTATGCTACCCAAGAAATAAGCTCTGATGTGCAAGTCCCACTCAAATCCAACCCCTCCCACTCATGTACTTATCCAACCTAAATTTGAAACTACCCAAAGTCCTAGCCTCAATCACCCAACTAGGTAGACTGTTCCACTCATCAACTACCCTATTTCCAAACCAATACTTTCCTATGTCCTTTCTAAATCTAAACTTATCTAATTTAAATTCATTACTGTGGGTTCTCTCTTGGAGAGATATCCTCAAGACCTTATTAATACCCACTTTATTAATACCTAGCTTCCACTTATACACTTCGATCAGGTCTCCCCTCATTCTTCGTCTAACAAGTGGTGACGTGTACTTAGCTCTGTGAAGACAGGTTTGCACGCTCTCTACGAATGGAAGCAAGATGCCCTCCATTGAGCAACTTTACCAACAGCTTAAAGAAGAATTGAGGATGGCGAAGATGGAGATTCGGCGACTGACCGAGGAAAACAAGAAGATTCATAGTAGTCCTCCTGTTTTGAGTCCTCAGGTCAAGAAAGGAAACTGGTCAGTGGCTGGACAGCAGGGAACGAAGTTAACGATCAAGAAGACGAATGGAAAGGTAGAAATGATGAAGAAGAAAGAGACTGCCATGGAAACTGTTGTAGAAACATCTAATACATTCTCAGTGCTACCCGACGAATGTGAGTCGACTACTGGGAACGTCACGACGAAGGACACCAAGGAAGGTAAGAATATTGTTGTTGTTGGGGATAGCCAAGTTAGGTATATGGATAGGGCATTCTGCTTGAAGGACAGGAGTAGGAGACAGAGGGTTTGTTTTTCCTGGGGCTGGATGGAGGATATTGTTAGCCATCTGGATGACATCATGAGAGGTAATGGGAGCAATCCTATTATCTGTCTCAGTGCTGGAGGCAACGATGTTCGCAGACATAGGAGTGAAGACCTGATTAGCAGGTACAGCAGGGCCCCGCTTTACGGTGTTTTGCTTTACGGCGTTCCGCTAATACGGACATTTCAAATTATGACCAAAACTCGCTATATGGCTCCCCCCACCTGTCTTTCTAATAAGGTCACAGCGGCCCACCGAGTTTGTTTACATTCTCCCTGAGCACATCTCCTTATTATGTCTGGAAACTTTCCAAAATTTCAAGTGTTTTAAAGTTATTGTATATTTTATATGTATTGTACTTGATAATTAAACTTGTGTACACCTGTACCTAAATAAACTTACACACTGTGCTGGCATGTAGGTACACATTAAAATCACTAAGAGTCTCTCTACTCTTGATGCAATAATAATAATAATAACAAAAATAATAATAATAATAATAATAATAATAATAATAATAATAATAGTAATAATAATAATCTCTTGGGCGCATTAATGTCGCATATTACGTTAATATAGACATTTCCCTTAATCTATCTATGATATTTTTTTTCAAAATTATATAAGAAACACATTATGTAACACACAAACATGATACATGCACCCACAGTATAAAAATTTATACAAATACATATGAGATGTTTACCAAACGGTTTGTAGAAGTGTCGGAAGAATTACATTTTCTCTAGACCGTCACCTGTTACTAGGGATAACTGTAGAAAAATATTCCTTTCGTATGCCTTCACTTTATAGCTATAATTCTGTACTAACTTGTACACAGTGTAAGAGTATTTGTTTCGTGATTTAATTATTATAATAATAATAAAAATATTATAAGGTAAAAGTTTCACAAACTCTTACAAATGTACATGAATGAACTAAAACTGGACACGTATTAATACCGTCTATTTCACCTGACCGAGTGATCGTCCACAACCTGTTCAGTTTGTTTACGCTGTCTGAGCTCGGTGTATCATTAAATGTTGTATATTACGTTAATATACACATTTTCATTAATCCATCCGTGATATTTTTTTCAAAATTATATAATAAACACGATACATAACATAAATACATAACATATGTGTAGAGAACCTAGGATAACCCAAAAAAGTCAGAGTGACTTACTTCCATTGCCTTCACTCAGAGCATCATTTCTTCTCAAAATGATGTTATATGAGAATGGGAGTGTTCTTCTTTATTTATTCTACCATATCAATGTAGAGACAACCTGTACACAATGTAACTTGTACACAAACCAGACGTGTACACTGTTTACAAAACTTACCTTCGCCTGGTTTGTTTACATAACTCTGCGCCTGTCCTCTCTCATGCACTCATTCTTTCTCTCTGGTATGGTAGCCTGGCTGACTACCATACATACCACACTTGATTTTTTACAATAAATATTACTCATCTCACCTATATTTTTAAGGTAAGTAATGAGTGAACTGTATATACATTTTATCGCTCTGGGATGCTTAAATATCATAGAATAGTATATGTGGGTGGGGTGGCCTGGTATGGTAGCCTGGCTGACTACCATACATACCACACTTGATTTCTTACAATAAACACTACTTGTCTCACCCTAGATTAAGACTATAAATATTTTAAGGTAAGTAATGAGTGCACTATGTGTGTATTGTACTTTTTTATTGTTTTTTGATGCCTGGTTCTACTGCTAACATAATATATGTTAGTGTAAACTTGTTATCTAGTGTTTGTATGCATTTGTAAGTGGAAAAAAAAGGGTGTTCCACTTTACGGCAGTTTCCGCTTTATGGCGGTAGCCTGGAACCTAACCCGCCGTATAAGTGGGGCCCTCCTGTATAGGTCAGCAATAGAAATAATTAGGAGGAAGGGTGGGAACCCTGTCATATGTGGTATTTTGCCAAGGAGAGGAGTTGGAAATGAATGGTTGTCCAGGGCAATTAGTGTCAATTGCTGGCTGGACAAATACTGTAAGGAAAATGCGGTAACATTCATTGACAACTGGGACCTCTTCTATGGCAGAAATGACATGTATGCCAGGGATGGGGTTCACTTATCTAGGTGTGGGGTGGGAGCACTGGCAACTGCAGTGGAGGGAGCTGTTAGGGCTTTAAACTAGGAATAGTTAGTGGTATGGGTTTTGGCAGGAAAACAGTAAAGTCCCTGTGTAGTAATATTATGAGTTCTAGGGGAACTAGTAATAAGCAGAACGAGGTAGATATTGAAAAGCCAGTGACATTGGGTGACAAGGACAGTAATAGGTTTAGTAGAAAAACAGAAATGAGCAGGAAGGGTAAAGAGAAAGAAGAGTCTTTCAATGTTTATTATGCTAATAGCCGTAGTGCTAGGAATAAGATAGACGAGTTGAGATTAGTTGCTAGTGCAGGTAACATTGATGTATTTGCCTTAACTGAGAAGTGGTTTATTTCAAAAAGTCGGGACATGCCTGCGGAATGTCACATTCAGGGTTTTAAATTGTTCCAACTAGATAGAAATATCGGGAAGGGGGGTGGGGTGGCATTGTATGTCCGAGATCGCTTGAACTGTTGCATAAAAACGGGAATTAAGTCTGAAGTAACACATACAGAGTCTGTTTGAATAGAATTTTCAGAGGGGCATGAAAAACTGATTTTAGGAGTGACATACCGTCCCCCAAACTTAAATAGGGACCAAGGGAAACTACTATGGGAGGAAATTGTTAAGGCCACAAGGCACGATAATGTAGTAATTCTAGGAGACTTTAACTTTAGTCATATTGATTGGAATTTCTTGACTGGGAATTTAGAATCATACGACTTCTTAGAAGTAGTTCAGGATTGTTTTTTGAAGCAGTTTGTGACAGAACCTACAAGGGGTAATAACCTGCTTGACTTAGTTCTGGCAAACAATGAATCCCTTGTTAATAATTTAGAAATTTCAGAGGAACTGGGTGCTAGCGACCACAAATCAATTACATTTAGCATTGAATGGAAGTACGATAGTAGCGATAACTCAGTAACAGTCCCAGATTTTCGCTTAGCAGATTACGATGGGCTTTGAGAACACTTATCATCTGTTGACTGGGGTAACGAAGAGAGCTATCAATATGACAGTTTTCTGAACACTATACATGCTGCTCAAAGAACGTTTATCCCATATAAAGAAATTAGATCAAATAGAAATGACCCAAAATGGATGAATAATAGGCTCAAATATCTACTAGGGCATAAGAAAGGAATTTATAGGCGTATCAAAAGAGGTGAGGGTCATCTTATGAATCAGTATATTGACATTAAGAGGGACATTAGAAAGGGGATAAGAAAAGCTAAAAGGGACTATGAAATTAAAGTTGCTAGGGATTCTAAAACTAACCCAAAGAGTTTTTTCCAGGTTTATAGAACAAAAGTTAGAGATAAGATAGGTCCCCTTAAAAATAACTATGGGCATCTTACTGACAAAGAGATTGAAATGTGCTCGATTTTAAATAATTATTTTCTCTCAGTTTTTACACAGGAAGACACCAACAATATTCCAGTAATTAATTTTTATAGTGGGCCAGAAAAAGATAAATTATGTAACATCACAGTCACTAGTGAAATGGTTGTGAAGCAGATAGACTGACTGAAGCAAAATAAGTCGCCGGGTCCTGATGAGGTTTTTTCAAGGGTTCTTAAGGAATGCAAAATGTAACTCTGTGAACCACAACTAATATTTTTAATTTATCTCTTCAAACAGGTGTAGTGTCTGATATGTGGAAGATGGCTAATGTAATTCCTATTTTTAAAACAGGGGACAAGTCGTTACCGTCAAATTACCGCCCAATAAGCCTGACCTCAATTGTAGGCAAATTACTAGAGTCAATTATAGCTGGGATTATAAGAAGCCATCTCGATAAGCATAGCTTGATTAATGATACTCAGCATGGATTCACAAGAGGCCGGTCTTGTCTAACTAATTTATTAACTTTCTTCAGTAAAGCTTTTGAGGCTGTTGACCACGATAAAGAATTTTATATTATTTACTGATCGAAGTGTATAAGTGGAAGATAGGTATTAATAAAGGGGATATTAATAAGGTCTTGAGGATATCTCTCCAAGAGAGAACCCGCAGTAATGGATTTAAATTAGATAAGTTTAGATTTAGAAAGGACATAGGAAAGTATTGGTTTGGAAATAGGGTAGTTGATGAGTGGAACAGTCTACCTACTACTTTGGGTAGTTTCAAATTTAGGTTGGATAAGTACATGAGTGGGAGGGGTTGGATTTGAGTGGGACTTTCACATCAGAGCTTATTTCTTGGGTAGCATTGAAAATTGGGTTGGGCAAATGGTTTGTTAGTGGGATGAATTGTAAAGGACCTGCCAAGTATGGGCCAAGAGGCCTCCTGCAGTGTTCCTCCTTTCTTATGTTCTTATGTTCTTAAATTAAGAGTCTTCAATCTTTCTTCATAAGGAAGATTTCTAATGCTATGCATTAATTTAGTCATCCTACGCTGAATGTTTTCTAACGAATTTATGTCCATTCTGTAATATGGAGACCAGAATTGAGCTGCATAATCCAGGTGAGGCCTTACTAAAGATGTATAAAGCTGCAGTATGATCTCTGGACTTCTGTTGCTTACACTTTTTAATGGTATAAACCTTGGTAATAAATACCGACAATTTGGTTTAGAAAGACACGTAAGCAAACACTATAACATATTTATTAGAAAACGTTTCGGTCCTGGGACCTTGATCACTTCTAACATACAGAGGTAGAAAGACATTATATATATAGGCGGAGAGTGAGATGTGACGCACGTGACCTGAGGAATGTCATAAGAACATAAGAATGGAGGAACACTGCAGAAGGCCTACTGGCCCATGCGAGGCAGGTCCTTATCAAAACAACCTCTACCTATGATGAGGACGGTAGACGTTTGAAATCATGTGACTCCTGTTTGTTGGGTTGGTGCTGCTTAAGTATCATGTATGCCAATGTTTTTGAAATTTTGTAGTTTCCAGTGTTGCGTTCTATAGTGTCGGTGACGGCGATTAGTGAGGCTTCTAGGCACCATCGGCGTCTGAGGTCTGGTTCGGTGAGAACGAGTTGTGCCTCGTTCCAGTTCATCAAATGCCCCGTGGAGTCTCTGTGGAGGACACAGGCATACCTTACATCGTCTCTGTTAGAGGCATTTCGATGCTCATTCAGGCGGATGCATGATCTCTGCCTGTCTCGCCTACATATTTCTTGGGACAGACCCCACAGGGGATAGTGTAGACGCCTGCTGTAGAAGTTAGAGGTGTGGGGCTGCGTTTCGTAGTGAGGTCTTTGATAGATGATGTGTTTATGGTGGAAACGTTGATGTTACTCATAGCAAGTGCCCGGCAAGTATTCGTGGCAACATCACCACATGGGAGTACTATGAACTGTTTTGGGGGCTGTTCCATGGGCGGTTTGTTGAGGATAGCTTGTGCCTTGAGTCTGCAATCTCGGATGAAGAAAGATGGGAACTGAAGACGTGTAAAGGCTTGTGTTATGTAAGTGCATTCTTCTTCTAGAAAACAAGGGCTGGAGATGCGAAGAGCTCTCAAGAAGAAGCCAATGAGGACTCCTCTCTTAGTGCGGGTGTCTTGGTGTGAATAAAAAGTGTATAAGATCGTCCTTGTTGGTAGGTTTTCTATACACTTTGAAGAGAAGTTTGTCACTGTCGGGAGATCTGCACAGTAGAACGTCGAGGAAAGGAAGTTTGCCATCATTTTCGAGTTCAAGTGTAAACTTTATTGATGGTTCAACTGCATTGATCTAGCCGGCCACCTTGCCAAATACCTTTCAGCGCTTCTGGGCACCATCAGTCAAGCCCACCTCAAACACTCAGGTGACCTTCTCTCCCGAATTTCCAACCTGAATATCAAAAACAAAAGCATGGCTTCCTTCGATGTCACAGCCCTCTTTACCAACATTCCTACTGACGCTGCAATCAACATTCTGAGACAGAGGCTCACTGAAAACCACGACCTCCCTTTACCTCTTCTAGATTTCATCAATCTAGTGGAATTTTGTGTTAATTTCAACTTCTTCAAGTATCAGGACAACTGTTACAAACAATGCTTTGGGATGGCAATGGGCAGAACTGCTCAGTGCTGTGCTTGCCAACCTCTTCATGGAAAACCTGGAGACAGAGAAATTCAGCACCCTCATTCCCAACACCGTTACCTGGCTAAGATACGTTGATGATATATTGGTTTTCTATCTGAGACATCTCAATATCCAGGCCCTTCTCAACAAGATCAATGCAGTTGAACCATCAATAAAGTTTACACTTGAACTCGAAAATGATGGCAAACTTCCTTTCCTCGACATTCTTCTGTGCAGATCTCCCGACAGTGACAAACTTCTCTTCAAAGTGTATAGAAAACCTACCAACAAGGACGATCTTATACACTTTTATTCACACCAAGACACCCGCACTAAGAGAGGAGTCCTCATTGGCTTTTTCTTGAGAGCTCTTCGCATCTCCAGCCCTTGTTTTCTAGAAGAAGAATGCACTTACATAACACAAGCCTTTACACGTCTTCAGTTCCCATCTTTCTTCATCCGAGATTGCAGACTCAAGGCACAAGCTATCCTCAACAAACCACCCATGGAACAGCCCCCAAAACAGTTCATAGTACTCCCATGTGGTGATGTTGCCACGAATACTCGCCGGGCACTTGCTATGAGTAACATCAACGTTTCCACCATAAACACATCATCTATCAAAGACCTCACTACGAAACGCAGCCCCACACCTCTAACTTTTACAGCAGGCGTCTACACTATCCCCTGTGGGGTCTGTCCCAAGAAATATGTAGGCGAGACAGGCAGAGATCTTGCAGTCCGCCTGAATGAGCATCGAAATGCCTCTAACAGAGACGATGTAAAAGGGACACCTGTGTCCTCCACAGAGACTCCACGGGGCATTTGATGAACTGGAACGAAGCACAACTCGTTCTCACCGAACCAGACCTCAGATGCCGATGGTGCCTAGAAGCCTCACTAATCGCCGTCACCGACACTATAGAACGCAACACTGGAAACTACAAAATTTCAAAAACATTGGCATACATGATACTTAAGCAGCACCAACCCAACAACACAGGAGTCACATGATTTCATCGTCTACCCGTCCTCATCATAAGTAGAGGTTGTTTTGATAAGGACCTGCCTCGCATGGGCCAGTACGCCTTCTGCAGTGTTCCTCCATTCTTATGTTCTTATGACATTCCTCAGGTCACATGCATCACATCTCACTCTCCCCCTATATATATAATGTCTTTCTACCTCTGTATGTTAGAAGTGATCAAGGTCCCAGGACCGAAACGTTTTCTAATAAATATGTTATAGTGTTTGCTTACGTGTCTTTCTAAACACACTTCTTGATATAAATCCCAGTAATCTATTTGCCTTATTACGTACGCTTAGGTTTAAGGATGCTGCTCACCATAACCCCCAAGTCCTTTTCGCAATCTGTGTGGCTAAGTTCTACATCATTTAACTTATAAATGCTAGTGTTATGGACACTCCCGAGCTTCAGAACCTTGCATTTATCTACATTGAACTGCATCTGCCACTTTTCTGACCAAGAATAGAGTTTGTTTAAATCCTCCTGAAGTTCCCTAACATCTAAGTTTGAATCAACTATCCTACCTATATTTGTGTCATCGGCGAATTTGCTCATATCACTAGTAACATCTTCATCAAGATCATTGATATATATTATAAACAACAACGGGCCCAAGACTGATCCCTGTGGAACGCCACTTGTTACAGATCCCCACTTGGATTTAACCCCATTTATGGACACTCTCTGCTTCCTATCTGTGAGCCATGACTCGATCCATGAGAGCACTTTTCCCCCAATGCCATGACCTGCCACTTACTTTAACAGTCTTTGGTGTAGAACTCTATCAAAAGCCTTACTAAAATCTAAGTAAATAATATCAAATTCTTTATCGTGGTCAACAGCCTCAAAAGCTTTACTGAAGAAAGTTAATAAATTAGTTAGACAAGACTGGCCTCTTGTGAATCCATGCTGAGTATCATTAATCAAGCTATGCTTATCGAGATGGCTTTTTATAATCTCAGCTATAATTGACTCTAGTAATTTGCCTACAATTGAGGTCAGGCTTATTGAGCGGAAATTAGATGGTAACGACTTGACCCCTGTTTTAAAAATAGGAATTACATTAGCCATCTTCCACATATCAGACACTACACCTGTTTGAAGAGATAAATTAAAAATATTAGTTAATGGTTCACAGAGTTCCATTTTGCATTCCTTAAGAACCCTTGAAAAAACCTCATCAGGACCCGGAGACTTATTTAGCTTCAGTCAGTCTATCTGCTTCACAACCATTTCACTAATGACTGTGATGTTACATAATTTATCTTTTTTTCTGGCCCACTATAAAAATTAATTACTGGAATATTATTAGTGTCTTCCTGTGTGAAAACCGAGAGAAAATAATTATTTAAAATCGAGCACATTTCATTCTCTTTGTCAGTAAGATGCCCATAGTTATTTTTAAGGGGACCTATCTTATGTCTAACTTTTGTTCTATAGACCTTGAAAAAACTTTCTGGGTTAGTTTTAGAATCCCTAGCAACTTTAATTTCATAGTCCCTTTTAGCTTTTCTTATCCCCTTTTTAATGTCCCTCTTAATGTCAATATACTGATTCATAAGATGACCCTCACCTCTTTTGATACGCCTATAAATTCCTTTCTTATGTCCTAATAGATATTTGAGCCTATTATTCATCCATTTTGGGTCATTTCTATTTGATCTAATTTCTTTATACGGGATAAACGTTCTTTGAGCAGCATGTATAGTGTTCAGAAAACTGTCATATTGATAGCTCTCTTCGTTACCCCAGTCAACAGATGATAAGTGTTCTCTAAGCCCATCGTAATCTGCTAAGCGAAAATCTGGGACTGTTACTGAGTTATCGCTACTATCGTACTTCCATTCAATGCTAAATGTAATTGATTTGTGGTCGCTAGCACCCAATTCCTCTGAAATTTCTAAATTATTAACAAGGGATTCATTGTTTGCCAGAACTAAGTCAAGCAGGTTATTTCCCCTTGTAGGTTCTGTCACAAACTGCTTCAAAAAACAATCCTGAACTACTTCTAAGAAGTCATATGATTCTAAATTCCCAGTCAAGAAATTCCAATCAATATGACTAAAGTTAAAGTCTCCTAGAATTACTACATTACCGTGACTTGTGGCCTTAACAATTTACTCCCATAGTAGTTTCCCTTGGTCCCTATCTAAGTTTGAGGGACGGTATATCGCTCCTAAAATCTGTTTTTCATGCCTCTCTGAAAATTCTATCCAAACAGACTCTGTATGTGTTACTTCAGACTTAATACCCGTTTTTATGCAACAGTTAAGCGATCTCGGACATACAATGCCACCCCACCCCCCTTCCCGATACTTCTATCTACTTGGAACAATTTAAAACCCTGAATGTGACATTCTGCAGGCATGTCCCGACTTTTTGAATAAACCACGTTTCAGTTAAGCAAATACATCAATGTTACCTGCACTAGGAACTAATCTCAACTCGTCCATCTTATTCCTAGCACTACGGCTATTAGCATAATAAACATTGAAAGACTCTCCTTTCTCCTTTCTCTTTACCCTTCCTGCTCATTTCTGTTTTTCTACTAAACCTATTACTGTCCTTATCACCCAGTGTCACTGGCTTTTCAATATCTACCTCGTTCTGCTTATTACTAGTTCCCCTAGAACTCATAATATTACTACGCTGGGACTTCACTGTTTTCCTGCCAAAACCCATACCACTAACTATTCCTAGTTTAAAGTCCTAACAGCTCCCTCCACTGCAGTTGCCAGTGCTCCCACCCCAGACCTAGATAAGTGAACCCCATCCCTGGCATACATGTCATTTCTGCCATAGAAGAGGTCCCAGTTGTCAATGAATGTTACCACATTTTCCTTACAGTATTTGTCCAGCCAGCAATTGACACCAATTGCCCTGGACAACCATTCATTTCCAACTCCTCTCCTTGGCAAAATACCACATATGACAGGGTTCCCACCCTTCGTCCTAATTATTTCTATTGCTCACCTATACCTGCTAATCAGGTCTTCACTCCTACGTCTGCCAACATCGTTGCCTCCAGCACTGAGACAGATAATAGGATTGCTCCCATTACCTCTCATGATTTCATCAAGTCGGCTAACAATATCCTCCATCCCAGCCCCAGGAAAGCAAACCCTCTGTCTCCTACTCCTGTTCTTCAAGCAGAACGCCCTATCCATATACAACTTGGCTATCCCCAACAACCACAATATTCTTACCTTCCTTGGTGTCGTTCGTCGTGACATTCCCAGTAGTCTACTCACATTTGTCGGGTAGCACTAAGAATGTATTAGATGTTTCCACAACAGTTTCCACGGCAGTCTCTTTCTTCTTCGTCGTTTCTACCTTTCCATTCGTCTTCTTGATCGTTAACTTCGTTCCCTGCTGTCCAGCCACTGACCAGTTTCCTTTCTTGACCTGAGGACTCAAAACAGGAGGACTACTACGAATCTTCTTGTTTTCCTCGGTCCCTCGCCGAATCTCCATCTTCGCCATCCTCAATTCTTCCTTAAGCTGTTGGTAAAGTTGCTCGATGGAGGGTATCTTGCTTCAATTCGTAGAGAGCGCGCAAACAGGTCTTCACAGAGCTAAGTACACGTCACCACTGAGCTTATTTCTTGGGTAGCATTGAAAATTGGGTTCGTCAAATGTTTTGTTAGTGGGATGAATTGTAAAGGACCTGCCTAGTATGGGCCAACAGGCCTGCTGCAGTGTTCCTCCTTTCTCATGTTCTTATGTTCTTATTAATACCCATCTTCCACTTATACACTTCGATCATGTCTCCCCTCATTCTTCGTCTAACAAGTGAATGTAATTTAAGAGTCTTCAATCTTTCTTCATACGGAAGATTTCTAATGCTATGTATTAATTTAGTCATTCTACGCTGAATGTTTTCTAACAAATTTACAGTGGACCCCCGCATAACGATATTAATCCGTTCATGAGAGCTCATTGTTATGCGAAATTATCGTTATGCGAATGAATTTTCCCCATAAGAAATAATGGAAATCAAAATAATCCGTGCAAGACACCCAAAGTATGAAAAAAAATACATTTTTACCACATGAAATATTAATTTTAATACACACAAACTGAAAAAGGCATGCACAATTACATGACACTTACCTTTATTGAAGATCTGGTGATGATTGATGGGATGGAAGGAGGAGAGAGTCTTAGTGTTTAGAAGGGGAATCCCCTTCCATTAAGACTTGAGGTGTCAAGTCCTTTTCTGGGGTTACTTCCCTTCTTCTTTTAAAGCCACTAGGACCAGCTTCAGGGGCATGGACTTCTGTCGCACAACTATCGTCCCTAGTGGCCTGTACCTCTCGTTCCCTTTATGCTTCCTAAAAATGTTTCAAACATTGTCAGTTTTAATATCACCCGCACGGCTTTCAATAGTGTGAGGGTGATTTTTACCATAAAAAGGGTTTTCACTTTCGCCAATTTAAGTTTCCTTAATCTTTTAGTAGGGGAATTCTTCAATTTCTCTTCCCCCCCTCCGAACCCGTTTTTCCCCAGGTTGGCCCCTTGCTGTTGAAGTTGATCTAGCAGCTCATCAGTGGTTAGTTCTTCATTGTCCTCCTCCACCAACTCTTCCACATCATCCCCACTAACCTCCAACCCCAAGGACTTCCCCAATGCCACAATTGATTCCTCAACTGGCATAGGATTCCTAGGGTTAGCCTCAAACCCTTCAAAATCCCTTTGGTCTACACATTCTGGCCACAGTTTCTTCCAAGCAGAGTTCAAGGTCCTCTTAGTCACTCCCTCCCAAGCCTTACCTATAAGGTTTACAGAATTGAGGATATTAAAGTGCTCTCTCCAAAACTCTCTTAGAGTCAGTTGAGTTTCTGAGGTCACTACAAAGCACCTTTCAAACAGAGCTTTTGTGTACAGTTTTTTGAAGTTTGCAATAACTTGCTGGTCCATGGGCTGCAGGAGAGGAGCGGAATTAGGAGGCAAAAACTTCATCTTAATGAAGCTCATGTCCCCATAAAGTTGCTCTGCCACGTCTGTAGGATGACCAGGGGCATTGTCTAACACCAGGAGGCACTTAAGGTCTAATTTCTTTTCAGTTAGGTAATCTTTCACATTGGGGGCAAATGCATGGTGTAACCAGTCATAGAAAAAGTCCCTAGTGACCCATGCCTTACTGTTTGCCCTCCACAGCACACACAAATTAGCCTTGAGGATATTCTTTTGCCAGAACGCTCTGGGAGTTTCTGAGTGATACACTAATAAAGGCTTCACTTTGCAATCACCACTAGCATTGGAACACATCAACAGAGTAAGCCTATCTTTCATAGGCTTATGTCCTGGGAGTGCCTTTTCCTTCTGAGTAATGTAGGTCCTGCTTGGCATTTTCTTCCAAAACAGGCCTGTTTCATCACAATTAAACACTTGTTCAGGTTTCAGTCCTTCACTGTCTATGTACTCCTTGAATTCCTGCACATATTTTTCAGCTGCTTTGTGGTCCGAACTGGCAGCCTCACCATGCCTTATCACACTATGTATGCCACTACGCTTCTTAAATCTCTCAAACCAACCTTTGCTGGCCTTAAATTCACTCACATCATCACTAGTTGCAGGCATTTTTTTAATTAAATCCTGATGTAACTTCCTAGCCTTTTCACTTATGATCACTTGAGAGATGCTATCTCCTGCTATCTGTTTTTCATTTATCCACACCAATAAGAGTCTCTCAACATCTTCCATCACTTGCGATCTCTGTTTCGAAAACACAGTTGAACCTTTGACAAGAACAGCTTCCTTGATTGCCTTTTTGTTGCCCACAATAGTAGCGATGGTTGATTGGGGTTTATTATACAACCTGGCAAGCTCAGAGACACGCACTCCACTTTCATACTTATCAATGATCTCTTTCTTCATCTCTATAGTAATTCTCACCCTTATTCCTGTAGGGTTGGCACTAGAAGCTTTCTTGGGGCCCATGGTCACTTATTTTGCAAATAAAATCACCAAAAACACTGTAATAATACGAAATGTTCCGATTGTATGCTTGGATGTTACTGCGGAGGCTGGCTGGTAAACAATGCCACCGGCGGAACATGTGAGGCTGGCTAAGGCCGCACATTAGACGCGTCTCGAACGAACAGCGTTGAGCGGGTTTTTTAGTAGTGTGCGAGGCAAAATCTTAGCGATAAAATGTATCGGTATGCGGACTTAACGTTATGTAAGGCCAACGGTATGTGGAGGTCCATTGTATGTCCATTCTGTAATATGGAGACCAGAACTGAGCTGCATAATCTAGGTGAGGCCTTAAATTCAAATTCAAATTCAAAGTTTATTCTCTATAAGGATTACAATGCTGACTTTACAGAAATTTGGTTATTGTGTGGTTTACATGTAGTAAAATAGTGATTACAGAGTGTACCACTAGAACGCTTAGCATGGCTAGGCATTTCGGGCAGACTTAGTTTTATTCTTAATTGTAATTCTAATGATGTATAAAGCTGCAGCATAACCTCTGGACTTCTGTTGCTTACACTTCTTGATATAAATCCCAATAATCTATTTGCCTTATTACGTACGCTTAGGCACTGCTGTCTTGGTTTAAGGCTGCTGCTCACCATAACCCCCAAGTCCTTTTCGCAATCTGTATGGCTAAGTTCTATATTATTTAACTTATAAGTGCTAGTGTTATGGACACTCCCAAGCTTTAGAACCTTGCATTTATCTACATTGAACTGCATCTGCCACTTTTCTGACCAAGAACAGAGATTGTCTAAATCCTCCTGAAGTTCCCTAACATCTAAGTTTGAATGAATTATCCTACCTATCTTTGTGTCATCGGCGAATTTCCTCATATCACTAGTAATACCCTCATTAAGGTCATTGATATATATTATAAACAACAACGGGCCTAACACTGAGCCCTGTGGAACGCCACTTGTTACAGATCCCCACTTGGATTTAACCCCATTTATGGACACTCTCTGCTTCTTGTCTGTGAGCCATGACTTGATCCATGAGAGAACTTTTCCCTGAATGCCATGAGCTGCCACTTTCTTTAACAGTCTTTGGTGCGGAACTCTATCAAAAGCCTTACTAAAATCTAAGTAAATAATATCAAATTCTTTATCATGATCAACAGCCTCAAAAGCTTTACTGAAGAAAGTTAATAAATTAGTTAGACAAGAACAGCCTCTCGTGAATCCGTGCTGAGTATCATTAATCAGATTATGCTTATCCAGATGGCTTCTTATAATCTCAGCTATAATTGACTCTAGCAATTTGCCTACAATTGAGGTCAGGCTTATTGGGCGGTAATTTGACGGTAACGACTTATCCCGATTTAAAAATAGGAATTACATTAGCCATCTTCCACATATCAGACACTATACCTGTTTGAAGGGATAAATTAAAAGTATTATTTAATGGTTCACAGAGTTCCATTTACATTCCTTAAGAACCCTTGAAAAAATCATCAGGTCCCGGCCTTATTTTGCTTCAGTCGTTTTTTTTTTTAAAAACCTTTTCACTAGTGACGTGATTTAAAACATAATTTATCTTCTTCGGGCCCACTATAAAAATTAATTCTGGTATTGTTATGTTTTCCTGTGTAAAAAACCGAGAGAAAATAATTATTTAAAATTGAAAATTTTCATTCTCTTTGTCAGTAAGATGCCCATATTATTTTTAAACCCCTTTTGAAGTCGACGGGCCCCTCCCGGACTTTTTCCAGGGGGCCAAAAAAAAAAAATATTTTTTTTTGAAAAGTAAAAGTTTTCCTGACATAATGACACCAAAAATGAAATTTGAGGGAAAAAAAATTTCCCCCCCCAAATTGGACCGCGATGTTCACGCATCGGCGTTTTCCCCCCCTTTGACCCAATTTTTGGGCCCAAATTTCCTATGTACAAATTTCGAAAAAAAATCATAACAATTTCTCTAGAACTCCATTTTTTTTATTTAAAAATGGTACAAAAAACCCCCCCCCTTTTTACTGATTTCAATTATCCAATACGGGGGTTTCCAGAATTTAAAGAATTTTCCCCCAATTTTCCCACAAAAAAATTTTTTAAAAAACCCAATTTTTCCAAAAAGGGTCCAAAATAAACGAAAGCCCTTTCCTGGCACAAAAAAATAACTTTTCCTCTGTTGGGTTAGTCAATCCCGGGCCCCTCTTATATTTTTTTTGGTTTTCCACTTTCAATTTTTTTTTCCCTTACAAAAAAAAAAAGGTTTTTATTTTATGTAGAAAGCTGCTTTTAGTGTAGAAAGGGGTTTTAAAAAATATCAGCTACTTGTGAAAGAAAAATTAACTCCCCAAATTAAATGTGTTTTGGGAAACGTTTGGGCATGATTTGTTTACTTTTAAAATTTGGGTAAAAATCGAACATTTTGAAAATTTTTGGAGCTAAATTTAAAGGGGTACTTTTCCCTTGAAAAAAACCAAAGTAAAAAATAATCCCCAATTTCGTAATATGTTTTTCCCATTCTATAAAATGAGACCAAGAAAACTAAAATTTAAAACAATAAAAACCAAAATAAAAATTACAGTGCAAAATAGCTTTTTTTATTCCAAAAAAAGGGATCGAATTTTACTTTTTTTCTCATTATGCACGTGTGCTGCAGGATTGTTTTTATACTGACACATGAACCACATAGATCCATTCTTTCATATGTATGCCCCACCAGGGTTTCTCCCCTTTGATCTGGGGGGCCCTAGAATTTAGGGTTTCTTGTAAAGTCAAAAACCCCCGGGTTTTAAGCCGTTTCTATTTTGGCCAAAACCCTCAAAGGGGTTTTGGGGACCCATCTTAAACTTAACCCTTTTTCTATACACCTGGGAAAAAAATTTTTGGGTTTTGTTTTTTGAATCCCAGCAACCCTTTTAAATTTCCTTTGTCCCCCCTTTTGTTTTTTTATCCCCTTTTTTAAAGTTTCCCCCTTAAAGTCAAAATATGATTCATAAGATGACCTTTTAAAACCTCTTCTGATATGCCTATAAATTCCTTTCTTCTGTCCTAAAAGTTATTTGAGCCTATTATTCATCCATTTTGAGTCATTTCTATTTGATCTAATTTCTTTATACGGGATAAACGTTCTTTGAGCAGCATGTATAGTGTTCAGAAAACTGTCATATTGATAGCTCTCTTCGTTACCTCAGTCAACAGATGATAAGTGTTCTCTAAGCCCATCATAATCTGCTAAGCAAAAATCTGGGACTGTTACTGAGTTATCCCTTCTATCATACTTCCATTCAATGCTAAATGTAATTGATTTGTGGTCGCTAGCACCCAGTTCCTCTGAAATTTCTAAATTATTAACAAGGGATTCATTGTTTGCCAGAACGAAGTCAAGCAGGTTATTTCCTCTTGTAGGTTCTGTCACAAACTGCTTCAAAAAACAATCCTGAACTACTTCTAAGAAGTCGTATGATTCTAAATTCCCAGTCAAGAAATTCCAATCAATATGACTAAAGTTAAAGTCTCCTAGAATTACTACATTATCGTGACTTGTGGCCTTAACAATTTCCTCCCATAGTAGTCTCCCTTGGTCCCTATCTAAGTTTGGGGGATGGTATATCACACCTAAAATCAATTTTTCATGCCCCTCTGAAAATTCTATCCAAACAGACTCTGTATGTGTTACTTCAGACTTAATACCCGTTTTTATGCAACAGTTCAAGTGATCTTGGACATACAATGCCACCCCACCCCCCTTCCCGATACTTCTATCTACTTGGAACAATTTAAAACCCTGAATGTGACATTCCGCAGGCATGTCTTGACTTTTTGAATTAAACCACGTCTCAGTTATGGCAAATACATCAATGTTACCTGCACTAGCAACTAATCTCAACTCGTCCATCTTATTCCTAGCACTACGGCTATTAGCATCATATACATTGAAAGACTCTCCTTTCTCTTTACCCTTGCTCATCTCTGTTTTTCTACTAAACCTATTACAGTGGACCCCCGCATAGCGACCTTAATCCGTGCAAGAGGGCTGGCTGTTATGCGAAATGTTCGGTATGCGAATGAATTTTCCCCATAAGAAATAATGGAAATTAAATTAATCCGTGCAAGACACCCAAAAGTATGAAAAAAAAAATTTTACCACATGAAATATACATTTTCCTACACACAAAGAGAAGGATACATGTACAATAGTAGAGTAGTACATGCACAATATATATTGTGCATGTACTACTCTACTAAATGAAGAATAAATGACACTTACCTTTATTGAAGATGCAGCAATGACTGATGAGACACTGTGTCCTGGGAGTGCCTTTTCCTCCTGAGTACTGTAGGTCCTGTTTGGTATTTTCATCCAGAACAGGCCTTATCACACTGTGTATGTCACTACGATTCTTAAATCTCTCAAACCAACCTTTGCTGGCTCTAAATTCACCAATATGAGCACTAGTTCCAGGCATTTTCCCTGTTCACCTGGGTGTTAGTCGACTGGTGTGGGTTGCATCCTGGGAGACAAGATTAAGGACCCCAATGGAAATAAGTTAGACAGTCTTCGATGACACTGACTTTTTTGGGCTATCCTGGGTGGCAAATCCTCTGGGGTTAATTATTTCTTGGTATTCTCAATAAGCCACACCAACAACGGTGCTACAGCAGCAGCAGCAGCTGACGGTGGTACAGCAGCAACAGACGATGCTACAGCAGCAGCAGACGATGCTACAGCAGCAACTGACGATGTTACAGCAGCAGCAGACGATGCTACAGCAGCAGCAGCAGCTGACGGTGGTACAGCAGCAACAGACGATGCTACAGCAGCAACAGACGATGCTACAGCAGCAGCAGACGATGCTACAGCAGCAACTGACGATGTTACAGCAGCAGCAGACGATGCTACAGCAGCAGCAGCAGCAGACGATGCTACAGCAGCAGCAGCAGCTGACGGTGGTACAGCAGCAACAGACGATGCTACAGCAGTAACAGACGATGCTACAGCAGCAGCAGACGATGATACAGCAGCAGCAGACGATGCTACAGCAGCAGCAGACGATGCTACAGCAGCAGCAGACGATGCTACAGCAGCAGCAGACGATGCTACAGCAGCAGCAGACGGTACTACAGCAGCAGGAGCAGCTGACGGTGGTACAGCAGCAGCAGCTGACAGTGCAGCAGCAGCTGACGGTGGTACAGCAGCAGCAGCAGCTGTACCACCAATAGTAGCGATGGTTGATTGGGGTTTATTATACAACCTGGCCAGCTCGGAGACACGCACTCCACTTTCATACTTATCAATGATCTTTTTCTTCATCTCCATAGTAATTCTCACCCTTATTGCTGTAGGGTTGGCACTAGAAGCTTTCTTGGGGCCCATGGTCACTTATTTTCCAGAAAAAAATCACCAAAAACACTGTAATAATACGAAATGTTCCGATTGTATGCTTGGATGTTACCGCGGAGGCTGGCTGGTAAACAATGCCACCAGCGGAACATGTGAGCGTGGCTCAGGCCGCACATTGGACGCGTCTCGGACGAAGGGTGCTGAGCGGGTTTTTGGGCGGTATGCGAGGCAAAATTTTAGCGATCAAAGCGTCCGGTATGCGGATTGTCCGTTATGCAAGGCGTCCGGTATGCGGGGGTCCACTGTACTGTCCTTATCACCTAGTGTCACTAGCTTTTCAATATCTACCTTGTTCTGCTTAATACTAGTTCCCCTAGAACTCATAATATTACTACACTGGGACTTCACTGTTTTCCTGCCAAAATCCATACCACTAACTATTCCTAGTTTAAAGTCCTAATAGCTCCCTCCACTGCAGTTGCCAGCACCCTCACCCCAGACCTAGATAAGTGAACCCCATCCCTGGCATACATGTCATTTCTGCCATAGAAGAGGTCCCAATTGTCAATGAATGTTACCGCATTTTCTTTACAGTATTTGTCCAGCCAGCAATTGACACCAATTGCCCTGGACAGCCATTCATTTCCAACTCCTCTCCTTGGCAAAATACCACATATGACAGGGTTCCCACCCTTCCTCCTAATTATTTCTATTGCTGACCTATACCTGCTAATCAGGGCTTCACTCCTACGTCTGCCAACATCGTTGCCTCCAGCACTGAGACAAATAATAGGATTGCTCCCATTACCTCTCATGATGTCATCCAGACGGCTAACAATATCCTCCAATGAATAAATGCTACCCAAGCAATAAGAACATAAGAATGGAGCAACACTGAAAAAGGCCTACTGGCCCATACAAGGCAGGTCCTTATCAAAACCACCACTACCCAAAGCTACTCAAGAATTCACTCCCGCACCCACGACACCAATCAAACTCATCCCCTCCCACTCATATATTTGTCCAATCTCTCTTTACAGCTGCCTAAGGTTCTAGCCTTGATCATAATAAGCTTTGATAATTCTATTTACTCAAGTGCAAGTCCCACTCAAATCCAACTCCTCTCACTCTTGTATTTACCCAACTGAAATTTGAAATTACCCAAGGTGGGAGAATTGGACCTGCCTCACATGGGCCAGTAGGCTTGCTGCAGTGTTCTTTCTTTGGTGTGGAGCATCAGTCATCTCTACATAACTCCACCTTTTGTGCATTCCTTGAGTGATGGTGAAATTGTTGAAATGGTGTTAAATACAAATCAGCATGTGATAAATGGTTTGGGAACTGACAGCTTGAAGAATTGAGACACTTATGCAACATATGGGAATCTTTATCGAAGAAATGTATCGCCACACAGTGGCTTCATCAGTCCAATACAAAGCAGGAAGGCATAAGGAGAGGAGCTTCAGGTAATCAGTCCCTCAGCCTGGAATCGATGTGTTCAGTCCCTCACTCAACAAGAGTATTTGTCATATGATAAAAAAAAATGGTGATCTATGACCATCCTGCAAAATCCACATCCGCACCTGAATCCAGGAGGATGTCAAGATGTGATATTCGCAATCCGCATCTGAATTGTACTGAAAGCAGATATCCGCATTTGCATCCGTATCCGCAAAATTAGTAAGACATCCGAATACACATCCGCATCTGCCATATCTAAATTTTCACATCAGATACATGCCTAGTAGTGGGTGAGATGTTATCAACAAATTTTGTTGAAAATAAGAAAAAGTTTTGGAGTGAGATTAACCCTTTGACTGTCGCGGTCGTATATGTACGTCATAGGAGATACCGTGTTTGACGTATCTATACGCATAAATTCTAGCGGCTTCAAATCAAGCAGGAGAAAGCTGGTAGGCCCACATGTGAGAGAATGGGTCTCCATGGTCAGTGTGCACCATATAAAAAAAAATCGGGGAGCCAGTGGTGCATTGTGGGAATACCATTTCAGTCGTCCTTTTTCAGCATGTCTAGCGGTAAGAAATATGTGACTTCCCTGCAAATCTGGGACTCTTCTCTTCCCAAGTGATGCTCTAACACAGATGGAAGTGTCAATGAAGATCAATTTCATGATTTCGAGGAGTTTGAGACCAAAAGCAATGGAGGAGGTGGAGGAGGAGGAGGAGGAAAAAGAGGAGGAGGAGGAAGAGGAGGAGGAAGAAGAGGAGGAGGAAGAAGAGGAGGAGGAAGGAAGGAGGAAAAGGAAGGAAGGAGGAAGAGGAAGGAAGGAGGGAGGAGGAGGAAGGAGGGAGGAGGAGGAAGGAGGGAGGAGGAAGAAGGAGGGAGGGGGAAGGGAGGGAGGAGGAAGAAGGGGGGAGGAGGGGGGAGGGAGGAGGGGGAAGGAGGGAGGGAGGACGAAGGAGGGAGGAGGAGGAGGAAAGAGGGAGGGGAGGAGGAGGAAGGTGGAAGGTGGAAGGAGGAGAGGGAAGAAGAAGAAGAAAAAGAAGAAGAAAAGAAGAAGAAGAAGAAGAAAAAGGGAAAGAAAAGAAGAAGAAGAAGAAGAAGAAGAAGAAGAAGAAAGAAGAAGAAAAAGAAGAAGAAGAAGAAAAAGAAGAAGGGGAAGAATAAGAAAAAGAAGAAAAGAAGAAGAATAAGAATAATAAAAATTTACCTAATACCAATAATAATAATATGTAATAATATGTTCCCTTGAGGCATGAAAACAGTTCACCCCATGACAGTGACAAGATAAGGGGAGATAACATCTGATAAGAGCTGACCTTTGATGAGCGTAAACGAGGGTGGAGGGAGGGGGGCAGCTGTCCATCTGTCAAGAGCCAGGAGGAGGAGGAGGAGAGAGGGAGGGGGAGGAGGAGGAGAAGGAGAAGGAGGAGGGGAGGAGAAGGAGGAGAAGGGGGAGGAGGAGAAGGAGGAGAAGGAGGAGGAGGAGGAGGAGGAGAAGGAGGAGGAGGAGAAGGAAGGAGGAGGGGGGGAGGGGAGGGGGGGAGAGGGGGAGGGGGAGAAGATGTGACGAACAAACATTTGTCTGTCTGTCTATTTGTCTGTCTGCCAAACTCCCTGTCTAATCCGTCTAGCTCTGCCCTCAGAGAGAGCCACAAGACTGTGTCATCATCACGTTTCTCACATCTTCAAGCAGAGTATAGCACTTTGTCGGGAAATTTTTTGGTTATCCTAGGTAATTTACACTATGTATAGTTGTATTTATGTGTACCTATGAGACAGAGATAGACAAGAGAGAAAGAGAGACAGATTGAAAGAGATAGAATGAGGGAGAAAGATAATTAGATAGAATGGAGGGGAAGCAGCATCCACCCCATTGTTTTGACAGGTGGTAGGGGGAGTGACTAATGAGACAATATGTCATTTTGACAGCTGCCAACTCCTGACTCAAAACAATTATAAGCCCACACACAAGCACAAAGACAAGTTTTGCTGAAGGGATAATAGCAGTTTTATAAAAGTATCTGTGACTATATAGTGTATATATATTATAAAACCGAAGCAAGAAGGGAAGGCAGGGAAAGAAGAAGGACTGGAGTTTACCTGGAGAGAGTTTCGGGGGTCAATGCCCCCACGCCCCCGGTCTGTGACCAGGCCTCCTGGTGGATCAGCGCCTGATCAACCAGGCTGTTGCTGCTGGCTGCACGCAAACCAAACGTACGAGCCACAGCCCGGCTGATCAGGAACTGACTTTAGGTGCTTGTTTCCCGTGCCAGCTTGAAGACTGCCAGGGGGCCCGTTGGTAATCCCCCTTATGTGTGCTGGGAGGCAGTGAAAAAGTCTCGGGCCCCTGACACTTATTGTATGGTCTCTTAACGTGCTAGTGACACCCCTGCTTTTCATTGGGGGGATGGTGCATCGTCTGCCAAGTCTTTTGCTTTCGTAGTGAGTGATTTTCGTGTGCAAGTTCGGTACTAGTCCCTCTAGGATTTTCCAGGTTTTATATAATCCAAGTATCTTCCCTCCTGCGTTCCAGGGAATACAGGTTTAGAAACCTCAGGCGCTCCCAGTAATTGAGGTGTTTTATCTCCGTTATGCGCGCCCCTGAAAGTTCTCTGTAAAATTTTTCTAGGGCGGCAATTTTACCTGCCTTGAAAGGTGCTGTTAGAGTGCAGCAATATTCCAGCCTAGATAGAACAAGTGACCTGAAGAAATGTCATCATGGGCTTGGCCTCCCTAGTTTTGAAGGTTCTCATTATCCATCCTGTCATTTTTCTAAACAGATGCGATTGATACAATTTATGGTCCTGAAGGTGAATCCTCCGACATTTAAACACTCCCAGGTCTTTGCGTTGGTGTTTCGCTCTATTTGTGGCCAGAATTTGTTTTGTACTCTGATGAAGATTTAATTTCCTCATGTTTACCATATCTGAGTAATTGAAATTTCTCATCGTTGAACTTCATATTGTTTTCTGCAGCCCACTGAAAGATTTGGTTGATGTCCGCCTGGAGCCTTGCAGTGTCTGCAATGGAAGACACTGTCATGCAGATTCGGGTGTCATCTGCAATGGAAGACACTGTGCTGTGGCTGAATCCTTGTCTATGTCGGATATGAGGATGAGGAACAAGATGGGAGCTAGTACTGTGCCTTGTGGAACAGAGCTTTTCACCGTAGCTGCCTCGGACTTTACTCTGTTAGACTACTCTCTGTGTTCTGTTAGTGAGGAAATTATAGATCCCTCGACTGACTTTTCCTGTTTTTCCCTTTTGCGCGCATTTTGTGCGCTATTACGCCATGGTCACACTTGTCGAAGGCTTTTGCAAAGTCTGTAATATTTCATCTGCAATTTTTTTTTGTCTTCTAGTGCATTTAGGACCTTGTCGTAGTGATCCAGTAGTTGAGACAGACAGGAGCGACCCGTTCTAAAACCCATGTTGCCCTGGGTTGTGTAACTGATGGGTTTCTAGATGGGTGGTGATCTTGCTTCTTAGGACCCTTTCAAAGATTTTTATGTATGGGATGTTAGTGCTATTGGTCTGTAGTTCTTTGCTGTTGCTTTACTGCCCCTTTGTGGAGTGGGCTTGTCTGTTGTTTTTAGTAACTGAGGGACGACCCCCGTGTCCATGCTCCCTCCCATAGGATGGAAAAGGCTCGTGATAGGGCTTCTTGCAGTTCTTGATGAACACAGAGTTCCATGAGTCTGGCCCTGGGGCAGAGTGCATGGGCATGTCATTTTATCGCCTGTTCAAGTCATTGGCGTCAGGATAACATCGGATAGGCTTGTTTTAATCAAATTTTGTGGCTCTCTCATAAAAAATTCATTTGATCTTCGACTCTCAGTCTGGTTAGCGGCTTGCAAAAAACTGAGTCATTTTGGGGGACTTGAGTAGCTCACTCATTTCCTTTGCTGTCATCTGTGTAGACCCATCTTGTTTAAGTAGGGGGCCCAATACTGGGCGTTGTTCTCGATTTTGTTTTGGCATAGGAGAAGAAATACTTTGGGTTTCTTTCGTTTTCATTTATAGCTTTTGGGTCTTCCCGCGATTCTGACTCCTAAAGGATTCTTTTAGCTTAAGTTCGATGCTTGCTATTTCTCTGACCAGTGTCTCCCTGCGCATTTCAGATATATTGACCTCTTTTAGCCCCTCTGTTATTCTTTTCCGTCGCCTGTAAAGGGAGCGCCTGTCCCCTTTCTATTTTAAAATCTACTCCTCCTTTTCTTAGAGGAATAAGCCTGTGCATACATCGAGTGCCACCGAGTTAATTTGTTCTAGGCATAATTTGGGTCTGTGTTGCTTAGTATATCTTCCCAGCTTTTATCGGTTAGGACTTGGTTTTACTTGGTCCCACTTTATGTTTTTGCTATTGAAGTTGAATTTGGTGAATGCTCCCTCGTGACTAGTCTCATTTTGTCGGTTCGGGGCTCCTCGCATACATGTCTGAACCTCAATTATGTGTGATCTGAGTATATTGTTTTTGATATGGTGACATTTCTTATCAGATCATCATTGTTAGTGAATATGAGGTCTAGTGTATTCTCCAGTCTAGTAGGCTCTATTATTTGCTGGTTTAAATTGAATTTTGTGCAGAGATTTAAAAGCTCGTGTGAGTGTGAGTTTTCATCAGAGCTGCCTCCTGGTGTTATTACTGCAACAATATTATTTGCTATATTCCTCCATTTTAGGTGCCTTAAGTTGAAATCCCCCAGGAGCAAGATGTTGGGTGCAGGAGCTGGAAGATTTTCCAGACAGTGGTCAATTTTTAACAGCTGTTCCTGGAATTGCTGGGATGTTGCATCCGGAGGCTTGTAGACTACCACAATGACTAGGTTTTGGTTCTCGACCTTTACTGCTAAAACTTCCACTACGTCATTTGAGGCATTAAGCAGTTCTGTGCAAACAAGTGACTCTGCAATGTACAGGAAGGAAAAAAGTAATGAAGGACAGATGAAGGAATGTAGGAAGATAGGTGGAATGCCCTCCAGGTAGCCTCCAGGTAGGAAAGGAATGAAGGAAATTAGGAAGGAAGGAATGATGACACACGACCATTTACCTAGGATAACTACATAACACAACTGCCTGCTAATACTTTGAAGAAAACTGCTCAGAGGAGGTATTTTGTCTTTGCACATAAAAAAAAACTTCCACAAAAATGCGCACACTGATTTTATGTGTGAGAGTGTAAAACACCATTGTGTATGACACCATGTTTTATGTTTGAGTGTAAAACACCACTGTGTATGACACCATGTTTTATGTGTGAGTGTAAAACACCACTGTGTATGACACCATGTTTTATGTGTGAGAGTGTAAAACACCATTGTGTATGACACCATGTTTTATGTTTGAGTGTAAAACACCACTGTGTATGACACCATGTTTTATGTGTGAGTGTAAAACACCACTGTGTATGACACCATGTTTTATGTGTGAGTGTAAAAACACCACTGTGTAATGACACCATGTTTTATGTGTGAGGAGTGTAAAACACCATTGTGTATGACACCATGTTTTATGTGTGAGGAGTGTAAAACACCACTGTGTATGACACCATGTTTTGTGTAAGAGTGTAAAACACCATTGTGTATGACACCATGTTTTATGTGTAAGAGTGTAAAACACCACTGTGTATGACACCATGTTTTATGTGTGAGAGTGTAAAACACCACTGTGTATGACACCATGTTTCACAGAGTTCCACAAGCTGCAGAACTTCTAGGAATATGTTCAGTGACTGTATATTGGTATATATATTATAGAACAATAGTAATAAACAATTTTTTGTATTGTTTGTTTTTGTAAACAAGTTTTGTAAACAATATATTGATAATTATGTTTGTGTGCTTATTGTGTTGTATACAACGAGTGTATATATGTACATTGCACCTCACTTTGGTCTCATAGGCCACATAAGTTATGTGAAAAAATAAAATAGTGAAAAAAACAACAAACCTTCAAATACAAGTAAACTAAAGTTTACCGGGTGAGCGGCAGTCACCGCTGTTGCCATATGCGGCTCATTTTCTGCAAACTTCATGCCTCTATATCTCGGTAAGTACTGATGGTAAAAAATTTTTTTGGGGACTAAAACAATCAGAAAAATAATCTTAACATTTTCATAAGAAAAAATAATTTTTTTTTTTCGAATATTTTGCGACACCAGGAGACTCTTCAGGATTGGGCCCTTCGACAGTCAAAGGGTTAATAAGTTGAGAAAGGCTAGGGAACGAATGGATATGATAGTTAAAAATAGGAAAGGAGAGTTATTAATTGGAGAGTTAGACATATCAGGAAGATGGAAGGAATATTCTGAGGAATTGTTAAATGTAGATGGAGATAATAAAGCTGTGATTTCATGTATTGGACAAGGAGGAAAAACATCTTGTAGGAGTGAGGAAGAGTGAGTTGTGAGTGTGGGGGAAGTGAGGCAGTGGGTAGAATGAAAGGGGGTAAGGCAGCTGGGATTGATGAGATAAAGATAAAAATGTTAAAAGCAGGTGGGGATATAGTTTTGGAGTGGTTAGTGTTTTTATTTAATAAATGTATGGAAGAGGGTAAGGTACCTAAGGACTGGCAGAGGGCATGCATAGTTCCTTTGTATAAAGGCAAAGGGGACAAAAGAGAGTGTAAAAATTATAGGGAAATAAGTCTGTTGAGCATACCTGGTAAAGTGTATGGCAGAGTTTTTATTGAAAGAATTAAGAGTAAGATGGCAGCGGCAGCGACAGCGGCAGTGGCAACAGGAACCTTGTCCTCTATTTGTACTTCTACCCAGTGATGACCTAATCAAGACCCGCATAACACTAACATATGTGGATACCCAGAATGATATAAAGCAACTGCAGAAATCGCCCAAAAGTTCACAAATTACCAACAAATAGGACTCATACTACACCTCCTACCCCGCTGCCACTGAAGTGATACTCCACTACATTCACCCATCACCCATCGCCTACTATTCACCCGAAGCCACAGCCAATGGACAAGGGTCAGAACAATAAAAGAAGATCCAGTAACCAGCTAAGGACTCCTAACATCAAAGGTGAGAGCAGTAAAACACGAGGAAAATTTTGTGGTACTGCTAGCCAGGACACAACCCTCATCGCCCCCGGCACCACCACAACACACGACCAGACAACAACAAACATGGCCGCCGCTACAGTCCAGATAACTCCTTTCCCAGTAATTTGATGTCAAGAAGATCACCGACCCAAAAAATAGCTAAACTCCTTATGATTCAGAACCAAACGTTTCACCAAACTAACTCAAGAAAATGCGGGAACTAAAGGTAGAAATGCAAGTTAAACCTCAACAAGATCACTGCTCTAGAACATAAACTAGACACTCTAGAACAAAAAAGCAACCCCCACACCCGTCCCTAGACCCCATCAACACTAAAAAAACCAAGTCACCCTACTTACAAACCAACATTACAGAGGAAAGATCAAGAGTGGACCAACAACTTGCCAGTGTCATAACCAAACTTCCAAGACCATAATGACCAACAGCAGCTATCTGACGCTGTTGTAGTTAACAGAAAACATCTCCCACCCACAGTCACCCAAGAACCTGCATGGAGACCACACTACAGCTTATCAAGGACCACCTTCGCCTTAATATACGTATGATGACCTAAAGGACTGCAAACTGATGGGCTACCAAAGCAGGTAAAAAAACAGTGCTGTTAAAATTCCAACTAGCCTACAAAGAACAACCTACTAAAAGCATCTATTTTATGAAAACTGTTGTTTACGTCAATGAGTCCCTTACCAAAACAAGACAAAACCTTTTTTAATCGGCTAAGAAAATTACGCTATCCCCAAAAAATCCACCAGTGCTTTGTGAGGGATGGAAAAAAGCAATTAGGAAACAGCCCATGGGAAGAGATACTTATCCCCTACAGAACATGACCTTAAAACATTCCTAAGTAAGGCTGGACTAACAGAATCAGAGTAAAAGTGCAGATAATTACCCATATCCACCGTTAGTGTCTTAATTGCCCATAAATTTTGCCCCCTAAATTCTAATACCCCAACTACTTTTGATTGTCTTTGTTGTATTAAAACGACCATTTACCTCATAGTCTTAATTGGTGTTTAATATCAACAGAATCTATCTCCTTTTTTACAACTTACCACATCACTGTTCCATCTTATTTTATTATAAAGTAACCATAACTTGTCTTCAATAATTCTACCTCACTTTAAAAAATACTCAATTGCCCAATTTTATTCTAAATCCCTATTATTGCCCAATTTTACTTTAAACTATATTAATCAAACTTATTGTAAACTTCTTTTATTGACCATTTTTATTCCATACTTTTTTAAACTAGTATTTTCAACTACAATTACAACCATCTTACTAGCATATTATAACCAAGTCATTGCCATTTTTATTTTTATCATTTTTTTTTATTATTATTCTGCTACCTTAATTTGTGTATTTTATCCTGTCAATTTAAATCTAATTATACTCTAATTCTTGTAAACAACTTATATAAGACCTTAGTGCAATTACAATTGAGAGTCTTGTTCCTTTATTATATTATTAGATTAATCACAGTTTTACTCTAGCTCATTCTAGCTCAATACATAGCAATACCAAATTCACTATACTAGACCATAGTCCCAATTACTAGTGAGAGACTGGTGCTATTTGTAATTTGTATTTTTATATTATTAGACAAACCTAGTTGTACTATAGCTCTTTCTAGCTCAATACATAGTCAATACCAAATTCACTATATTAAACCCAAATAGTGCAATTTATAGTGAGAGACTAGTGCTATTTTTAATTTGTTTTTTTAAATATTATTAGATTAAACCTATTGTACTAATAGCTCATTTAGCTCAAAACATGACTCCACAAAAGTCATTATTAGACCTTTAGTGCAATTACAAGTGAGAGTCTTGCTCTATTTTTAATTTGTATTTTTTATTACTATTTTTACCTAGCTGTACTTTAGTTTCTTTCCCAGTACAACACATAGACACATCAACTTCATTATGTGTAGTAGTGACTATACCCTACATGACCAAAATGCTCTAGCTATATATTGTCCAAACTTCCTACCACCATACAGATATCATACTAGAACTCAACACAAAACTCAGGATATAAATAACCATAATTTAAACCTAGAAGATGATTGATCACGTTGACCCTGATCTAAACCTCCATAATCTGACACCCAATTTCAAAACCTATTGGAAAGTAACTGCCTTTATTACACGCATCACAAGCCACCACTATCCAAACAATGCTAAAAGTCTTCAGTACTTAACTACAACATCAGGTCCTTAAGCAAACACTATGATGACCCCCAAAGCACTCCTTGAATCACTAAAGACACCCTTCTCCTGCATTATTCTTACTGAGACCTGCTTTTAAAGCAGGACATAATAATATCTACCCTCTACCAGGATACACAGCAATTCACAACTGCAGCCCAAAAACAAGTTGGGGGTGGTATTGCAATCTATTACTCTAACCAATATCTTGTCTTAGCACACTTGCTTTAGTGATGAATATGGGGAATACATTTTTGCTAATTTTACTGTAAAAAACCTTAAGACGCCTATAACAATCGGTTGCCATTTACCGGATACCTCCACAAAATCCCAAATTTCAGTGAAAAATTAAAGTCACTATAACAAACAGACAAATGAATAAGCACCACCTTCTCTTAGCTGGAGACTTCAACATTTAACCTTGGCTTACTAGATGATCAGCCTGTAACTGTTTCATCAAACAATATGAACAACACAACTTCTCATACCAACAATAACTAACCAACCAGGCTCACTGAGACAAGTGCAAACCATAATAGACCACATATGGACCAATATACTAGCCCCCTTAAATCAGGGATAATCACAGATAAACACTACAGACCACTACCCTACCTTCCTCCTGACAAACATTAGTAAACCCCCACTTGAATACAAAAAAAGTCTCATTTAGACTCCATGACGAGGGCCCCAGTAAGGAAGTTCACAGCTGACATAGAGACTGTTGATTGGCCTAAAAGAATTCTCCAAAGGGCCCAAAGGTATTGATGGGCTGGACAGACATTTTTCTTAACAAATTACTTAGACTATACAAAAAAACATTGTCCTATAAAAACAAAACAGATCACAAACAAACGGCTTGGTTGCCCCTGGCTAAAACCAGCACCATTCCTGAAAAACCATTGACAAGAAACACCAATATGAAAAAGCAAAATAGACAGGGCTTAATACACAAAGATATTCTTAAACACTATTCATCAGCTCTCACCAAAGTAATAAAGAAAGGCCAAACAACTATACTACCCAGCAGATTCACAGACACTAGAGGAGATATAAAAAAGACCTGGAAAACACTCTCTCAGATTCTAGGGACCCACAAACTGAGAAAAACCAAGAATATTGTCCTAACTAAACCAAAGAAACACCAAATACATCCCACTGACACGCTTTAACAAGATAAACGAACTTCTTCCAAAACCCTAGGTCTAATCTCGCCAGTAAAATCCCACATACCATGCTGGGGACTACCTAGATGGGAATTTCCCTAATTTTCCTTCTATCTTGCACCAAAATGAGCCCAAAGGGGAAATAAATGAGATTATAAAGTCACTTAAAAATAAATCGGGGAATCTGTCTCATGTCCCCCCACTACTGGGACAAGCGAACGCGGCCCCCTGTCCTTTTGCATGCTATTCATTACTTTTTAACAAGTCACTAGAGACTAACACCTTCCGAAACTACTCAAGATGGCAAGGTTACACCAAACATAAAGGTGGTGACCCTACTGACTTAAACAACTATAGGCCAATATCTAACTACCATTGCCTATCCAAAATCTTTGAGAAACTCGTGCACAGGAGACTGTAATTTATTTATAACGGCTCAAAACATACTCAACCCCTGCCAATTTGGATTCAGGAAAATAAAAGCACTAATGATGCAATCATAAAAATGCTAAAATCTGCTTTACACAGCATTTTGGGAAAAAAAAGGAATATCCACTAGGAATTTTTATTGACCTAAGAAAAGCTTTTGACACAGTAGACCCAAAGAAAATCCTACTCCACAAACTTGATCATACGGTATAAGAGGCCATGCGCTTGCTTATTTCAAATTTACATTACTAATAGGTATCAGTACGTCACCAATAAAGACACAGCATCAGCAACACGGCCCCTTGATGCAGGAGTTTTTGCAGGGAAGTGTCCTTGGTCCCCTGCTCTTCCTCATATACATCAATGACCTTCCAAACGTATCCCAACACCTGAAACCCCATTCTCTTTGCTGAGGGTACGACTTATGTCATCTCTCACCCTAATCTTGCCACCCTCAACACCATTGTGAATGAGGAGCTGATTAAAATATCGACTTGGTGACAGCCAATAAATTACGCTTAACACTGACAAAACCCACTGGGATTTATGTTTGGTAGCAGAGCAGGAGATGCACAAATTAACATTAAGATTGACACACTCTTAAATTTCCAGAAATAATGGGGGCAAATTTCCTAGGCTTATACCTTTACAACAACCTGAATTTCAGCACCCACATCCAGCATATAACCAAAAAGTATCCAAAACGGTTGGGTTTCCTCTCCCAAAATACATACTACGTGCCGCAAAATGCCCCTTCTCACACTATAACCCCTCACTTATTTATCCTACCTCACCTATGCTATTTGTGCTTGGGGATCAACTGCAGCAACACACCTAAAGCCAATAATAACCAACAAAAAGCTGCAGTAAGAATAAACAAATAAATCCCCTCCCTGGCAAAAACCCCCCCCCACTCTTCTTAGACCTAAACTACTCCCAGTTCAGTACATCCACACTTACTACTGTGCAATCTACATCTACAGGGCCTTAAACTCTAATATCAACCTTGACCCAAAATGCTTTTCTTGATAGTTTGTGACAGAACCCACAGGCATTTAAAACCAGACACAAACATCTCTACGACATTCCCCGTGTCCGACTAAACCTTTACAAAAATTCAATGTATGTCAAAGGCCCTAAAACCTGGAATACCCCACCTGAGAACTCTAGAAACTGCAGACACATTTATCACCTTCAAAACTACCATTAGAAAACATCTTATCTCCCTGATAACCCCGTCAACTAGCTACACGAATACCACCTGGTGATTCCACTTACACTCACTGACTCATTTGACCATAAACAGAAAAATTAACCTCCAATCTTAAAATAATGAATCCTGTGATACTCCAATACTGAAACTATGTACTGTGCCAAAACAAAAGCATTCACATTGCTAAACTCACAAACTAGTATTTAGTCACTTAGCCATAATACCAACTTACCTCATAATTTGTAATATTTTACAATTAAGAATAAAACTAAGTCTGCCCGAAATGCCTAGCCATGCTAAGCGTTCTAGTGGTACACTCTGTAATCACTATTTTACTACATGTAAACCACACAATAACCAAATTTCTGTAAACTCAGCATTGTAATCCTTATAGAGAATAAACTTTGAATTTGAGAGCAGGATAACAGATGAACAAGGAAGCTTTAGGAAGGGTAGGGGGTGTGTAGACCAAGTGTTTACAGTGAAACATATAGGTGAACAGTATTTAGATAAGGCTAAAGAGGTTTTTGTGGCATTTATGGACTTGGAAAAGGCATATGATAGGGTGGATAGGGGGGCAATGTGGCAAATGTTGCAAATGTATGGAATGGGAGGTGGATCATTGAAAGCAGTGAAGAATTTTTATGAGGATAGTGAGGTTCAGGTTAGAGTATGCAGGAGAGAGGGAGATTATTTCCCAGTAAAAGTAGGCCTTAGACAGGGATGTGTGATGTCACCATGGTTGTTCAATATATTTATAGATGTAGTTGTAAGAGAAGTGAATGCTCCAATAATGCCGGATTAGCGATGGTCAACCTGTACTACAACTGTCACAAGTACTACTACTACCACCACAAGTACTACTACTACTACTACCTACAATGATTATATTATGCTTTGCACTTCAATCTGTACCTGCATATACCCTCTGTGTCCCTATATTGTTTGTAATGGCTTGACAAAGCTCCTGGAGAGCAAAATGTTGCCACAATAAAATGTCATATTAGCTGCACTTGTGTCCTTTTACCTAACATGTTTTGTGGACCTTTGAAGCTCCACCACTAAGGATTCTGGAAGTTATCCAAACCATTTCAAGATGCTGGGAATGAGTCCAATAACTATGGACATAGGGAATATGAACATGCTGATTACTCCTAGAATTTGGTCCTCATTACCATACACAAGCGTTGAAAATTTGAAAGCCAATTGGATGAGGCATTCTTGAATTATGAGTAACACAAAATTGAAAAACAGGAGGAAAGCAAAAAAAAAAAAAATTCAAGCACCTTACAAAGGTGTTCCTTCGGAGGCACCTAAAGGGGAAACTAAATTTAATGAGCATCAATTTGGTTATTAAACTTTTATTTTGCAATAAATAAATGGCTTGCACATTCAGGGTTGACAGGGTCTGCACTTGACCAAGAGATACAATGGAACCTTGGTACTCGAACTTAATTCATTCCAGAAGGTGTTCGAGTGCCGATCTGTTTGAGTCCCAAACAAATTTTTCCCAACCAGTTTTCAATTTGGTTGACTGTCATCACTAATCTTTATAGGCCTCATGGTAACTTATTTTCTTTCTTTCAATAAACCAGCCGTATCCCACCGAAGCAGGGAGGCCCAAAAAGAAAAAATAATAATTTTCTTTTTTTAATTTTAGTAATGTATACAGAAGAAGGGGTTACTAGCCCCTTGCTCCTGTCATTTTAGTCACCTCTTACGACACGTATGGCTTACGAAGGAAGAATTCTGTTCCACTTCCCCATGGAGATAAGAGGAAATAAACAAGAACAAAAACTAGTAAGAAAAGAGAAGAAAACCCAGAGGGGTGTGTATATATATGCTTGACTCACGAAATCGTAATGACACGATTGCAAACAAACCATACCATGGGTGGGGTTTGAACCCACGGTCAGAGAGTCTCAAAACTCCAGACTTAGCCACTGGGCCAGCTAGTTGGCCCAGTAGCTAACGCGACAGTCTGGAGTTTTGAGACTCTCTGACCATGGGTTCAAATCCCACCCATGGTATGGTTTATATATATGCTTGTACATGCATGTGTAGTGTGACCTAAGTGTAAGGAGAAGCAGCAAGATGTACCTGAAATCTTGCATGAGAAAAAAAAAAAAAAAAAACGAAGACATCAGCAATCCTACCATCATGTAAAACAATTACAGGCTTTCATTTTACACTCACTTGGCAGGACGGTGGTACCTCCCTGGGCAACTGCTGTCTACCAACCTACTACCTAGGGAAACTTATTTATATAATATAAAAAAACACTAAAAAATGTGAAGAAGCACAAAATAATTTACAATGAAGTCCTGGCAGGTCATGTTTGTTTGGTTGAGTGCCGAGCAAACAGTCAACTACCGAGCAATTTTTTTTACCAAACAAAGTGTTCAAATATTGAACTGTTCAAGCACCGAGGTTCCACTGTATGCTCGTCACTATTTACATACAGGTCTCCCTCAACATTCGTGAGGGTTAGGGGATCAGGAGCCTCGTGAATGTTTGGTGCCCCAATATATTGTAGGGAAATATAATAAAATACTGCTTCATTAACCTATTGAACCATGAACAATCATAAAACACACGAAAACATCGTAAAATACATACATGTATATACATACATGCTCCTCCCACTTGTATATTTGTCCAATCTCTTTTTAAAGCTACCCAAGGTCCTATCAAAGCTAAAACCTTGGGTAGTTTCAAATTTCGGTTGGATAAATACATGAGTGAGAGGGGTTGGATTTGAGTGGGACTTGCACATGAGTAAATAGAATTATCAAAGCTTATTGCCTGGGTAGCTTTCATTCTGTTAGTGGGTTGGATTTGTGAAGGATCTGCCTACTGCAGGCCAACTGCGGTGTTCCTCCTTTCTTATGTTCTTATGAATAATCATAAAATACGTAAGTGAAAACATCATAAAATATTGTACTGCCTCCACCACTGCCTCATATTTTTGTACAATTTCTTTCTTCAATTCTATCATGTTTCTCAATTTCTTTACCAAAGGGCTAGCACCAGAAAGTTTCTTTGAGCCCATGGTTAACCCGTAAACGGTCCAAATGTATATATACGTTCACTACCCCAGTGCCCCGAATATTTTGAAAAATAAAAAAATCGGATTTATTTTATTGAAAAAAAAGAGCACATTTTTCCTAAGTGTTACAGGATAAAAAAAAAAATTTAGGGTCAGTACTTACCAAGATATGAGGCTGCAAAGTTGGCACTTGGCGATCACCTGGCGGCAACATGGAGTGCTGCCACTTGCAGAAGTGTTGCTGATGTATCTTTTTTTCCATTTTTCATATTTTTTTTTACATAATTTTTATGTTCTGATAATTACAATTTATAGTAGTTCTTGTCATTTCATAACCAATCTTTGTTCTGACACTAGTATTAGGTACTGAAACTACTCACATTGTCACAAACACATTGACAGGTGGACATTTACACCTGCCTTGGTCATTTACTATCGTCTTGGAATATATACAAAGCATTTATAGGTCTGGAGGAGGAGGAGGAGGAGGAGGAGGAGGAGGAGGAGGGAGGAGGAGGGAGGAGGGAGGAGGAAGGAAGGAGGAGGAAGGAAGGAGGAGGAAGGAAGGAGGAGGAAGGAGGAGGAGGAAGGAGGGAGGAAGGAGGGAGGAGGAGGGAGGGAGGAGGAGGGAGGAGGAGGGAGGACGAGGGGGGAGGAAGAGAAGGAGGAAGAGAAGGAGGAAGAGAAGGAGGAAGAGAAGGAGGAGGGAGGAGGAGGGAGGAGGAGGAGGGAGGAGGAGGGAGGAGGAAGAGGAAAAGGAGGAAGAGAAGGAGGAAGAGAGGGGGAAAGGAAAGGAAAGGGGGGAGGAGGGAGGGGGAGGGGAGGAGGAGGAAAGGGAAAGGGAAGGGGAGGGGGAAGGAGGAGGGAGGGAGGAGGGGGGAGAGGAGGGGGGGGGGGAGGAGGGAAGGAGGAGGAGGGGGAGGGGGGAGGAGGAGGAGGAGGAGGAGGAGGGGGAGGGGGGAGGAGGGGGGAAAGGGGGGGGAGGAGGGGGGGAGGGGAGGGAGGAAGGAGGGAAGGGAGGAAGGAGGGGGGAAAGGGGAGGGGGGGGGGGGGGGGGGGGGGGGGGGGGGGGGGGGGGGGGGGGGGGGGGGGGGGGGGGGGGGGGGGGGGGGGGGGGGGGGAAAAAAAAGGGGGGGGGGGGGGGGGGGGGGGGGGGGGGTCGTTTAATAAAAAAAACCCCGAAAAAAAAACCCCCCCCCCCACTATTAGAAGAACTTTTAAACTACCTTTAAACCCCCAGGGGCGGGGCCCCTGAAAAAAAATTTTGGCCCCTTTTTTTTACCAAACCTTTTCTTTTTTTTTGGTTGTAAACCTCTTCTGTTAGCCCTGTCTCGAAGCCACAAGCGGTCACACCTTACCCCATTTTCCAGAGTATGCATTTGTCGGTTTTTTTGGGTTACCCGGGTAACTTACACTTGCAACTTTTTTTTTTGTGTACCGTGAGACAGAGAAGAAAAACGCGAAGACGGGATAACTAAGCGAAGACTGAGACAAAAGAGACAAAGAGACAGGCGACGGGGGATACAGAGAAGGGGGGAAAAGACAGAGGGAGAAAAATACAGACAAACAGAGAGAGCCCGGGGCCCAAGAGTGGGCCCGCCACACAGCTGGCGCCATGCAGCGGGGCCCGCCGCTAGCCCCCAGCTAGCCCCTCAATCCAGTCCCTCGCCAGCGCCAGCCCGCCACCCGGCAGCCAGCCAGTCGCCTGCCAGCCACCTGCCAGCCAGCCAGCAAGCCGCCAGCCAGCCAGAAAAAAAATTTTTTTCTTTTACTTAGGGTAAGGGTTTTAGCATTTGAAAGGGGTTGCACAAATATTGCACATTGGTTATTTTCGGGGTTTTTTTTTTTTTTATTCCTCACCATTTGGCCACATCCACCTCAAAGCCACTAAACTCAGGGTCAAAATCACTTTCCTCTTAACACTTTCAGGGTTTCGGACATACTAGTACGGCTTACACACCAGGGTTTTTGATATAATAGTACACATAAATTCTAGCGCCCTCAAATCTAGTGAGAGAAAGCTGGTAGGCATACATATGAAAGAATGGATCTATGTGGTCAGTGTGCGCAGTATAAAAAAAATCCTGCAGCACACAGTGCATAATAAGAAAAAAAACTTTGACCGTGTTTTTGGATTAAAACAGCGACTTTGCACTGTATTTTCCTAAGGTATTTATTGTTGTATTCTAGTTTTCCTGGTCTCATTTTATAGAATGGAAGACATATTACAGAAATTGAGATGATTTTGACTGGTTTTACAATGAAAAGTACCTTGAAATTGAGCTCAAAGTAGCAGAAATGTTCGATTTTTACCAAAGTTCAAAAGTAAACAAATCATGCTAAGCGTCCAATACACGTCAACTGGTCAGTCTAATATTCTTTCACAAGTGCGCTGATATAATTTATACCATTTCTACACTAATGCAATATTCTGCATAGCAGTAAATCTTCTGTTTTTTGTGAGAATAAAAATTCAAAGTGGAAAGCAAAAGAATGTAAGAGGGGCGTGGGGACGTGTCTAATGAACAGAGGAAATGTTATTTTAGTGCCAGGAATGTCTTTCTTGTTTATTCTGGACCCTATTCGGAAATTGGCATCTTTTGAAATTTGTGTGAAATTGGCAAAATTACTAAATTTTGACCACTTTATTGGATAGTTGAAATCGGTAAATGGGTGGTTTCTTGTACTCATTCGATAGAAAAAACAGAGTTCTAGCGAAATAGTTATGATTTTGTCAACTAGTACACTGGAATTGGTCGAAAATAGGGCCCAAAGTGGGCAAAATCGCCGATGCGTAAACATTGTCGAGGCTGCTAACTTCGTGAGAGCATAATTCCGTAAGTTTTCCATCAAATTTCATACTTTTGGTGTCATTATGATCAGGAAAACATTATCTTTTCATAAGAAAAAATAATTTTTTTCTTCTTTTTTGAAAATTTGGCGACCCTGAGAACAAGTCTCGGAGAGGGCCTGGCGACCCTGAAAGGGTTAAAATGGGAGTGTTAATACTACATGACATCAGTGAATCCCAGGTGTTTGCTGTGCTGTTTGCTATAGCTGGTGCTCCTTTGAACTGTTGCTCCCACAAGGTACTAAGTAGTCCCAGATTTTTTTAATACCGCACACACTGAGTGTTAGAACCCATTCTATGCTGACAAGACATCTCAGACCAATCGTGCCAAATCTGAAGGCAGGAAAAATAAAACGTATATATACGTTTGGGGCACTAGCAGTAAAAACGTATGTATACATTTGGACCGTTTACGGGTTAATTATGTATCAGTCGCACTCAATCTACAAGCACCAAACACAATGAATTATTGTGAAATGTTTGGAAGAGCACAGAAGCTAATGCTCACTCCAGCATAAACAAAGCCACACTGACTCACGATGCCTCAACCACTTCCTCCACCACTGCTTCAACCCTCATATTTTTGTAAAATTTCCTTCTTCAATTTTATCATATTACAGTATTATTATTATTATTAGCAGTAGCAGAAATGAAAGTTAAGACACATGTGCAACATCTGGTTATCTCTATTGTAGACGTTTCACCATCCAGTGGCTTTATCAATACAGATTCTATGACATAACTAGAAGACAGCAGAACTATATAGTACTTTAAAGATGAGGTACATAAAGTATGTACAGTAGCAAAAATGTTCGATTCTTTGCCATGTTCAAGAGTAAACAAATGATGTCACTGTCCAATATCCACTTATTATTATTATTATTATTATTAATAGCAGTAGCAGAGATATTCAATTCTTTGCCGTGTTCCCAGAGTAAATAAATGATGTCACCGTCCAATATCCAATTTTTATTTTTTTTTTAACAAGTCGGCCATCTCCCACCAAGGCAGGTGACCCAAAAAAGACAGAAAATCCCCAAAAAGAAAATACTTTCATCATCATTCAACACTTTCACCTCACTCACACATAATCACTGTTTTTGCAGAGGTGCCCAGAATACAACAGTTTAGAAGCATATACATATAAAGATACACAACACATCCCTCCAAACTGCCAAAATCCTGAACCCCTCCTTTAAAGTGCAGGCATTGTACTTCCCATTTCCAGGACTCAAGTCCAGCTATATAAAAATAACCGGTTTCCCTGAATCCCTTCACTAAATATTAACCTGCTCACACTCCAACAGCTTGCCAGGTCCCAAATACCATTCGTCTCCATTCACTCCTATCGAACACGCTCATGCACGCCTACTGGAAGTCCAAGCCCCTCGCCCACAAAACCTCCCTTACCCCTTCCTTCCAATCTTTTCGAGGATGACCCCTACCCCACCTTCCTTCCCCTACAGATTTATACGCTCTCCATGTTATTCTACTTTGATTCATTCTCTCTAAATGACCAAACCGCCTCAACAACCCCTCTTCAGCCCTCTGACTTATACTTTCATTTACTCCACACCTTCTCCTAATTTCCACACTCCGAATTTTCTGCATAATATTTACATCACACATTGCCCTTAGACAGGACATCACTGCCTTCAACCGCCTCCTTGCTGCAGCATTTACAACCCAAGCTTCACACCCATATAAGAGTGTTGGTACTACACCTTACGACCGAGCTTGGTTCCGACCAACCGGTCGTAAGTCGGAATGGACATAAGTCGAACTTTACTACTGAATGCACGTATCAACATAACACTTATTGTAATGATTTTATTTTATTGTTTCATTTTAGTATCTCCTTTTTTACTTTACTTTTTATGCTGTTAGTACTCTATTTTATACTGTAAGGTTTAGGAGAAACACTGTGTACAACATAAACATTTGTTTATTTCTGAGAACATTGAAATACAGTATATGTAAATGAAACTGCATGATCAGAAAAGTACAAAATATTGAAATACAGTATAAATGAAATACAGATAAGGATTGGGACACATTTACAGCCCACTAGTGCTTGGTTGGGGATCCTCTATGCTTTCTTTCTCTGAAGGGGTAGGGGTAGGAGGAGGTGGGGGAGCACTCTTCTTGATAAACATACAGAGATTTGTTTGAATTTTCCTTTTTTTCTTTTCATCATAAATGTCTCTGTATGGATGCATTGCATCCTGTATCATTCTCTCAGTATTAGCAAACCTTTCAATGTTTGGGTCCACATTCTCTAATTTTCGTAGCCCTTGGTTTATCAATGAAAAACACTGTGATAATTCATTCACTGAGAACTTCCTTTCTGGCTCCTCTTCATTTTCTTTGTCTTCTTTCTGTCTTTGTTCTTCTGCTTTTCTTTCTTCTTCTATTATCAGTTCTTCATTCGTTAACTCTTTAACTTCTTCTGTCAAAAGTTCTTCAATGTCATCCACATCACATTCAAGTTCAAGTTTGTTAGCCAATTTTAAAATCACACCTCTCAGCACACTTAACTCTTCTTCACTGTCGAAGCCATAAAAATCTTGAAGAAACCGGGCATTACACTGCTTCCAGACTCCATCATACACTTAGCTGTGACTAACTCCCATGCTTTTGCTATGTTTTTGATGCACTGATAAATATTATACTGCTTCCAAAAATCTCTTAAGAGTTAGTCCTGGGTCTGAATCAATGGCCTGGATAGCTTGATCAAAAGATATGTGCAGATAGTGTGCTTTAAATGTTGAAATAACCCCCTGATCCATGGGTTGTATGAGTGGGGTGGTGTTGGGAGGCATAAACACCACTCGTACATCAGATTCAAATTTTCAAATTCAAATTCAAATTCAAAGTTTATTCTCTATAAAGATTACAATGTTGAATTTACAGAATTTGGTTGTTGTGTGGTTTACATGTAGTTAAATAATGATTACAGAGTGTATCACTAGAATGCCTAGCATGCCTAGGCATTTCGGGCAGACTTAGTTTAATTCTTTATTTTAAAATATTACAGATTATGAGGTAAATTGGTATTATGGCTAAGTGACTAAATACTAGTTTGTGAGTTTAGCAATGTGAATGCTTTTGTTTTGGCACAGTACATAGTTTCAGTATTGGAGTATCATAGGATTCATTATTTTAAGATTGAGATTAATATTTCTGTTTATGGTCAAATGGGTGAGTGAGTGTAAGTGTGAACCACCAGGTGGTATTCGTGAAGTTAGTTGATGGGGTTTATCAGGAAGATAAGATGTTTTCTAATGGTAGTTTCGAAGGTGATGAATGTGTCTGCAGTTCTAGAGTTCTCAGGTAGGGTGTTCCAGATTTTAGGGCCTTTGACATACATTGAATTTTTGTAAAGGTTTAGTCGGACACGGGGAATGTCATAGAGATGTTTGTGTCTGGTGTTGTGCCTGTGGGTTCTGTCACAACTATCAAGAAAGCATTTTAGGTCAAGGTTAATATTGGAATTTAAGGTCCTGTAGATGTAGACTGCACAGTAGTAAGTGTGGATGTACTGAACAGGGAGTAAGTTTAGATCTATGAAGAGTGGGGGGGGTGTTGCCAGGGAGGGGATTTAGTGATTATTCTTACTGCAGCTTTTTGTTGGGTTATTATTGGCTTTAGGCAAGAGCAGCATGCCAAAGCCACTTGTATGCATAGCATTACAGGCTGGCTTAAAATTAACTTAAGATTAACTAAGCAATGATGTAATCAGTGATAAAACATTATTGTAAACAGATAACAGTAAGGCACAAATGAGTATTACAAAGACAAGTCATATGGCTGCATGCATTGCTGTACAATCAGTCAAATGGAGTATTCTGTTAGGTAGTGTATTTAACCCTTTCAGGGTCTAAGGCCAAAATCTGAAGTGGTGCCCCAGTGTCCAAGAATTTTCAAAAAAAAAAATTGTTATTTTTTCTTATGAAATGGTAGAGAATCTTTTTGTGAACGTAATAAAACAAAAAGTACGAAATTTGATGGAAAATTGACGAAATTATGCTCTCGTGAATTTTGATGTGTCAGCGATATTTACGAATCAGCAATTTTGCAGACTTTGACTCCCATTTTAGGCCAATTACATTATTCCAGTCGACCAAATTCTTAGCTATTTCACTAGTATTACTTCTATTCTATCGATTGAGCACAAGAAATCGCCAAGTCAACCATTTCAACTACAAAATAAAGTGACCGGAAATTGGTAATTTGGCCAATTTAACACAAAGTTCAAAATATTCCAATTTCAAAATAGGGTCCAGAATAAACAATGTAGTTATTCCTGGAACTAAACTAACATTTCCTCTGTTCATTAGTTATGTTTTGAAGCTTTACAAATAAATTCCATTTTGAATTTTTATTCACATAATGAATTTTTATTCACACCAAAAAATAGAAGATTTACTGTTATGCAATATTGTAATAATTGTATAAATATCATCACCACATTTGTGAATGTATATTAGACCCACCAGCTGGCGTGTATAAGACGTGTGAGGTCGTTTGTTTACTCTTGAACATCGGCAAAAATTTAACATTTCCGCCACTTTGAGCTCAGTTTCAAGCCATTTCCAGTGGTAACACCAATCAAAATTATCTCTATTTCTGTGATATGTCTTCCATTCTATCAAATGAGACCAAGAAATCACAAATACAACTATAAAAAACATACGAAAAAACACTGCAAAGTCGCTGTTTTAATCGAAAATCACGGTCTCAGTTTTTTTTCTCTCATTATACACAGTGTGTGTTATGGGGCTATAGGACCCAACATGTATTTATAAGTAACAGTTACTCTGGAATACCTAATTATATTGAATTGATGGGGACTTTGCTCTAAATGTCAGAAGGACTGATCAACCTTATGACTGAGAGGCAGCTGGGTCAAGCCTATTTTTCTCAATATAATAGGTTATACTATAGACACATAAACACACAATTTAAATAAGTAGTTTATAAAGTTGTATTTCTTTTTGTAAAAGTAAAATTAAGAGGTGGTAGAATTGTGGTAACTGGAGAATGGTGCTTGGCAAACAGGCTTTTGTTTTGGTGGAGGAGCTTAAGCCGTTCTCTCTCTCTCTCTCCCTCTCAACTGATCTCGATCTCTCTGTGGCTGCCCTTCAATCCTGGCAGGATCTATGGGTCCTTCTTCTATCTTTTGGGGATTATGTGTTGCTCCAGGGGTTGAGTTTTTATAATTTAAGTTGTGGCACATACCCAGGGTGACTAAAGTGTTGTCCAAAAACACTGGTTTGGCCAGGAGTATGTCAAGAGGGAAGGACAAAAAGTTAATAAGGTACACCTTGTGGGAGAAAGCTATGGAGTGTGTGACTTTGTTTTGAAAATGTGAGGCTGTAATTGTTATTTGTACATATTATTGAGAATACAGTTATATTTTGGTATAGTAGTAGTTATTTTACATAACCTGTGATGAGGGCTGGTGAAAGGGTATTGAGGACACTCAGGCTGATCAAGCCTTTAATGAAGTATTACCCTAGCATGATAAGTCCTTTAAGTAAAAAGCTACACCCACACTAGAACATTGTGAGAAACCTTACTACCAAAGTAATAAAGTGGACACCCAACGTAAACATGGAGCTTGACGGGAGAGTTATTTCACTGACTAATATAACTCAGAACATTCTTTGAACTATATAGTGCTGGTATGGGGTAACAACAGTTGCATGTTTCTGGTCGAAGGAATTTACAAGGTGGGTGTCAGTGTGAAGTGTTGTTTTCATATATTAGTTTACAGGTTGTGTTTTTCTCCTAAGGTGGGAGAAAAGGTTTTGAGTAACACCTTTTTTGTTTTGGATCTTTGGTAAGTGCTATGTGTTAGTCTTACATTCAATTTGTCTGTAATTTTTAGTGCAGTGGGAACTTTGTCCACTGATACTGTAAGAGGAAGCAAGTGTATAAAGATAAAAACTATGTCAGAAGATGAGTCTTCAGTTTTTTTTAGGCTTCAGGGAAGAAGGTAATAATTCATCAGTAAACATGCCGGTTAATAGTGAAGATGGGATTCACCTAATCAAGGTGTATGGAAATGGAGAGAATGTGACTTAAATTAGCTGTACTAGAGGCACAGATGAACTTTATGAAAGCTAAGGAGTAAGAACGTAATGTTAGGGGAGGCTAGGAAACAAGAGCTGAGCAGTACTTTAATTAACTAAAGCTGACATTAAATGGTATAAACATACCGACAGGTTGTTAGGTTAAGGAACATATGCAACAGTATAGGTAATCATAATGTTTCATACTATGGAAAACAATGCTATGTCTCCAGACTGAGGGACTGACCAACCTCAAAACTATAAGGGTGATGGACTGATTATTCGTCTTTATGTATCTTCTGCTTCTATCAACTTTTCTATACTGCAATGAAGAAGCCTACTGTAGTAGGCGAAAACGTTTCATAATAAAGATACCTAATGTTGCATTATGTGTTCTGACCTAATAACTTTAAGCTGCAAATTTTGTTCCCTAAGGTTGTCAGAGAGAGACCCAGATAGGATATTTTCTTTCTTTGAGAAGACTGCTTTGGGCAAGGATGGCCCAACACAGAAGTGGGCTTACCTAGGGTTCCACACACTTGTGGGTACAAGGATTCCAGAGGTTAGAGACTCTGGAGGGCAGATTTTCTGATTATTGTTAAGATGAAAGAAGGAAAGTATTGCTTTGCATACCAAATAATACCAGAGAAATATAGACAAAAGTTCAGAAATAAAAAATTTCGGGATGGGCAGGACCTTAAACTGAGTTTTTTGGAGGAATGAGAAACTGTTCCTTTTTAAGAAATGGGTTTGTTATAAAGGGTTTTAATAATGGACTATATCAAATTAGTTAGATTGAGGTTATGAGGGAATTGTCACTTTACAATCCCTGTTGACCTCAGGAGAATATTTGGAGGCCAAAAACCCAGATATTTTTCAGAAGCACGGGAATCTAGGTGACGTTTCTTGGGCTCGCAGGGAATTGGTAAGTTAAAAACAGTCATGCTCTTCTGAAAATTTCCCACTCTGTTCTAAAACCTTATCAAGTCCTATGGTCATAAGGTAAGTGGGACAAAGAATTTTTCAGGGCAAATGAAAGGCCTGAGGCACTCTCTAAATAGAAAGAAAAGGTAAGTCAGCTGGAGCTCAATGTTTACCTTGACAATCACGAATATTTTTCAGGTCCGCGAGTATAACAGTACAGTCTACACATAATGGTTTAAAAATACATATTAAGAGCTATGCCCTGTCTACTACTGTAACATAACGGACCACACCACAAAAGTTTTGCTGGTAAAAAGCGCGAGATTGGAAAAAGGGAGGAACAACCCCAGAGGAACCTCTAACTGCAGACACACATCCAGTTGCCTGTATTTGGTCTTCAAAGCAAGGGTGAGGAGGTACCTTTGGGTCTAGAACCCAGGATTGCTGTATTTTTAGTAAGTCCACCGTTGCTTTGCATTAAGGATGTGGGTTTAGGGTTGAGTTTATAGTGTCTTGAGAGATGGATGTAGCACCTACTCTTGCGACGTTGCTGGGAGTGTTTGCCAATGATATAAGGATACCTATACGAGTAGATGTATTTTTGATGGGTATTACGGGTTAACCATTAAGGACACCAGTAACACAAATTATGGGGTGTCGGAATCTGACATACCAAGTTGGCTATTCTCCGGTTAGGTATCTCAGATGAATTCCCTTCGAAGGGGTCGACCTCTACTTAGGGATTAATGTTTAGGGGCCTGTTAGGACAGTGAACGAACCACTTGTATGGGGGCAACGGGCCCCAATAGTTTGGAGGAAGGAGGCTAGGGAGACCTGCCAGACCTTTTTTCCTGATGGTGCATCACACGAATTAGTCTTCGTGACCTGGATACAAGGGTAATACTTATATTTCTCATGAGGATGGTGAGGGACTTGGTTTGGAAAAACTCTTATTTTCTGATGTTGAACTGCAGACAACTAAAGATCAAAGGATACCACAACCTGAGTTGCGTCTTATCGGTTTTGCAGAGATCAAGGTGTAGTTCGTGAGGGAGATTGGGCCTTACTATGTGCAGTTAATTGCTGCACGGGGGTGTGATGACACCACTTAAGTCGATCAGAGCCCGGCTGTGACTGAGGAGGAATCACTTACGTTTAAAGAAATGCTTCTATTTCTGGAAAGGTATACTCAAGAAGAAGGCGCCTCGGTTGCAGTACCAGTAGAAGGAGAGCCAAGCTTTTGTCACAGGTCGTGGTGCCTGAGCCTTATAGAAACCAAGTTCTTACCTTAGTTGCATGACAACCTCTAGGTGGAGACACCTAGGTATGCTAAAACAGTATCAGGGTTTTTCCAGGCCACTTCTTCTGGCGCGCTGTGGGTGACGGTGGGAGATTATATAAAGACCTGTCATGCCTCCAAATTCTAGGGAAACCTAATCTAAGCATTAAGCCTGTTCCTTCAGACGATTTCAGCACCAGTGTGTGAACCCCTTTAGCAAAGCTGGTAGTGGATGTCGTTGGCCCACTCCAAGGACCAGATGGGAAATAATTAATTTACTATCATTACATTTGCTCCCATTACCAGGTACCCAGAAAGCAATCCCTCTAGTAAGATAAACAGCTCGAGTGGTCTTAAGTCTTTGTTGAATTATTTTCCCTTGTTGGCTTTCCTCAGGAGGTGGATACAAACAGTTCAAGGGTCTAACTTTACCTCAGAAATATTTAGGAATGTGTTAAAGGGGTTAGACGTACACGCCCAATTTGAACTCCTATCACCCTCAGTCTAAGGGAGTGAATAGAGAGATTTTCATCAAACTTTAAGGACAATGATGCAAGCTTATTGTATGTATAACAATAGGTGTTTGGGATGAGGGTATCCCCTTTTCTTTGTTTGCCGATGCGGGAAAAAAGCACCCAAGATAAATAAAATTTCTTCAGTTTCGCCCTTTCGAGCTTGTCTATGGTCATCCAGTGAGGGGACCAATGCTATCTCAAGGGCATTGGCTAGGTGGTGAAATGAGGCTTCCCGCCGGAAGATGTTCTCTTTTTCAGGTTACGGTTGGACCGGCGAGACAGATGGCAGCAGGGACATCTCAAAGCTAGTCAGAGGGCCATGAAGGCAGCGTAAGGACCCAAAGGGCAGGCGCCCTCGCTCCTTCAGTGTTTGGAGAGGAAACTGTGATAGCTTTGGAGCCGGGTCCGGGACATGGCCTTGGCTGCACGATTTGTTGGACCTTTGTCATCATGGCAGGTCTCTTGGGGCCCCAATTCCCCAATTACGTAAGTTAGGATGCTGGCCTATCGCAAAGATCAGAAAGGACAGTGCACAATTACAGGTTGAAAAAATACCATTCTAGGGCAGGAGTTGACCGTATTCAAGTTGAGTGTGACGATATGAAAAACTTCTGGTAACAACAGAAGTAAGGCTGTTGCAATTCAGCCATCTTGCAAAATCCCTTGGCAACATGAAGGGACTCAGTGTACAGGGAGCCTGTGACTTGGTTCTGTTACATCAAAAATTTTCCAGATTTGTTTGAGGGATTGTACCCAAAGTAAGTTAAATCCCTCCCCATGATGTGGAAGTACGGGGAAGTGTTCAAATAAGCAGGCTCTTTACCGCATGAACAAACCCAAACAACTTCACATGGAGGAAGAAGTGAAAGTCTCCTTCAAAAACAGTTGGTAGTGCCTAGGAGAGTCAGTGGGGCCTCTCCATGCCTGATGGTTCCCAAAACCTGATGGATCTATGCGTATGGTGCACTGGACTATCGAAGTAAATGAAGTAAAGAAGGCTGATGTTACCTTTGCCACGTATGATGATGTGATTGATGTATGCTGTGGGAGGGGCAAAAGTTTGTGAGCAAACTGGACTTACTTAAAGGTTATTATCAGATACCCCTCAACCAGGAGCCAAGGGAAATTTCAGCCTTCGTCACTCCTGATGGGTTATTCATTTTAATGTTCGTCCTTTGTTTTAAAAAATGCTCATGCCACTTCCTGCGTCGTATAAATACTGTCATAAGGGGGTTGGATGGTCGTGCGGGCTATCTAGATGATATTGTGCGTTATTTCGGTAACAGTGGGAAACTCATTGGTCAAGATTAAAAAGTTGTTGGAATGTCTATCCCAAGCCTAAACTAACATCAATTTGGAGCAAAAGTGAGTTTGGCCAAGCCAGTGTACAATTCTTAGGATATGTAGTTGGTCAGGGAAAGTTTGCCCCAATTCAATTCTAAGGTGGAGGCCATTATAAATTTTTCCTGACCACAGAATAGAGGCAGTGATGAGGTTCCTGGGGCATGGTGGGTTATTACTTGAGTTTCTGCCCTTACCGCTCCCAGGATAAGTCACCACTGTCAAAACTTTGACCAGTCCAAAGTTCAATTCAACTGGGACAGCAAGTCGTGGACAGGGCTTTGAAAATGTGAAATGATTATTAGGGAATGCTCCATTACTGGAATATCCTGAGTTTGAATGCCCTTCTTCTCTAACAAGTGGCTGCTAGTGATGTAGGGGTAGGGTCGCAGGGTTGTGCAGGGTGATGAGAGAGATTAGCCTTCTGCCAGTTTGTTACCATTCAGCCAATTAGAAAAGCTCATCGTGGGTTATGCAACTGATATAGAGAAAGAGGCTTTGGCTTTGGTGTTGGCTGTGCAGAAATTTGAAGTTTATATCAGTGTTCCCCAATCCTGTAATATGTGTATAGTGCCATAACCCTCTGAGGTTTTTGCAAGAATGGAGAAACCACAATCAAAGACTCTTAAGATGGCGTTGTTCCTCAGCCTTTTTAATTTGAAAGTTAAATATATAGAAAGGCTCAGAGAATGTGGTTGCTTGATGCTCTCTCTAATGATTCATGTAGGATTGAATGGTGCGTTACTTTGTACATAGTGTTTGTCATGTGCTGACCTTGTTGTTTTTGCAGTGTGTTGAAACTCTCGGCGAGCCGGCAGTACTCCCTACCAGCCATATGACTGTGAAGGAGTCGAGTCGGTGCTGCCAAAAGTGTGTCGAGGGTCAGGGTGTCGTAATGTGAGTTGAGGCAGTAGTTGACAACCTTCGGTACTTGAGACGTTCAGGACGGTATGTTGATGTTGTGTTTGGTGTGCTCTATATACAAAACGGGCCCCGCACGATTTGCCCTTTGTGGGCACTTGGGACCCCCTCCATGTTTCTATGTCAGCCTCCTCTTCGTAAAAGTTTGGAGGTTCTGTGTGGATGTGGGACCTCGGAAGATGGGCTTGAGTGCACTGACCATGTTAAGGATCGTGAGTGTTGCTGGAAGTTCACTGTTTGGTCCCCCCGGCCCACACTAGTGAGAGACTCTTGACATGTTTTGTGTGAGTTTCTGCCTGGTGTACACCTGACTACTGCTTGGGTTGGGCCTCTACTCTGTCTCCTGATCAGGAAGATGGCCACCCTGGAGTACCAGTTGCTTGCGGGATCTACCGTTTTAGCGGAGGCACAGGCCTGTTCGGTGGCGGGCTTTCACTGTGGGATTGTGTGACTAATCTTGATTGTTAATGGGTTTTTGTTTTAAAAGCAACTAATATTGTAATAGTTAACACACTTGAGTATAAGGGTATGGTTTAAAATGCTTTCTACTCTAAAAAATTCTGGCAATCTCTTCTAAATACAGAAAGTGAAGTAGTAGTTATGGTGCTGGGAAAATGTAGCATTTTCTAGTGTCGTGTTTTACCGCCTTCAGACTTAAGCAATTTACTTTTACTAGCCGTATCCTGAGGGACACGGCTAGCTCTTTGTGAGACTTCGTTGGAGGTGGGGGTGTATGGGGCTATAGGACCCATACATGTATTTATAAGTAACAGTTACCTGGGAATACATAATTATATTGAATTGATGGGGACTTTGTCTAAATGTCAGAAGACTGTTCAACCTTATGGACTGAGAGGCAGCTGGGTAAAGCCTTTTTTTCTCAATATAATAGGTTATACTATAGACACATAAACACACAATTTAAATAAGTAGTTTTATAAGTTGTATTTCTTTTTGTAAAAGTAAAAGTAAGAGGGGTGGTAGAATTGTGGTAAACTGGAGGAATTGTTTTTTTGCTTTGGCAACAGTTCTTTTGTTTTGGTGGGAGGAGCTTAGCATGTCTCTCTCTCCTCTCTCTCTTCCCTTCACTGACTCGCTCTCTCTGTCGCTGACCTTATCTGGCCAGGAATCTCTGGGCTTATTCTATCTTTTGGGGCATTATGTGTGATCCAGGGGTGAGTTTTTTATAATTTAAGTTGTGGTCACCATACCCAGGTGACTTAAAGTGTGTCAAAACACTGGTTAGCCAGAGTTATGTCAAGTAGAGAGGGACAAAAGTTAAAAGGATTACATGTGGGAGAACAGCTATGGAGTGTGTAGGTCTTTGTTTTGAAAATGTGAGGCTTGTAATTGTATATTCTGTCAATATCTATTGAGAATTACAGGTTATATTTTATAGTAGTACGTTTAATAACTGTGAATAGGACTGGTTGATTGAATAATGGGTATCAGAGACACTCAGGATGATCTGCAATAAGGTAAGTATTTACCCTAGGACAGAGAAGGCCATTAAGTTAAAAAGCTACCCCACACTAGAACATGTAGTGAGAACTTTACTATCAAAGTAATAAGGGACAACCAACGTAACAGTGTGCTTCAGGATTTGTTTTATGTGATGCACCACATAGATGTATTCTCTCACATCTAGGCCCAAATTTACCACTCACAGTTTATCAGAGTGAGCTGAGCTCATGACGTAGATCTACGGTTTGGACCCTGAACGTAAAGCCGTAGATCTACGGGACGGACCCTGAAAGGGTTAAAAAATAACAAAGTTAGACTGGGTCTTAGGTTTAACATTTATGTGATATAATTGTGAGAAACATTTAAGATATACAATTTATAAGGTTCAGTTATCCAGTATTTATTTGTTTTGGGTGGTGAGTAAGTGATCTTTGAGAAAGAGATTGAATTTCTAAAAAGTTAGTGTGTTCTTTTATATTTTACAGGTAGAATTCCGATTTTAGGGCCTTTTATGTTTTCAGTTGCATAGGCGTGAGATGTACCCGAGGAACATCAAAGAGTGATCTGTGCCTTGAGTTTTTGTCATGTGTTCTGTTGAGGTTGGCAAGCAGATGTTTGAGGGCGAGGGTTATATCAGAGTTAAGTGTTTCTAATGTATGTACTAGGTGCAGTAATAAGTATGGTTGATTTTGTATGGCGAGTAGTTTAGTGTTTTGAATATTGGTGGAGGGTGCTGCCTGTATTGGGAATTGTTACCATTCTGACTTTGCTGCCTTTTGTTGGGTTAATTAGTGCGTCTGAGTATGGTTAAATTGTTGTGAGCCCCCCATGCACAAATTCCATAGGTGAGATAGGGGTAAATAAGAGGAGTCGTTAATAGTGGCCAGGAGGGCTGTGTAGAACATAGTACTGTATCTTCGGTTAGTATGCCTACGGTCTTGGAAATTTTCTTAGAAATTTGTTCGTATTATGTGTATGAAATTTGAGGTCTATATCAAGGTGGATTCCTAAGAATTTTCCCTCTGTTAGCTTTGTGATAGGTTGATCCAATTAATCATATATAGTTAAGAGGGGGACATCTGTGCTCTGTTACCAAACTGAATGAGTAGGTATTGTCAATGTTTTGTTTAGGTTGTTAGTCCTCATCCAGGTTGATATTTTCTGTAATTCGGTATTTACATTGTTGGCAGCGTGAATGGGCCTAGGGTGAGAGAAGAAGACGTATGTTTGTGTCATCTGCAAATAGTGTGGGTTTGAGTAATTGCAAAGCATTTGGTTAAGTCATTTATGTATCGGAGAAAGAGAAGAGGGCCAAGGACCTTCCCTGTGGGACACCAACTGTAATTTGTTGTGCGGAAGAGTTTGCCCCATTTGCGTACACATATTGGCTTTTGTTGCTGAGGTATGACTTGAGGTAGTTGAGGGAGTGCCCTCTTATACCATAGTGTGACAATTTTATGTGGAGCAAGTCATGGTCAACTGTATCAAAAGCTTTACTTTAGTCTATGAAGATCCCCAGTGGGACTTCTTTTTTCTCTATTGCAGTGTATATATGTTCTAGCATGTGTATAATAGCATCATTAGTATTTTTATTAGGCCTGAATCCAAATTGGCATTTCTTTTATTCATTGGAAACATGGCTAGGGCTAAAAGTAAGGAGGTTAAAACAATAAATGGAGAAAAAGAAATTGGAATGACTTATGCAGCAAGTAGCGCCACCAAACAGTACCAGCAGGTTGGTGTGGCGACCCTGGAAATTTGAAATTATGCTAGCCAAAATTAGTGCCGAATAACTGAAGGAACTGAATAACTGATTGCCGGATTTGTGATGGCGGACCTGTATTATTATTATTATCATCATTATTATTATATAAATAATTTGTAATTTTTATTCACACAAAAAAATATAAGATTTACTGTGATGTCATTTGTTTACACTGAAACAGCCAAGCAATGGACCATTTCTCCTAGGTTGAGCTCTATTTCAAGGTACTTTTCATCATGAAAGTAATCAAAATCATATCTATTTCTGTAATTAATCTTCCATTCTATCAAATGAAACCAAAAAAACGAGAATACTACCATAAAAACCATTCGAAATTACCACTAAGGGGTGGCTAATTGCTGAGAAGTGAACTCCATTATTTATGCTTAGATTTCTTTCATTTTTGGTGTACATTAAGAAGCATCTTTCCATCATACATTGCCCAAGTTTCAATAAGATAGTCCAACAAACAAACGAGATACAATTCCCAAGATCAAGAGCAAGAGCCCCTCACCAGTGTCAAGGAACCTGCCTTGAGGTCTGCTTGCTTGTGGAAATTTTGCTTGCATATGGAAGCAAAAAATCGATCGATCGACTGCTCGTATTTGGAAAAACTTGCACGTGGACACGCTCGCAAGTAGAGGTTCCACTGTATACTGCGATAAAATGCATATAGAGTGATAAAATGCATATAGAGTGATAAAATGCATATAGAGTACACGCATTACTTACCTTAAAATATTTGTAGTCTCCATGATCTTAATGTAGGGTGAGAGGTGAAAAGTATTTACTTGTAGAAAGTCAGGTGTGGGAGGTAGGGTAGCCCACCTAGCCATCCCACCCATGCCGAGTACTATGTAAACAAATGGACAAAGCGTCTGGTTATGGTTCATACACATTGATATAAACACCTTACATTGTGTACAAGGTGTTTCCACAGTGGTACAGTAGAATAAATAAAGACCAACACTTACATTCTGATGTAACATCATTTTTAGAAGGAATGATATTCTGACAAGTTAGTACAGAAGAATAAATAAACAGCAACACTCCCATTCTCATGAAACACACCATTTTTAGAGTGAATGATGATATTATTATTATAATAATCATAATAAAAAGGAAGTGCTAAACCCACAAGGGTCGTGAATAGCTATAGACAGAGTGAAGGCATAAGAAAGGAATATTTTTCTAGTTAGGTAACTGGTGTTTGACTAGAGAAAACGTAATTCTTCCGACTCTCCTATAAACCACTTGTATAGGGCAAGGAGGAATAACATCTTGTAGGAGTGAGGAAAAGCCCTTTTTGGGGTGTGGGGGGAAATTTTACGTG